>CM062818.1:568854824-569589824 GCA_031772625.1 Pinus tabuliformis | reverse complement strand
TTAATTTTTTTGTTTTTTTTAAATGTTTTTTTTTTCTTTTCCATTTTTTTTTGGGCAATTTTTTTTTTTTATGTTTTACAAGATAAATCTTTTTCTTTTTTCTCTCTATTTTTTTAAATATTTTTTTTACTATTTAATTGTTTATATTTTTTATTTTTTTTAGTTTTTTAATTCTTATCATTAATTTTGTTTCTTTTACATTTTTATGATTGACTTTTTTTTTTCGTTTTTTTTTTTTTTATTTTATATTTTCCTTTTAGTATATATGTTTTGTTATTTTTTTTTTTCTTTTTTTTTTTTTTTTTTTTTTTTTTTTTTTTTTTTTTTTTTTTTTTTTATGTTTTTCGGGTTCATGATAAAATATTTTACACCATTATTTCTAAATGTTGAAATTTTACTTTTGAAAAAAAAAAAAAAAAAAGTGTTCTCCTAGCATCAACACTTTTCGTTTTGAGGGTTTTTTTGGATTTGTTTGCTCAAAAAATTTGTTTTCACCGCCATTTTTAAAACATGTTGAAAATTTACCCAAGAAGAAGAAAAAAAAAAAAAAAAAAAAAAAGTGTTATTCCAGCATCAACACTTTTCATTTTTAGCATTGTTTTTGATGTTTTTTCGAGGTTTTTTGGCCAGAGTTCCCGTTTTGAGTTTATAGTTCCCGTTTCATAGTTTACATTGTTTGAGACCATTGAAAAATGCTTATAAATTTTCTCAATTTACTAAAACATGTTTTAGGTTTTCCCAATTTACTGAAACCATACACAAAGTCTCTGCACAATTTGGTATGACTCGACCTCTTCTTCCAAGAACCTATTAGTGCTTTTCCCTTCCAGGGCCCGCCATGGGTGTTCATCTAGTTTATATCAGATTAATCACCATTTGACAACCATCTCATCTTTGTTCAAAAGCTTCATCATGTCTACTTATACATCTTTTTCATAACACAACAAAGTCTAGCTTGTTGTCTCTGTCTCTCTTGAATATATACCAATAATTATTCATGAGGAATATATGTTGTTTTTTTAACAAGATCGGATAGTTGATATATTATCAAAAAACTTTTTGGAGCAAGCTCCTTTTACATTCCGTTGTTCTGATATAATAGACTGAGTGGTTAAATAGGCACGCAGACCTTTCTTCTGTGCTTGGTATCAAAACTTCAGATTTTCTTATAGTTATTCTAGAGTACTCTTTTACATATTGACCCGCTAAGAAAACAAATTTACATAGCATATTTCACAGAAATTTATGGTTTGTAAACTGGAAGAGTATATTCTATGGCCTTTTCCATATGTTTTGCATTTTGTTGTTACTTAAGTTTGTTGTTCCTTGTGCTGTTATTCTTTCTGCTTCCTATCCCTTGTTGCTGTTCCATTGACATGCTGTTCCTTTGGTCTGATTTTCTTTCGTCTACTGTTCCTTGTGTTGTTGTTCCTTCGGCTGCCTTTCTTTCTGCTGCTGTTCCTTTTGATTGTTGTTCCTTCTGGCACTGTTCTTTCTACTACCATTGTTGTTCCTTCTACTGTTGTTCCGTCGTCTTCTTGCTGTTCCTTTGGCCTATCGTTTCTCCGGCTTGCTGTTCCTTCGGCCTATTGTTCCTTCTGCTGCTGATCCGTTTGGTTGTTGTTCCTTCTGGCGCAAAATTCTCTACTCGACTCCTGCGTATTGAGATTGCTACAAAGATTGCTAAGCACTCTGAGCACACCTCGCTTTTGAGCCTGAAAACTCGAGCGCTCTTTTTTACTTAAGAAACGATGCTCTCTCCCTACAAATGCACGATGATGTTTCTGGTGATGGAGGTTCCTGCACTTGGGTTGCTTTTTATAGGCTTGATTGAGCTTGCTAGGCTCGTGATTCTTCTCTGCTATCTCCGGAGTAATCCCCTAAGAACCGTGCTTGCCCGACTTGCATGGCTAAAATCGGGGGATAAAAACACTGCTTTTTTCACAACAATTTAAAGATAAGAAGAGTTGGTAACCAAATTGATAAAATTCAAGTGAAATGACAGGAAATAAAGGAAATGGAGGAAATTCAAAAAGCAGCGCATAATTATTACAAAAACCTTCTCTCAGCAAGGGATCAGCAAGTGGTCAGCAAAGAATTCCTTTAGCAAATCAGCAGCAAAATAAATGAACAACAAAACAGAGAGCTGGAGAAATAGGTCACAAAGGAGGAAATAAGAGAAGCAATTTGGAGCATGCACCCAGAAAAAGCTCCTGGGCCGGATGGGTTCACCATTGCTTTCTACAAGAACCATTGGACTACAATAAAAAAAGATTTAGTAAGAATGATAAAAAACACTTTCAAAAAAAATAAAGTGGGAGAAAACACCAAAGCATCCCATTTGGCTCTCATCCCGAAAGAACCAAATCCTATCTCTTTTGATAGATATAGGCCAATCTCTCTATGCAATTCCTCTTACAAAATCATCACAAAAATATTGGCAAATAGACTGAAAAAAATTCTGCCTAGTATCATTTCAGAAAATCAAGGTGGCTTCGTCCCAAAAAGACAGATAACAGACAATGTAATATTAGTTCAGGAAGCCATCCACAGCAGCATCCAAAGAAAGGAAAAGGGCATGGTCATAAAGCTGGACATGGCCAAAGCTTTCGACAGAGTAAATCATAATTTCCTCGCTGCCGCTCTTCAAAAGTTCGACATCTCCCCCAAGTTCATAGATATTATTATGGCTTTCATATCCAATCCTTGGATAGCCCCATTGATCAATGGAAGGAAAAACAGATATTTTCGAAGCACTAGAGGTTCGAGACAAGGGTGCCCGCTTTCCCCATTTCTCTACATCTTTATGGTGGAAAAGTTGAGTATTCAACTATAAAGCCAAAGAGAAAAAAGGAAAATTATAGGCATTAGAATAGCTCGAAGAGTTAAAGAAATAAACCACTCGCTCTATGCTGACGACACTTTTCTTATTGGGGGAGCCTCTAGTATCATAGCCAGGCGGTTCAAAAAAGTTTTAGATGACTTTCTTGATGTCTCAGGAGGTCTTCTAAATAATAAAAAATGCAAAATCTACACTTGGAATGTGCCAATTAATATAATGCAAAGGATCTCTCAAATTATGGATATCCTGGTTCAGTTAAAATGGTGTCATTTTATTTATCTTGGTTTACCACTGGCAAAATAAGTGGTCAAGTCTGAGGTTTGGAACAAACAAATTGAAAAAAATGAGGGATGAAATACAAAGTTTGGGGATGACGTGGCTAAATCTAGCAGGCAGAACAATTTTAATTAAAGCTCTCTTCTCAGCCTTGCCAATATATCAGTATGCTTTAATTTTTGCCCTGGCAAGCATACACAAACAAATGGAGCTAATTACTAGAGGTTTCATTTGGCAAGGAGGAAAACAAGATTCCAAAAAATTCAGTCTTGTTCGATGGGATCAAGTGATTCTCCCATTCAAAAAAGGAGGTATATCTATCAGGATTCTAGGTTCGACAAACAAGGTCCTTGGTATCAAGCTTGTGTGGCGAATGCTAAATGGGAAGGATCAATAGTGGAGCAAAGCTCTTTCAAGAAAATATCTCAATTGTCAGCAGTTAAAGATGATTACATAAATAATTCCAGACCGCCCTTGTACACAAGTCTTGGAACTCATTAAGAAAATTATTCCTCAAATTAGACACCATATCTCTAAGAACCCGGGGAACGAGAAAGACACCTCTACTTGGAACGACAAATTAATTGGAGTAGCCCCCTTGAACCAGCACCAAAATTTAAGAGGTCTGAAAGATTGGATGGAAGAGAAAGGCATAACCTTTTTATACTCCATCTCTGACTGGGACCAAAACAGGTGGATTGCTTAGAGAATGCAGCCACTTCCAAATAGATTGAAAAATCAGTGGGAAGATTTGAAGCTTCTTCTTGCAGGAATTGCCCCCATAAATAAAAGGAGCCAAGACAGTTATATATGGGACCCAAGCGGAGGAAATTTTACACTTAAATCAAGCTACAATTTTTTTCAAAATCACAACAATCACGAAAACTGGAATCTTTGGTCAGCTGTTTGGAAGAATGAATGCCTCCCCAAAATTAAATTTTTCGCCTAGACACTCCTAAAAGGAAAGATCCTTATGGCGGAAAATTTAAGGAAGAAAAGCTTTCATGGTCCTTCTATATGCGTCTTGTGTCAAAAAGAAGAAGAAAGCATTCAACACCTCTTCTTGAATTGCACTATTGCAAAACATTGTTGGAAGCAACTCATCAGTCCTCTTGAAATGAACATTGACACAATCGAGCAGATGATAACTCTAAATAAAATTTGGGTCCAAAGCTATCCATATGTAAAGAAAAAAATTTCTATAATTCAAATCTGGAAGTTCCTCCCTTCCACTCTATGTTGGCAAATATGGTTCGCAAGGAATAAGTGCATATTTAAAGGCCAAAAGCCAAATTCAGGGTCCATTTTAGCCAAAACTTGGGGTCAAATTTCGGAGATGATAAGCGCAAATGGTGTGCCAATCATGGATTAAAACAGTTGGCAACAAGAAGAAAGGGATTGGTATAGCAAAGCCCTCATTAAAGGCTCAGCAAGGATTCAATTTCTAAAGAAGAGAGCAGGAAAAACTAGAGATTGGAAGCTTTGTGGAAATGAAAAGGAGATAGAGGATTGGACCAAAAACTAAAGAAAACACATTCTTTTCTTCGATGGAGCTTTAAAGAATAACCCTGGAAGAGCAGGGATAGGCGGGTTAATTCTTGATCCGTATGGTGAGACAATTTCTACCTATTAATGGGGGCTTGGGACTATGACAAACAATAGGGCGAAGGTCTACAGTTTGCTTATGGGCTCCAGTATCCTCAAAAGGAACCAGGTTAAAGATCCAATCATAACTGGAGACTCAGCAATCATAATTGCTGCAATGGAAGCAGGAAGAGACTTTAAAAATCAAGCTTTAAATAAAATTAGGCAAAGAATTCTTGACAACTTAAAAATTCTGGGAAATGTTGTTTTTAAACACGTACTAAGAAATCAAAATCAAAAGGCTGATTCACTTGCCAACAAAGCAGTGGATCGGAGGGGTGGGTCAATGAAACAAAACCAAGAAACTTATGAAAAAGCAATCCCATAATTTGCCCCCTCAAGAAGACTGGTACAAGGCTCAAAGCACAGCTAAACAAATCAAATCGAAAGAAGCAAAGCATCCACATACGAATAAGCAACAGGAGATTCTCCTGCACATTCCTTCTCATGCAGTGAGGAAAATCCCCATTATGAAGAAAGAGATGCTTCGTGATCTGCTTCAGAAAAGAAACCACCTCCAGGATCAGAACATAGCTTATACAGGTCATATCAATCACGGTAGTGCCCAAACTGATCTGAACAGAAAGTCGGGCAAGCACGGTACTCAGGGGATTACTCCAGAGAAAGCAGAGAAGAATCACGAGCCTAGCAAGCTCAATCAAGCCTATAAAAAGCAACCCAAGTGCAGGAACCTCCATCACCAGAAACATCATCGCACAACTGAAGGGAGAGAGCATCGTTTCTCAAGTAAAAAAGAGTGCTCAGGTTTTCAGGCTCAAAAGGGAGGTGTGCTCAGAGTGTTTAGCAATCTTTGTAGCAATCTCAATACGCAGGAGCCGAGTAGAGACTTTTGCGCCAGAAGGAACAACAACCAAACGGATCAGCAGCAGAAGGAACAACAAGCTGAAGGAACAGCAGGCCGAAGGAACAGTAGGCCAAAGGAATAACGGTAGAAGGAACAACAAGAAGACGATGGAACAACAGTAGAAGGAACAACAACCAAAAGGAACATTAGTAGAAGGAACATCGTCAGAAGGAACAACAATCAAAAGAAACAGCAGCAGAAAGAACAGCAGCCGAAGAAACAACAGCACAAGGAACAACAGACGAAATAAAATAAGACCAAAGGAACAGCAAGTCGATGGAACAGCAGCAAAGGACAAAAAGCAGAAAGAATAATAGCACAAGGAACAATAAACTTAAGGAACAACAAAATGCAAAACATATGGAAAAGGCCATAGAATATACTCTCCCAGTTTACAAACCATAAATTTTTGTGAAATATGCTACGTAAATTTGTTTTCTTAGTGGGTCAATATGTAAAAGAGTACTCTAGAATAGCTAAAAAAAATTCTGAAGTTTTGATACTAAGCACAAAAGAAAGGTCTGCGTGCCTATTTAACCACTGAGTCTATCATATCATAACAGTGGAATGTAAAAGGAGCTTGCTCCAAAAAAAAATTGATAATATATCAACTATCCAATCTTGTTAAAAAAACATATATTCCTTATGAATAATTATTGGTATATATTCAAGAGAGACGGAGACAACAAGCTAGACTTTGTTGTGTTATGAAAATGATGTATAGGTAGACATGATGAAGCTTTTGAACAAAGATGAGATGTTTGTCAAATGGTGATTACTCTGATATAGGCTAGATGAACACCCATGGCAAGCCTGGAAGGGAAAAGCACTAATAGGTTCTTGGAAGAAGAGGCCGAGTCATACCAAATTGTGCAGAGACTTTGTGTATGGTTTCAGTAAATTGGGAAATCCTAAAACATGTTTTAGTAAATTGAGAAAATTTATAATCATTTTTCAATGGTCTCATATTAGCAATCACTAAGTATGTAAGTTTATAATTGATTTTATCATATCAAAATTTTATATACTAGTTAAAAATATATATTAAAAATAATAATATATATAAAAAATCAATGGACATATTTAATAATATTTGTTTTTTGAATTACTACATATAGTAAACATATATATAAATGAGAGGAACTCTGTTTTAATGAAAATGCAACAATAGCAAGTTAAAATTAGAAATCAAATTCAAATCCCCACAAAAATTATTTATTTATTTTTTGTGATGTATGAAAGGATATGTAAAAGGTAGAGAACTTAAGGGGCAAGTAGAGCACTGAGGGGCTTGTTGATATGTATAGACAAACTATGGGACTTTCATTGTCTCAACATTTCAATTATTATTTTGATTGCGTATTACCAACTTAACACAAACACACTAAACAACCTAAATCTAATACAATAATTATTATTTCAAAACAAAGTACAACTTTTTCAATTTAACAATTCACTTATATAAAAATAATCATTTGCGGTTAAAATACCATTGAATTCTAATCCACTATAATTCCAATTAACGCACTTACTCGCAGTGGTAAGTGGTATCTATAATGGAACCCTTATAGGATTACCACGATTAGTATAAATAATAAATTAGATTATTTACTTTCACAACATTCTACTGTTTTAGTTTTAATAGCAAGTATATTAACACTCTTGTCGATATTCATTTTTTTTCAAATTCGAAGAAATCGAAATTGGAAGTGCCTACCGAGGTTGAAGAAAGGCGTGATTTAAATATTTTTGGGTGTAGGAATATATATATATTTTTCAAATTTGAAGAAATCGAAATTGGAAGTGCTTACTTAGGTTGAGGAATTGTCCGGACGACTAAAAGTGGGGCAAAGAAATTTCAAAAAATCTTGCACTCGCTGTGTTTGAATCATATTTTTGATGGTGGAAATGAATTCAGCACCACCCAAACCCTTTGGGGCACCCAAAACTTTGAAGTTTGACTGCTGTAACTTGGATTTACAAAAATCCCCACTGAATTTAATCAAAATCTTCCCAGAATTTCCATGATTTTCAAAGCAAAAAACAATCTGATTAAACTACCTCATCTAAATTTAACTTGTATGCATGCTTCCAGAAATCACTCCACAGACATTTTTTTTTCCAAATTAAAAAAATAAATAAATTTCACTGGTATTCAAATGATGTGTTCAAAAAGCGCTCCCACATTCATGAGCTTTTTTTATTCACTGAATTCCTTTTAAGAGGTCTTAGGAAAGTACTCCCAAAAGGCATATTAGAGAAATTTATTCACTGAATTCCTTTTGAGATGAGTTAGGAAAGTACTCCCAAAAGGTATATTGGAGAATATAAAGGGAGTCGTGTATGGAGGTAGATGAATTTTTTGGATGGCTAAAAGTGGTCGGAATTTGGGCAAAAAAATTTCAAAAAATCTTGTAAATGCGGTGTTTGAATCGTGTTTTTGATATTGGAAATGGATTTAACACCATCAAAAACGTCTTAAATACCTAAAATTATGAATACTTAGATTTACAAAAATCTCTGCCAAATTTTTTCGAAATATGACCAAAATTTTCATAACTTACAAAGCTAAAAAAACATAATTTTTAAAATACAACAACATGAACAATTGTTAATTGTTGCTTTTGACAGACGCTTCTCGTGATCAAAACAATGACCTATGGTATCTTGCGTGGTCGCTGAAAGTGTCGTTTGTGATTTCTTTACAAAATACATTGAATATAAAACCCGACGTATGTGTTGTCAACATGGTCCAGTGGAACCCCGGATGCGGGTGATTAACTGTCCAAAGGACAATCAGGCGGCACATCATATGGGCATCTGTCAGCTCACATACGCCACGAGTCAGATCGCTTGGGAAGGGAGATGGGCCTGGAAAACTTCTTTAATGCGGCCTTTATTGTGTTCACCTGTCATCTCGCACGCCGTGTCCTGCCGCTCCTTAAACGCTCATAGCATACCAGCTTAAATGCATTTCGTTGTCGAGTTTTTACTTCCAGTTCTGGGCGTTTCTCTGAATCCCTCTGCAGGGGTTCACAGAACTGTTAATGTGCAGAGTTTGTATGGTTATTGGGAGGTTCTGTTGTTACCCAGCTCAGAGCAAGCAAAAATGCAGCGCGAAAGAGTCAGGTTACTGAGCAGAAGAGGGGGCTCTGGTGGTCGAGCAGTCTCACAGCGTTCCTCCGACACTCTGGAACCTGAAAGGCGATGTCCTCTGACAACGAGGAGCGGCAGAGGAAGGGGTCGTGGTAGATCTGGAGATGCAGTATGTGAACATGCTGCTCACCATACTGCGCGGTATCGTTTCCCTTGCTCGCTCGATAATGCTACTTTTATTATTTCCGTCTCTATTGAAAAGCTTGAAGGCAACAGTAATTTGGGAGCGGCCCAAGCTGAAGCACCTGCGGAACAGCGAATTGTAAATCCGGAGGAACATTTGCGCCCAGTCTCGGAGAATGCTTCGTCGCCGATTCTGGCAAACCCCGCTGGCCCAGGTGTGTCCGTGCGTGGCGATCCCACCGGCTCGGTGGCCCCTCATTCGGACTCAGAGGACTCTCTTCGGTACGGGTGTCTGGTTGTTGAGGAGCCCTATACTACAGATGATGACTAGCCTAGCTTAATTCTGTTTTCGTTGCTATGATTTTGGCTCAGGATCCTGCATGTCAGTGCGTCGTTACTACATATATCAGCTGTTTCATGTTTCTGTCCATGTTTCTGTCCGTCTCAGGGCGCTGTCTGTCAAATGTAATGGTTTTGTCACTATTCAAAACTGTAATGTGTCGGAGAACTGTACTGATCTCATGTGTTTTTTGTAAAATGCCATCAACAAGCTGAACTCTCAAGGCCACGGCCTTGCTGTAACTTTTTGTGTCAATAATAGAAGTAGTCATATTGAGAAAAAAAAAACATGGTTCAGTGGAATTAAAATATTTTTCATTGAATATAAAACCTGACGTTTGTGTTGTCAACGAAGTAGATTCCAATTAAAATATTTTTATTGTTGATTGGGGTAGTTTAATTAGCAGTAGCTTTAAAAATGAAATCAAAATTTATTTTCTTAATCAAAAAGTTGACTTTGCGGTGGATTTTAGTAATTTTTATATTATCAGAACTTATGTTTCTATCGTAATTTTTTTACAATGGGTTTTAAGAATTTTTATATTATCATAATTTAGGTTTCGGTGATTTATATTTTAATTGCAATTTTATAAAGAAAAATGAGTTAACAATTTTAGAAGTCACTTTTGTTTTGATGAAGTATCTAATATTTAGTTTAGATGGATAAAGTATTAATTAAAAAAGAAATTTGTAATAGAAAATTTGTTAAGATATAATATTAAATAGTTAATATTTTAAAGATATATAAACATTTTCATTAGGTAATGAGATAAATAATTATATTAAAATATTGAGATGGATAAGAATTATATATGATAGAGATCTTGTAATGTATTGTTTAACATTTTGAATAATTCAAATTAGATAAAATTAAAAATAAAATAAAATAAAAATATTAATGTAATATACACATTTTAACTTTATCAAAATAAAATAAAAAGTAAAAAGAAAAATAACTTTAAAAAAAATGACCCATGGTAATGAAAACTCATGGTATTGACCCATGGTATTTTTGTGGAATATAGCTTATTTAAAGGGGAAATTGAACTAGCCTAGATCCATATTAACTCCAAACCTACCAAGCTTAGAGATGGACCAAATCTATTGATATGCAAACCTCTTTTAGAGTTACAAGAGATTTGATTTGATCCCTCTGGGTGGTTAGATTCAGAGTTAAGATGGATCTAGCCTGGTTTATATTTTAATTTTTAAGAATAATATTTAATTTTAAATAGTCTAGATCTATCGTAGTTGTGGATATACCAAGGGTCGAACGGGATTAAATCTCTTGAAAAGTGAAGAGATTTGATCCCTTTCACTCATCCCTCTCACTTCTCAAGAGGTAAGATGGATCTAGGCTAGTTTAACTCCTCCCTTTAAATAGGCTATATTTCACGTGAATACCATGGATCAATACTAGGTTCTCATAAACGTTGGGCTCCCTTCAAGTCTGCCAAGACATTTGGCTCCCTATAAATATGAGAGAAGGATATAATTCAGAATTCTCTCCCTCCATCTAGTCAGCATAGGTGGATTGAGATTAGCTTGCTAATGTACTTTATATTCAAACCAAAGTGTAAACCACAATCGTTATATAATCTCGAAAATGATAAATGGCATGTGCGAATGTCCAAGTAATTGACGGTAAAAATAAACGGAGTCATCTACGGAGGCGAAGGAATTGCTCGGACGATCAAAAGTCTCTAGAATCTGGGCAAAAAATTTCAAAAAATGTCGTAGATGCAGTGTTTGAATCATGTTTTCAATGGTGGAAATGGATTCATCACCATCAAAAACACCTAGGGCACCTAAAATAAATAAATAAATAAATTGATAGCTTTTACTTGGATTTACAAAAATCCCTGCAGGATTTTTTCAAAATATGGCCAGAATTTCCATAAATTTCCGGGCAAAAAGGCATAATTTTTAGACTACAACAAATAAACATAATGAGATAAGAATAGTCTATTATATCTGCATTGAGATTTCTCAATGGAACGAAAACAGAGTGTCAAGATCCATGGAAATTTTTGTAACATAAATCTGATGATATGAATTAGCTTTAACCAGAAATATTGTGCAATGTCTTTTTTAAGAGATCTTTTACTAATTATATGAACGAGTTTCAATCACGTGGCTACCACCTAATTTCAACATTTGGAAATTACCTAGAGCTACCAAAGTACATCTGGAAATTACCTAGAGCTGCCAAAGTACATCTGGAAATTACCTAGAGCTGCCAAAGTACATCTGGAAATTACCTAGAGCTACCAAAGTCAATGTATATATCCTTATGATTGCCTGCAGTTGATTGGATCTCTCTTCTATTAATGTTATAGTCAAAACCTTGGAGATCAGGGATTCCATTTTGAAATGGCATGCACAAGGCATCAATACCAACATTGTTGATACTTCTTTCAATAGATCATCTACTTCGATTCTTTGATAACTCCATAGGTTGTTGCCTCACCGAATCTTTTTTGGTTTTTGATAAGCACAACTTGAGTGAGCCTAATGGTTACGGTCATCTGTTTCCTCCTAAAAGGTCACGAGTTCAAAACCAGAGAGGTAGAATATGTATGCCTTCGTAGACTTAGCAGTCAAATCGCTATATACACCAATTTGATGTGTGGCTTGGTTGTGACCTTAAAGGTCCCTTGTTCCATGTAGTAGTGGCTACAACCATCCTCCAAAATTTTGCCTTAGCTTCGTTTTGGAGCCTCTCTAGCAACCAGCTTTAGCAGCGTGTCTTGCACCTCCCAAGTATTTATGCTTTCAATTGAGTTTCTTTGGCTTATCAGCTTGTGTTTCCTAACTTGTTTGCCTTTCACTCGCAAGCTAACCTCTCGTGACTTGGTCTTCAACTAGTTCTTATGCTGACTTGGAGAATTGCGCAATACTGGAGGGCAACCAACTTTTCTCTCCAGAGTTGTGCAGAGCATCAAGGCAACCAATTTCTCTCCAAAATTGTGCAAAGCATGTATGCTTCCTTCCACTTGAAAATTACGCAGAGCAACCCATCACTAGGCTTGCTCTTAGAATTTGCGCAGTTTTGGATGCCAATCTTGGCTTCAATCCAAAAATTGTGTAGAGCTAAAGAGGCAACCAGAGCCACTTAGCCTAGAAATTGTGCAGAGCTTGAGGGGCAACCATAGCCACTTAGCCCAGAAACTAGGCAGAAGTCATCCTAGGGCTTGTTGTCCATTACATTTGCTCACAGGTTTACCGGTTCCCTCCAGGACTGCACAATCTTTCCTTGCATGCATAGGCAATTTTGTTTGAAAAAGAAAAAACATCCCGAGATTTTAGAGATCTATTTTTAGCAGTCAGGAGTTACATGTAAAATTCGTTTTAGAAACCTCCTACCAAGTGTCGCTTTTTCCTAGAATCGTGGTATGTGCGACATAAGCCTCGATCTTGTCAAAACTATTTATTCGATGCTTCAGAGCTCATTGGAGCTCTGGCATCTGGAGTCAGATCCGAAACTACGAGGAACTCCCATGGCTCATCACTAGCTTACAGGCTTCACATGCATGAGTGTTCAGGAGCATGGATGTCATTGTCCGCACGCATGCAATCCCATCCATTGGCACAGTCACCGAGGCGAAATAAAAGAACCAAGGCCGACTAAAGTTGGACATGTACTTCGAGCAGTTGATGAGCATAGCCACCAAACGTAGATTTGCAGATGAGCGCAGACACTATGCACCAATATGTCATTGGTCCAACTACACTCAAGACCATGATGTGCATGCTATCTAACTAGTTGGACAGAGATTTCAAATCAATGTACCCAGATGCAACAGAGGTAAGAGTTCACTTTCAAAAGGATGTCACCACAGAGTACGCAAACACCATAACAGACTACCAAGCTTGGCATCAGTTCGCCACCATCAATCACCAAGAGGATGTTGATGAGTTAGTCTTCCCACAACTGTCTAAGTCTCAGTGATGTCTTGTATGGCTTACTCAAGCTCATTTGTTGTCTCACATGGGTACATGTGCAAATTGTATTGTTAACATGTTGTAAAGTGAAAGACCAAGTGTCAATAGTAGAATGTAAACAATCATGTGTAAGTTGAAGAGTCATGAGGGTAGTTGAAGAGTCACAAAGGGGAATGTTAAGGGTCACCCCACCCTTTGCTATATATAGAACTTCATAATGCATTGTATGGGATTTTGGGAGCCAAGCTTCTGATAGGTATAACTTAGAGAAAGCTTGGAGTGTATTGTAATGAGCCTTGGCTTCACCACTTTGCATAGTGAATACATCTCTTTGGAGGAGCATACGATAGTGACTGTAACGTTCCACTATTGGGGCTAGTGGTTGTCATGGTTGTATGTATGATTGGATCTTTCACTCTTTTAATATAACAAAGCCAACATGTTTCATGCATATATTATTATTGTAGTTTGACTATCCTGGTTACTCTAATGATGTATGTAGTTGTAATTTACGCATCTATGTATAGACTATTTCGTATGTGCTTGAATGAATCTTATCGAAGCGTGCTGTTAGTATAACTCATCATTTTGGATCGTCAGCTATCCTGCTTTCCATCTCGTGATGTCTTTCAGCTCGTGTGTTCCCTTTCAAGTTGCATGCTATCACAGGCTTCTAAGGGCACACTCTTCTCCCCTTCCATGTGTTAGAGCCTTTCATGCACCTTCCCTGACTTGCTGCAAGGTCACACCCCTGCTTCCAACAAGGACATCTTACTTACCTCTGTGCACAACTACAGTCAAGGCAATATTGTACTACCCATTGGTGGGACTCCTACTCCAAACGGTCTGAGGTCTACTTGGGACTTCTTACCGGGGAGATCCCCTGACATGTTGGCGGGTCCAGTGCTGTCAATATCCCAAAAACAAGGGGATCTCATACACCAAATTGGTGTCTGGCTTAGTCGTGACCTTAAAATTGGATAATAATAATAATAATTGTTTTCCCTGCACTCCTTTGGTTACGAGGTAGATATGCCCATGGTAAGTCATCCAAACCTTTTAAACCAAAGTCATTGTCATAGTAAGCTCTCCAACCACCGCCCGTTGTATAACCTATAGTTTGAACTAAATCTCTAATACAATGAGAACAAAATTTTAAGTGTGAGGTGTACTTGACAAGTAAAAAATTTAGATTTTAAGGTCCCTTGTCCCACAAACAAAGGGGTCTCATACACCAATCTGGTGTTTGGTTTGGCTATGACCCTAAAATTAGATAATAATAATAAAAATTGTTTTCCCTGCACTTCTCTAGTTATGAGGTAGATATGCCCATGGCAAGTCATCCTAACCTTTTAAACCAAAGTCATTGTCATAGTAAGCTCTCCAACCACGACTGTATAACCTATAGTTTGAACTAAATATTTGATACAATGAGAACAAAATTCTAAGTGTTGAGTGTACTTGACAAGTAAAAAAAATATATTTTAAGGTCCTTGTCCCACAAGCAAGGGGGTCTCATACACCAATTTGGTGTCTGGTTTGGTTGTGACCTTAAATTTGGATAATAATAATAATAATTGTTTTCCCTGCACTTCTCTGGTTATGAGGTAGATATGTCGTTAGCTAGTCATCCTAACCTTTTAAACCAAATCCATTGTCATAGTAAGCTCTCCAACCACGACTGTATAACCTATAGTTTGAACTAAATCTCAGATACAATGAAAACAAAATTCTAAGTGTGAGGTGTACTTGACAAGTAAAAAAATTAGATATTAAGGTCCTTGTCCCACAAACAAATGGGTCTTATACACCAATTTGGTGTCTGGTTTAGCTGTGACCTTAAAATTGGATAATAATAATAATAATTGTTTTCCCTGCACTTCTCTAGTTATGAGGTAGATATGCCCATGGCAAGTCATCCTAACCTTTTAAACCAAAGTCATTGTCATAGTAAGCTCTCCAACCACGGTTGTATAACCTATAGTTTGAACTAAATCTCTGATACAATGAGAACAAAATTCTAAGTGTGAGGTGTACTTGACAAGTAAAAAAATAGATTTTAAGGTCCTTGTCCCACAAACAAAGGGGTCTCATACACCAATTTGGTGTCTAGTTTCGCTGTGACATTAAAATTGGATAATAATAATAATAATAATTGTTTTCCCTGCACTTCTATGGTTATGAGGTAGATATGCCCATGGCAAGTCATCCTAACCTTTTAAACCAAAGTCATTGTCATAACAAGCTCCCCAACCACGGCTGTATAACCTATAGTTTGAACTAAATCTCTAATACAATGGGAACACAATTCTAAGTGTGAGGTGCACTTGGCAAGTAAAAAAAATAGTTTTAAGGTCCCTTGTCCCACAAACAAATGGGTCTCACACACCAATTTGGTGTCTGGTTTAGTTGTGACCTTAAAATTGGATAATAATAATAATAATTGTTTTCCTTGCACTTCTCTGGTTATGAGGTAGATATGCCCATGGCAAGTCATCCTAACCTTTGAAACCAAAGTCATTGTCATAGTAAGCTCTCCAACCACGGCTGTATAACCTATAGTTTGAACTAAATCTTTGATACAATGAGAACAAAATTATAAGTGTGAGGTGTACTTGACAAGTAAAAAAATTAGATTTTAAGGTCCTTGTCCCACAAACAAGTGGATCTCATACACGAATTTGGTGTCTAGTTTCGCTATGACCTTAAAATTGGATAATAATAATAATAATTGTTTTCCCTGCACTTCTATGATTATGAGGTAGATATCCCCATGGCAAATCATCCTAACCTTTTAAACCAAAGTCATTGTCATATCAAGCTCCCCAACCATGACTGTATAACCTATAGTTTGAAATAAATCTCTAATACAATAAGAACACAATTCTAAGTGTGAGGTGTACTTGACAAGTAAAAAAATTAGTTTTAAGGTCCCTTGTCCCACAAACAAATGGGTCTCATACACCTAACCTTTTAAACCAAAGTCATTGTCATAACAAGCTCCCCAACCACGACTGTATAACCTATAGTTTGAACTAAATCTCTAATACAATGGGAACACAATTCTAAGTGTGAGGTGTACTTGGCAAGTAAAAAAATAGTTTTAAGGTCCCTTGTCCCACAAACAAATGGATCTCACACACCAATTTGGTGTCTGGTTTAGTTGTGACCTTAAAATTGGATAATAATAATAATAATTGTTTTCCCTGCACTTCTCTAGTTATGAGGTAGATATGCCCATGGCAAGTCATCCTAACCTTTGAAACCAAAGTCATTGTCATAGTAAGCTCTCCAACCACGGCTGTATAACCTATAGTTTGAACTAAATCTTTGATACAACGAGAACAAAATTCTAAGTGTGAGGTGTACTTGACAAGTAAAAAAATTAGATTTTAAGGTCCTTGTCCCACAAACAAGTGGATCTCATACACCAATTTGGTGTCTAGTTTCGTTGTGACCTTAAAATTGGATAATAATAATAATAATTGTTTTCCCTGCACTTCTATGGTTATGAGGTAGATATGCCCATGGAAAGTAATCGTAACCTTTTAAACCAAAGTCATTGTCATAACAAGCTCCCCAACCATGACTGTATAACCTATAGTTTGAAATAAATCTCTAATACAATGAGAACACAATTCTAAGTGTGAGGTGTACTTGACAAGTAAAAAAATTAGTTTTAAGGTCCCTTGTCCCACAAACAAATGGGTCTCATACACCAATTTGGTGTATGGTTTAGCTGTGACCTTAAAATTGGATAATAATGATAATAATAATTGTTTTCCCTGCACTTCTCTGGTTATGAGGTAGATATGCCCATGGCAAGTCATCCTAACCTTTGAAACCAAAGTCATTGTCATAGTAAGCTCTCCAACCACGGCTATATAAGCTATAGTTTTAACTAAATCTTTGATACAATGAGAACAAAATTCTAAGTGTAAGGTGTACTTGACAAGTAAAAAAATTAGGTTTTAAGGTCCTTGTCCCACAAACAAGTGGGTCTCATACACCAATTTGGTGTCTAGTTTCATTGTGACCTTAAAATTGGATAATAATACTAATAATTGTTTTCCCTGCATTTTTATGGTTATGAGGTAGATATGCCCATGGCAAGTCATCATAACCTTTTAAACCAAAGTCATTGTCATAACAAGCTCCCCAACCACGACTGTATAACCTATAGTTGAACTAAATCTCTAATACAATGGGAACACAATTCTAAGTGTGAGGTGTACTTGACAAGTAAAAAAATTAGATTTTAAGGTCCCTTGTCCTACAAATAAATGGTTCTCATACACCAATTTGGTGTTTGGTTTAGTTGTGACCTTAAAATTGGATAATAATAATAATAATTGTTTTCTCTGCACTTCTCTGGTTATGAGATAGATATGCCCATGGCAAGTCATCCTAACCTTTTAAACCAAAGTCATTGTCATAGTAAGCTCTCCAACCATGGTTGTATAACCTATAGTTTGAACTAAATCTCTGATACAATGAGAACAAAATTCTAAGTGTGAGGTGTACTTGACAAGTAAAAAAAATAGATTTTAAGGTCCTTGTCCCACAAACAAGGGGGTTTCATACACCAATTTGGTGTTTGGTTTCATTGTGACCTTAAAATTGGATAATAATAATAATAATAATTGTTTTCCCTGCACTTCTATGGTTATGAGATAGATATGCCCATGGCAAGTCATCCTAACCTTTTAAACCAAAGTCATTGTCATAACAAGCTCCCAACCATGACTATATAACCTATAGTTTGAACTAAATCTCTAATACAATGGGAACACAATTATAAGTGTGAGGTGTACTTTGACAAGTAAAAAAATTAGTTTTAAGGTCCCTTGTCCCATAAACAAATGGGTCTCATACACCAATTTGGTGTCTGGTTTCGCTGTGACCTTAAAATTAGATAATAATAATAATAATTGTTTTCCCTACACTTCTCTGGTTATGAGGTAGATATGCCCATGGCAAGTCATCCTAACCTTTGAAACCAAAGCCATTGTCATAGTAAGCTCTCCAACCACGGCTGTATAACCTATAGTTTGAACTAAATCTCTGATACAATGAGAACAAAATTCTAAGTGTGAGGTGTACTTTTTTTTTTTTAACCACGTGGTGAATCAGTAACTGCCAGTCCTAATCTATGGGAGACCCAAGTTCAATCCTCGTAGCTGCCACTATAACACCAAGAGTACATCCAACTACCTGCAAGTCGATATACTAAGATCCTATGATTTTAGCAAAGCGAGACTCTCGTGCCGCCAAATCTGCTCTTGAGCCGCCACCACAGCAGGTCATGTACTCAATGAGATTTGAACCATGGTCTCTTGAGCTTCGCCCAAGTAGACTTACCGTTAAACCACACATCACAATACTAAGTGTGAGGTGTACTTGACAAGTAAAAAGATTAGATTTTAGGGTCCTTGTCCCACAAACAAGGGGGTCTCATACACCAATTTGGTGTCTAGTTTCGTTGTGACCTTAAAATCAGATAATAATAATAATTATTATTTTCTCTGCACTTCTCTGGCTATAAAGTAGATATGTCCATGGCAAGTCATCCTAACCTTTTAAATCAAAGTTATTGTCATAGTAAGCTCTCCAACCACAGTTGTATAACCTATAGTTTGAACTAAATCTATGATACAATGAGAACAAAAATGAACAAAATTCTAAGAGTGAGGTGCACGCTTTAGCCTCATTTAATTAAGGGGACTAGTTGTTACGTGAGTAACAAAGAAATCTCGAGAAATCTCATATTGTGTTAGGTAACTCTCACTCTGTTTGAAATTAAGGGAACTAGTTGTTACGTGAATAACAATGAAATCTTGAGAATCCATATTGTGTTAGATAAGTCTCATTCTGTTTAAAATTTAATATTCCATCTCTATTTTAGGTTCGAAATATTCCCTTTTAATTTTATTGGCTTAAAGGGTTAAGTTATTAGATAAATAAGGAAGAATATTTGGAATTTTTATATTTTAAATTGGATGGGTTTATCTTTTAATATTCTATTTTTATTTTAAGTTTGAAATATTTTATTTATTTAAAAGGATGGTTTATCATATAAATAATTTTTTGGTTTCAAATTTGATGTGTTTATCTTTTTCATTGGGTTGAAATTAGATTCGCTGTCTCTCTTTTATTAGGTTGAAATTTGATATTTTAAAGTTTGAAGTCTTCAATTTTTTATGGTTTAGTTTGTGATGAAATTTTGTGAAATCATTATTATTTAGGTATAATTTAATGTTAGTTAGATGGAAAAGGTGAAAAGTAACTTAAATAAGATTATCACTTGGTTCTTATTGTCATTTGGTTAGATAGAGGAGGTGAAAAGTACTATAGCACTTAAATGAGATTGTTATTATCTTAAACTTTTGTGCGTTGAAATTTGATGTGTTATTTTTTTTAAAGTGTTGAAATTTTATTTGCTACTTTTTCATTTATTGAGTTGAAATTTGATACTTTAAATCTTTCAACTCCATGGTTTAGTTTGTGATGCCACTTTATAAGAGTATTATTAATTAAGTTCAATTAAAAGTTGGTGAGGTATAAGAGATGAAAAGTACTATCAAAGTTAAACAAGGTTGTTATTTTCTTAAACTTTTAGACTCTATTTGAACAACAATCATAGTGTCACATATATTTCTTACTAAATAGAGTATTTATTGCTATTTTCCTATTTTTAGATAATATTATTTTTCAAAAACAATTTGACATATTATATTTCTTTGAAAGACTTATTAACTTTGGGGTAATTAGCCACGAGGGTTAGCTCAATTGGTTAAGTCCCCGTCATTAAATCACCTTAGTTATTGAGAGGTCATGGGTTCAATTTTCTCGACATTCTTAGGGATAGGCTTCGTGGTTGAGTTGACATGAAGTGATCCCTTTAGTGGATCTTCCTGGTACAAATATTCAATGGATGTAGAGACCACCAATCTTTGGGGTCTGTGGTAATTTGATGAAAACAAGATTCATAGCTTTTAACATCCCTAAAACTGAGGTAAGCAAGGTAATTTTTTTTTTCAAACAACAATGACCTAATGACTAAGCAAGAGCTAAGATGTCCCACACTGACTGCGAATGGAGTGAAAACTCCCTAGGGCTGCCCACTCCTTGAGCCTAATCAATATAGGCTAAGCATGTCAATTCAGGGAATCAAACACGAGTGGTGAGGGAGTTTACAACCCACCTCAACCACTTGGTCTACCCTTAGCTGACTTCAGGCAAGGTGAGTTTTACGTATGAGGTGGCATAATTGAGGGATTCACTTCACACGCGCGCGCACACACACACACACACACACACATATATACGGTGGTATTTTTCTTCGACGTGTTATCTCGACTTGAGTAGTAGAGGTTAGAATGAGTAAGGGATATGGACTCTTACAACCCTTGGAAACAATATTTTTAGCTTTAGATCTAAGACATTTGATTGAAGATTTGGTTCTCTCACTCGTTGCTCACCCCTGCCCCTATATATGGCTATGAGGTTTTGGAGCATGCCTTTGAGTATACTAAAATAGGGTAGGGAGAGTTATTGTCAGGATGTTATCCAAACATATTAATGCGAAGAGATTAGTCCTTTGGGCTATCATTTTTGCAGAATTTGGCACATTCCTACTCATTTCTTTAGTGATTTTTCATGTGGTGATAATGATGTACAAGCTTAGATGGATGGGTAGTTCATAATGTGTTCTTCTTAGATGTCCATATCTTGCTCTCAAGTCCGTTGTGGAGCAGGAAAAAAACATGGGTTCAATATCTATTGGTGTGCAAGAGCATCTTCATTGCATCATCTCAACAATCTTGATATTGGCAGACTATGTTGCATAAATTTACATTGAATGTTATTGATATCTCAAACATGAAATAAGGAATGGTATTTATGTTGATATTTACAAATCCTACCTCCAATCTAGATGCTTAGATCCTAGAGAGACTCCAATGCACTCATACTTATATCTCCATCTTAATGATGGGCTTATCTAGCTCCTAAGGTACATTAACCTCTAGTTACCTTGTAGCTTGATATTCTTCGAACTACCATATTTACCATATTTTCACCTCAAACCTTGATTTTGATGACCATTTTACATTCAAATGCTGTCTGTACTATGACATTTTAGGGGGTGAATCCTTTTCCTTTTCAAATATTCACTTAGTTCTCACTAGACACTCATAGCTTATGAAGACCATATATGCATAGTCTCTTCCTCCTAGAGATTTTTGAACTTTGTTGACGACTTTTCTTCTTTTAGGTTCTTTTTCTAAGCTTGTCAACTGATTTTGCTTCAAAGTGCTTTGGTTTTTGGAGCAAGAGGAATGAGAGTCTTAGTTATTCAATAGAACTCCACCACCTCTAAACACTTTTGTGTCCCTTGAGCATGAAAACCTTGTATCATCCACCAATCCTTGGAACTTTAACACAATTTGTTGAGCAATTGTCCATTGTCTTCTCTTCTTGACAGAATTAACCAATGGTTTAACCTCCACTTGAGTTTTTGGTGCAATGGAGTGTTGGAAATGCTGACTCACCAGTTTGGTGCCTATCTCGACCTTGATACCTTGATGGCACGAAGAGGCACCCCATTGTGAGGGCCTTTAACCCTTATAAGCCCCCATTTTACTGGATTTAGGATTCTTATTGTGGGCCATGCTAGTGACATGACAGACACTATGGTAGAACCAAATTAATGACTTGGAACTTACCTTAGAAGACACTTATCTCAATCTTAGAGACAGATTGTTGGACATGACAAAGAGGGCTCAAAAATCAAAGTGCTTAGAATGACTTTGACCTAGGACCAGAGCGCATATCTCGTCGTCCTGATCGAGTAGGTGCAAACGGTTCATCAAACCGAGCTCGTATGCGAAATATAGAGCTCTTCAAAGTTTGACATGACAAGGGAAAAGAGGGGCCCATAGTGTGCCACATGGCATCCCAGTGAGCACGTGGGATCCACATGGTAGCCCATCAAGCATTGAACCTTGGCGTTCTTTCATTGGTCTCCTAAACCTCCATAAGAGACAAAAATCATTTTTATGGAAAATGGTTAGTAAATAACCATATAACAAAATTTGTTTTAATATATAGTTATTAAAATAATTATATAAAACAATAAACAATATATATGGTTTCGGGATTGGTGGCCATAACCCCTGCCGAACTCTTTAAAACCATCGCATATATATTTTAAGGCTGACGGCCATAACCCCTGCTGGCCTTATCGCAATCGCAACCATACATACATACATACATATATATATATATATATATATATATATATATATATATATATATATATATATCGGCCTAACTCCCTAATACGTGTCGATTTTATCGCTGCCTCGATACCATATATCGCCGATTTTGGAAAGCGTTGATTTCCTATATGGTTGTGTTAGTGCGGGGTTTAAGGAGCGGGCCGCCCAATGCGGACTCGACCCCCATTAATACATTATTGTGGCTATATATATATATATATATATAGAGGGGCGGGATTTGATCCCCCGACCCCTCTTCAACCATTTGCTCATTTTGCTAATGCACTAACCAATTACATTGGTAAGTCCGCTAAATTTTTTATATAAATAGTCATTTTTACCAGTGCACACAGTTCAAGACAAAGGAGAGAGATTGCAGGCACAAATTTTGAGGCAGAAGTCGGGCATGCTTTTCGAGGCAGTTAATTAATATTTTAATGCAGGGACCATGAATTTTGCAGGAGGGCAAAATTTTCACTTTGTCAGAAATTGACAAATTTTATATGGATTTTACACCTCTCGTCGCCACGAGCGCAACGGTGTTGTCCGTTTCTTTATTAGAGCTTTCAATCTTTCGGTCATTTCCAGAATGCATGTGGAACCATGATTTTAGCAAAAACAGGGAGCGGAACCATGAGCCATGAAATTTTCCCAAGGAGGTAAAATTTTGACATTTTAGAATATAGTCAAGTTTATACTTGTTTTTCATGGTTTTCCGCAGGGATTGCAATGGCGAGATCAGATTCGCCATTTGAGTTGCAGATTTCCAATCCATCCATGGAACAAAATCTTTGAGGAAACCTGGGGGAATCGAAAAGATTCCTTGAGCCCAAAATTCTCAACTTCTTAGAATTTGAATTTTGGATAGTCGATTCAGCACTACTCGATGCCACAAATCTAATGGTGTCTTTATATTTCTTATTCTCTCATTTCTTCTTCTATCCACTTTTCTAAGTGCACGTGCAAATGTCCACATTCATGTGCGAGCAACCATTTTCATACGATCGATGCCTTGAGATCGATGGTCCGAGCAGCTTCAGTAGTGTGACATCCACTTCTTCAGATGGCCCTTGGTTATGAGGTATATGATTTGTTCATGTACTTCTTCTTTCTGCATTATGTTGCACAGATCCTTGATTGATGTTGATGCAGGATCTTGTTTATTACATGTTGTCGTGATTCCTTGCTTGATTTGATGCGAAATCTTCTATGTGATGTACTTGCTGTCATAACTCATCATGTTTTGTTTTGAGATCCCTTGTTGTATGTTGTTGGGATACTCTTCTTGTCATCATGCATGATTTTGCATTGAGATCCCTTTTGTGCCATGTTGGCGGATACTCATCATGCATGTTTTTGTGTCATACTGATAAGAGTCTTTTGATTGTGAATTCCGGTTGTGGAATATCTCTTAGAGCCACTCTTGTGTGAGGGAATTTTTCCTTGTATGATCGCGATTGTCATTATCTCTTGTGTACATCACCTTTATTGATATCACTTAATGCAGCAGCCTACACCATCTTGACACCGAGGCCCGGAGTCGTAGTCCCTCCTGGACGAACTCCGTTATCAACGCTTATGTTTTCATGTGTTGATGATTTTCATGTTCCTCTTCTTTTCCGCATGCATATGTATTCATTAATGTTCTTTTAAAATGCAATTTATCACATCACGAAAGTAAAAGGTCTTGGAAGGGTCCTTCTTCACACCCGGACCTGGATCATTGAGACCACTCCTTCGTCAATGGGAGGTGGAGAGGTATCTAAGCTTGAGAATCGAAAAACCCCCCTACATAGATGATGTGTGTAAAACAAAGTCCTAACAACCCATAGAGTAGAGGAGTCTGACATTGCCGAGAAAATGAGTAAGACAATCAAATCCAGATACACTTTAACCCATGAGAAAAAACGTATGAAGAAAACATAGAAGTGATAGGGACAAACAAGCGAACGATAGGAAGACTACCCATAGAAATAAGAAGACCAAGAAAGATACTTGACGACAAGATAACAGAGGAACACAACCCATTTAAGCAAAAAACTTCCCTTTCCCTTACATGATAGCCATCGTACTGAGGAAGCCTCATCCAATTGAAATCATAATCAACCATAAACAAGCATCATCAAAGTTCATGAGGGTTGGAGGGCCCTAACCTGCAAAATGATACCCAAATATAGAATATGCGAAGAAAAGATACCTAGAACACAGAATAGCAATGATTTTATTATTCAGAGAGTAATGTTCACTTGCCTCTTCGAGGGGGCAACCTCCAATAGAGCAAAGCTCGATTAAAAAATAAGACACGATGCTCCTCGCAGGGAGTCTCTATCCTTTATATATGACTCATACATGCAATACCACGGACCAATACCGTGGGTTTTATTAATACCATCTATCTAATACTACGGCCCATTTGCAACTAACTGTGGTTCCGTCATTAATTGCGAATTAACCACTTACAATTATTAATATGGGCTTTATTGACTCTTGACTATGACGTGATCCCATTACATAAATAAGGGGGTTAGGGTGGGACCCTAACATGCCATCCCCCTTAAGACTAGCCTTGTCCTCAAGGCTGAAGCTGCGGAAACTGCTGAAGAATAGTGGCTGGTTCCCAAGTTGCATCTTCCGGAGAGGTGTCTTTCCATTTGACAAGGACTTCCTTAATCATGCGGCCGCGCAGTTGCTTGTCTCGTGTGTCTAGGACCTGTTCAGGTTGAAGCCAGATGGACCCTTCTTCGTCCAATTCAGGTAGACTGGTTTGAATTTTGCAATTGTTCCCAATCACTTTCTTGAGGCATGAGACATGGAAAACTGGATGGATTTTTGCAGTAGGTGGCAAGGCCAACTTGTAAACCACTTCTCCAATGCACTGAAGTACTTGATATGGTCCGTAGAATTTGGGAGATAGTTTTTGACACCCCTTGTCTTTGAGTGATGTTTGCTTATATGGTTGTAGCCGTAAAAAGACCTGATCCCCTTCTTGAAATTGGCGCTCGGAGCGATGCTGGTCTACTTGTTGCTTCATGCGGTTCTAAGCTTGATGAAGATTCTCTCGAAGATGGGCGAGCATGGTTGCGCGGTGTTGTAGGAGTTGATCCACTGCTTGTACTTTTGAGCACCCCTTGAGATACGAAGTAGGTGAAGGCAGGAGTTGACCATATACTGCTTCATAGGGAGTCATTTTGGTGGTGGCATGATAGTTGGTGTTATACCACCATTCAGCCAGAGGTAACCACTGTACCCAAAGGTGTTGCTTTTCTGAAGTGAAACACCTAAGGTAGGTTTCTAGACATTTGTTGACGGCTTCGGTTTGACCATCTGTTTGCAGATGATAGGAAGTACTGAGTTTTAGTTGAGTGCCTTGTATCCTGAAGAGTTCCTGCCAAAAATTACTGGTGAAGATCGGGTCGCGGTCGGACACAATAGAAGTGGGCATGCCATGCAATTTGAAGATTTGATCCATGAAAGATTGAGCGACCAAAGTTGGTGTAAACGGGTGGGGTAGGGCGCAGAAATGAGCATACTTCGACAGTCGGTCCACAACCACCATGATGACTGACTTGTTCCCTGACTTTGGAAGACCTGTAATGAAATCCATAGAAACCTCCATCCAAATTGATGCCGGGATGGGCAATGGTTGTAATGTGCCTGGTGTGTTGATGGTTTCCCCTTTGTGGCGTTGACAGACATCGCATTCTGCTACGAAAGTAAGGATGTCCTTTTTCATGCCTGTCCAAAAAAATTATCTTCTGGTGCGAGCATACGTCTTCTGAAAGCCCGAATGTCCTGCAATGGGAGATGAGTGCAATTCTGCCAAAATGCGACTTTTGAGGGTGGATGTTGGTGATATTACGACTCAGTCCTTGTAGCGAAGAATATCATCTTGCCACGAGTAGCCCTTGGTGGAATTTGGATCTACCTGCAATTGAGAAATGAGTTGGGAGAGCCCGGGGTGTGAAAACCATTCCCTGCGAGCCTCTTCAATCCATTCTGGAATGGGGAGGGAAATTGCTAGTAGAGTACTTTCCTCCTCAAATTGGCGAGATAATGCATCTGCTACACTATTGTCTTTCCCTTTCTTGTAAATGATCTCATAATCATATCCCAACATTTTGGCGAGCCATTTATTTTGTTGTGGGGAGGATAGGCATTGCTCCAAAAAATATTTAAGACTGTGATGATCTGTGCGGATTTGGAAACGTCGCCCCAATAAGTAAGGTCGCCAGGTCTCGACTGCATGTAAGATGGCCATCATTTCCTTCTCGTAGGTAGATTGGCCCAGATTCCTCCCACTTAGTTGTTGGCTTGTGAAGGCCAACGGTCGCCCTTCCTGCATTAAGACCGCCCCAATACCTGTACCCGAAGCATCACATTCAATGACAAAAGATTTGGTGAAGTCAGGTAGTGCTAAGACTGGAGTGGAACACATGGCATTTTTTAGAGCTGTAAAGGCCTGTTGTGCTTCCTCATTCCAGAAGAATGGATTTTTCTTTAGGAGTTGGGTGAGGGGCTTCGCTATGCGACCATAGTTGCAGACAAATTTACAATAATAGCCTGTGAGACCCAAAAATCCTCTCAAGCTCTTCAAGGTCTTAGGTTGAGGCCATTCCTGCATTGCCTGGATCTTTTTGGGGTCTACCTTGACACCATCACGCCCCACAATGTGGCCCAAATACTCTACTTTTGCCATGCCAAACGAACACTTGGACATCTTGACAAATAATTTATGCTTGCGGAGCAGTTGCAAGAGTAGATCTACATGCTGAAGATGTGCGGCCCAAGTGCAACTATAGATGAGGATGTCATCGAAGAAGACAAGGACAAATTTCCTGAAATATGGTTTGAGAATGTGGTTCATAAGGCTCTGAAAAGTAGAGGGGGCATTACAAAGACCAAATGGCATGACCAGGAATTCATAATGGCCTTCATGAGTTCTGAAAGCAGTCTTGGGAATGTCGACTTCCTTCATGCGAATTTGGTGGTAGCCTGAGCGAAGATCCAGCTTAGTGAAGAATTGAGCCCCATTGAGTTCATCCAGCAAATCATCAACCACCGGGATGGGAAATTTATCTTTGACTGTCAACTTATTGAGGGCCCTGAAGTCGGGACACATCCGCCACTCCCCATCTTTCTTGAGCACCATGACCACTGGGGATGAATAAGGACTAATGCTGGGACGAATGACACCTGCTTCCAAAAGTTCCTTGATGATTTTTTCTATTTCATTCTTTTGGGTGAACAGATATCTGTATGGGCGAACATTTGGGGGTTGGGCCCCTGGAACCAAGGTGATGCTATGATCATGTTCCCCTCGCGAGGGTGGAAGCTCATGAGGCTTGTCAAAGACCGGCAGATGGTTATTTAAAATCTGTTGCATCTAAGGATGATTGGCAGAGGCTTGGTTTCGACTGACTGGATGGCATTAAGTTGAGCTACAACTCCATGATTTCCCTTTTTTAACAATTTTTCCATCCTATGCGAGCTGATGATAGAGGGGGCTCCCGCCTGGAGTCCACGGAGGGTATGTGTGTAGTTGTTCTGCTTAAAACTCATATATAACTCCTGGAAATCCATTGTGGTTGGCCCAAGAGTGCGGAGCCATTCAGCGCCGAGGACAATGTCGCAACCCCCCATGTGCATGGCAAACATGTGGGTTTTCAACTGATAATCCCCCATTTGAAGTTTGACATTTTCACAGCGGCCTTCACATTTCATTTTGCCTCCATCCGCAATTTGAACTTGGAAGTTAGAAACTGCTCGTACAAAACAATGCACTGCTTCTGCGACTTTTTGATGGATGAAATTATGTGTACTTCCACTATTAATCAAGACTACTACTGGGCGATGTTTAATAAAACCTCTGATTTTGAGAGTTTGAGGGGAAGAAATCCCTACCAAAGCATGCAACGAAATAACTGGTTCGTTAGAGACATTGTCCTTTTGGTTGTCTTCTTCTAGCGGCTCATGTTCCTAAAGTGGTGGATCTTCCTCTGTTGAGCTGTAGTCAGTGGCATCAATTTGAAAAAATTTGGGCTCCTTGCATTCATGACCTGGGGAGTATTTTTCATCACAGTAGTAACATAGTCCTTGCTTTCTTCTGTCGGCCATTTCCGCAGGGGACACCTTTTGGACCTTAAGTGTTTGAGTCGTGTTGTGAGCCTGTGGGGGGCGACCTTTAGCGGAGAAATTTGGGCGACTGTATTGGGCTGCTAATGCACGTTCCACGTTACGAGCTACCTTGCAAGCCTCCGTCCATGTGGGAGGGTGGTGCAGTAGGACTTGAGCTTTGATGGCTTCTTTAAGACCGCTGATAAAACATTCCGTGTAGAACACATCTGAGAGACCCCAAGTGCGGAAGGCTAAGGCTTCAAAAGCTGTAATATATTCATCCACTGTACCAGTCTGTCGGAGCTTAGTAAGACGACCCAAAAAAGATGATTCCTGGTCAAAGCGGTCTTGAAGAGCTTTGGTGAATTTGGTCCAAGTCCTAAAAGGTCCAGTGCAACGTTGATGCCATTCCCACCATTGCCACCTTTCATTGTCCAAGTACATGCTCCCCAACATAAGCTGAGTCTCATCATCTAAGATGTGATTCAGTTTGAAATACTGCTCCATTTGTGCTATCCATGCCGATGGGTGAGAACCGTCAAATTTATGCATATCCAACTTGGGAGGTCGCTGACTGGGTTGTTGGTGGGTGTGCCAGACGTGAGGAGAGTGGCTAGACTCACCCTCATTGTGTCCATTGCCATTATACTCCTCCTCGTGGGCTTGCTCCTTGCCCTTCGGGATTATTTTCTCGACCATGCTACATAGTCCGCTAAGCTGAATGTGGAGGGTTTGCACTGATTCTTCAAGTTTGTCCATCCTTTCATTGGCCATCGCTTGAGCTCTAGTTTCTACCATACACCAACCTGATTTTTTGAAAATTGGGACCGCCTAAAAAAAATTTCCACTAAGAAGTGAATGGTACCACCGTGCTCAGCTCGTCGTCCTGATTCTGATGGGCTAGATCACCAATAAGCGCCCCGAAAGATCTCAGACTTTTTTTTTTTTTTGAAAACTCCTAACGGAGTTTTACTCCTTCCTTATCAATACTGCAGTTGCCAAATCCTCAAAATGTCAATGCGGCCAAAAGTCCTGCGAAAATTATACCCCGGTATAGGAACCCTTCACAACGACTCTGATCTGGTGGATCTGATAGATCTGAATGGCGGATCTGATAGCTCTGGGCGGCGGAACAGACTGCTTATGCGGATCTGATGGATCTAATAGATCGGAATGGCTGATCTGCGAACTCGAGACTGCGGGACTGATGTCTGCTGCTGCTGCACCCCTTTGCACAAGCGGATCTGGAAGAGATGATGTGTGATCCCCCAATAGAAAAGGGAACTATGGTCTTGAGGAGTGTCAGGTGCTACAGATCGCAATATAAATAAGGGTCTGGCAGTAGTACTCGCCCCAATGTTTCAGGGCTCTGACTAAGGAGGATCGACCGTACCCTTAGCCGTACAACCCGACTACCGTATTGTATGGGCGAGTAATCTCTCCGAATGCTGTTCTCGGTGTACTGTAGACGCAAGACGGCCGACGGTTTATCTATGGCGAGGTTTCAAGGGAGCCTAGGGGGCTTCCGATATACCCAGAGGATATGTGGAAGACAGTCCGTGCGCGGTTCTGTCTAATGCGCTACTACTCGAAGGGGTACCCACAGGGGTTACAAGGGAGTCCAACAGACGTGACCACCTCTTGTATTTCCTGCGTGCATGCCTCCCCAAATCCGCAGGTTTATGCGCTTAACGACAGATCCCGTGGTTTAAAGACGCTGGAACACGTCTCTAACCAAAAAATTTTTTTGCTAAGAAATGGAGATCCCACCGGCCCTGGAAAGTGCTCTGATACCACTTGTTATGCTCTTAACCTGCAAAATGATACCCAAATACAGAATATGCGAAGAAAAGATACCCAAAACACATAATAGCAATGATTTTATTATTCAGAGAGTAATGTTCACTTGCCTCTTCGAGGGGGCAACCTCCAATAGAGCAGAGCTCGATTACAAAATAAGACACGATGCTCCTCGCAGGGAGTCTCTATCCTTTATATATGACTCATACATGCAATACCACGGACCAATACCGTGGGTTTTATTAATACCATCTATCTAATACTACGGCCCATTTGCAACTAACTGTGGTTCCGTCATTAATTGCAGATTAACCACTTACAATTATTAATATGGGCTTTATTGACTCTTGACTATGACGTGATCCCATTACATAAATAAGGGGGTTAGGGTGGGACCCTAACATTTTTCCATTCCACCACCATCCATTCACACATAAAAACTCATAATAGCAAGAAAGGAGCAAGTACCCATAAGGGACCCCATGCATTAAAATACCCTTTCCTTACATAATAGCAACTATACTAAGGAAGTCTCATCCAATTGAAATGATAATCAGCCATAAACAAGCATCATCATGGTTTGCGAGGGTTGAAGGGCCATGGTCTTGTCCTTGCATCACCATCAATTCACACATACTAGTTACCTTTTCGACATACCAACTCATAATAGCAAGAAAGGAGCAAGTACCTTGCCACATAAGGGACCCCATGCATTGAAATGATGGTTGAACCCACCACCTTGTCAAGCCATCTTCTAAAAGCTTGCTTCACACCCTATTTGAAGGAAAATGATTAATATATTTACTCATATTCAAAAGTTCAGTTTTTATTAAAATAACCTTTTATAAGAATGTCCTATCATAATTTTTACCAATTTTAAAGTGCAATAAATTACATTATCAAACCATTAATTTAATAATTCAAATTATATAAAAATATTTATAAATATAATATTATAAAACTTTTTATGTAATTTTGAAGAAAAATAAAAACACATCACTTATTTTTATTTTAAAAATGGTAAATATCAATTTTAATAAAAACCAAATTATTAAATAAAATATAATAATACTTAAAAAATAATATTTGTGATTATTTATTTAAAATTATAAATCCATACAACACCTAATTAATATTTTATATTATGAATGTAAGATTTTGTCTAAAATATCTAACAAAATACTATTAAATAGTAAATAAAAAATATAAAAGAAACTAATACAATTTGAGTGAGCTTAATAGTTAAAAATATGTATTTCTTCTTAAGTGAACTTAATGATTAAAAACATGTGTTTTTTGAAAGAGATCACAAATTCAACACATAAAAAAAATTCATACGCCAATAACTTAACTATAACCTTAAATTAGATAATAATAATAATAATAACATACCATCACCATCATATAAAAATGTTACTTTCTCTCTGAAAAAATATAAAAATGTTACCCAAAATACTACATAACTCATTTAACAATTATACGTGCAAAATGGCTTTATGTTCTCTCTGACAAACTCTAAATTTAACAATAAAGCAACAAACATAATAAACTATAATAAAAACATTACACGGGAAGCATTCCTTAACAGGCCAGGCACAATCCTTCTCGGAAAAATACATTCCTTAAAAAGGAAAGGAAGGAAAAATGAAATGTTTTTAGGTGCGCGTGTACAAAACCACGTTACTTGTAATCATTCCAAGTAATTATCTAAACCGCCGGCTTATTTTAGTTCACAAGAAGGGGCCCCCTCCAACAACTCCATAGACCCAATGCACCATCTATTTATTTAACATATATTTTTGGAACTATCAATTTTAGTTGAGGGGCATTTGATGTACTTGAGATTTGTTAGGACATTGGTTTTTTCAGTGGGTATATAATATATATATATATATGTATATGTATATATAGTTGGGATTGATATTTTTGGTTTTAATATATATATAAATTTAGTTGGATGTGTTTGAAATATGTTTTTTTTGGTGAGTATAATATATATATATATATATATATGTATATGTGTATATATAGTTGGGATTGATATTTTTGGGATATGGGTATTTTATATATATATAGTTGGAGGGGATTGATGTGTTTGAAATATGTTTTTTTAACTGTTTAAATTTGATTTGAATATATTTTAATTTGAAAAATAAAATTAATAAAATTTTCAATAAGCTTATTTTCAATGGTCAATCTAGAAAATGTGGAACTTTAAAAGAATTATTTGTATTTGTATTTGTATTTTTTATTAATTTGAAATTTTCAAGGTGTTATTTTATATTAAATCCTTATAAAAATATTTAGTGGTTTTATTGAAAGTTGATTTTTCTCCAAATTTTGTCTTATTTTTTGGATGAACAATTTTCCTTACATAGAGTTCATTTATTTATTTATTTTAAAGGATGACTTGTTTTATTTTTAGATATTAAGAATTTGACCTCTTTCATTGGTATTCAATTTGTTATTTTGTTTGTTGGTTCTGAAAGGTTATTGTGGGATTTAGAATTTATTCTATATTTTTAGTCATAATTTAAGGGGGTGATCAAGTGGGAGTTGAAATTTCTTGGTTGCCAATTAAAGATGGTGGGAAAACAACTTGTTTTTTTGTTTTTTGTTTTTTTTGTTTTTTGTTTTTTTTGTTTTTTATTTATTTTTGGGAAAGAGAGATTTTCCTTGTGTAGAATTTTGAGGGATGCAATTTTGTTTTGATTTAGATTTGTTTTTGTATAATTTTTGGGTTGGGGGTTTCCTTATCTTTTCCTTTCGTTTGAGGGTCTTTAAACTCTTTGAAACCCATTCTCTTCCAATGTTGGAGGGGTGTACATGTTTGGACTATTTTTGTTGAAATGGTCATATTTGTGAGAATCAATGCATTTGAATGAATTATGCATGGAATCCAATCTTTGAACAAAGGACTAGTGGTTGATATGCATCTCAGTTTCCTCTTATACAAACGCAATCACATCAAAACAATGACATCTTTGGCATTGATTTATCCTGAAATCCCTTGATCTTATTTTTTATCGCATCTAGAGCCATTACATCCCCTATGTGAAGGGATAGATGAGGCAATCTCACTTGGACCAAAATGACTATTGGGGTCTCTTCTTTTAGGTTAAAACACCAATACAACTTATTAAGGTAAAGCTCATTAGATCACATAAGCTGAGGGTTACTATAAAATATTAATTCTTAATCATCTTTTAGTTGAAAGTCAAATCCATAAAAACCTTTACCACACAATTAGATCTTGTTGCCTTCTTGCATGTGGTGATCCATTGGATATAGATCCAAGCTTCTAGTGGTTGAATTGATGGCCACACTCCCAAAAACATTATATTTTGTAGATTATTTAAGCAGAAAAGAGCTTTATACTTAGACCACACATTGGAGATTGGGTTTCAAAAATTAAGCTCTTAATAAATTTGGACATATTAGACATCAATCTAGGGCATTGTGTTAAGAATGTCACCATTTTTTTGAAAGTAGATTCCCCAACCATTGGTATTGAGTTTGAGGTAGTTGCCATGATCAAGAATATCTCACATTACATGTTCTACAAATTATATTATCTATCCCTGTCATGGTTTTAAAACCCACTCGAGTTGAACTTCTACTGAGTCAAATCAGCTAGTTCATTAGGCTCATAGGTCAACCCGACCAATGACCTTGGTTTGAGCCAAGGTAGACCCCTGTTTGGTACCAAACTGACATAAATTGGTCGGGACATTGACAACTTGCACGTGCATGGCCACAAATCCACACAGAGCGGTTTAGGGCATGTGTGAGGTTTTTTGGGAAGATAAGGGCTATTCCCTCCAAAAACAACCCCTCCAAGCTTATAAAATCATACCTCCCCTCTCATTTTCCTTACACATCTCATTTGGAGTTAGGGGTGTTGACCCCAATGTAGATCGGGTAGTGTCAGTGGAATTAGAAGCAATCACTAAATCAGAAAGAAAACAACCAATGGGAGACACTAGTTGTGCAAGTCGACCAACTCATGCTTCTGTTAGGTCTAGTTTTGCTACTACTACTACTGAGGTTGCATAGGAGTTTGAGGAGTCCTCAGGCTCTGAGCCATATGATGTTTATGTAGCTCTTGATGATGATCCCATGTGTAGTAGTGGTGGTAAGTTTGATAAGGAGTGATCATGTTGATCACTGATATGTAGACTTGTAGTAGGCCAGTGGCCCAATAGTTTGTAGTATTGTTTTTGGACTCTAGAAGCCATTTAGATCGTCATTGATCATGTATTTTGTTGCTCACATGTACTGCACTCGGTACCATTTTGATATATTCACCTTTTAATGGTATATAGATGCATAAACTTTGCATATTTTGTCTCTAATAGTTTAGAATCATGGTTTTAAATCTTAGAAATAATTATCTTCATTAGAAATTTAATTATTTCATATATTTTTTTAATGATTGATTCAATGAGATCTGACTAGTTTGGTTTTTCTAGTTCCAATTCAAAAATTAGTTTAATAAGGGGATTGGGCCAGCGACCGGTTCCTATTTTGAAAACTATGATCCAATTTCCTTTGCCAAGGAATAGTTCCATGGGGAAATTCTTTGGGGATTCTTTCACATTCTCTTGAATAGTACTCAGAGTAAATACCACCAACAAACAACATTTATGCATTAACCCAAGAGATCCATGTAAATTCAACCTCATGATATCCTCAACTAACATGGCTTGTACATGATGAGTCAAACCACTTGCAACTAATCCTTAAAGTTTATGTATGCTATTTATTACAAACTATATTTGCACTAAAGAATGCAAGATGATTTTAATTTTTACAACCTCGTATTGAAGAATTGTAATGTTTATAATGTTACCATCAAAGTGTGTTAACTTAATATGATGTTTTATATAAAATTAAAAATAAAGTGATTTTAAATTTAACTTGCACTAAATAATAACCGTTTGCACACATTTGTAGTCTCTTTTTTTGAACTATGGTGGATTAGAAACCACCTAGAGTAATCTAGAGGTTCAGGATCAAAACTTTTTGCAGCCACTATAACACAAAGAGTATATCCAATAGCTAGAAAGTTGGATATACCATTAACTTATGATTGAGCAAGAGTAGAGATATCACGTCGGTAGGAGCACCTACTCTTCAAACCTTATCACAACGGGTGAAACATATCCCTTGGGATTGAACTTAATGAGCTGCATGGAGGGGGGTCCATTGTCCCACAAACGAGGGGGTGTCATACACCATTTGTTTTTTAATTCACAATATTAACAATATAAATTTGAAACTTCGGTACGATCGTACCAACGTTAACGCGCCAGGTGCGCTTGGGCTACAAGAATGTTGGTATGAGTGACCTCTTGGAAAGTCCTAGTGTTGCACCCTCCCCTCTTTTTCATATTAGACCATTTTGTGGCATTTATGAAATAGTTGCATCGTGAATTTTAGTCTTCTCGTTGGACGCCTAATTGGTTGGCACAATGAGATGTTATACCATTTTTTGTCCATTGTGATAAGACTCAAGGAATGTAGGCTACCCCACTGTTGTAAAGTCTCAACACTTTGCCTAGTCATAAATTCCTAGTAATCTGGCTTAAGAGCTGTTGGATATACTCTTGGTGTTATAGTGACAACCACTAGATTTACTCTTGGGCCTCACCCACATTACTCCAACAAAATACCAATTCACCATAATAAAAAAATAAAATAAAAAAATAAATATTAATTAAAAATCTAGTTAATCCACCTATAACATAAGTGTTAGATAATTATATTAAACTTATGAATATTAACAAAGTCCTTTTACCTCAAGCTTAAGACTCTCCCTAATAAAAGAGAATCTACCCAAAAATATATATATATATATATATGTGTGAGTTTCCAAATATTTACATTATTATGGTTGTGTAAAGTGAAACTGGGCATTAACCAATAAAAAATATTATAAAAACAATTATTTTTAAATTCACAATATCCTTACAAAAATAACCTTTTCCAATATTTATAATTAAATTAAATTTACATTATATTTTTTTAATTTATTATTTATTATAAATTACCCTGAAACAAGAAGTTAAAGAAACATACATTCATAAAATGGGACACCATCCTATCTCCATAAATACATAAATATTTAAATCTTAGTGCCATCAGCGCCCATGCTGCTCTATTCCCAAAATAAACCTGACCAGCATAAAATCCAAACTTGAAGCTTCAGCGGTGTTACAGATTGTCAACTCGAAAAGAAGACCCACCTCTGCCTGTCCTCTACCGAATTCCCGAGAAAACCGTACACACACCCTTACCGTTACCATGTTTGGCCGTACTAGCCAAAAAATTCGAAAATTCGCCGGTACAGTTCGATTCGATTCGTGGAAATTAAGGTAAACTCAACACGATACGGACTTATGGTAAGTTTTATATTAAAAAAAACAGAAAAGCAATGTTTCTCTAAAAAATTGCAGCTACAGAATAATAAGTTTTATTAAAAATAGGAATGTGGATTGTGCATTTAAGACTCACTATGCTTTATTGCTAACTGTGATTGTGATGGTTGCGCCAGAATTCGAATTTGGTAACTATGCTCACACCAGCACCATTTCAGTCAAAACCATTCCGCTATCCCCGGGCCGGCATTGTTGATTTCCATCCAACGCGGCGTCTCCCATCCCACTCCCATTGTTGATTTTCATTGTTGCTGTGCATTAATGATAGGTTTAGACTATATGGTTGGGCCATAATTAATAGGTAACTAATTTGATCGGTTTCGGTTTCCGTAAATTCTGGGGTCAATGTAGGGTCATCCATGCTGGTACCAGTGGATCCTTTGAGAAATTGATATTAGAATTTCAATGTGTACGCCTTATAAACCCGTCTAGGCTTGGGGCTTTATATGTTTCCATGCACTCAGATCTCTACTGTTTTGGGTGTTAGGATTGGTTGTGGAGATGGAGCAATTTTTGAATGAAGAGTTTGGAGCAGTCAAATCCAAAAATTCGTCAGCAGAAGCACTTGCCAGATGGCGCAAGCTATGTTTCTTTGTGAAAAACAGAAAAAGGAGATTCAGAAATACGGCCAATTTGCCAAAGAGAGCTGAAGCCAAAGATATGTTGAGGAAGAATAAGGTACTATTTCTCTGGCTACGTCCGTTATAGTGGCTATGTATGACTATGAAATGGAATGGTGTATGACTTATGCTTGTTACTGGAAGAGGCTGAACCTTTTTTTTTTTTCTGCGCGACAGCGTACATCAAATGCCACATACATTAGGAAAGACTGATAGAAATTGAGCAACCAACAATTTTGGTGATACTATTACAATAACAGATAGTATGTACTTATCCTTTATCACAATTCATAGCCTGTATAGATATAAATTCAGTAACCCACAAATTGTACTAATGAATTTCAGCAAACCCTAATTTCTAGCTATATATATCTCAGAAACCTACAAAGCATAGTGAATAATACTTCATCAATTCAAAGTCGTGGTTAAGCTACTGAGGGCAATTTGCTCTGTTTCGTTGCTAGTCTGCGGTTTGTGTTATGTATTGTTTGGAGGCTCGTAGAAACTGAGCTCCTGCTTGCGAGACCTATGTTTATTAGGAGCCAGGGTTTATGATAGTCCCAATCTCCAAAATATAACAGAGGTTTATGCATTGTTTGGTTCTATGTGTCAATGCTTTTTGTAGGCTATTTGGTTATGCCATTGAGGTGTACCGAACGTTTGTTCTTCTTGCTAACTGCTGAGAAACAGGGCCCAGAGCTGCCAGGTTTTAACTTTATAACTAGCTTGAATGACATTTTGAAGGAAACAATACTGTCATAATTGAGAGCTTCTTTTTCAAGATCGTCATACTGAAACAGAGCTTGACCATAAATTCCAATCCTCTATCAGGTGCTTCTAGATCTCGTATCATGGCCCGTGTGTTGCGTGCAAGCGTACTGTTGTTTGGAGTTTGAATTTGTCATCTCTGGGGTGACAAAACTCGTCCATAAATTTCTGCTCCAGGTCCAAACTAAAATATCTAGCGAAGCGGAAACTGTAACATTCATCTTTTATAATAAAAATTTCAATGTGAAATGTATAAGTAAATCCATAGAATATATTTTCAGAGAAGAAAAATGGAATTTAACTCTATGATCATATTATGAAATATAGAGACGGGTCTGGCAAACTATTCTTTGCAAAATTCTGCGCATTATCCTAATAGCATGTCTCAGCTGATCACAATTCATGCATGTGGTGGGTATTTACAACACAAATATCTGGAACTGCCCTCATCTTAAATTAACATAATTTACGTAATTTAGACTAATCTTGATCAATCCTACCCTAGCTTCCATGCACCTTGACATTGATCCCGGGAAGTTGGTCAGCTTGACATGGATCGCGAGACAACTGCGAGCTTCATCTCAATGGCGTGGGTCCCAAGCGCTTGCCAATCCAATCCTTAACATTGAATATTATAAAACATTGCTATGCGTCTTATTAATAGTAAATACGTAATTTTCAAAATTACATACCATTTATGGTGACACAAAAATAGGGCTTAAGGCCAACTTTTTCAATTAATAAAATGCTACTTTTATTGGCAGGTGTGAGCTAGGTTTGATGGCTTTGTGCATGACAAACAATCCTTCAACTGCGATAGTGGGATGTAACAAGTGACATTGGTCAATTGTGTTGGACGCAAGACCTGTTTAGTCTTTAGGTATGATAAGTATCACACCAGAAATTCCTGACTAAAAGACATGCTTAGTAATTGATCGCATTAGTGTTATAAACAAAGTTAAATGACCATCAGCACTAAGTTTGTTGGGCACCTTCTGGCGAAGATATATATTTTACATAACTGGTGGTAGGAATCCACCCTTATTTGTACACAGTAACATATATGCACTTATGATGCCTTAGAAGTTGTGTGCTTGTGTGTGGGTGTTTAATGTTATGTATTGCTTATTTCCATTGCAGATCACAAGTTTTTCCCATTCGACAGCTTCGATAACCAAAACACATTAAATTCACTATCATTTAAAAGTTACATGTGTTGAGAATTCAGTAGGGCAATGAAGATGATAATTCTCTTTGTTAAGATAGGGGGTTTAAGATTGTCTATGTGACCAATTCCTGGGGTGCCCTATTCTACAACAATTGTCCATAGGTTACTTCATCTTCTTTTTGGGAGAAGTACTGCAGCACATTAGGGAATTTATATGGTTTGAAGAAGACAATGGGTGCATGTGCACTCCAACATATGTTTTATTTTCATGTAGAGGGAGGAGTGGTTGAAGGGACAGACAAAGATGTGGGATGTGTTTCCTAATGATATGGGTTTGGACAACAATGTTGAGTTGGAATTAGCCAACTTGGATCTTATTGAACTAGTGTTAGATCCAATCACTTTGGATAATGGTGATCCTCTTGAGGGGTCATCCTCCATGCCGGCAGATGCAAATAATAGATTGGAAATAAAGGAGGAGGATGGAGGAGAGAGTTGAGAAATTGGTGGTGATTTTGATCATTCTAGAATGGAGGGGGACCATTGGTGGTGATGAGCTATGAGATTCTTCTAACTATGGTTCTAGTATGTACCCTATTTTGTATTTTCCATTTTCATTTCCAGCTACAGTATAAATGCCTCAATATCGATGTAATACAGTATAATTTTGATGATATTAAATGACTTGAGAAAACTGCAGTTTATGGTTCTAAACCTCTATTTTATGACGTGTATTGAATATTCTAAATTTGTGTCTGATCATCACTGATGTAGTAACTAGTAGTATCATTTTTTTTTGTAAATGTTCTCATTTCTCAAAAAATTGGATGTTAATGTTATATTGTTCATATATATATATATATAGGGGGAGAGAGAGTCTCACCTTGGTCTAGTTTCTGGAATCAATGTCCCATGTCAGATAATCACATTCACTTGTTCTCCGTGTACCATGTCTCTGTGTCATGTGACTTAGAAGGATGCCAATGCAAAGCACTATTCGAAGGTGTTGATCAGGTTGTATGTTCAGGCTCAGTAGGGAAGCTATAATGAAACATAAATTATTGTCATAAGCAAAATTTTACAGCTAATTCTGTTTTCTTTTTGCCTTCATTAACAAATTCAAAGTACACCTTTGAACATTGAAGAAAAGACTTAATGTATATATCCACATACATTGTAATCTACATGGAAACCTTCTTCTGATATATATACTTTATACAAGTGTACACCGCTGCACAAAGTTACAAACGTGACCTTTTTGTTGCACTTCTCAGCTATTTCACTGGTTTTGTGATAATTTTTTCTTGATTTCTTTGTCTTTATGTCAATATTTACATTTTCTTTGTAAGTTTGTAGGATTTTTTTCAGGAGGAGGCAAGGGGAAAGAGAACCAGTTAATAAACAATTTATTGTGATAGATCTCCCAACACTGCATTTCCAGCATTCAGGGATTAACTCTTACGATAGCTTAACATTCTCTATTTCTTATGTTTCTTTGCAACAGGAGAAACTAAGGGTGGCTCTTTTGGTGTCAACTGCAGCTCTCCACTTTATCGATGGTATTTGAAATTCATATTTGAAGTTTGAACATATAGCATGGTTTTTCAATTCAGGTATATATTATTGATATCTGACAAGGGGGTGATGCAGGTGTATCTGCCCCTTCAAGCACCATTGTTTACAATACGCCGGAGGATGTTAGAGCAGCTGGGTTCGACATTGATGCTGATGAATTAGCATCGATAGTAGAAGGGCATGACATTAAAAAGTTAAAATGGCACAATGGAGTTGATGGAATAGCTGCTAAACTTTCCACCTCAATCACAGATGGTATTATTGCTAATGAAGATACTTTAATGCTAAGAATGAAGGTTTATGGTTTGAACAAATTTGATGAAAAACCACCTCGAGGCTTTTTGGTCTTTGTGTGGGAAGCATCTCAAGATTTGACACTCATAATTCTTGCAGTCTGTGCAGTGGTATCCTTGGGTGTTGGAATTAGTACTGAAGGCTGGCCCAAGGGTTCTTTTGAGGGATTAGGCATTCTTATCAGCATTTTTATAGTTGTGCTTGTGACTGCAGTCAGTGATTACCGGCAATCATTGCAGTTCAGAGATTTAGATAAGGAGAAGAAGAAGATATTTGTACAGGTGACAAGGAATGGCCGTAGACAAAAGGTATCCATGTATGACTTAGTTGTTGGAGATATAGTGAATTTATCAATTGGGGATCTAGTTCCAGCAGATGGGATTTTTATTTCAGGTTATTCTCTACTTATAAATGAATCAAGCCTAACAGGAGAGAGTGAACCAGTAAGTGTGGGCAGGGATAAGCCTTTCCTTTTGTCAGGAACAAAGGTCCAGGATGGCTCTGGTAAAATGTTAGTCACAACTGTTGGCATGAGAACTGGCTGGGGCAAATTGCTGGCAACGTTGACAGAAGGAGGTGAAGATGAAACTCCGTTGCAAGTCAAACTTAATGGTGTTGCAACAATCATTGGCAAGATAGGATTAGCTTTTGCTGTAGTTACATTCATTGTCTTAACATTAAGGATGACTGTGGAGAAGGTAATCAGTCACCAATCATGGTCAGGAGCTGATGCACTTCGTATTGTGAATTTTTTTGCAACTGCAGTGACAATCATTGTAGTTGCAATTCCAGAGGGTTTGCCATTGGCTGTGACACTAAGCCTTGCTTTTGCTATGAAGAAGATGATGAATGATAAAGCACTTGTGCGGCATCTTTCCGCATGTGAGACAATGGGATCAGCAACATGTATTTGTAGTGATAAGACAGGGACCCTAACAACAAATCGTATGGTAGTTGTAAAGGTATGGATTACTAACAATGTCAAGAAGATTGGAAGTGTTAAGGAAGGTGAGAGTCTGAGATCTGAAATCCATGGAAGTGTGTTGAAATTGCTTTTGCAGTGCATATTCCAGAATACAGGGGGTGAGGTGGTGATTAGTGAAGAGGGAAAACTTGAAATTCTAGGGACACCGACTGAGTCTGCTTTGCTAGAGTTTGGCTTATCATTGGGTGGAAACTTTGCGACAGAGCGCAATGAATCCAGAATAATAAAACTTGAGCCTTTCAATTCTGTGAGGAAAAGAATGACTGTTGTGGTGATGCTTCCCAATGGAAAATACCGGGTTTATTGCAAAGGTGCCTCGGAAATCATCCTGAAAATGTGTAACAAGGGTCTAGATGGCAGTGGCAGTGTTGTTGCACTGGATGAAGTAGCAAGTGGTGATCTTAACAATATCATTAATGGTTTTGCTGCTGAATCTCTTCGAACTCTCTGCCTTGCTTATATAGACTTGGAAGATTATTTTGATCCAGAGAGACAAACCATTCCTACAAATGGTTATACATGTATATGCATTGTTGGCATCAAGGATCCCGTGCGTCCTGGTGTCAAAGAAGCTGTTGAACTCTGTAGAAGTGCAGGTATTACAGTGAGGATGGTCACTGGTGACAATATTAACACAGCGAAAGCAATTGCAGCAGAGTGTGGCATTTTAACAGATGATGGTGTGGCAATTGAAGGACCTGATTTTCGTGTAAAGAGCGAAGAAGAGATGAAGACTCTGATACCAAAAATTCAGGTACAGTTTTATTGTTTGGGATGTTTGTTTACTGTGACAATCTGAAGTCGAAAACATTTTTGGATTTTGAAAGCAATTATTGAAACAATATTTTATAATTTTTTTGCAAAAGAAATAGTAATAATAACTCAGGTGGAAAAATCTTTAAACATTTCTGACCTTATGGGTGCAGGTTATGGCAAGATCTTCACCATTGGACAAGCACACCTTGGTGAGACAGTTGCGCACAACTCTGGGAGAAGTTGTTGCTGTGACAGGTGATGGCACAAATGATGCACCAGCTTTGCATGAAGCTGACATTGGGCTTGCTATGGGCATAGCTGGGACTGAGGTTTGGACCTCCCATAATAATTTTCTGTTATACTCCTGCATGCATTGAATAAATGTCACAAATTTTGATGACATACATCACTGATAAGCATGAGTCTGTGAGATATCTTTGTATCAACCTTCTCTATTTTACATTACCATATATGACTTTGTCAAATGATTTTACATGGTAGAGTGATCATGTCATTGCTAGAGATACCGTGTTTGATATTTTCATGTTTTATTGAGTTACAACTGTCTTTGTGCCATTTAGTCTGAATTAAATTATAGTAATTTGGATGATGCCTAAGCATATAAATGAATTGGAAAACTCTCTTAAGCATTACTATGATGAGAAAATATGCATTTTCTTATCTAATGGAAATGCTGATTAAGAGAATGCTGCTGAAATAGATGGAAATCTGAATACAATCCTTAAATTGAAATCTGCATTCCTTTTTGCCAATGCCAGCCATTTGTCGGCCTGTTCTGAATGCATATTCTGATATAGGTGCCACATTATGAATTTTAGCAAATTTTTCTTTTATGTAACTTAGTTTTTTTTACCTCACAAACTAGCAACTTTTGATTCAAATCCAAAAAAATGCTTCTAGCCTATTGCCAGCTAAGATGGAGGCCTATGTCAGTTTACCAACCCTCTTCACACTTTGGGTTGGTTCTTCTCCAACACAAGGATGGCTTCCCTAAGAGGTAGGATTGCTAAAACTTGGGCAATATTGTCTCAAGGTGAAACGAAGAGTAGCTTCAGCAAATCAATTGTGTAGTATAGAAAAATGAAATAATGATTGACAGATGAATCCTAGTGCCTATCCATTAGGCAAGGAGTCAAAGAATCAAACTGAGTGATGTCTTTATATATGATTAAGGCATGAAAGAGCTGAATGAATACATTTACAATCTTCCTTATCTTGTTAATATCAAGTTGTGAAATTTACTTGGAGAACCAATTTAAGGAGAACCTCTAAAGATAGCATGGCAGTGAGTTTATTAAATGGAAAAATAAGTTCCAGCCCACTTAAATTAGGTGCTTTGGCCATCAGAATGACATTTTTGTCAAGTAGAAATCGATCACCAGAAAGAAGATAGGTACAATCTTATCCATGCATTAGACCTCCAAAGCATATTCTCTTGCAAGGATTTCCATGATAGCACGACAGTGAGTTTATTAAATGAAAAATAAATAAATTCTAGCCAACTCAAATTAGGTGATTTGGCCATCACTATGGCATTTTTGTCAAGTAGACATCAACATTATTGAAAGAGAAGTTGATCACCAGCAAGAAGATAGGTACAATCTTACCCATGCATTATGCCTCAAAGCATTTCCATCAATAACATTTAACAAGTGAAGCCCCATGCATAGACTTCATAGGAGAGAAAACTTTCTACTTGCATTGCACTCAATATATTTGATTAAGCTTTGGGGGAAGATTTCCCAAATTTAACAATCCAAATGGGGGAGAGACCAAGCCCTTATATAGGTTTGGGATCAACTCTAATTTACAATAAAGAGGGAATTGTTTTCCCAGATCCATTAGTTCTCGAAGGAATACAATAAAATATTACATTTCTAACTTCCTCAACAAACTCTTTAGTAATAGTAGAAATAAAATGTTGAAATGCACTTTACTCTCTTAGAAGAAATAAAATAAGCATCCTCTTCTCCAGGGAAAACAATATAATAGAGGAACTTACTCTTATAAGAAGCCAATAATGAATAGAATAGTGAATTGGCTACGTTGAATAAATCCTCACAAGGAGTTAGACCATGCCAACAAGCTCAAACATCCTCCAAAATGCCCACAAACCAAGATCTAAGGAGATCATTCTAGTAAAGATGAAATAGATATGCATATATATATATATATATATATATATATATATATAAGGTGCATCTCCCAATGAAGTATTGGATCCATGGCAATGTGAAGTCAACTGTAAGAGTTCACCTAATCACAACGATTCATTATATTGGTCAATCGAGGGGATGGCCCCATGTAATGCATGAGCCTTGTCACAGAAAAAGTGGCAAACCTTGGCCGATGACAATAATCAATTGTTGAATTGAGGCTTCTGTGATCCATAATATTTATAAGGTCCTTTATTTAACTAAATTTCCTTTTAAATACTATTTAACTTAGAATTTTTAATATTATTTTTTTGAACTAAATACCCATTAAAAATATTTTATATATTTATATATATATTTTTAAGGGATTGGTCCTAAATATTACTAATTAAATTAATAAAATAATTTTGACCCCGGTCCTAGAGTCAAACTAGCCGTTGGTCAAGTTAGCCGTTGGAGGCTCTGCTCAAACTATTTAACTTGCTAAGCTGGATCTGTTTCTTCAACTTGTCCTGACGATGAACCACACTAGTTGGTTCGAAACGCGTCGACAAATGTCTCTCTTTATGTGATTTACGCCGAAGTCCTACTTATAGACAATAATCAAGTTATCTTATTTAAAGGCTATGGCATCCATATATTAATGCTAATCTTTCAGAAGTCTTTGTGAATTGAGGCTTCTGTGAGGAGAGCTATTTAGAGATTCTACTTTTGAATCCATCACATTAGGATTTATTCTTGTCACGTTTCGAACCAACTAATGTGTTTCATCATTAGGACAAAGAGATGAAGAAAATCTGATCATGTTACAATATTAAATAGGAGAGGGACAAAGAAAGCTAACAGGAAAAGTCAAAATAACCGTTAGACAAATAAAAGGTCAAAAATATAGCCGTTGGACAAATAATTAATAGAATTATTTTTCTAGAAATAAGATATAAAGAACAAGTCAAAGGTAAAAGAATAATTAAAATAATAAATAAGAATAAAATATTAAAATAAAAAATTTATTATAAAGAAGGGGGGAAATCAATCAAAATAAATTATATACTAAAACTATATTAATAATATGACTAATAGGGGAGGGACTAATAATACTATATAATAATATTAGTAATAAAGGGAAAAAAGGACTATTAAAGTAAAGTCATATACTAATAATAAATATAATAATAATATTACTAATATTATTATAAAAATACTATTAGTAATAATAATATTATTGATATTATAGTAATAGTATTGATATTATTAATCTTATAGTATTAGTAATAATATTATTACCGTAGTAATAATATTATTACTAATACTGTAAGATTAATAAATTGGGAGGGAATAATAATACCATTTGATAAATTAAAGCTACCAAAATATGGTGGGGGGGTAACATAATAATCATAATAATAATAATAATAATAATAATAATAATAATAATGATAATCACTGTTGATAATATCGGCGATATATCGGCGATATTCGAAAATATCGCGATATTTTCGGCAAAACGATATATCGCCGAGAAAATATCGCGATATTTTCAAAATATCGGCAAATATCGGAAAATATCGGCAAAATATCGCGATATTTTCAAAATATCGGCTATATTTAAAAATTTGAAAAAAATATTTTTTATGCTTGCCGATATTTGCCGATATTTTGCCGATATTTTTGCCGATATTGCCGATAAGATATTTTCTGGACCCTTGCCGATACCGATATTTTCAACACTGATGATAATAATATAATAAAAGCATTTATTATAAATAAAGAGAAAAAGAATAAGTCAAATACTAACATTATTACTAATAGAGGAGGGAATAATAATATAAGTAATAGAAGTTAAATTAAAGGAAAGATGATTAGCAATGATGATTAAGAAAGGAAAAAAGGGGGAGATAGAAGACCCCCCCAAAAAAGGGGGGGGGGTAATTCATGAAGAAAAAAATTGAGAAGAGAGAGCAAGAATTTAGTTTCGATTAATTTTTCATCCATCATCGCTGTCATTTCCAGTTGCAAGTGCCTCCATAAAAATGACTTGTTTTGTGTAAAAAATGGCCATGACTTCATTTTGTATCCTGATGTGTACCCGTAATATTCAAAATCGGTCGGTTCGAACAGTAAACCAATCAAACTAGCTGGTTCATTAGGCAGAGGTACCTAATCAGTAGAAAAATTGATTTTAATGCGCGCTAGCTAGGGTTTTGGCACTAACTGGCCATAAACCGGTTGGTCGGTTTATGACAAAATCAACCATTTTTCCCAAATACATAAAAAAGGGTCTAGACCATAATGCTAAGGACATGGAATTATGATTCAACCCTAGAAGCGTTCAATGGAGGCTTTGGCTCAGAAATAAAATACCAAAGCATGAAACCCATGCTTAAATAATTTTGCTTTCACGTTTAATTTTTTGTTTTTTTTTGTTTTTGACAAATACATTACATTATGACTCAAGTACAATTATGAAGATTGATACTAGTTACATTCTTCAACACTCCCTCTTATCTAGGGAGGGATTCATAATTGTTCAATCGGTACAAGGTTGATCTCAATTTGAAATGTTCCAAGAAGAATACAACATACATAATTCTTGGGATATCCTCACTACCAAGATCTCCTCCCCACAGGGAATAAGGTGTCATGTATGCATTTGCCACTATAGGTACCATTAGGTTACAACCCTGGTATCCATCCAATAGGATACCATCTAGGCCTTCATGCCCTGACACTAACCCTTACAGGGATCTAGGTATCAACACCAAACCAAAGCTCCAACTGATACCCTCGCTCTGGGATCTTGGCATCAAATGAGATCTCAATACTAACTAGACCATGATGTCCCCACAAATACCATCATCATACAAGCAATTTTATGGTGCTTCATCTCTTCCTTTCAACCAAGTCCGAGACATTTATCAATATGCCAAGAAGAGATTTTATCAACACATCAGGTACTTGTTTGTTGGCATGTACTATAGCTTCATGACCCCAACCAATATTCAATCTTACAATGTATATGATCTTGTATGATAGCATAATCTTCAGGATCTGTCAACTATTCTGATGTTGCTTAGGTCATCACAATATCCAATCACATTTTGATGGAAGCTTCCTTCAATTTCTCTTACAACACCAAACTCAACCTCAACACTTAACAAAACATCCAATTCTTGTTCACAACTTTGTCAATCATTAACACAACTTTATTAATCACAAAATAACCATCCATAGTGCTTTAGCTTTTCTCCGATGTTTATTCTTACTTAATAGTCTTTATTATAACTTGTCACGACAAGTCCTCCCTTTGAACAGGGGAGATATATACCTTCTTTATCCAAGCTTCTTTTCTACTAGGAGACAAGTTCATAAACAACTCAGCCACACAGGTTCTATCATCATATCATCAGAGAACTTCAACATTTCGGAACATATCTTGTATGATAGCATAATCTTCAGGATCGGTCAACTATTCTGATGCTGCTTAGGTCATCACAATATCCAATCACATTTTGATGGAAGCTTCCTTCAATTTCTCTTACAACACCAAACTCAACCCCAACACTTAACAAAACATCCAATTCTTGTTCACAACTTCGTCAATCATTAACACAACTTTATTAATCACAAAATAACCATCCATAGTGCTTTAGCTTTTCTCCGATGTTTATTCTTACTTAATAGTCTTTATTATAACTTGTCACGACAAATCCTCCCTTTGAACTGGGGAGATATATACCTTCGTTATCCAAGCTTCTTTTCTACTAGGAGATAAGTTCATCAACAACTCAACCACACAGGTTCTATCATCATATCATCAGAGAACTTCAACATTTCGGAACATCATTCCTTCTATCCTCGCTTGGCAACCAGTTCATCAACAATGTATAGTTCAATGTTACCAAGATTCTTACAACACCCTCTTTCCATCATCATCAAGTCATCATCAAGTAGGTAAGCATCTTCAACATCTTGAAGACTATGTACATGCAATTCTTCAACAACAAGTTCAACCAAGCACAAATATATAGCATAAATTTAATTCTATTAATATAGGGTTAGCGTGTTGATACAAAGGGAGCATAATAAATCAGATTTTAGATATCAAAACCTAAACCTAGTTAGGTTTACAATCAACAATAGTTACATTTTTCATATCCTAGACTTTTTACAACAATTTATGCTAGGATTTTGTCACAAGCCCTAGATTCCATCATGCCAAACTTTTGTAAGATCTTGATCACATATTTTCCTTGACCAAGATATATTTCGCTTGGTTTCTGCCAAACTTACAAGCCCAAATAATACTGCATAAGCCCAAGGTCCCTCATTTCGAACTTCACTGCCATCATCTTCTTACACTACTGAATTCTATTTTCTACACTGGTAATAAGCAAGTCATCCACATATAATAGTATAATAACAATTTCATTTTGGACAACCTTGATGTTAAAATTGGCAACTAGGGCCAAACTCCATGTGGGTCATCTTATTAATGGCGGCTGATATTTTTCTTGGATCCCTCTTATTGATAGGTGTAGGATTGATCTAAAGATCATCCGATTCCAATAAGTATTCATGGAGATATGAATTTATTTGTGTTATGGGACAATTCGTCAAGGTCGGCCAGCAACCAGATAAACCCCACTTATGCTCAACGTTTTAGTATAAATAGAGGTGGCCTTCAAGTCATTTCAACACAATTTGGATCTCTTCCTCTCTACTTGTCTTTGGGTTTTAGTAGGAGGAGAGATCCTAAGGGATAACGTTGCCCTAATGAAGAAGCCCTAGACGCAGGAGGAAAGGGAGATCTAGCACGGTGAAGGAGGCCTAACAACAAGCCCTAACGCTGCCCTATGAAGAAGTAATAATACGCAGCCATGGAAATGAAGGCAAAAACCCTAGCCGCAGGTCTACGGAGAAGAGATGCCCTAAACCTAGTTGCTATGTTGCCTAATGGAGATGGCACCTAAAGGCTGTCCTAGAAGAAGTGCTCTACATATGGAATGCCCTTGCTGTCATGAAAGGAAAAGCCCTTATCCTATACTCAGTCATGAAAGGAATACCATTGCTGTCATGGAAGGAATGCTCCCACACGTAAATGCTGAGATAAAGAAGCCACACCTTTAGCTATCCTTAATGTTGTTCTAAATAAGGATGCTCTATCTGCTGTTTGGATTGAATCATAGTCATGAATGATAGATCCAAGTCTTATGATGAATGCTGTAACATTATAGACAACATAGTATATGACAACAAGATGTATGGTGCAACAGTATGGACAACAAGAAGTATGGTGCAGTAGTGGGACAACAATGCTACATGGTGCTGCAATGATAAGCAATGGGACAACTAAGGCAACTTGGTGAAGTATGGTGCAGTAGTGGGACAACAATGCTACATGGTGCTGCAATGATAAGCAATGGGACAAAAAAGGCAACTTGGTGCAATATGGTGCAACATATGGTACAACAATGGGACAACAATGGTCAATGGCATATAGTGCACAACAGGACAACAATGGTACAATGGTACAACATGGGACAACTAGTATTTAGTGCAACAAATTCATGGTGCTGTTATGGTATGGAAAATCACAACGGGACAACCATGACATTGTGCAACAATGGCACAATGGTACAACAACATGCAAGGGACAACAAACTAACATTGGGACAACTGTATGGTACTTAGCAACAAGTACACCAAGCATGCAATGGTACAACAAGCATGCAAGGGACAACAAACAAGCAATGGGACAACTAACATGGACAACATGGTTCAATCATGACACATGGGACAACAGTACAACATTAGGTGCAGCAGTCATAAGGTCTAGCATTGTGATGATGGGTGCAACATGGTGAGGTGCAGCATGATGATGAGATGCAGCACGATGATAGGTGAAGGAGTCACCTTGGAGAATCAGTTGAAGCAACATGTCTTCAACTGATCTCATGTATCATCTTCTTAGAGATGATCTATGCTCTCATCTAGATAAGTCAAAGTGTTGACTTCAGTTGTAAATGTACTATCTCTCTCTGTTGAACTATTGAAGAACATATAAGAAGAATTGATCAAGGGTTTCCCCACATTGGGGTTTGTCCCTGGCTAGCGCCACATCTTGTGTCCTCTTGTCTTGGCTTGTCTTCTGCGATTTATATTTATGTTCTATCTGCAGTTTACTTTAATGCTGATGTGATTGCTAATCTAGAAAAGATATTGAGCTAACTGTGAAAATTGAAATAAATTGCTCTAGCATAGAACATACCTAAACTTAACACTTGATGTAGAGATTTGGATCAACAAAGCTTTTTACAAATCCAATTCTTAACAAATAGGCATCCATTCTTGCATACTAAGCTCTTGGAGCTTGTTTCAGGCCATATAATGCCTTCTTTAGTTTGCAAACATGAGTTTCTTTGCTATGGATTTCAAAACCTTGTGGTTGTTTAATATATACTTCTTCATCTATAGTTCCATTCAAGAATGCTGTTTTGACATCCATTTGATGGATATTCCATCCCATTGTGGCAGCTAAAGAAAACAAAGATCTAATAGTAATGTACCTGGCTGTAGGAACAAAAGTTTCTTCATAGTCAACCCCTTCCTTTTGAGAGAAACCTTTGGCTACAAATCTTGCCGTGTATTTATCAATGCTTGCATCTATCACATGTTTGATTTTATAAATCCATTTGGAAGGGACAATTGATTTGTCACTAGGTCTAGGAACTATTTCCCAAACTCCTTTGGTATTCTTCATGCATAGCTTTCTTCCATTCTGTTTATTTAGCAACTTGTTCATAGGTGGAGGGTTCTGCTTCAATAAGTTTCGTCATATATGCTGCATACCCAAAATATCTTTTAGGTCTTTTACTTTCTTTGAAGGTTCCTTTTGCTGCTCCATGACCTTCAACTTCTTGTAGAGTTGCTCTTAACCATGCTGGCCTTTTTTGATTTTCTGGAATGATAGTTTGTTGAATAGGTTCACTTGGTCCTTCATTTTCTTGATTTATTGTAGGTACTTCATTGTTGTCATGATCTTCTTCTTCTTCAAAGAGTGGTACTTCTTCATCAGAGTCAATAGGAATGTCCTTGGACCTTTTGTATGCAATGTTTTCATCGAAAATGACATCTCTACTAACTTCAATACTATGGTATTCCTTAATATAGATTTTGTAAGCCTTAGATGGCAAGCTATATACAACAAAGATTCCTTTCATGCTAGTGGATCCAACTTCTTTCTGTTGTTTTTTGGAATGTGACTGTAAACGGGACATCCAAAGATTCGAAGATGATCTACATTAGGCTTCCTTCCTGAAAAAGCTTCTTCCATAGTCATGTTTTCAAGAATTCTATGAGGGCTCCTATTTTGGATGTAGACTGCTGTCACTGCTGCTTCTTCCCATAATAATTTAGGAAGATCTTGATCATGGAGCATGACTCTAACACTTCCTTCAATTGTTCTATTTTTTCTTTCAGCCATGGATTATAGGGAACTATGAGCTCCCTCTTAATACCTGCTTTCTTGCAAAAATCTATGAGTTCCTTGGAAGTGTATTCCCCACCATTATCAGATCTTAGAGTCTTTATTTTCCTTTCAGTCAAGATCTCCACTTTTGCCTTGAATTCTTGGAATTTCTCAAATACTTATTCTTAGATTTGAGGAGATAAATCCACGTTTTTCTTGAATGATCATCAATGAATGTCACATATATTGATGATCTCCAAGAGATTTTCCTGCCATTGGTACACATACATCTGAATGAATGAGGTCTAATATTTCTTTAGACCTAGTATCACTGCTTGTAAATGACTTCTTCACTTTTTTTCCTAAAGCACATCCCTTTCATACTTCTTCATGGTCTTCTTTTAAATCGGGGATGCTTTTTACCATCTTACTTAAAGTGGGTAGAATTTTATAGTGAATGTGGCCATACCTTCAATGCCAAAACTCATAAGGGCTAATGTCTAAGTGTACAAAAACTTGAGGAAGAGGTGTTAGTAGTCTATACAACCTCCCCTCACGAATCCCAATAACCTTAGCTTTATCAATGCTGGTACCCTTTCCACAAACAAGAACCTTGCCATCTATGATAGCAATTCTATGTCATTTATCTTCTAGACAAGGAATGGAAAGTAAATTTTTCTTCAAACCTAGAACAAAGAGTATGTTGTTGATATGAATGTTTCCACGACCTTCTAGCTTCAAAGATGTTGAACCAACGACCTTGACTAGATAACTCTTATTATCTTCAAGCTCTACTGCATGAGAAGTGTTTCCTTTTGATAAGGTTAGTTAACCACATTCTCCTGTCATTTGTCTTGAGGCTCCACTGCCAATTATACATACGTCTTCATCATCAAAAGTACTTGTGAGAGTGGAGAAGAGTCCTTTATCCATGATACCTTTAGAGAGTCTTGAGATGAAATTGACCACACACTTTTTAGTAGATATCAATAAGTCTTCAATAGCCTTGATGCCTTGTTTCATACGACTAGCTGTTGAAGATAGTTGTTTCAAGGAATACATGAAGGGGGTCTTCAAGTAGATAGCCAATGAAGTGATCTTCAAAGTGTCCTTCTTGAACCTTACTTATGATACCATGTTGAGAATCAATGAAGATGGAAATTGGGGCTTTGATTCCTCTTTTCTTGTTAATTACTTGTGATTGTATCTTGGCCTTTAATTCTTTATTATTAGCTCTTCTTTCATCAAGCAATTACCAATTCAAAATGTATGAAGATCACAAGAACAAGAGACACAAGATATAGGCTCTCGGCTAGGGAAAACCCCTCTCTTAAGGGAAAACCCAGTCAAACTCTTCTCTATGTAGAGCCAAGTCAAAATGAGATAGCCAAGACTCCAAAAACAAGACCAAGAACTTCCACCAATCACCAAGTTAACCCTCCAAAGTATCTTCTTCAAAAAGTAGTCTATCCAAGTCAACGAAGGTTTTTCATCATACCCTTTTTGTGACATTTGATAGGCTATTCACAAATGGGGAATGCAACTTTCGTATGGATTAGATGAAATGGAGGGAAATTTATAGAAAATGTTAAGTATGGATATGATATGAAAATGTTAAGAGAATTCAAACTTAATGAGAGAATGATGCTTCAAATGAATTCGATGACCTTCCTTTTACAGGCTTCTTGTGGGGTCGAATAAGGTCCTTAGGCTGACTTGATCTTCTCTTAGGCCGACATGGTGTGGAGATTACATAATTCATATTTGACTCAATACTTCACTTTTTTACATGATTCAAAAGCCCAAGAAGGGTCTCTTTAAATGTACAATAACTCTATAGAGTCAGAATAAATCCTAGAAGTCCTTAATGGGGACTTTGACCTAAAACATGGTGACCCAAGCATGAAACATGCTTTAATAAGTGACAATAATAATAATAAAAATTCTTTTCTTTATTCCTTTGACAAGTACGTTACATGATGACTCAAGTACATTATTGAAAACCGAACATAGTTACATTTTCCAACACTTCCCCTTAACTAGGGAGGTATTCATAATGTACAAATACAATGGAAGATCTCAAACTATATGAACCATGAAAAACTTTTAGGCACCGCAATGCCATGGACTAGATTCTTGACCAGGGCAATCTATCCAAATAGTCATTCAACAGTTTAGGCACTAACTACCACTAGGGTTAGTGGAAAACCCTAGATTTCCGTTCAATCATCAATCTCAACCAAAGACTCAAATTTCATCAATCTTTCACAAATCTCAAATTATCATATTGTCATCATATATCAGAGATTTCTATTTTGACTAAGGTTTAACTCCAAAACCCTAGAATTCCAATTTCACAATCTCGACAATCTTACATGGATCTCAAATCATCATATTTAAGAGATTTTACTTTGACTAATGTTCAACTCCAAAAACCTTAGAATTCTATTTCCACAATCTCAACAATCATGAAATACATAGATCTCAGATTGTTATATTACACACATTAGACAATGTCACTACTAGGATTTCACTGCAAAACGCTAGATTTTTATTTTCAACAATCATCTAATAGATTTCGAATTGTTATATCACATATACTAGACAATTTAACTTCACTAGGGTTTAGCTACAAAACCCTAGATTTTCAAATATCATCATCGTAGAATCTCAAACAAGGACTTTGTTAAAATTGGCAACTAGGGCCAAAGTCCATGTGGGTCATCTTATTTATGGCAGCTGATATTTTTATTGGATCCCTCTCATCGAAAGGTGTAGGATTGATCTAAACATCATCCGATTCCAATAAGTATTTATGGAGTTATAAATTTATTTGTATTATAAGACAAATTGTCATGTCGGCTAGCATCTTATGTAGGCTCGGAAGCCCAATAGTCATGTCTATTCATCATCTACGTTTTAGTATAAATAGGAGAGGACTTGAAGTCATTTAAGAGACACTCAATCTTCACGTGATCTCCTCCTCTCCACGTTTTGGGTTTTTGGTGAAGGAGAGACACAATGAAGATACACTGGCCTTGTATGATGCCCTAGCTTACACGCAGATATGGAGCAACTACGCACAGTAATGAACGTTGGCAATGGAGCAACTACGCACAACAATGAACGTTGGCAATGGAGCAACTACGCACAGCAATGAATGTTGGCAATTGAGCAACCATGCACAACAATGAACTCTATACGCTGTCATACGCAGCAACTATAGACTCTATACGCTGTCATCTATACGCACAACAATTGAAGACTACTTATACGCAGTTCTTGAAGATACTTATACGATGTTCATGGTGACATTTACACTATACACTTAATACGCTATTCTTGAACTATACGCAGGGCAGAGATAGTCAACGTGATGCCCTAACCCTAATCCGTTGTCATATGGAGCAGCCGCAGTCATAACCGCAGTCACGAGGAGGTGAAGCTGCAGTTAAGGCGTGGAGCTGCAGTCACGAAGAAGAGGAGCCGCAGTCAACGCATGAAGCCGCAGTCTTGCCACAGTCATGAAGAAAGCAGACGCAGTCATGAAGAGAGGAACCGCAGGGTTTGACTTCACCTGGTTTCGGTTTTAGGTGCTGCCACAACCTCGATGCATGGAGCAATGAATAAGTTCTCCGCAACAAACTTAAGATCTGAAGCCGCAACAAAGTTTGGGCATGTCACTCTCAGCATACTTAAGATCTGAAGGTGGTATCCATAACAAAGTTTGACCATGTCACTCTCGGCATATCTATCTCGAATAAAAGGAGTTTCGGATGTGGACATAAAGATCATGAAGGTATTCCTATAGTAGACAGCAATCAATCTCAGTGATGATCATAGAGAGATCATACATCACAATGAGATTTGAATCTATATCTCACTGTCTCGGCATAAGGAGCAGTATCACAGTCTATATGGAGAAACAGTCTTAAAGCTTCAACAAACTAGTAATGGAGGAATGATATAATAACTAGGACTACTTGATGAAAATCATTAATGAGGATCACTGTCTCAATGATGATGAAGTATAAGGCATAATCATCATGTTGAAGAAGACCTCGTTGACTTAATGTCAAGGCTGATCTCAGAGATATTGTAGTGATGACTTCAATGGTGCAACAATGAGGAGGACCTATACAACATGGTGTCACAAGGTTATGTGCAGTACAACATGGTGTCACATGGTTATGTGCAACAAATGGACATAAAGGGCAACATGATGATGAATAAGATCATGGACATGGGCAGCATGATGATAATCATGATTAGTGCAGCATGGTGCAGTATGCAGTGGTGTAGCAAGTGGACCAAATGCAACACGACAATAGGTGAAGGAGTCACCTTGGAGAATCAGTTGAAGCAATATGTCTTCAACTGATCTCATATAGATATAGAAAGTCAAAGTGTTGACTTCTATTGTAAATGTACTATCTCTCTCTCTCTTTCTCTCATTCTCTGCTAAACTTTGAAGAACATAAAAGAAGAATTGATCAAGGGTTTCCCCACATTGGGGTTTGTCCTTGGCTAGCGCCACATCCTGTGTCCTCTTGTCTTGGCTTGTCTTCTGCGATTTATATTTATGTTCTATCTGCAGTTTAAATCTAAGGTTTTACAAAAACAGTTAAGAGTGGGGTGGGTAGATTTATCAAGAGATGAATCACCCAAACAAGAATCACTAAGATTCAATACAACTGGTCCTAACAAAGTTAGTAATAGATCATCAAATGAGTAATCCTTTCAATCAATGTATTTAAAGCATAGCTTAGTTTCTTGACTAAACTTGTCTTGAGAGATCCTCCTTGCAGATGTTTTCCCTAATCAAGACAACAGAGGGAGAAAGGTGATTAGTATTTAATATAAGCAAAACAAAATGAATACATGAACCCAAAACTGAAAAGACATGAAATACTTATCTTTGGGAGTTGATGGGGGCTTCCTCCAAAGCTTGAAGGATACCTCATTTTAGGTTCTTCGGGCTTGACTTTCTTTGAGTCTCCTTCTACAACAAGGTTGGCTTGATCCCTTCCGCTCTTCTTATTCTTTGGATTCTCGGGACAATCACTTTTGTAGTGACCCTTCTTATGACATTGATAGTACTCTATCTTGGACATGTCAGCTTTCTTCCTTGGTCCCTTCGATCTCTTTCCTTTATGATGAACAACATAAGCATTTGATACTCCTTTAGGATTGGCAACCATTGAGATCCTTAATTCTTCTTGACTACATGTGGTCCATAATCCTTCAAAGGTGGGAGCTTCCTTCCAACTACTGAAACCTGCAACAAATGCACCCCAAGAGGGTGGCAATCCTAATAGAGCAGTGATCACTAGTTTTTTTTTTTGGACCAATCTCATCGATGGACAAGAGATCATCCCTAAGTCTAGCTATCTTCACAAAGAAGGTTACCACAATATCTTCTTTAGTCATCTTTGTAGTTCTCAGCTCATTCTTTAAACTTGCTACTTGACCAATGTTCTTGATAGTGAACAACTTCGACAAGGCTTCATACATCTATTGAGCATGATTGATGTTAGCTATGAATGGGACAAGATTGTCTTTTATCCCTTCTACCATCAGAGTCATAGCCACCAATTCTAAATCCCTGAATTTCACTTTGTCGACATTACTGGCTTCTTCTGTAGGCTTCTTTACATTTTCTTTTACCAAGTCTAGCACCTTGTTCTTTTCGAGGATTAGGTCAATCCTCTTCTTCCAGGATCCGAAGTTAGATGCTCCTTCAAGTCTGTTCTCACCCTTGATTTAGACATCTTCCTTGAATATAATAGACTCCTTCCCTGAGATAGTGCCTATGAATGGATCAAGTGCTAGAGACTGCCTTTTTCTTCCATGTTCACCAAATCTCTGAAACCATGTTAGAAAATCAAAAAGACAGTGAATATTTTCTTGTTCTTAATAATTACTTGTGATGTTTCTTATTATTACGATTCTTTATATCTGCTTTCTTTAGTTCATTGAGCAATTACCAAAAGAAGCAACACATAAAACAATAGACACTAGATGTAGGCACATGCCAGGGCAAAACCTCCCTCGAGGGGAAAACCCAGTCAAGATAATTCTTCCTTTCAATAGTATTCTTTGAGACTCTTTATCCTAGACCAAGACTAGACCTTCCCTCCACACCAAGTCAGCCTCTCAAAATTTTGACTTCTTCCCAACAACTTTGACTATGCAACAACTTACGACAACTGGGAGCTTCTGACAACAATGAAACTTGGAAGACTTCGATCTCCCAATCCAGGACACAAAACAAAGACAGAGAGACACCAAAATTTCGATTTTCCTTATCTCCAATTCCCCTAACTCGCATTCACTTCGGCTTCTTGGCAACAAACTTCACACCTTTACCCAACTACAAGAAAACTTCGCACTTCTGCCCAAAAACAAGAGGTTTTCACACTTCTTCCCAGCTACAAGAGAATTCAAAATTAATGAGAATGATGCTCCCAATGAATTCAATGACCTTCCTTTTATAGGCTTCTTGTGGGGTCGAATAGGGTCCTTAGGTCGACTTGATATTCTCTTAGGCCGACATGGTGTGGAGGTTACATAATTCATAGTTGACTCAATAGTTAACCTTTTTACATGATTCAAAAGCCCAAGAAGGGTCTCTTTAAATGTATAATAACTCTATAGACACAAAATAAATCCTAGAAGTCCTCAATGGGGATTTTGACCTAAAACATAGTGACCCAAGCATGAAAACCATGCTTTAATAAGTCACAATATTAATAATAATTTTTTTTTTCTTAATTCTTTTGACAAGTACATTACAAGATGACTCAAGTACATTATTGAAGACTGAACATAGTTACATTTTCCAACATCTCTAAGGTTGAGACAGACCATTTAGGTGGGACAGAGTACGATGAAAATGAAATATTTTTGGACAAGCTTAATGCTTCATTGATCTCACTAGTGAATTGTTGGGATTTTCCACTCAACAATTTTTGCACTGTATTTAATACTAGAATCCCCTCAATGTTGATTTCGGGGTTCATAAATTTTGACATGCAAGATATTGTAAAATGAACAACTAATGCTTGACAAAGAATCCTATGATAAAATTATGTTGAAGTCTATGATCAATTTCCATCAACACAACTTTAATATATAAAGTTGTTATATAAGAAAATTCATGAAAATGAAATAAAGGATGCTCAAGAGAGAATACAAAGGAAATTGTTGTGGTAAAAGTAACCTAGCACTCATCCATAAAATTGAATTGTGATGGAAATTATAAATAAAAAGAAATAAAAACCAACTACAGGTCAGATGCCCGGTTTTGCTGTATGCTGACACCACTCAGTGAGATGGTGGGTGCATTTACGACGACATAGTGGCTCAGATGATGGAATCCCCTGGGCTACATTTTTATGGAAACCACTGTTTATTTTTCGTTTATTGGATTGATGGCCCACATTAATAATCTTTATCCATTATATGTAATATGAATTTAAATCGTTTACCAAGACAAGAAAATAATTCTGTCCTCTTCCTGGGGGATATTCTTCCCTTACAGAAACTACATCACCTTTACCTATTCCTGACCAAGAAAATTAGGAAATACCTTATGCCCTACTCAAATGACACATGTAAATGAAGAGGTTGTACCACTATCCTCCAAAAGGGAGGTATATCCTCCTCTTTGTGGAAGGGAAGTATATCCTGGTGTATATCCTCCTCTTTTGATGTTTTTTGTTCCTTTTCTTCCTCCTCTTCACAATCTATGTAGAATAATTTCTTCTCAACACACTTATGAGCTTTAGTGTATTTGCTATCACAATTGTAACAAAGCCCTTATGCTCTTTTTTCCTGCAATTGTTGTGGCGTCAACCTTGTAGGTTGTGGAAAGCTAGGAGCAACAACACTTCCATCTTTATAGTTGTGAGTGGTAGACTTCCTTGTTGCTGTAATTTTGCTTTCAACTTTTCTTGCCACCCTGAATACCTTCTCCAATGAATTAGGTTCCCAAAGGAGAACCTCATGTTGGATGTTATCCTTCAAAGTCCCTATGAAGAGATCAATCCTATGCTCCTCTCGAATACTAGTTACCTTGATATTCAATTTTTGGAAGTCCTCAATGTGCTCCACCATTGAAACCTTTTGTTTGAGATTTATCAGTTGGCCAAAGAAGGTGTTGCTCTTTGTATCCTCATATTGTGCTATCATTTCCTCTGGGAAAATTGTTGACTAAGAGACAAGTTGTTTACGATAACAAATCCATCGATACCATACAAACTGATTGGGTTCTAATTATAAAGATGCAATGCACACCTTTTGTGTGTATTGTACATCATGGAGATCAAAATATTGCTCCATCTGTAGTATCCATGTTACCTAATCCTTGCCATCAAACTTCCTCATATTGATCTTTGGAATGAGTTTCATGGAATATCTTTTCGCCATTAGGAAGCAATTCTTGTAGCAATTTTGTCAAACCTTCCATGTCTGCTTTCAAACAATCCATCTTAGCTTCCATGTCTACTTTTAATCCATGCTTAAAACCTTCCATGTATTTTTTTAAACCATTCTTCAAACCATCCATCTTAGCTTCCATTTCATTTTTGGTAACTTTTTGCGAGAGCGAAATTTGTTGCACTTGGTCGCGTCATTTTGATATATCATGTTGCATTTCTTCCTCTTCTTCATGCGTCATAGTAGAGATTTTTGGTTGCTTACTAGGTGTGTCTTTTTTTTCGCTTCAAGGCATTTTGGAATCAAACAACGATATCTATGTTTCACCATGCCCTTTGAATCACTTCAAACTAATTTTTCAAACAAAAGTTATGCGAAATTTAAAAAAATACACATTTTTTTTTGCTTTTTAGGAGCTCGATATTGAAATTGTTGTATCTTTGTAATTTCGGCTTTCCAAGCTTTGAAATTTCGCCCTGTGGTGTCCCTCTGAGTCTTCTTTCCAATGCCACAAGTTAAACCGAAATTGAATTCTTTAAGATAAAGCTATGTTCAATCTCCCACGATGACCTAATTATGGATTGGTTTAGTAGAGTGAACTTGTAGGGAATGCCACGTGTTGCTGTTTCAAATTTTGGCCTTGAAAATGATATGCGAAAAACTACATTTCGTGCACTTTCATAAACTTTTTACGAAATTCAAATCCGCTTCTCGTAGCAAAAGTTATGACGAGTTTCCCTAGGCCACCTATTTGAGACTGAATTCTGGAGCCAACAAAAACCATAACTTGCTTGGATCATATCTCAGAAAATATAGCGAACCAAGATCTCAAATTCGTACACGAAGTTCACCAAGATTTCAGTTCCATGTGGTCGATTTTTCAGCTTCTGAAGCCTCGTATAAAAAAAGTTATAACGAATATGCCAAGATGACATGTTTGAAGAAGTGAAACCGTGGAATCCAATGCTCTGGTACCAAATGTTATGCCACCAGATCACAAAATAAAAGAAAAGATAGATCAACGACTTGAAAATTAGCCTCTTCAAGGGGGAAACCTCCTTTGCATCACATAAATGCACAATTCTTGGATGATACAATAGGAATGCAACAGAAGCACAAATAGAAAGTCAATTACACAGCAGAAATTCCAAACCCTCCAATTTACTCTTCACTTCTATTACTTAGAATAAATAAGGGCTCATTGGCAGTCAAAATGGCCGACAGAGAAATATGGAATTTATACAGAAATTGGAACCTGCCAACTTCATCCCCTCTGTGAAAACCTCAGCCCCTTGTAAACCTGGCCAGCTGGAAAAATTTGGCCAACTGAAACCCCAATCTCTGACATGGCCTTCCTCTCTCCTTGTATGGCCTGTGGTGATGCACTCAGACGAACTCAGCTAGGCTGAGACTTGTATGGCACCCTGTGCCAATCCTCAAGGTGAATTTTGGCCAATGCAAATTGGCACTAAATAAGTTGGCCCTCCACAAGGTTTCCTCCGGATTTTCCTACTGCAATGTTTCCTTCTTCATAGCCTTGAGTCTCTCACTTTTCACTTGAGAAAATTGCACTCTCAATGTTCAATGTGACTTCCTGCTCTCCGAAGGCTTTGTTTTATAATTTCTCATTGAGCTAGCTCCATAGCCCTAATTTCGCTAGGGATTGATGGCTAGGATTAAATCCTAAGCCTCCCTTGTGATCAAGGTTAGAGATTAGATCTAATTCACTAAAGTGAATAGATCACGATTCTTTAGAAAACCTGAGCCCAATAGCCAACATTAATTAATTAGCTAATGTGCTTTTCCTAAATTAAACTTCGGAAAGAATTATAATAGTCATTTACTTAATAAATTAAGGAAATGCCAAATACCTAGAGAGGATTCGGACAACTTCTGCATGCTTGACACTTAGCATATGCAGAAGCTCCTGTCCGATGATGATCTATAATTATCAACACTGCATTTCCTCAATGACCTAATGCACAACCAACTTACTGCATTTGCAAAAGGACTTTCTCCTTCGTCGAGCAATCTTTAATAACTGTGACTTAACATTTATGCAACTCTTGACATCAAATAACTTTGAAACATTTGCACATACTTGTTTGATTAAATTGATTCTTTCCGTCATATTGATATCTGACTCGTACAATTTTCAGAGGACAGATTCATAAGTTTGCCAAACTTGTTATATGAATTACCCTTTGTTAGGCAATAGTTTTACATCAAGTAAGAGCATTTCTGACAATAAACATTTTAAATGCCTCAAGTAAGAGGACTCAGTTAGGTTGAATAAATGTGAGCTACAAAACTGACTTAGTTGGGTTCAATAAATGTGAGCTACAAAACTGACTTGACTCATGAAGCGATTTGTGACTTGTGCAAATTTGAACAAGATGGAGCATCTAACAATCTTCCAACTCTTCATTACGACACTATGAAGTTCTAGCTATCTTATTCACCCCCTGCCATGAGAGTGAGTCCACTGGCACTAGCAATTTTCTGTTAATGAATCTGACATTCACTTCAGATTGTCAGCAGTTTGGAGTAAGGGACAATTAATTAGCCCACAAACCATGAGATGTATCAACTCAAAGCTTCAATTTCCATTTCTTCTACAATTCTTAATGCATCTTTTATCATGTTTTGCCGCTCATCTTATTCTTCCTTATTCGAATTCAGGTGGAGCAATATTCACATATGTGATGCCTGTATTTTGAATTGGTTTCATTTAATCTCTGCAAGTAGGTGCGATTTAAACTTGTTTAATATTTAGACAAAGTCTTCAATAGACTAGTCAGCACATCAACCAAAATGCTGAAACAAAATACATATTTCATCAATTCTTCCATGAAAATAAAATAACATTATACAAGACAATATTTAACTTAAATTCTGTCTTGATTACTAAAGGGGTTATGTTACATTTTGACAGTCTGAGGCTTTTTCCTTCCCTAATTACTTCCAGTTCTCACTTGAAGTAATTATTTTCCTTCCATCTCTACCATTCTTATTAAGTGATTGATGCCCAATGCTTATGTGCCTATTTCTACTCTATTTTTATTATCTTCACACTTCCATTCTTTCAAGTTTGAGTTTGCACTGTTCAGTTGATGCCTATGTGTACTCCCTACTGTCCCAAACGTTTTATCTTCAATCCAGCAGGTGTAGAATTTTTTGAATCGAAATTCTGGATAATACTTAGGTGCTTTTAAATCACATTTCTATAACTACACAATTTCTCTTGTAGATTGAAAATGTGAAAAACAACACTTGGAGTTGGGGATGTTCATAGTTCATCTCCTGTAAGTCCTATTATGTATTTATTATATCTTCCCTGAGATATGAACTTTTTCTGGAAGCAATAATGTCAATTAAGTACTTTCCCTCCTCCATGCCATCCATCTAAATTCATCTGATTTTCAAATACCTACCAGAGTCAGCTATGGTGAGCTTGAACGTACAATTCTTGAACAATGTTATTGTTTTGCATATTGTTGAAAGATCATTTCCGAGATAGTCTGAAGGGATCACGTAGATAGTCTGAAGGGCTTACAAAGTAGTCCATATGCTTCATTTGTTGATTCTCAGATTTGGAAATGCCAATATTATCAATGTCACTAAGTGGAACTAACCAAAGCGATTACATTGGTATATGAAACATGTCCATGGCATTCAAGACCACCAAGGATGTTCCATGTACGATGTAACTATGCTTGCAGCTTGGTACACCCTATTCTTGGTGGAAATTGGGAACTTAATCTGAAACCTTAATAATATTTAGCTTTTACATTGCTGTTGCTCTGCAAATTCTATAGAATTTACCGTGTTAATTTCCTAATGTCATGTTCTTGTAGTCTTGTGTGTGTAATGTACATGTTTAATCGCAGGTTGCGAAGGAGAGTGCCGATGTCGTGATTTTAGATGATAATTTTGCAACAATTGTAAATGTAGCAAAATGGGGGCGTTCAGTATATGTAAACATTCAAAAATTTGTGCAGTTCCAGCTGACAGTTAATGTGGTTGCTCTAGTTTTGAATTTTGTTTCAGCATGTATAACAGGTGAGATTATTTAGTATTGATTACTTTTTTATGCTACCAAAGCCAGTAGATCCGTTTTGTAAATCTTAACATGTTTGCAGGAATTTGTGATAATTTATGGTATGTTTTTTACATGTTAAAGTGGATGCTTGACATTGCTTTTTCTTATGGGTAGTTCAATGTGTCTTCCAATACGTGCTACTATCTATTTTGGTAGCTTTTGTTGAAAACTTTGATATCTTCACATCCATTTTTTGTGTTTAACTGCAGGAACTGCCCCCCTCACTGCAGTTCAGTTGCTTTGGGTCAATCTGATTATGGATACACTTGGTGCTTTGGCACTGGCAACAGAACCTCCAAATGATGAGTTGATGAAAAGATTACCTGTAGGAAGAACTCAAAGTTTTATCAGTAATTCTATGTGGAGGAATATAATTGGCCAAAGTGTCTATCAACTCATTGTATTAGCAGTTTTGGAGATGGAAGGAATACGGCTTCTTCAGCTACATGGTTCTGATGCAGAATCAATTTTAAACACACTGATATTTAATACATTTGTCTTCTGCCAGGTAATCTTTATCTATTGCTGTCTTGGAAGGTGAATATATTCTTTGACATCGTTTCTGACATACTAAGCATTTATTAAAGCCAACCCAATGTATTATGGAACCTGATGTCAGTGAAAAACTTGTTAAATAGATCATAGAGATACAGAATTTAACTCTTTTGGTGAGGTTTCTCTGAGTTGAGGAAAACATTCGAGCAGTTATTTGAGCTGTGACCCGATAATAAAAATAAATTCTTTTGAAGGCTAGAAATTAAGTAACCACTTCATTTGCTATTCAATTTTTTCTTGTAGCTTTTCCATGTAAATTAATTCCAGATCTGTCTTGCCTGGAGTGCCATAAATGAAACCAGCATTTGCTGGAATAAGTTGTGCCAGAAACTCACCAGTACACTGAAAGATTCATACTCCTATTGAAAGCTGAAGTTGTACTCATTAGTTTTTTTTCCATCCAGACATGGTTTCATTTTTCCTGGATTCAGAAACCTTGACGAATTTTGATCCCCAAGCTGGGATCATGTTCAGGAGGTTTTAAGCTATGGCCTTTGCTCCTTAAGTTTTGGGGTGAGGGCAAGACTATAGCCAAATATCTATTGGGTGAGACCATTCTTATGGAATTTGTCATCATTAAGATGATATAATTTCTTTCCAGTGATGCATTTTTTTTGGTTAATGGTGGGAAATTAATTGCATGACTAAGTGATTTAAGTCACTAATGTTCTTGGAAAATACATCATCAATGCATTCTCTAACATAAATGATATAAATCTGCCAGAACTGGATGGCATAAAACTGCAGGAGATGAGGCCCCTAAGCTGGAAAGGGGCCTGGACATGTGAGGAACTCAAAAAATCAGTTGAAGAGAGCGAGCTCAAAAGATAGGCTCCGATACTGTTTTGAAAGGAACAACACATGCAGTTGGTCTTTGACAGATTTTGGAACACTAACCCACTGAATTTGATTCTCGATAAGGAATTGAATTCAAACATGGGAGAAGCAATTTAGCTAGAAATCAATGATGAAATCCATGCTAGATGTGATGTGACCCATCGATTGTAAAAATTGGCACCAATACTAGTGAGTCAAAACTTCAATAGATATTAGTATGATCCTAACAGTGTGAATAAATGAGCTGAGGTCAAGCACAAAGATGAATTATTCAGTTAGGGAGCAAGGATGATAATCCACTTGACAATTGCAAGTAAATCCATGAACGAGGAAGGTGGAAACCGAGGTACTAAGCCTATAGAACAAACTCCTAGCAAAAATGTGTCATGATTGATAGGGATAGAACTGTAAAAAGAATGACATTGAGAAACACCTTCAACCAACATGAGGTAGGAAGATATCTGATGAATAATTGAGACATAGACTTAAGGGTCATTCCATGCTACCCACTGTTTTGCTGGGCACTCGGATAATACATGGCATTCTGAGATGTAGCACAGCTATCAGTCATTCTACATAGTACCAATTTTACTAACAAGAAGATCCTTGACCAAGGTGAAGGCATGTGGCGTGAAGAAATTTTGCTATGGAAAGTAAAATTGTGTCACTTTATGGTTGAAATTTGCATTATGGTTATGTTACTCGGTAGCAGGGGATTCTTCATTACAAGTTTTTTTAAGGCATGTTGGACTGTACAAAACATAGACAGTGTACTGATTTCATGTCCGTTGTTCCACCATGGTATTGGCAGACTGTAGGGCACGTTGAATTCCAACTGATTGAGGACGGTAAGTTTGGAGAATTCACAATTTAAAGGCTGTAAGTGCACTGTGTCTGGTCCTGTTTCAACATCTCAGACAGCCTGCAGATTTAACACTGTTTCCAGTAGTGAAGTATATCTCCAGGAATCATGTAACAAAATTCAAGTAGCAAATGTATCAACAGAAAGAACACTCCAGTACAATGTTTCTTTTCAGATTATAAATGAATTCTGGTTGAACTTGATTTCATGCCTAGATCATCCTTCGGCCAAGCAACCAAAAGACTAGAAATAATCTCCAGTAAACATGTAACAGCAGTCAAGTAGCAAAATGTATCAGCAGAAAGAGCACTCCAGCAGAATGTGTTCTCTAGTTTAGAAAGAATACTGGTTGAACCTGATTTCATGCCTGGATCATCCTTGGGCCTAGCAGCCAAAAGACTAGAAACAATGGTCGCAGTCACCTTTCAGCATGTAACAAAGAATACTTTGAGCCTGTCTAAGGGAACACCTCACCTCTTATTGCTCACACTTTGCTTACAGGAAAAGGTAAGCTCAATATTGAAGGAAAAGGAATAATCAACCCTTGTATAGATACTGTATGCTCAGTCCTGTTCCTGGCAGCAGAATTACAGAGGGTGCATGATTTTGGAACATTTTTGTGGTTATGGTTATATATATATTCCCAGCCTTCTTTCGTGTTTAAGGGCTGACCTAAGACAAGATGCGGGAATGTTTGAGAAGACATATAGACTGAAGATTAAATTGATTTAAAATAGAGTTTTAAATCTGAGCCGACCTGTCCATATAACCAGAAGCAGTTTAACTTGAGACCATGAAGAGCTTGAAAGAAAAACATGTTGACCCACTTGTCCATATATAAAGGTGTATTTGAGGTTTAGTTTACATGATGTGTACACACCTGCTAAACCTTTGGAGTCAGATAAGTCCCTTTGGGTCCCAATTATTTCCCTTTGGAGGGTTTTGATATGGCATAATCATCCACATGTCAATGGGGTGTTGCTTGCTTGATTAATAGGTGTGACTGTACATTTAAAGAGCCTTTGGAGGCTAAGCATGTGGCTTCTTGGAGACCCAATGTTGGGGTGGGGATGGTTGAGTGATTATTTGGGAGGCCATGTGTCCACCTGTGAAAGGATGAAAGGCAAGTTGTTGGGCAGTTTTGAAGTATTTTTTACACACTTTTAGAGCAGGTCATACCCCTTTGGGGCTTATGGGCCCACATTGGAGGGTTTGATAGCAGGTCTTGAAGACTTTGTGGAGATTCCTTGCACATTGAAGGACATTTGGAGGCTGGTTGCTGCACCAAAACCCCCTTATACCCCTTCATAAGGCCTTTGGAGGTTGGTTGCCACACCAGAACCTTCTTATAACCCTTCATAAAGTATTTGGAGGTGAGTTATTGCACCAAAAACTTCTTGTACTCTTTGCTAGTGCCTCTTTTCCTTATACATGTGGCATGAATTCCCCTATGTATTATTTTGGATCTTTTTAATTGTTGAAGAGGGACTTTTTCCTTTGAAATTTTCACTCCATTGCAGCAATTGGAAATTATTCTTCTAATTGAAATTATTACGTGCAATTTATTTGCTATTACGGCAGACAATGAATAAATTCACAACTGCAATTTTCAACAAAAATAAAATGCACCACAAAAATAAAACTAGAACTGAAAAATGGAGTATGCACGATAAAATTGACACCATTGTCTTTGGACAAATGTCCTCAGAAAAACCTAATGTGGGAAAACTAGTGCAACAGATGAGGGTTTTATTATTATATGTAGTAGTGAAATATGAGTACAAAAAATCTGGATGTCAAATTGGCAATCCTCAGGGAAATAATCTAGCCAAAAAATTAGTGAGACAATTTTGTCTCACCCAACACTAATCTTAGCTTTGAAATTGGCTTAAACTAGCTGCTAAAACACCCCTATGTCAGCCTCTGCACATACCAATTCGTACTGCCTCTGGAATTGCTTTGATGCTGTCGTTTTGCTAGAATCATCTTTTGAAAATAACTCGCTTGGCCTTATGGAATTTTTCCCGGCCACCAACAATTGAATCACCCTCTCCTTCAACTAAATCAAACTCCCTTTGAAGCTGCCTGCGCAGTCCTTACGCAACCTCATTGAGCAATAACTCGACCTCTTGTTGTTGTCTCTCCGGAACTAGAAACTCCTTCGAAATCTCATTGCTGCTGCTTCTTAGCGTTTGCTACTTGATCTTTGGCTTGAATTCCTTCCCTGGCTAAATCCTTTTTGTCTGGGAAATTCGATCTGCCTAGATCACCCACTCACTCTATGTATCTTCTCCATCCCCATCGTCTTGCTCTTATAATCCCTTGTTGGTGAACCAACGGGCATGATCAAATCTCCATCAATGACTAAGATCATCTCAAATTAAATCTGTGTGAGTTTCTAGAGCATTCTCGATCTTTCTCAATTAATTGTTGTTAATTAATCAATCCGAATTCGAGACTAGAACACCTATCTGATACTACAAAAACTAACACTCCCTCATAGCGAGGAAGGTCTTCTACCATTTTTCTCCTGTAAAATCTTCCTTCATGTTGTTGATGTCTGACAACTATGACAACTTGTCACTACTCACCAAGCCACTGCCCATACTCTGATTCATTTGCCAAGCCTGTAGCTAAACCCTACTGCATCTGTGCTGTTGTTGACACTGCACTGTACCACCCTATACTGCTGCCAACTTTGCTCCGTGTTGCCTCTGATCTCATGCTGCTGTTGCAATGACTACTACAATTGAAAACCAAACTTTGAGTCAATTGTGTCCTTGGATTGGCTCTGCAACTGTCTCTTGAGTCTCTAACTGCAACTAGCTGCGAAAATTTCTGAATATAACAAACCAGAAATCCTACTGCAGTAAACTAATTTGCATTACATACTTGTGTTCTTCAGTTTAACAAGTTATTTCCAGAATTATTCAGAAAATATTAATGCAAATACACTGCAGCCTACACCAATATACAAATCAAGTACTGAAAAAATAAATGAGACAGCCACACAAAGGACACACTTATTTTTGTACTAAACGTCCTTGGAAAAACCCAATGTGGGAAGACCGATGCAATAGATATGAGGGTTTTATTATTAAGCAAATTTCTGAATACAACTAGGGTGCCAAATCCGGCTCACCCAACAGAGAATAAACCCAACAGAAGTACCTCTATCCGGAGACAGATATTTTGGTGAATCCAACAACTGGATGAACAAACCCCACAGGTGACTGCACTGTCCCCAGTGTTGTACAACGATGGTGCTCCCAGCTCTGCGCTGGAACTACGTCACCCTCACAGTGAGCCTTCTTGGCTTAGAAATCGAGTTGCTAAATTGCTGCTTGATTTGCCTCATAGAAACCCCAGCGCTGCCTCTAAGTGATTGCGTCAGCTCCTCTAGCCTCTGTGTCACCTTTCTGGAGCTGCGCTGTCTCTCCCTGGTGCTGTGCTGCCTCTCTGCTATGTATTCTCGGCCTTGGATTGAAGTCCCTCTGCTTAACTGCCCCTCTCTGCACTAGAAACTTACTTTGAAATTCTCATCAAACCATGCCCCAAAATTTTGAATTAGCTCAAGTGCTGCTCTCTCGATGTGTATTCTCCAACTGACCCTGAGCCTCCTTTTATACTTTTTTTGTTGAGAATCAACGACCGTGATCTAATCTCTAATCAACGGCTAAGAGTAAATTAGACTTGATCCTCGTCTCTTAGAAGATTCTCACCCATATTTTTATTAATATCCATTAATATTTTAATTTTCCCAAGTTTAGAGCTAGGAACCCTATTAAAAATATTAATTATTTTAATAAAATACAATCCGGGTGGAATTTCATCAAACGATTTCAAGGTCTTAGAGATCTCATGTGTTCTAGCCCCTCCACAAAATTTCGGAGCTAGAGCACATCCGATGCTACCCAAAAATCAACGCTCCCTCTTAGTGAGGAATGTGCTATAGGAATACTTCCTAGCAGAAGTTTCAAACTGATCCACGACCTCGGTCCTTTGCATTGCTGATGCTCGGCTTGCTGCCCCGCATCCACTACGTTGCTACAATCTGTACTGCTTCCCATGACATTGCCATTATGACTGCTACATATGTACTGCAGCTCCCGTTCAATATGCTGCCCATAGCACTGCCATTGCTAACTGTTGCACTGCAACTCAGTCGCTGAGAAGTAAGCAACTGAAAAGTCACCCAAAAATTGACATGATGGTCAGTCTAGTTACCTTGTGATGCTGAAGCTACCTCTGTTGCTAATCTTTGTTGACCCTTTGATGTTACTACGCTGTTGTTGTATTTGCTCTATGCCTCCCGCACTGCTCAACACTCTACTGCGTTGCTTCAGAGTTTGGCAGTCTAGCTCTGCCACTGTCGCTCCATCATCCCTTGCACCAACTGACTCTTGTATTCTACTACTGTCATTAAGGGGTCTCGTAGCCGTATGTGATGCGGCTACCATCTCTACCAAATAGAATGTCGAACTGGTTCTCTTCTCCCTCTTTCGCTGCTGTCCCAAAAAAACTCGGATCTGGATTTCTTTGGCGATAGAAATCCTCTAAGGAACAAGTTCTCTCGGAATTTCGATTTCCTTCACTGAAATCCTTCTTCCTACCACTGTCGAACCACCCCTCTCTGATCTCTCTTTGCCGCTGCTCAGCACTGGATCTAGATTTCTTGGCAAGAAATCTTCTGAGGAATTGGTTCCCTCTACTTTGCTTCTGCCCCACTAGGTACTGTTCTGCACCAAAAGAATCAACACCCCACCAGCAACTCCAAATAAAATCTGCGCTGCACCTCTAGCCACGACAACTAGAAAAACAAGACTCAACAGTCTCTGCGCTGCCCTCTGCAACAATAATGTCACCCAATCACTTTGACGTAGGCTTTGCGTGAGCCTCCCTTGGTGACTACGTCACCCCTCCTCTACTCTCTTGGCCAGAAACTGTGCTCTCTCGGGACAACTGCCTTCGCACACATATTTTCTTTTGTTCTTTCGCCGATGGCTTCAATCCTTCTTGATCTGCAATTACTTTAATACCATGTGAAAATATCTGAATCTAGCAAACTAGAAATTCTACTACAGTAAACTGATTTGCATTACCTAGTTTGTGTTCTTCAGTTTACAAGTTATTTTGAGAATTATTCAGAAAATATTAATGCAAATACACTGCAGCCTACACCAATATACAGATCAAGTACTGAAAAAATAAATGAGACAACCACACAAAGGACACAATTATTTTTGGACTAAACGTCCCCGGAAAAACCCAATGTGGGAAAACTAGTGCAGCAGATATGAGGGTTTTATTATTAAGTATTTCTGAATACAACTAGGGTGACAAATCCGGCTCACCGAAAAGAGAATAAACCCAGCAAAAGTACCTCTATCCGGAGACATATTTTGGCGAATCCAACAACTGGATGAACAAACACCACAGGTGACTGCGCTATCCCAGTGTTGTGCAACGATGGCTGCTCCCAGTGCTCCGCTGGAAATGCGTCGCCCTTCCAGTGATCCTTTTTGGCTCAAAAATCGATTTCTTGAACTACTGCTCGATCTGCCTAACAGAAACCCCTGTGCTACCTCCAAGTGACTGTGTCAGCTCCTCTAGCCTCTGCGTCACGCTTCTAGAGATGTGTTGTCTCTCCTTGTTGCTGTGCTGCCTCTCTGCTATGTATTCTCGTCCTTGGACTGAAGTCCCTCTGCTGAAGCGCCCCTCTCTGCACTAGAAACTTACTTAGAAATTCTCAGCAAACCACGCCCCAAAATTTCAAATTAGCTCAAGTGTTGCTCTATGTGTGTGTATTCTCCAACTGACCCCAAGCCGCCTCTTATATTTTTCCTGTTGAGAAATCAATGACTGTGATTTAATCTCTAATCAATGGCTAAGATTAAATTAGACTTGATCCTTATCTCTTACAAGCTCCTCACCTATATTTTTATTAATACCTATTAATATTTTAATTTTCCTAATTTAGACTTAATAACCCCATTAAAAATATTAATTATTTTAATAAAATACAATCCAGGTGGAATTTCACCAAATGATTTCTGGGTCTTGGAGATCTCATGTGTTCTAGCCCCTCCACAAAATTTTGGAGCTAGAGTGCATCTGATGATACCCAAAAATCAACACTAGCTTCTGCATTGTCTATTGAGTGTGTCTATGCTCTAACTAGTTCTACGTTGTCTATTGAGTGTGTCTATGCTCTAACTAGTTCTGTGTTTTCTATTGAGTGTGTCTATGCTCTAACTAGTTTTGCGCCCCTTAATAATTGACTACAACTAGTTCTGCTATTGTCCCTCAAGATCTGATTGCGCCAAGATGACACTAATCCATATGCTTCTAAAACTGTGGGCCCCTGTAGAAAGGGTAATGATCTGCGAGGAAGCATCTATCTGATGCTATCCTCCATGGATCTTTTCCAAATCTCCATAACTCTGGGAACTAGAGTTCACGATCTCCCCACCTCTCTCGTGGAGGTATAGTTACATACTAAGCGAATTCGTCCTCCAACCTATTGGACAAATTATCGATCGCTGCTGAAGCTGTTGCTTGCTCCTGCTTCTCCTTCTTGTCCTTCTTCTTCTTGGGACACTAGGTACTGTGGTGACCAAACTCACCACATCTGAAGCACTTGATCTTCAACAAATCTTTCTTCTTTTCTTCTCCCTTTGAGCTTTGTCCTTGATTAAGACTTTTCTTTTCCTTCCCCATCGATGCAAGGGCTACATTCTCCTTGTCCTTCACACTCTTTAGTCCTTTGCTACTGCTATCGTTGATATTACTCTCGACCAGAGCAAACCTCATCTCTTCCTAAGTGAAATTGGCCCACAATTGATCCCATCCAGGTAGCTGATCTTGTCCAACAATACCTTGGACGAAAGATGCCCATACTTGGTGAAACTGTTGAGAGCTATACACACAAGCTCACTCTTGAGAGGTGTCTCTCCAATTGTTGGAAGCTCATCTCAGACATTTCGAATTTTGGTGAGATAAGGAGTGACTCCTTCACCCTTATGCATCTTGGTGGTCCGCAACTTCTCTTTCAAGAACATCTTTTGGTTCTCGGAAGGATTTTGGAAAAGCGTAGTGACTGCATCCCACATTTCTAGGCAGTATTCTTGCCAGCTAGATGTGGGACTATATGATCTCGAACTCCATCGAGGATCATCCTCTTCGCCTTGGCCATATCCTTATTGTAGTTCTCTAGCTGTTGCGGATGTGTAGGTATGACAACAACTCTTTCTGCATATGTCTTTAGACCATGCTCATCTAGCAAGAAATTCATTCTGGCTGTCCAGATACAATAATTAGAGGCTCTATCAAGCCTATCCTGATCTCGAAGTCCCGCCGAGGCCATTTTTGCAAAACTCAAATTTTGGAAAATAAATAGGAATCTCTTCCCTTTCTTGCTCAACTGCATGCTTTGCTACTCGCACTCACTTTTGGAATGCACAAATCTGTTCTGTTACTGCCTTTGCGATGGAAATCTTGGATTTCCTCCAAAAAATTGGAGCCGAAAACCCTCAGGGAAACTTTGAAAAATCGTTTCTCTGTGTGGCTGAAAAATCCCTATTGCAAAATCATTACGCTCATATATGCTCAACAAAATTGCTGATCTGCTCACCAGAACTACTTCTTGGCAACACTACTGCCTGCAAATCATTGCAACTGAGACTCTTCGAATTTTTTGCTGCCTGCAATTGAAAATCAAACCCCTGCCTCTGCTAATTCACACTCTTGGCTGGCCTCTTTGTAGACCCAAAATTTTTGCCCATATACTCCCTTTGAAACTGCACAATTTATTCCTCGTTAGTGAGTCTCTGATCTGTTCAACACGGCTCTGATACCATGTGAAATTTTCACTCTATTGCAGAAACTGGAAACTATTCTTCTAATTGAATATTATTATGTGCAATTTATTTGCTATTATGATAAACAACGAATAAAGTCACAGCTGCAATTTTCACCAAAAATAAAATGCACTGTGGAAATAAAACTGGAACTGAGAAAATAGAGCACAAATAATAAAATTAACATTATTGTTTTTGGACAAATGTTCTCAGAAAAACCCATTGTGGGAAAACCAGTGCAACAAATGAGGGTTTTATTATTATACGCAACAATGAAATTTGAGAACAAAAAGTTTGGATGCCAAATTGGCAATTCTTAGCAAAATAATCTGGCCAAAAAATTCGTGAGACAATTTTTTCTCACCCGACACTGGTATCAATTCTGACACTGGTTCAAACTCGCTGCTAGAACACCCCTGCGTTAGCGTCTGTGCTGGCTAAGTCGTATTGCCTTTGGAATTGCTTTGATGTTGTTGTTCTGCCTGACTTAGCTTATGAAAATGACTCGCTTGGCCTTTTGGAAATTTTCATGGCCTCCAGCGACTGAACCAATCTCTCTTTAAGATAAATCAGACTCCCTCCAAAGGTGCTTGTGCAGTCCCTATGCAACCTCACTGAGGAAAAGCTCGGCCTCTTGCTATTACCTCTCTAAAATTGGAAACTTCTTCAAAATCTCACTGTTGTTGCTTCTTCGCCTCTGCAACCCGATCTTTGGCTCGAATTCCTTCCTTGGCTAAATCTCTGCTCTATGGGAAATTTGATCTACCTAGATCAACCACTCACTCGATGTATCTTCTTCATCCCCATTGTCCTGCTCTTATAATCTCTCGTTGGTGAATCAACGACCATGATTAGAGCTCCATCAGTGGCTCAGATAATCTCAAACTCAATCCGTGTGAGTTTCTAGAACATTCTTGATCTTTCTCAATTAATTGTTGTTAATTAATCAATTTTCCTAAGTTAGACTAAAGCAATTTTTAGTTACTGATCAATTAACTTAATCGAGTTGCCTCTAGGTGTTTTCTCTTGAAACCTTTTTTGGGTTTTGGAGATCTTGTTTTTCTTAGCCTCTTTGACCGAAGTCAAGACTAGAACGCTTGTCTGATGCTACAAAAACTAACATTTTCCCTCTATAGGCTAGATTAGGGGTTCTTAGTCTTAAAAATTATTATATTTATGTAAAGGAAGTTGAGCACCTCTATAAATACACGTGCACTTCATCTCATTTTCATATGGTTGGATTGGGGAGAAATTCCTTATCAAGGTTGAAATTTTTTAAAATCTCTCTTGATTCTTAATTTCAACTATGGAGAAACAAGTGGAGTGACCTTTTGGAAGATTTTGTTGATGCGGATGGCTTGTTCTCTTTTCTTAATGGATATTGGTAGATCTTGATGAGAAGGCTTTGTTGATGTGGATTGACATCTTTTCATGGATGATTATTGGTGATCTTTGATGATATGTGCTATTCAATGTGAGTTATCTTCTTCCAATTTGTTTATTGTTAATGGATAAGGGCTATTGAGTATTCATTGTTATTTTGCTAGTATTTTTTATCTATTTATTGTCATTGAACAATGTTCTTGATTAAGTTCTCTTGAGGTGACCTAAGTTAAGTGTTGAAAATTGGTAGCTAAGGGATGAATTTCCTTGAATAAAATCTCATTTCTGAGTATTCTAGAGTCACATTCTAAAAATAGAAAGTGATGTGTATCATTCAAAAAATAGTAAATCACCTTGCTTCAATTGGTAATCAAGTATAGATGATGGAAGATCACTTAACTTATCCTTAATCAGTCGTAATTGTTCAATTTTTATTTAATCATCGATATTATCATTAATATTATTATTATCCTTATGAAACTATAATATTATCTAAATAGAAATACATGTCACCTTTTCCACTTGGCACCAGCAGCAGCACGGATGCAGAGGGAGCTGTCGTACAGATGCAACAATGGCAGTGGCAGAACCATGGGCAGCTGTACAGGAGGCAGCAGTGTAGAGGATGTTGGGTAGGAAGGCCTAGCATCAGCACAGGTACTGATGCCGGATGATCAGAGTAATACTCAGTGAGGAGTATTGCTAAAGCACAGTCCTCGCTAAGAGGGAGTGTTGATTTGGGGTAGCATCAGATGTGCTCTAGCCACAAAATTTGGTGGAGAGGTTGGGGCACATGAGATCTCCAATACCGAGAAAGGGTTTGGGCAAATTCTAAATAGATCAGGAGATATCAAAATAATTAATATGAAAATAAAATATTAATGTGTATTAATATGAATCTGTGTTAGAGTGGTCCAAAAGACATGGACTAAGCCAGATCTAATCTTAGCTGTTGATTAGGGACTTAATCTCGGCTGTTGAATTGTCAACAGGAAAAGTATAAGAGGAGGCTTGAGGGTCACTTGGAGATCACACTAGATGATCAGTCATTCTATTCTCTAGAGCGGGGTTTGCTAAGAGACATAGAATTTGTGATTGGGAGAGCAGCTGAGGGGCATTGAGTACAGAGGAACAAAGAAGGCAAAGATGGTGCCGAGAGAGCAGTGCAACAACCAAGGAGGGTGACGCAGAGCCAGCAAGGGCTCACGCAGAGGTAGCCAAGTGCTGCGCAGAGCACCAAAGGGGCCAGCGTAGCTGACGCAAAGGCTCTTGGGGCTGATGCAGGGCCTCCTAGGGCTGACGCAAGGCCAACATGAGACAGAGAGGGGCTGACACAGTCCAGATTGGGCAGACGCTGGGGTTGTAGGAGCAATTTTGTGATGAGGAGCTGCCAGAAGGATTTTCCGGGGTTTCAGCAAGGAGATTTCTCTCAAACTGTGAGGTATATCTGATAAGGAAATTCTCTGTTGGGTAGGCCAGTTACGACACCCAGATTGTACTCTAATATTTCTTAATAAGAAAACCCTCATATAGCTGCATCGATTTTCCCGCATTGGGTTTTTCCGGGGACATTGGTCCAAAAATAATGGTGTCATGTGGTGTGTTTGCTCTTGTTTCTTTTAGTTGCTGATCTGTAATATGTTGAGCATGCATTGCTGTTTATTTTCAGTATTTACTTTGTAAATAACTTGTTAAAGAAAAATTAACAAGTAGGTAGGAATAAATCAGAAAGTGCATGAAGGGTTTCTAAATTAAGTAAACTTAAAAACTTCAACAAATCATCTATCGTCCATCACTTTTCTTTTTGTAAATCATTCAAACTGTTTTGTTAGTGTTTGACTCTCTCGGTGGTTCCTTGGTTGTTTGTGTTTGGGGACTTTCCTTTTGAACTCAAACCTTGAAATTGCCCAAAGAATCCTAGCAATTGTTTCCACCCCAATCCCTAAAAGGAATAGTGCTTCTATTGGTGGTATTTGAAGTCAATGTTTTAGGGGGGCTCTTTCTAGAAGTGAGAGCAGAGTTGGTGAGGTGATAGTGGCATCCCTTCCAAAGTACAGTAGGTTTTGTGCCTCAAATTTTGGAATTTATGTGAAAAAGTGTGAGATGTAATGGTCCAAACACAGAAAGGGAAATGCAAGACTTTCCTTGATATAGAGTAAGTAGGTGAAGCTTGAATTGGGCATCAACCACTTTTGAAAAGACCATGGGAGGTGACTTAGTTGAGGTCAAAAGGAGACACAAGGGAAGGTTTGTTTGTAGTCATGATGGGTGAACCAAAGCTCTATTTTTTCGAACCAAAAAGGTAGGCAAAACTCAATGATCATGATGACTAGGTGGAACTTGGAAGGACACAAATGAGTGACTCGAATCAAATGCCCCTATCAAGGGTGACACCATTTACTATCTAAAGAATGCTCATCTAGACTTAATAAGTTGGTAAAAGTCCCTAACTTGCAATAATTCCTTTCTTTTCTCTAGGTTTTGTTTTTCCATAACTTTCATAACTTTTGCTATTCAATTTTTTTCGACTATTTTCAGGTCGAAAACAAAAATGTTTAGAACTTTAGACTTTATTGGGCTTCTTCTCACTTTTATTTTTGGTGGTGAAGGTGTAGGCTTGTGTTAAAATTGGCAACTAGGGCCAAACTCCATGTGGGTCATCTTATTTATGGCAGCTGATATTTTTCTTGGATCAGGATTGATCTAAAGATCATCCGATTCCGATAAGTATTCATGGAGTTATGAATTTATTTGTGTTATAAGACAATTCGTCAAGGTTGGCCAGCAACTAAATAACACCCACTTGTGCTCAACGTTTTAGTATAAAAGGAGATGACTTGAGAGTCATTTTACACACACTTCTCTCTTGATTTCTCTCCACTCACTTTGGGTTTTAGTGGAAGAGAAATCTAGGAGAGCAAGCCCTAGACATTGGAGGAAAGGGCACTGCCCTAGCCGCAACAAAGAAGACAGGCCAACGAAGCTATGGAAGGGATCTATACGTTGACCTAAAGGATCCCTTACCTTTTTCATGGAAAATGTTTAACACAACTATGGAGGAGGCCTTAAGAAGCCCTTGACGCTGTCTTAAATCTGCCCTAACCGCAGATCTGCCCAATCCTAACCATAGGTCTATTCAAGCCCTAGCCATAGGTCTATTGAGGTGTCTTGGGTACAAGAAAGGGCAGCGTATGATGGTATATGGAGAGGCCTAAACACAGGTCCTATGGTGCTGTTCTAGAGTGCCCTAGACGCAGTCATGGAAAGGGTCATAAGCTATCTCAAACGAGGCTATTTGTTTCAGCAAGGAGAGGCTTAAAGGAAGACTCTCTACGTGTCCAACGAAGGCCTAAAGATCCCTAGCCGCAGTCAATAAGTGGAGAGCTAGCCGCAGTCCTTATGGGGTTGACTGTGGGATAACATTGAGGCTACAACAGTGTGCTTTAACAAACAAAGTTGGAGGAGCATGACAATGTGTAAAGATAGGTAGGACTGTGATGGCATAACCTAGAGGCTGCTCCGAATTCCTATGCAGCAAATAGAAAGGTTCAGGAAGGTACAATGATGGCATGGTACACCAATACAACAATGGGATAGCAACAACAATGGGATAGTAGCAGTGTTGGGACAACAACAATAGCATGGTGCTGCATTGGGTAAGGTGTAGTAAGCACACAACAGCAAGCACGGTGCTACAAACACAAATGGGACAACAAGCAATCATAGGAGCAACTATGACTAACAATAGGACAACAATATGGCAAACATGGAATGGTAATGTCACTAATAGTGGGACAACAATGCTAGTAATGTGACAACATGGTGTAGCAATGCCACATGGGACAGCAGTAGCATGGTGCAGCAAGGTGCAACAATGGTACTTGGGACAACAATGATACTTGGTGCAACAAGTAGATGGTGCAACAATGGTTTATGGTACATGATGCAGTATAGTGATGAGTACAGTCATGATTGGTGAAGCATGATGAGATGCAGCATAGTGATGATGGGTGCAGCATGATGATGAGGAGCAGTGCAACGATAGGTGCAGCATGGTGATGGAGTCACCTGGGAGAATCAGTTGAAGCAGCTTGTCTTCAACAGAGTTCAACTACCTCATGTATCATCTACTTAGAGATGATCTATGCTCTTATTTAGATATGTCAAAGTGTTGACTTCTGTTGTATATGTACTATCTCTCTCTCTCTCTCTGCTAAACTATTGAAGAACATATAAGAAGAATTGATCAAGGGTTTCCCCACATTGGGGTTTGTCCTTGGCTAGCGCCAAATCTTGTGTCCTCTTGTCTTGGCTTGTCTTCTGCGATCTATGTTTATGTTCTATCTGCAATTTACTTTAATGCTGATGTGATTGCTGATCTGGAAAAGATATTGAGCTAACTGTGAAAATTGAAATAAATTGCTCTAAGCATAGGACATACCTAAAATTCACTTGGTATCAGAGTTGAAGTGAAGACAAAGCCCAAGCAAGAGTGAAAGAGCAATCACTAAAGACAATTGGAAAGGACAAAAGGATCAATGGATTCCACATCCCTCTTCAAATTCACCAAGGGTGAAATCGAAGCAGAGAATATTATCAGAATGGCGTAGTAGAAGCCTCTGATGGCCTACCTAAAAGATCGCTTCAATGGGAAGTTTGGATCTAAGGGTGGAAGGAAAGGCAAATGCCTTGTTTGTAATAAATTCAGCCAGTATGCAAAGGAGTGTTCGAATGGTAGGGACTCATCACTTGATGATGATAACAATCATTCCAGGGACATCTTCAATGATTAGAGGAATGACAGGTAATGCAGGTCATCAAGGAAACAACCGACTCTTCAAAGAAAGCAAGGAACCCCAGGTATGGAGAATCAAATGTTGTTTCTAATAAGATAAAGAAGCGTTATCTTATATTGGCCCTCTCCTTCAGACTCTTTGGGAATCTGGCTTATTGATTGTTGTGCTTCAAGGCACTTCATTGGATAGAAGGCTGCTCTCTCTAATTTGGTAGAGATGGAAACGATCGTGGGATTATACTTGGAGTCAATGCCACTTATCCCAGAAAGGGTGTAGGGAATTTTACCCGTTAATTGAATGAGGGTAACTTGATTCATTTACAAGAATCTCTTTTATGTACTTGATTGCAAGAAGAACTTGGTGTCCATTTCGGCAATGGAAGTCAAAGGTTTTGTGGTGGCATTCATTGATGGAAAGGTACGTATTTGAAAATGGAATTTTCAAAGATGCTTTTGAGTTCAGGGTTGGTAATTTGTTTCAAGTTGCAGGAAGTCCATTGGGGACCATGTCAGTTGTCACATCTCATCTATAGCACCGTAGGTCTACTTATTATGGGCCCCTTCCCGATGTGAGTCAGATGGTGACAGGGATGCTTGAATTCAAAAAGAGCATGAAGGTACATGTCTGAGATGTACCGAAGGAAAATCTTACAAGGGGACCATTCCCCACATGTAGCAAGTCCACAAGTTTGGAACAACTCGAGGGGTTTGAGATTCATGATAGGGAATCTCATGTATGTAGGTGGAAGAAATCCCTCTATGGCTTGAAGCAAAACACCTCGGGCTTAATATGAGAGGATTGATAGCTGTTTGATGAAGCTAAGATTCACTAGGAGTGAAGCCGATCCAAACCATTGTTTGAAGGTTGTGGATGATAGACCTCCCATACTGGCGCCTTCTGAGGACAACCTCCTTCTGACAGGTCTAGACCCTCTCAGTTACAAAAGTAAGAGGGAGTTGGATTCTAGATTTAGAATGATGAATTGCAAGCCCTTGACTGCCTCGATGGATCTTAACTTTCAGAAGTTATGTGGTAAGGATGTTGGACCTATTTTGGGAAATGCCTTTGAGTTTCACGAACTTATACTAGCATTGATGTTCTTGGTGAACTCCCATCTGGATATATGTTTTACAGTTAGCATGTTGGGCTCATATTTGGTTGAGCCTTACTGGATTGGTGCCAAGAATCTTTTGAGATATCTTCGGGGCACAATCTCTCATGGATTGAGATACATTGCCAGACATGTGAAGCTGCATGATTATTCGAATGCTGACTGGGCAGGCAATGTGGAGGATTGCAAGAAGCACTCCTGAGTGTTGGTTCTCTTTGGGTTCTGCTTCGATATCCTGGATGAGTAGGAAGAAGAAGTCGGTTGCTATAAGCATTGCTGAGACCAAATACATAGCTACGAGTATGACCTCGTGTGAAGCTGTCTGGTTGCGGAAGCTCTTCAGCGAGCTATTTGTACACATGATAGATACCACCGTGATCTTCTGTGTCAACCAGAGGGGGATTCGATTATTGAGGAATCTCGTATTCTATGATTGCTCCAGCATATAGACATTAGATACTACCTTATCTGGGATATGGTACATCGATGAGCAAGAAGGCTCCATCGCATTGAGACTGATGTACAGGTTGCAAACATTCTGTCGAAGCCCTGGGGAAAAGTCAAAATTTGTGACTTTCCGAATGACTTGGAGTTGTTGAGAGACCCTCTTATGAGGGTCCTGCATGATGCATGCATTGAGCTCTGGGAGCTCCGGGGGGCTTGTGGTACTTCTTGGAGCAACAACCGACCATAGGGCGACTCACCCTCCCCTAATGGTGTGTTGTGTACAGGGTGAATGATTTAGCTTTGCCCTGTGATACCCCATGGCGACTTATGGATAGGATGAGTGGTTCTCCTGTTGAGGCATCCTACCCATGCAGTCTAGGACTCATGGGAAGTACCTCTCATCTGGCCAATGAATAGGGAAATGGGGTTAGGGACCATAGTAGTACTATCGATGGACGCATCGCTGTATCTACCGTACTCCCTATGCTAGGATGACCTCCATTGATCTAGGATCAGTATGAGTGATTTGAGACACTCTCTTTTGATATTGATCTGGGATCAATTGGAACTGACTTTGGGTCAGTAAGAGGCCTAAACGCAGGTCCTATGGTGCTGTTCTAGAGTGCCCTAGATGCAGTCATGGGAAGGATCATACGCTATCTCAAATGAGGCTATTCGTTTCAGCAAGGAGAGGCTTAAAGGAAGACTCTATACGCTGTCCAATGAAGGCCTAAAGATCCCTAGTCGCAGTCAATAAGTGGAGAGCTAGCCGCAGTCCTTATGGGGTTGACTGTGGGATAACATTGAGGCTACAGCAGTGTGCTCTAACAAACAGAGTTGGAGGAGCATGACAATGTGTGAAGATAGGTAGGACTGTGATGGCCTAACCTAGAGGCTGCTCAGAATTCCTATGCAGCAAATAGAAAAGTTCAGGAAGGTACAATGATGGCATGGTACAGCAATACAATAATGGGACAGCAGCAAGAGCATGGTGCTGCATTGGGTAAGGTGCAGTAAGCACACAACAGCAAGCACGGTGCTGCAAACACAAATGGGACATCAAACAATCATAGGAGCAGCTATGACTAACAATAGGACAGCAGTATGGCAAACATGGAATGGCAATGTCACTAATAGTGGGACAGCAGTGCTAGTAGTGTGACAACATGGTGCAGCAATGCCACATGGGACAGCAGTGGCAAGCATGGTGCAGCAATGGCATATGGGACAGCAAGTACATGGTGCAACAAGGTGCAACAATGGTACTTGGGACAGCAATGATACTTGGTGCAGCAAGTACATGGAGCAGCAATGGTTTATGGTACATGATGCAGTGCAGTGATGAGTACAGTCATGATTGGTGAAGCATGATGAGATGCAGCATAGTGATGATGGGTGCATCATGGTGCAGCACGGTGAGGTGCAGCATGATGATGAGGAGCAGCATAACGATAGGTGCAGCACGGTGGAGTCACCTGGGAGAATCAGTTGAAGCAGCTTGTCTTCAACCGAGTTCAGCTACCTCATGTTACTTAGAGATGATCTATGCTCTTATTTAGATAAGTCAAAGTGTTGACCTCTGTTGTATATGTACTATCTCTCTCTTTCTCTTCTGAACTATTGAAGAACATATAAGAAGAATTGATCAAGGGTTTCCCCACATTGGGGTTTGTCCTTGGCTAGCGCCACATCTTGTGTCCTCTTGTCTTGGCTTGTCTTTTGCGATCTATGTTTATGTTCTATCTGCAATTTACTTTAATGCTGATGTGATTGATGATCTGGAAAAGATATTGAGCTAACTGTGAAAATTGAAATAAATTGCTCTAAGCATAGAACACACCTAAAATTAACAGCTTGTGCCACCTTTTAAAATTAAAAATAATGTTTTTTCAGCCATTCGGCCATTTTCAGGCATAAAACTCTGTTTTTGTTCATTGGCTGGAAAATGAATCCCAATTCTACCCCAACCAAGAGGTACAGTAGGGTGACACTTCATTTCACCGCTCTACATTTGGGATACTTTTCATTCTGGAAATGTTTGAAAATGCAGGGATGATGTAGATGTACTTCAGAACAAGATCTCATGCCATGCCTAGCTGTATTGTGTCAATAAGTAAATATAAGCAATTACTTACATCTTGAAAATGCAGATATTTTAATATCTAACCATTTACTCTCCATATTTAGCATATGGAGGAGAGATAACTGATTGATAATATGCAAATATTTCTTCCAAGTTCTAAGACTTGTATTACCATCTTATTTAGAAGCTTTCCCTATTTCTTTTGTTCTCAGAATTGTGACTGTTCTGTTTGCATTGTTATTGTTATATTTATGTTTGAAATACTGTCAGATTCAGCGGACAATTTAATTTCTAGGGGGTCTCTGCGAAGTCATTGAAATGTTTAAAATAATTTGTTCCCTTGATAATAGAGCCTATCTATACAAAGTTGTTGATATGTGTGAAATAATGATTGTTCCTACGAGTCTGTTACAATCTTTTGTCTACTTATCTGGTCTTTTGCCTACTTTGCAAGTGTATGAGGATTGGATAATGGTGGTGCTTTTGCTGCAGTGTCTTTTGGCTATCCATATTTTTTGTATATTTACTGTTCCCTTATTTTATATGAATAAAATATATAGAAATTTCACCTAAAGTCATTTCCTTTAGATTGCTCTAATTGGTATTTATTTTGCACAGGTGTTCAATGAAATAAGCTCTAGAGATATAGAGAAGATAAATGTATTGCGTGGCACATTCAACAACTGGATCTTCATTGGAGTAATGTCATTCACTGTTGTATTCCAAGTAATAATGGTAGAATTTCTTGGTGATTTGGCAAGTACAGTTCCACTTAGTGGGAAACTTTGGTTGGTTAGTGTTCTGATAGGATTCTTTAGCATGCCTGTTGCGGCAGTCATAAAATGTATCCCTGTTTCACCTAAACAGCCGACAGATTACAAGGGATACAAACGACTTCCTGGTGGTCCTGATGAATCAGTAAACTGAGGTAGCATTCAGCAATAGTCAACTGAGTTAGCTTTCAGCACTGGTCATCTATTATGGAAATGTATATTGATTTGATATATTTTTATTCAATCCCTTTACTCTTTTTTTGTTGTTGCAATCTTGAAAGTTTATCCGTGGATTTTGCACAGATGTTCAATGAAATAAGCTCTAGAGATAAAGAGAAGATACATGTATTGCGTGGCACATTCAACAACTTGATCTTCATTGGAGTAATGTCATTCACTGTTGTATTCCAAGCAATAATGGTAGAATTTCTTGGCGATTTGGCAAGTACAGTTCCACGTAGTGGGAAACTTTGGTTGGTTAGTGTTCTGATAAGATTCTTTAGCATGTCTGTTGCAGCAGTCATAAAATGTATCCCTGTTTCACCTAAACAGCCGACAGATTACAGGGGATACAAACCACTTCCTGGTGGTCCTGATGAATTAATAAACTGAGCTAGCATTCAGCAATAGTCAACCGAGTTAGCTTTCAGCACTGGTTATCTGTTATGGAAATGTATATTGATTTGATATATTTTTATTCAATCTCTTTATTCTTTTTGTTGTTGTTGCAATTTTGAAAGTTTATCCGTGGAGTTTGACCATATTGCTGTTTATAACACTTTGGCGATCATTGAATATAGTTTTGTTTAAATTTTTTGAGAACATGCGTAAACAAAACTTATAAACAGAGCAGAACACATTGGATAGAAATACTAGTCATTGATGGCTATATTTCCAAGTTATCTCAATTGTTAAAATTAATGGCAAAATCATATCTACTGTGTTAAGATGCGTGTTTAATTGTGTAATGTGTATAGGAGGAAAGTTGAAGTTAGTGCAATGTTGTTAATGTCATGATGGTGTAGGTAAAAGTGTTTTTGTTAGCATTGTGCTAGGTTCTGAATAAATTGAACATGCGTGCTTAATAGACATGAAATTACATCTGAACTTTGAATTAGCCAAATAAACACGGTGCTAAGGTGTGGTTTTATCTTGTATGCTTATGGCCATGGTTTATAACCTAAGCAAATAAAAGGATCTTCACTTTAGAGTATGAAAACAGGGCTGAACAACAGATCCTAGAATAGCATCAGTGTGATCAAGTAGATCCATGGTTGTAGGGTCATTGTGTGACTGCACACCATGTTTCCGATTGAGACGTGGTTAACTGCCAATAGAGAGATCTGATCTGGGTGGGCTACAAATTATGGTTAAAGCACTGATCTGGAAGCTTCATCTTGATAACCAGTTGTATAGCCAGATGGCCGAGTGCTAGATCAAATAGATATCTTAATCCTGACTGGATCTGCGACAATACAATCCAGCAGCATATGCGTATTGGCTTCCTCAGTAGTGCCACTCATCAAACATTTTGTGTGTTCAAGAATTGGAATGTGAGGGAAACCCCCTCAAAACACAATTATTAGTGCAACCTTGGTAGGCCAAATCAATGTTTTAAAACTCCGACTCCGACTCCGACTCGGCCGAGGGTCAACTCCGACTCTGACTCCGACTTGGTAACGACTCGGCTGGCTCGATTTCAATGACTCGATCGTTGTAAAAAATACATTAAATATTTATTTTTTATAAAAACACATAATTTTAAAGATTTTCATTCATGTTTCCAAACACATAGCATTAGAATATAGATAGAAGACAACATATGATCAAAGTAGGCTCATGAATATATCCATTATATCAAAATGGCACCCAGTGCACTGTCCAATACATACACGATGATGATATAGAGATCAAAACAAAAACACATAATCAAAGAGGCTATAAAACTCTGTGACCAATACTACTGGCCATTGCTAGAGTTGCCAACATCATCTGGCTCAGTGTTACTTGGGAGCGGGAGCGAAAGTGGGGAGCGAGAGCGAAAACGGGAGCGAGAGCGACATTTTTAGAAGCTCCTGGTTTGGGACCGAATCCCAGAGGAGTTCGAAAACCAATGTCACTAACATCAAGGTACAAAGAGGGATTGGCGCTCTTGATTAAATACGAGTTCCATACCCTAATACATGACAAAATTCAATGGAAACATTGCAATCCTCCAATCCTGAAATCCTGAAAAACTGATAAGTCTGCTGGGTTTTGAATGAAATCTAAAATTCTACTTTCTCCATATGAAATCCAATGAGGCCGGAACCACTCTCAAACATCCTGAGTCACTTCATGGTAATGTTAAAAATTTAAAAGTAAAAGTGACATTCTCCTTAATCTTCATTTTCATCCTTTTACTTTAAGAATTTAACATTACCATGAAATTTGAATAGCATATCAATACTAGGAGAGGGGAATGGACCCCAAATACCACTTAACCAATTTAGAAAACACCTTGGAGTCCCCAACAATCAGCTAAATGTTAAAAGTTAATTTTTTTTTAGAAAAATGGGTGACTGGCTGGATTTAATGACTCGGCCGAGTTGTGGAAACGGCCGGGTTGACCGAGTCATGATTGACTCGGCCGAGTCATGCAATAACTCGGTCGTGTCATGCACGGCCTCCCGAACTGATTCACTGACTCGGCCTCCCGAACTGGTTTTTCTGCCGGGTCATAAAATTCTTCAATGACTCGGATCAACTCGGCCGTTTCGGATTCGATTCGGCCGAATTTTAAAGCAGTGGGCCAAATGCACATATCATAAATTTGTTACTCTGACCCATTGGATATCTGCAACGGAACGTCTCTTGTAACAAGACATAATTTATCTTAATTGTAAGCCCGTGACAAAGAAGGGAGACCTTGTGTTGGTTTGTGCATGCTTCCAATGCTGAAAGTTGCCTAGTTGAACATAAAAATCCTGTTGGTGGAGACAATTACAAGGGCTCTTTGGGTCATGTATAAATGACATGCATACATAGAAACCCAACTATAGCAATGGTTGTAAAGAAAGAGATAGGTCACGGTGGTGGTTGATAAATGAGATTATGTTTGACACTAGGGGAGGAATATGAGAGTAGGGGTGAGGGATTATGCATATTTTGGCCACAAATATAGATAAATATTTGGATCTTTTTGACTAATTGGAGGATACACTAGATGACGTCCAAATCTTATCAATTGTATGCTCAAAGAAAAATATTCCTAGTCTCGAGATTATTTATGGAGTAGGGTCCAACTGCTTTTCACTATCCAGGTCTTTAGGTTCATCACATTCAATGGCAGACGTTTTGGCAGATCTAGGTTTATCATACTATCCTATCTTGCAGGCTGATTCTTGTCAGGGAGTTGGTATTGCAGGAGATACTTTTGTCATTAGATAAGGATGGGACATAAATTTGCTTGATCATAGCTAATTTGCTTTTACTTCACAGTAATGATATCATAGCTAATTTTCTTTTACTCCACAGTGATAAGATCATAGCTAGACCTCTTTGAGGTCAAGACCCCTTGACTTTGTGGTAAACTGATCCAAATTTCTCACATGAACAATGCTTACTTTCATTTGTGGAGGTATCAAAGGTTCACTTGTCTCAATGTCATCCCTATGGACAACAATTTAGGGTGTGTGAATTTATGACAAACTTTGGCTTCTTCAATGGGTGGGTTGTTGGTTGATGTAGCTTGGATAGGTGTTCTCGCCTCAAGTGGTGTCAGTGAGGTTAGGAACTAAAGAGTGGGAAATATCTCCAAGACCAAGTTAATCTTTTGAATGTAAATATCTTGATTAAATTATTTAATCAATTTTAATTATTTACCTAAGTTTTAACTTAGGGAATAGATTAATTAATTAGTAATAATTGAGACATGGTCGATTTTCCTCTAGAGACTACTAGTAAAGTTTCTTAGAGATCTTAGCCATCGATTAGATCATTTCAGATCTAGATTTTGGTCGTTGATTTCTCAACGAGAGATTATAAAGGAAATCGATGGGCATTCTTCGAGATCAATTCATTGCAGTGATAAAGACACAATGATAGTGCAGAGTTTGACACCAGTGAGGGTTTCAACAACAGTTGAAGCAATGAATTTTCCTAGAGTTTTCTTTTATCAATATTCTTCTAGTTTCGAAGATTTGGAGGAGGAACTCTTCCAGAGTTATTTTGTAGACAAAGAGGCTGAGATTGCCAGGAGAGGCCGTATGAGATTGCCGTTTAGCAGATTGATATTTCCATATGCAGAGAGATTTGCAAGAAATCGATGTGATTGTAGAAAAGGAAGATTGCAGGAATTCACAGTAGATTGCTAAAAGAGTAGTGTGAGTTGCACAAGAGGTCGTGTCAGGGTGCAGAGGGAGGCTGTGAGCCTTCCAGTGGTTAGTTTGACTTGTGGAGGTGAAGAGATATTTTGTCGGAGCTTTGTTGGGGTTTGGCAAGCAACATTGTAATATTCATCAATTGCAAAATTTGCTAAAGATATTAATAAAATTCTCAGATATGAAGCACTGGTTTTCCCTTAGGGTTTTCCCAGGGACGTTTTGTCCAAAAATATTGAGTCATTTTGTGATTGGTTTTCTATTAGAGTTTCTGCAATTTATTTTTGTGAATATTGCAATCACGTTTTTACTAAGTATTTGTTGTAAAATACTTTGGCCCAAAATTAAATACATCAGATAATTATCGGTGGATTGCAATAAATGATATTTTTATCGTTTTTTCACATTGTATCAGAGCATATCTAAATCACCTGGTTTACTAGAGTAGATCAACGCAAGGGTTTGGAAGAGAAAGCCAATGATTTAATACCGAGATCAATTTCCAAAATTACTTGGAGGAGTTTTACTAGTGTTATTTTTTGCAAAGAGGATGAATTAACCACTGTGAATTGCTAGTTTACTAGTACGTGTTGCTAGAGACAATTTTGTTTGCCAGTTTCCAAATCAATTTTCTTGAGGTAGTGCCAATGGGTTTTTCTAGTTGCTGGAGGCAGAGAAATTCATCAGAGTGATTTCTCGTAGGCAATGTGAGTTTCTAGGAGGGCTAGTTCGCAGTTCCAGTGGGTGGTGCGAGTTGCCCAAGATCACTTGCACAGGGAGACTGTGAGGTTTTCTTGATACTTTTGTTAGCAATGGAAGATATTTTTTCTTACTATTCTCTCAAGGGATTCAGTAATGGCTTCATTGGGATTGAGGGATCAAGATAGGTTGGATGGCACAACTAATTTTGGTATCTAGAGAATCCAGTGCTTTCTTATTTTGGAAGAGCATGGATTGAAGGAGTTTACTACGACACATATTGTTGTACCAACAAATTCTATCATGTTGCATGAGTACCAAAAAGGTGATGCCAAGGCGAGATGCATTATTCTAGATGGGGTCAAGGACCACATAATTCCACATTGGGCGGAAGAAGATACAGTGAAAAAGATGTGGGATGCCATCAAATTTTTTTTCCAGGATAGAAATATGAATCGAAAAATGATCCTAAGAGAGAAGCTCAAAAGCACTAGAAAAATAAGGGAGAAACGATTATCAGTTATTTCACCCACATCAGGGCTAGCAACCATTGGAGAGAAGTTTGAAGATGAAGAGCTTGTGAGAACAACCTTGAATGGGTTTTAGAAGTAGTGCGATGCTTTTTGTGCAAGTGGTTAGTTGAAGATTTGATTTTCCTACTTGGGATTGCTTGTGGAAAGACTTCACAGAGGAGGAGCTTCGACTGAGTCTTGTGAAAGGCAACAGTGGTACTAGCAACAGTTCCGAGCAAAAGGGAGATGACAGCGGGAATGAAAACTACTTGTTTTAATTGTATTTTTGGGTTATCTCCTTATAGCTTTACTCAAATTTCAAGTGTAGATACTCGTTGATGTGAAATTAATTTTTTCATCCAACGAATACCCATCATGCATACTTTTGAGAAGACCTACATTGACAAAAAATGAAGATACATTAGAAAAACGATATATTCAATTTTAATCAATGTGGGTCTTCTCAAAAGTATGCATGATAGGTACTTTTTGGATGTGAAATTTAATTCCGCATCCAAAGAGTGTCTACACTTGAAATTTGAATAAACCGATAAGGAGATAACCAAAAAATACAATTAAAAAAAGTAGTTTCTTCTTTACTCTCCAAAATATTTACATGTGCCTCTTTTTAAATTTAAAAGATTTTGATTGCTTTAAATATTATGACATGGAAATTACATGAAAACTTCATGGGCACTTTTAGGCTAAAATTTCCTCTAATGTGTGCATTTTGTTGAAAAATGTAACTAGGTTTGGTCTTCATAATTATCATTGTACTTGTATCAAAATGTATTTCATGAAAAAACAAAAAAAAGATTTATTATTATTATTATTATTATTATGTTTATTTATAGTAAAAACATGTTTTTCATGCTTCTAGGATTTATTGAGTCAAAGTCCTATTTGGATTTCTTGTAAAGAAAAAGGAAAACAAACTTTCAAAAATGTAATTTGGGGCAATTCACCTTAAGAAGCCAAGTCAAGCCTCTAGGATGACAAGTTGTCTCACTCCAAATAGTGTCCTTTTGTATGTTAAAACAACTATATATTGGCATACATCCTCCACCAAATGGCAAAAAATTTTCGATGATTTTCTATGATGAGTTATGAGGTGAAGATATGCGAATTTTAGTGGCTGCGTTCTTGTGAAGACTTGTGAGTTCCTGAGACCATATATCTGTAAAGAAAAGCAAGTTTTCTAGGTTATATGTATGAGAAAAATGTGAGTTATCTGTGGTAGATGGTTTGAGATAAATGTGAGTTCTTTGTGGTAGATGATTTGAGATAAAAGCTAGTTCCTTGTGGAATATAAGCGAAGAATGTGCAAGTGATTGTGGCTGAGATTGATGCTATCTCCTGTGACTGAGATTGATGGGTTCTACCATGAAGCTGTTGAATTTGGAGGGCTTGACTTGGCATCATAGAGGTTCGATTCTTGTATTAGTCTCGGGTCTTGGATATTTCACTTTGATATGCTTCTATAAGAAAATGATATATTGGGTTTTCCCCCTTGTGGGGTTTTGCCTTGAGTTGGAGCCTAATTTTTTGTGTTATTTGTCTCTTGTGATCTTCATGTTTTGTATAGTTTGGTAATTGCTTGATGAAAAAGAACATAAATTTAATAAGAAGCCACCAAACATTCACAAGTAATTATCAAGTCAAGAGAAATGAGCCCTAGTATGTAAGCATATTGATTTCTCAACATGGTATTAGAGCTAAGGTGAAATGAGAGCACTTTGAAGATCACTCTTTGTTGTCATATTTGAAGGAAGAGCTTCATTAATTGATTGTAGACCTCGATCAACAAACATCTATAATAGTTTAGGAGTCTACATGGTTTCATTCTTAAATTGTTGCAAGACATAATCAACAAATGAAACTTGAGTTGGCGAGATTCTTTTGATGGAATTCGAACAATGTTCCAAGTTTGACTTTTGGTATATCGGTTCTTGATCATAATGAAAGTATGTTCTAAACAATTAATCAGTGTAACAAAATAATGGATGAATTGGCAAAGGTTTTGATCCAACTGTATTTAATCATGGTTGTATCTTGTTTCGTTGTGGTATGTCTATGAATTAAAGTGCCAATGAATTTTGGCAATGCAACAGACGATTTCCCTAACAATAACACTATACAGAATGGGTAGTATTGGCATGATGAATATGAATTACAAACATACTATTGGCTCTATGTAATAAAGTTGGAATACCATCTTTGTGGAACAAGGCACTCCACTTCAGTAAATGTGGCATCTAGGGATAAAAATATGACACTACGATATACAAAATTTTCTGTGATACTATGGTGTGTGAATTTTGTGGCATGTAAAGTACTTCGACTTTGGTGGACCTGAATTTTTGTGTGGCACTATATTTTTGTAGCATCCAAGCTCTATGAAAATTCTATGAGATTCGTTGAAGACGTTACAATTGATCTCCACTAGCCCTAAAGAAGATAAGACGAACAAAGTCTTCACTCAATATTATCTCAAGTTAAATCAAATCTTCTATGAGAAGTCTACTAGTATTTGAGACATCTGTGACAAGGCATCCAAAAATTCAACGCCACAATATTACAATAAGCATCCGAGCCTTCTACGACTTTGTGCCTTGCATAAATCACTATGGCAACATTTCTATGAGGCACATCTTTTTCCAAATGCAAGCTACAAACTTGCAACAATATGATGTGGACTTATGACAAGCCTCCTTGTAATAACATCTCTCTATGATATGAGCATGTAACAAATCCTTGTATACCTGTGATAGATAAAATGGAAAAAGGGAAAGTTATGACATAATTTGGAAAGAATGCGAGGACCCTTGACATTATTGTCATGCAACGATATTGCTATAGATATGTTGAAGAATCTAGGGCAATTAGATATAGTAGGATTCTTCTAGACTTAATAACAATTTGTGAAGCACTTATACAATTTATCTTGTTAGCTTAATCTTCTTCTCTTCTTATTAATGCATGTGTATTTACTTCATCAAATTGCTACCAAAAACACAAGAAACAAGAACATAAGATGTTGCCTCTTTGCTAGGGAAAAACCTCTCTCTTAGAGAGGAAAACCCTTTCGTAAATTTCTCTTATTTAAGCTTCTATTGATCAATGCCAATCCCTAGACCCTTTACAAGAATATCCTCCAAGCATAAGTAAAATCCTTCCTCCTCCTTGCACTTCGTTTCCTCGACACTTTGTCCTTCTCCTTACGACACTTTGTTCCCCAACACTTCGTTCTTCTTTCAACTTGTAGATAGTCCTTAGTACACTAGCTCTATAAGGGACTCCAATATTTTATCTTTAGTGAGATCCTTCACCAAGAGGATACCTTATTTCTCTTTACCCAATCGAGCTTCTTCTTCATGTATAGTGCAGACTTGATATAGTAGTACTGCAACCCTAGTTTCTGGCACGTGTGGGAGGTTTCCCTTATGCTTTTAGCTCCTTTCTCCTTTGCTTGAGAGACCCTCTTCTTTGCTTGAGTAAGAAGCCTTATAGGCCTAAGTTACTAGTCCAAACAAGGAGGAATATGTAACTTTGATCTTGTTGTTGTTATATCCACAGACTGCCCCTCTTTTCTTGCACGTGTGAATGCGTTTCTTCCTTAGAACAACCCTATATACTTCGGTTTGTGTCTCTCCTTCCTCGCTGCACTAGAGGCTCCTTGTACTTCGACTTTCTTCACCCTTTCTCGGTCTTTCTTCTTCGCAGATTTCAGAGGTAGATTGCCTTTTTCGTTGGAGGAGTGGACAACATCTATATATAAAGGATTGTCCCTCCTTTAGGCCGACTTGAGGACTGTAGGTCGACTTGACTTTTCTTGCTTCATAATTGCTTCTTTGATGATGTCGTTGCATGGAGATGACTTGAATTTGCTTGAGGGATATCTTTTGACACTTATACAAATATATACATGGTGTAACATGCCCTTAAGGGTCTTCAACATTTTCTTTTGACTGTTTGACTTACCTATAGCACTTTGACATGTGTTATACCTATTTCAATGAGCAATAAACTCATTGATAAATATAAAAAAACTGATATTTATTTTCTTGAATAAATACAAATTCAAAAGTACATTTATGAAGACCGAACTTGGTTACACTTTCTTTAGCAAGATAAACATTCGAACTTTTGTCAATCCATTGCCATCTATACCTATATCAACGAAGTTATGTACCTAATGGGCAAAGGACATTAGTGAGCATTGTGATATGAAGTTGGACTACATCTATAAAAGAAATTGAAATTATCATTAGAAGCCAAGACTCAGTGAGAAAGAGATGAATTATCTGCCAAACTTGATAAGGTCTATACTTGTGAACTCTAATCATATGGAGTGCTATATCTCCTTGTAGAAATATCTATGTCAATATATTTGAAGGTTGATGAAGCATAAACAGTTACCAAGACTCATTTCCTATACAAAAGATTGAATGACACCATGAAGCCAACCTATCTGAATCTTGAAAGCTCAAAGATCTCTCTGTGGATCATATCCTTGCTTGATGGACGAAGTACTAAGCTACATCACTTCCTTTCAATTCATTTCAGGACTTACTGCCTCAATAAAGACAACCTGTTTAAAAGAAACCAATACAGAGCAAGCAATTCATAATTTTTGTGAAGAAATTGAAACACCTTGGTTAATGAAAGATGGCAGTTGACAATTGAAGATAAAACAAAGGATTAGATCTTTGCAAAAGAAGAGGTAAGGTATGGTTGTAGAGGTATGTATTATTTTTGTGTACATTCCATTCACTAGATCATGGTGATCATTTGAAAGATAGGGTTTGAATAAATATATTAAGAGACCGCGACATATAATAGATTGTTGATATGCATATAAGGCTAGGTCTCGTGATTAAGAAATGAAATGAATAAAAGACATGTAAATAATATCATTAGGGTTTTGCAGCCAAGTCATTAACATGTTTGTAGAGTTTTGCAAATCTTGAATGTAAGTCTTGATGACTATGGAGAATATATGGTTTGAAAACCCTAGCAAAAGTTTGTGTTAGAAAAAAATTCCTAGGAATAAAAACCCTAAATAATTGTTTGCACTGTAAAAAGAAAAAACTAGCTCTTGAGTTTGACTGGTATGACATCATGCTGATGTGAAATCCAATGAAAATTTCTAAGATTAAGAGGGAGCTTACCCTCCTCAAAAGGATAAGCATTATGCACATACTTTCTTTAATTATTACTGCTGCTATGTTGTCTATGCACTTTTTCATTTAGTTCTTTCATAGTCTTCTAATAAATATTGCAGGTCAAGACAAGATCTATCTAAGCTTGACTAATAGATGGAAGATTTGGAAGAATGTAGAAAAGCATGAAGACAAGAAGAAAGAAGTTTGAAGTATGTTCCAAAAGAAGTCAATCGGATAATAGTGTGAAAGAAAAAGGGAAGAAGTTTACCTGTGTCGGCTAGAAGGAGGAAGTTGTTATATCCTGATTAGTTACAATACTACTTGAAGTTTGGCAGAAAATCCAGAGAAGTTTATGATCAAAATTAAAGATTACAGAACAATGATAAAACAATTTGATAAGAAGAAGAAGAGTTCTAATATTGTTGTATCAACAACTGATTGATTTGATCCAGGAATGCATCACTGACAAAACTTGTACATGAATGAAGTATTGTTGACCTCAGAGGGAACTAAAAACAAAATTGACATGAAAGATTGATATAAAATCTAGGAAGAATATACAAAAGTGTGTACACTATAGAGGCAAGAAAGGAAACAAATTGATACAAAAATTCGTGAAACATATTGTTGATCACTTGATGATATGGCGACTTCAATTGGAAAGAGGGAGCTATAATTGGCTCTACCTTTATTGGTTTGACAAGGACTATTGCTAACAAATATACTATTGATGATCATTGGAAGATGATATAATTTCTTGAAAAAGTGTAAGAAGGCATAACTCTATCACGAAGAAAGAATATGTGAAGGCTTGTTTGATCAACAATGAAGAAGTTTGGCTCCATAAGATGTTTGACGAACTACTTGATGACAAGTTAGAGCTACGTGAATATTGACAAAGGTTTAGGAAGGTCAAAGCTCATTATGATGTGATACAGATAGGAGCCCAACAACTACAACTCAACTCCTTGAAGAACATGCAGTTGATGCTTCGATAAGTTGGTGATTGTACCTCCCTCATTGAGAGGGAGTGATGAGGAACACTGTATTCTCCATGTTGTTGAATTGCGTAACTAGGTTTGACCTTCATAATGACATGTGTAATCATGATTTTATGTAATTGATGTAAAAAAGAAAAAGAAAATCATTTTGTAATGCTTGAGTCATGGGTTTCATGCTCAATGAATTTTATTTTATAGATGAAGCTCCCATTGTGAGCTATTAGGTTTTGTCATCAAGTCATAAATTCTATTGAGCCAATGTCAAGTATTGAAGACCCATTCGAGCATGTTACACTTTGTAAAAGCATAATTTATTTGAGTCGCAAACCCTCCAAGACCTTGTCACAAATACTACCTCATGTCGACCTTCAAAGGCAAGTCAATCTATTTTACATGGACATATCACTATATATAGAAGTGCTCAAACTCACTTGAAGGACAAACTCTCAAGCATCTGAATTACATCAATAAGTGCGAGAAAATGAGAAATAGGAGTCTATCGTCCATGTTGGAAATAATACTGAGAGGGGGTTGAATTAGTATTATCAGATCAATAATTTTATTTCTCAAATAGATTTATATACGCTACTTCAGTGAAGTGAACTAGCATGTACACGCAACTGTGATTAGAGAAACCAACGTATTGTTACAGATCCATTTGGGCACATCAAATTCCAACATTCAGATAAGTGATTTAGGACTCATCAAACCCTAAAATCAATTGTTTCATGCCCTAAACAAGTCAACCCTTTGAATGTCTCCTTCCCAGATTGTTTCATGACTTGAAGACATCTAGAAATTGCCTCTACAGGGACTAGCACAAGTAAGCCCTTATGAAGGTGCACTGCAGAGTAGTTAAGTCCACTGCCAAGGTGCTCTGCAGAGCACTTAGGCTTCCTTTCACCTACGCTAGGCAAGAATGAGCGAAATTCACATAGGGTTTAGGGAATATTCTTATCTTGTGGAGTCATCTAGAAGTTTCCCTGTCTTATCAACTCCTATGAGCTCAAAAATGGATGAGGAATGAGTTAAGGATCATCCTATCCTCTCATCCCTTCCTCCATGGAACTAATTCTAAGTATGGAAGGCCATTCAATGTAAGCACCCACACTTCTTCATCATTCTTCCATTCCTCCCTTGCTTTGTTTATCCAATCTAGTTGGATAATAGAAATGGCGCACAACAATGCTTCCACATCCTCATCCTTTCTTGAGAGTGCATCTGCCACTACATTTTGCTTCCCTTTTTTGTAGATGATTTCAAAGTCATAACCCAACATCTTTGTGACTCACTTTTGATGCTCTTCAGAGGATAATCTTTGTTCTAAAAAGTATTTAAGGATATCATGATCCGTTTTTACCTTGAAGTGTATCCCCCATTAGGTAGGGTTACCATTTCTTAAGTGCATGTAGTATTGCCAACATTTCCTTCTCTTAAATAGCTTTGTTTAAAAACTTTCCCTTGATTGGACGACTTTCAAAAGCAATGGGTCTTTCATCTTGCATTAAAACAACACCAATTCCATTTCCCAAAGGATCACATTCCACAATAAAGGTTTTTGTGAAATCTGGTGTAGCTAAGACTGGTGCTTGGCACATTGCTTCACTAAGATGTTCGAAGGACTTTGTTGCTTCTGGAGTCCATGAAAATGCATCTTTCCTCAATAATGTTGTTAGAGGTGCTGCTATTCTCCCATAATTCTTAACAAACTTGCGATAATAACCTGTCAACCCGAGAAATCCTCGTAGATGCTTTATGGATGTGGGGATTTTCCATTCCTTAATGGCTTTAATTTTGATAGGGTCTACCTTAACTCCTCCATGAGATACAATATGACCCAAATATTCCACCTCTTGTACTCCAAAGAAACATTTGGATCTTTTTGCATATAATTGTTTCTCCTCCAATAGTTGTAGCACCCTGTCAACATGTTCAACATGATCTTTCCAAGACTTGCTGTATATTAGTATATCATCAAAAAACACTAACACAAATTTTCTAAGGAAGGGTTTAAAATGGAATTCATCAAACCTTGAAATGTAGAAGGTGCATTGGTAAGGCCAAAAGGCATGACCAAAAATTCATAATGACCCTCATGAGTTATAAATGATGTTTTCGGAATGTCTTCAGTCTTCATTCTGATTTGATGATATCCTGAACGAAGATCCAACTTGGTGAAGTAAATTGATCCATGCAATTCATCTAGTAATTCATCAATGACAGGAATGGGAAACTTATCTTTAATAGTGAGCTTGTTAAGCTCTCTATAATCTGGACACATGCGCCATGATCCATCCTTCTTGTGCACCAATACTACTGGAGCAGAGAAAGAACTTTGACTAGGTTGAATTATACCAGCCTCTAGCATTTCTACAACCATACGTTAAATTTCACTCTTTTGGGCATAGGGATATCTATACGGCCTGATGTTTGGAGGAACACTTCCTGGAATTAGATGAATAGCATGATCATGATCACGAATAGGTGGGAGACCTTTGGGAGTCTCAAATACTTTGGAATGATTGTCCAAGACTTTTTGGAGATCTGGAGAAATAGATGATTCCGATGTGGAAACATCTAGCGAACATAATTGTGCAATTACACCTCTTTGTTACTTTTTTAGAAGATTTGTCATACTGTTAGAGCTGATTATCTTTCCTGGTTTCCCTGCAATACCCCTTAATTCAACTTCCTTTCCTTCCGCAGAAAATTTCATGAAAAGTTCTTGAAAATTAAAAGCTATTGTACCCAAGGATTGTAGCCATTGGACTCCTAGTACAACATCAGCACCTCCCATTGGAATGGAAAGCATTGGGCTATTCAATACATATTCTCCCATGGATAGCTTGATATTATGGCACTTTCTAGAGCAATTTATCGTTCCTCTATTTGCAAGCATCACTTGACACTCTGGTGTTGGATATAGGAAGCAACTCAATTCTTTTGCTACCTTACAATGAATAAAATTGTGGGTACTTCCTGAATCAATCAACACTATTACCTTTTTCTTCTTGATTTGTCCTTCTATCTCGATGGTTTGAGGAGTGGTAATTCCAGCCAATGCATTACAAGATATGGTAAGATTCTTTTCTTCTTTATCTAGGATTTGTTCCTGGAGTATATCCTCTTCTTTTGACCTTTCTTGCTCCTTTTCTTCTTCCTCTTCACAATCTATGTAGAATAGTTTCTTCTCAGCACACTTATGACCTTTAGTGTATTTGCTATCACAACTGTAACAAAGTACTTTTGACCTTTTTTCTTCCAATTTTTGTGGTGTCAATCTTATAGGTTGTGGAAGACTAGGGGCAACAACACTTCCATCTTTATAGTTGTGAGTGGTATGCTTCCTGGTTGCCATAATTTTGCTTTCCATTTTTTTTGCTAACCTGAATGCCTTCTCTAATGAATCAGGTTCCCAAAGGCGAACATCATGTTGGATATTATCCTTTAAAGTCCCTATGAACACATCAATCCTATGCTCCTCTAGAATGTTTTTTACCCTTATGTTCAATTTTTGGAACTCCTCAATGTGCTCCATTATTGAACCCTTTTGTTTGAGACTTATCAATTGGCTAAAAAAAATGTTGCCTTTCATATCCTCATAATGCGCTGTCAATTATTCCGTAAAAATTGCCCAAGTGATAATTTGTTTACGAGAACAAAGCCATTGATACCATACAAACTGATTTGGTTCCAAATATAAAGTTGCAATACGTACCTTTTGTGTGTTTTGCACATTATTGAGATCAAAAAATTGCTCCATCTGTAATATCCATGTTGCGGGATCCTTGCCATCAAACTTCCTCATATCGATTTTTGGAATATGGTGGGTCTTCGATCCAACATTAGAGTCTATGAAATCATGATTAACATTTTTTTTGTTCTCATCATGAGTTTCCTTTACTACCCTTTCACCATTAATAAGCATTTCTTGTAGAAACTTTATTAAATCTATCTTCAAATCTGTCTTCAAATCTTCCATGCATATCTTCAAATCTTCCATGCCTATCTTCAAGTCGTCCATCTTAGCTTCCACGTCATTCATCTTTGTTTCTATGCCTTTCTTGAAACAATCCATGTTAGCTTCTACGCCTTTCTTTAAACCATCCATCTTAGCTTCTACATCTTTCTTTAAACCATCCATCTTAGATTCTGTTGCTTTTTGTGCAAGTGACACTTGTTGCACTTGGTCTCGTAATTTTGATATATCATGTTGCATTTCTTCCTCTTCTTCATGAGTCATGCTAGAGCTTTCAGGTTGCTTACTAGGTGTTTGCATTTTCTTTCCTCGGTGCATCAATTACCGATAATAATGCTTTACTATGCCCTTTCAATTCCTTCAAACTAATTTTTCAAACCAAGCTTATTAAAAAATTTGAAAAAAAATTACACACTTTTTTCACTTTATAGGAGCCAGATATTGAATCTGATGTAACTCTATAATTTCGAATCATCTAGTTCTGAATTTATGATCTGTAGTAGCCCTTTGCGTCCTCTTTCCAATGCCGCTGGTCTGATCCAAATTGGATTCTCCAAGAAAGAGTTATGCACAATCTCCCAAGATGACCTTATTAAAGACCTTTCCAGAATAGCGAACTTGTATGAAGTGCCACGTGTCACTGTTTCAACCTTTGGCTCTAAAAGATACATACAAGAAACTACAGTCCATCTTATTTCTGTAACTTCTTACGAAATTTCAATCCGATGCTTAGAGAGAAAGTTATGACGATTTTCCCCAGGTCACCTGTTTGGAATGTAATTCAGGAGTCTGCAAAATGACCAACTTCCTCAGATCATATCTCTGCAAATATACCGCGAAAATATCTGAAATTCGGACCTAAGGTTCAGCGCAATGTCTTCTCAAATGGGTGTTTTTTTAGCTTCTGAAACGTTGTAGAAAAAAAGTTATAGTGAAAATGCCACGATGACTTATTTGGAGCAGCGAAACCCTAGAATCCAAAGCTCTGATACCAAATGTTATGAAACCAGCTCACAAAAAGATAGAAAAGATAGATCAACTCCTTAGAATTTAGCCTCTTCAAGGGGACAACCTCCTTTACATTAGATAACTGAAAAATTCTTGGAGATTCAAATGACAAAACCTCCTTTCTATATATAGGAGTCTAAGGAGTCACAATATAACCTAACCGACCTAACAATAATAATATAAAGCCACAAAAATAACAATAGAAGGATTCTATGGGGCACAGTAATAACAATATGGGGACAATAGGGGCACAACAATATTAATAAGGGATACAACTATAATAGTAATGGGGCAATCACTAGTATTATAGGGACCTAACATGGTGAGGTACACATTAGAACAACTTTTCATACTAGAAGGAATATCGACGAATGATGAAGTTACGGTTTGGGTATGCCAATACCCATATTGCATAGAAATATACCCGGAAAGACGATCAGTGTAAGAATCTAGCTCAATGGACAAAGGCATGGGGATAAGAACCTCAGCTAGAATGGGTTCGCATATTCTGCCACACTTTGGATAAGATTCTGATGAACTGGTATCTAGAAACAAAGTTGCGACACAAAACAACAGAGTGGGATGTTCTGAAGGATTTTTTTTGTTAGCTTTCAGTTTTGAGGGTGGATTTGAGTGTATTGATGAAGCGTTATAGGAGATCAAAGTTGAAATTTCATAATATCTTAAGAACTTGTCACGTGGGTGAAACGAGATAGGACTACACAGGTGTGCCATGCTCTAGAATGCTACAATGTGACCATAGAGGAAGGTGAGGAAGATCCTAGGAATATCAGTATCCCCGAGTCTGGAGGACAATGCGAAGTCATGGGGCCTAAGGCCAAAGTCCCTAACATATAAAAGCCCTTGAAGACTAAGAAGGTGAATCTTGGGTCGGAAGCGCAACCGAAGTTCACAGACATAGGTGACTATTGGGACGAGGACATAGTGGACAAAGTTGCAGAGTTATTGTGGGAGTACCAAGACTTGTTTCCCACCAAGTTCTCTAATTTGAAGGGGATAGTTGGTGATCTGGGTGTCATGAAGATCACTCTAAATCCAGATGCAAATCTAGTGAAGCAACGCCCATACCATTTGAATCCTAAGTATAAGGAAAAAGTGCATGAAGAATTGGATAAGATGCTTGCATCTAGGATTATTGAGCCTGTCAAGGAATCAGACTAGGTTAGTCCTATGGTGGTTCAAGAAGGGAAGACGAAGGGTGAAATTCAAATTTGGGTAGATTTAAGAAAGTTGAATGATGCTTGTGTCCATGATCCATTTCCTACGTCATTCACAAATGAAGTATTGGAGAATGTTGGAGGTCAGGAAGCATATTCGTTTACTGGTGGGTTTTCACGGTATCATCAGATCAAAATCGCGCCGGAGGATCAGAGAAAGACTACCTTCGCTACTGAATGGGGTTGTTTTCAGTATAGATTTATGCCCTTTGGACTTAATAATTCCCCTGCAATCTTCTCTAGGGTGGTAGTCGAAGCTTTCAAAGAATTTGTTTATAAGTTTTTGAAGGTTTACTTTGATGATTGGATAGTGTTTGGGTTAGTAAAGAAGCATGTTGCCAGTATTCGCCTCATGCTGGATACTTGTCGAAAGTATCAGATGTCCCTTAATCTGAAGAAATGCATATTATGCATACCATATGGGATAATTTTGGGCCATATTATCTGTAAGCAGGGGTTGATGGTAGACCCTACCAAAATTGCAGTTATTATCAATTTGGAGCCTCCAAGGAATGTCAAACAGCTATGCACGACATTGGGCTACATAGGATATTATGGGAAGTTCATCAAAGCATATGTGTATATCACTGCGCCCATGGAGAGATTAATGAAGAAGGATGTGAAGTTTTGGTGGGACGATGATTGCCAGAAGAGTTTGGATGTCTTGAAGGAAAATATTGTCACAACGCATATTCTAGTGTTCCATGACTGGAAGAAATAATTCCACATACATGTAGATGTATCCTGCATAGCATTAGGAACTGTGCTAACCCATCCAAGCGCGAGTGATATTGACCATATGATAGCATTTGTGAGCCGGTAGTTATCTAAGGCAAAAAATAATTATTCAGCCACTAAGTGTGAAGGATTGGCAATGGTATATGCGCTTTAGAAGTTTGGGCACTACTTGTGTGCGCACTTTAAAATGTACACAAACAATTATGCTTTGAAGTACCTAGTCACATTAGGGGAATTTTGAGGTCTAAAATGGGCCTCTTAAGGAAATTATAAAATAATAGTGGAAATAACAAAATAAGATTAGATTACATCATCAAATTTTAGAAGGAAAAAAGAAAAAACTATTTTTTTTCAACTTGTATTTTCAACTTATCTCCTTATGGGTTTACTCAAATTTTGAGCGAAAACACTTGTTGGATGTATAATTTGATTCCTGATCAAAGAGTACCCATGTTTCATACTTTCGATGGACCCTTCTACACGAAAAATGAGAAATACATGAAAAATGTGATTGCAAACACATATTTTCATGTATTTCTCATTTTTTGTGTAGCAGGGTCCATCGAAAGTATACAACATGGGTACTCCTTGGATGAGGAACTAAATTTTGAATCCAACGATTACCCCCACTCAAAATTTGAGTAAAACCTTAGGGAGATAAGTTTAAAATACGAGTTGAAAAAGTAGTTTTATTATTTTATTAATTTTTAATAATTTTACTTTTTTACTCCAAAAAAGGTGAATCATCCCCCATGGTTGACATAATCATCTTGAATCCTATTGGTTCTTATAAAGTTTATTTTGGTTGTACATTTTTCTTAGGAGGCCCATTTTAGACTTCAAAATTCCCCTAATGAACAAGCATGTGTTGGGGGGAGGGGGTGGGTGGAACTTGTAGATGGTTGCTGCTCTTTCGAGAATATGACTTTGAAGTAATTGTGAAGCCAGGGAGATTGAATGTTGGACCAGATAAACTCTCGTGGATTGAGAATGGCGATGAGCCCATAAATCTGGATGAAGAATTTACTGATGCATAGCTCTTTGTTGTGCACATCGCAGATGAACACTTTGCAGACATAATCTAGTTCTTGTCTATGGGTACAGCTCTTGAAGGATATACAATGCACCAAAAGAAAGAATTGGTGGTCAGGGTTGTAGATTTTTCTGTTATTACATGGAACTTATATAAAATGGGATCGGATGAAGTGCTGTGTAGGTATGTCCCAGATTATGAAAGACAAAGTATCCTCGCTAAAGCACATGGAGCAGTTGTTGGTGGAAAATTTGGGATGAGAAACTACGCAGAAGATCCTACGAGTGGGACTATGGTGGCCAACTGTGCATAAGGATTCCAAGGCTTATTGCAGGGCATGCGATGCCTGTCAGAGAATGGGGAGGTCATCATGAAGGGATGAATTTCCTCTGAACCCGCAAGTGTCATTACAAGCATTCAATAAGTGGGCTATAAATTTCGTGGGACCAATTCATCCACTCGGAAAGAAGACAAGAGCAAGATACATCATTGTAATGACCGAATACTTAACCAAGTGGGCTGAGGTGCAACTCGTGAAGGATTGTAGTGTGGCCATAGCTGCGAAGCTAATTTTTGAATACATTTTGTCTCGATTTGGTTGCCCTAAAATTTTGATGAGCGATAGGGGTTCACACTTGTTGAACGAAACAATTGCTGCCTTGCTTGAAGAATTCCATATGTATCATCAGAAAAGCACATCGTATCATCCTCAAGCGAATGGAATAGTGGAAGCCTTTAATAAAATCCTGGAGAATGCTTTAACGAAGATTTGTAATGCAAAAAAGAATGATTGGGATGTGTGCATACCAGCTGTTCTATGGGCATATAGAACTACCTGTAAAACGTTGACTGGACAGACATCGTTTAGACTAGTTTATGGATAAGAAGTCATAATGCTGATGGAGTACATTGTGCCAAGTTTGTGGATTTCTGTAGTTATAGATATGGCTAATCGAGATACCATGGAAGAATGCCTCGTGCAGATAATTGAGTTGGAAGAAGATCGCTTCTTGGCAGTTTCTCATCAACAAGTGCAGAAGGATCGTGAAAAGGCATGGCATGATCACCATATTAAGTAGCACACCTTTAAGAGTGGATATTTTGTATTGCTGTATGATAGTAAGTTCATGAAGTTTCCGGGAAAGTTCCAAATGCATTGGTTGGGGCCCTATATCGTCAAGGAGATTACGGATGGAGGCACAGTTCAACTCGCGAAGCTGTACAAGGAGTTGTTTCCAAGAAAGGTCAATGGGAGCCCGTTAAACTTGTATAGGGGTGATCCCACCCCAGCGCAATGACTATATGGATGTGGGATATTCTTAGTAATCTAGGAAGTTGCAAGGGAGTGCGGGACTATATACTACACTGCGAAAAGGATGATTTATAAAAGTGAATGGGCTGCACGACAAATTAAGGGAAGGCACAGAGGAGAGCTGCGATGAAGGAGCTGTGCTAGAAAGTTGGGTCCCGCACAACCTAGCCAAAAAGTGACTATTGGAAGCACTGTAGATGATTGGATGGTGATTTTTCCGTTAAAGGGAGTGGGGGGAGAGCATTTAAGGAGCATATCTTTGGAAATTTGCCGCCAAAAGCGCATTAATGACAGGAATCTAGAGGGAACGAATGGATTTGAATTCAAATTGGGCTATAAATATAGCATCCCATTCCACATTCAAACATTTTTTTCCCTAAGAAATTTCCTTGGGCTTTTGTGCTTTACTTTGCACCAAGAGAATTGTCCTATGTATACAAAATATTGGGAAATACTTCGTGAGAAGATTTCACATCCAGGATTTGGGAATTTAATTGATTGGCGGTGAATTTTTTTTTGGAGAGAATGAATGCAAGCCAACCTGAGCTGACCCAACCTATGCCTACAACGTTTCCTACTACAGTGCCTAGGTCACCGAGACTTAAACCATATACCTCTGCGGTAGAAGAAAAGAAGCAGAAAAATCCCCAGCAAGCGCCGATGCGGCAATCGCTACGCAAAAATCCAATGAAGATCAGACAAAAGAGGAAGATGGATAGAACCAAGTAGCCAACGAAACCCTTGGACTTAGACAAAGAATAGATCACCACGGGGATTGAAGAGATTGATGCTGATGAAGCCGCGCCAATAATTTGGCCACTGCCTTATATACCACCAACGAAATCTACAACCAAGGTTCCTAAAGGCCCAAATTCAGCATAGTTCATGGTCTCCACATGATTGTTGTCGGAAAACATACCTTTTGAGGGTAATCTGTTGGCCTGAATACCATATTTGAAGATGGAGGTCTGGGACCTGGTGGATCACGTGAAGTTCCCATAGTTGGAGCCAAGAAAATACCTAAAGAAGGTCTACTATGAAGAATCAAATGTTACGCGACTTGAGCTAATGAAATGGGTGGTCAAATTTGAGTGCAGGGGGTTGCTCAACATGTTGTGGTGACACATTTTAGCTGCAACACCATTAACATAGTTTTTGTGCGTCAAATATTGTCGTTGGTTCATGATGGGTGCCTTTGGTTGGGTGGGCCCATCCCAATTACTAATATGTTAATCCACTGGATAACATTGTTGCCATACCAAGGAGTAGACCTTGCGGGTGTTTTGAGGGGAAATCACAGGAGAAGAATTTGGCAGACCAAATGAAGGGTGACTTCGGGCTAGTGAGGAAGTCATGTAGATATGCGATTAGTTCCATAGCAGATGGCACGTTGCAGTTCGCTACACAAATATTGGTCAGTAAGATCATGTGGAAGTGTCACGCTGATGAAGTGTCAGTGCGAGTAGTATATCTAGCTGTGTAGTGTGCCAAAGGAGTCCAATGCAATTGGGCTCAGTACCTGTGTCATGAGTTCCTGGAGAATTGTAGAGAGGTGCAAGATGAGGGCAAAGAATTCCACTACACGTGGCTACTTTTGTTGATCGCGCTAGTGGCGTGGAGAACACTAGAGGAAAGTCAATTCCCACAACATGATTGAAACCTATGCAAGGCCGAAAAATTCGCCTCATTGTGGGAGATGAAGGACTCTAAGCTTTTTATGGAGGTAAAAATATTTTAGGTCCTATTTGAATCGGCGTTGAGGATGGTGATTAACCAACGGCCACGATTATCACCAAGCTTGCATGCCTAGTATGTGATTGTCGTTGATTTCAAGGCAGATTTTCATAATATTTTTATCCGCATGAAGAAAGATGCCATGGGCACATGGAACAAGTTACCATAATTGGTCTCTGAAGATGACATTCTAGGGGTTTTCAGTAAATGGCTAAGCAACTCGCTCACCCCATCTGATGCGGACGCAAAGGTGAAGTAGAGAAAACCACAACTGCGACGGCAACAATGAAAGAGAATAAGAAGGAAGCACAGAAGGCTTCCATGAAGGAAAAGGTCGCAACAAAGGAAAAGGTTACACAACAGAAGGAGGCTTTTGCCAAGGAGAGGGAACCACCAAAAGATAATGTCTATGTCAAAGAGACAGAGGCGCCAAAGGAGAAATTTTCCACCACGTCGCAGGCTACTATTGACCTCGACAAATCTGAAACAAAGCACACCAATGAAGAAGTCAAGGTAGAGGGTGAAGAGGAAGGGGGTGTAGGCTTGGATTCCCCCTTCATAGTCAAAAAGAGGCATAAGTGGAGCTCCACAGGAAGAAGTCTGACAAATCTATGAGCGCAAAAAATTTGGTCCTCATTAACGGGGACCTAGATGAGATTGGTGATGTGGTCCACAAAGCAACATAGAATATTTAGAGCCACATTGAGGAATAGTACCATCAAATATTGGACAAGGTGCCACAAGGCTTGAGAGAATTGTAGGTCTAAAGAGGGATTATTCAAGCGAGAGTTAGACAGGAAAGCCTAAAGAAAGTGAGTGGGATAGCCTTATCAGTAGAGCTCACCATGGAGCTCTACAAAATGCAATTACCAGAGGGATCACTGCATGTTGAGACTTCAAAAGACAGGGCACACATCTTTCACATGAAGGATTTGAGTCTAAACCTTACGGCGCTCCTTATTCAAACACTGCATGAGATGCATCAAGGAGTATCAGATGAGCTTAGGGTTCAGGAACAACACACACTGTTGGTCATCAGAAAAATAAAAACCAACAACCAATAGATGTTCGAGGAAAAAGCGTAGGCCCTTAAGGAAAGATAAGAAGTTATTGTGCGTAGTCAGCAGCTAGAAGCGGCAATAACGCATGCCTGCAGTGAGCTTCCTGAGCTCTAGATTCTAGCAGAAGTGGCCTCTGCCGAAAAGATACAGAAGCTAGCTGCCACAGTAAAAGAATCAAAGGAGGAGATTGGAAATTTTCAATTTGAGCTGCAACTGCAGATATCTGAGCTCTAACTTAAGTTGTAGCCAACCACTCCTCTGGAAGTCAGAGAGTAGTGCGAGGCTGCTATTAAAGAAGGGATGGCTACACTAGAAGTGGTAGTCAAGGAATACACCCAGTTGTTTGAACAAGCCATGGAATTATGGACATCACTACAGGAGGATCCAACTTTGCAGAAAATCGAAGCAGATATTTGAGAAAAGCAAAGGAAGTTCGATGAGATCAGGACTACAAAGTGGACCTTAGCACCAGTGACAAGGTTCACCCAACTGCAGGAGGGAAAGTTCATCCAGACCAATATCAATGAGCTGCATTGGAAGGCATCCATAATATCCTAAAGGATGCAACCCTGGGCATATAAGGCCAACCAGTTGACATAGACGATGAAGAGCAAGCTGAAGGCTATGCAACAGACACAGAGAACCATGGGCCTTGTAGTCAAAGGTCCCGCTACAGAAAAATTGGTTGAGGAAGTTCGTCAAGCTGATGCATAGGGAACAATAGCTCTTCAAACATTGAAGATAGAGTTTAGTGGTCTGCAGGCAAAGATAGAGGCAACACCAGCAGAGTGGCTCGAGACGAGTCACGACTTTGTGTTGGGGTTCCATTGGGACAGGGTCCCCTAGGGTCAATTTTTAAAGAAAATTTGTTATTATTGTAATATCTCTGCATTTTGAGGAGCAGAGCGCGCAAGTGGACAAGAGTCAAAGGGGATTTAGGAAGGTCAAAGCCCCTTAGTTTGTTAGAAGTTAAGTTATTTTGTGACCCGCCCTGGTTCGCAGACCACGGTATTGTAATCGAAGATGATATAAAAATGATTCATAGAGAGTCATAAGAGATAATTCATGTATGAGCGAATTATATAAGTAAGAGAAGTTTGTTTTTTGTATTTAGTCGAAGGGGAAGGCTCCTACGGCTGAGTGTGAAAAGACCTTGGTAAGTTTGCAGTTGAGGGCGTGGGACCCTACAACTATGTGCACAGGGTAGAAAGAATATGTAATAGAAGATCTGAGCATAATAAAGTTTATTTTGGAGCATTATCTAGGTATCCGTGTGTTATGATTTACTTCTGAATTTACTTTTTGTTCACTATGTTTACTGCATTTATCATGAAAAGTAATTAATAGATGTGCAAAAGTGGTACATCTGTTTAATTACAAGATGTTATGAATGTTTACTGCAATTGGCATAGGGTTTGAATTAGTTAACTGTGATTTACTGTAATTTCCTGGTTTTAAGGGTTAGGATTCACGAAGGTCAGAATAAAGCCCTAGAAGTAACATAAACACATCACATAGTCCTTTGGATGTAGAAACCTGGTTGTATCATCCCCCAATACTGCCTCGGGTGACACTACAACCTGCGCTACGTGGGTTGTTTCCGAAAGGTTCGGTAGTGTAGGGTTTTGTTGGTTAGCACAACTAACTCTGAACCTGGGTCCAATCCCCCTTAAGCCAACATGAGGGAACTACGCAAGAAAAGCAACTGTGCATAAAATTTTGAGGGTAGGACTATGGTGGCCCACAGTGCACAAGGACTTTAAGGACTATTGTAGTGCTTGCAATGTTTGCCAGAGGACCGGAAGACCAGTACGGAGAGATGAATTTATGTTGAATCCACAAGTTACTTTGTAGTATTTTGATAAGTGGGTGATTGATTTTATGGGGCTGATCAATCCACAGGCAAGAAGACCGATGCGTGACATATTATTACTGCAATGGAGTATCTTACCAGGTGGGTTGAGGTAGAACCGGTAAAGGGTTGTAGTGCAGACACTGTTGTGCACATCATCTTTGAGTATATATTGTAAAGGTTTGGGTGCCCAAAGATATTGATGAGTGACAGAGGAACACACTTCCTCAACAACACCATTGAAGCATTAACATAATATTTTCAGGTACATCACCAGAAGAGCATGCCTTATCATCTTCAAGCAAATGGCACGGTTGACACATTTAATAAAATATTGGAGAATGCTCTCATGAAGGCATGCAACATCAATAAGAATGATTGGCATGTCTGCATACCCGTGGTGTTATGGGCAGACTACTTGCAAGAAGTTGAGAGGGCTGACTTCGTTTAGACTGGTGTATGGACATGAAGCTGTAATTTCAATGGAATATAAAGTACCAAGTCTTAGAATCGCAATAGTTACGAATATGGAAGATAACGATACTATGGAAGAAAGATTGGAACAATTGCTCACACTAGAAGAAGATCACTTCCTTATAAGATTTCACGAAAAGCCCAGGAAAAGGCATGGCATGATCGGCATATTAAGCAACGAACTTTTAAAAATGGAGACTTGATGTTGTTGTGAGATAGTAAGTTCACGAAGTTCCATGGTAAGTTCAAGATGCATTGACTTTGGCCCGTACATTATTAGGGATACCTCAGATGGTCAGGGTGAAGTTCAACTCATGAAGCTGAATGGGGAACTATTTGTTCGACAAGTAAATGGTAGTTGATTGAAGATCTAAAGGGATGGTTCCGTCCCTAGGATTGCGCATTGACTATATGAATGAAGGAAATTATTAGTGCTACAGGAAGTTGGAAGGAAGCATGAGACTATAAATTACTCTACCAAAGACGGACTTTGTCACAGAAGGAGGGTTGCGCGGCATGTGGGAGGATGGAACAGATGGAGAAAGTTGCGATGAAGAAGGGGTAACTATGTTGTAGGGAGGGGTCTAACGCAGTTCATCCTGAATATGACAATTGGGGTTGATTTTATAGATGAATTTTCATTAAATGGAGCGGGGGAAATGCATTTAAAGCGCATATCTGGGTAAATTTTCCAAAAAATTCACATTTATGAGGAGGATCTAGAGGGGATTGACTGGTTTGAATTTGAAAAGGATTATAAATATGGCACCCCACTCCACATTTGGACACTTTGTTTGTTGAGAATTCGCTATCTGATTTTGTGCCTAAGTGTGAGTTGAGCATTCTACTGCATGTTTGGTAGGACTTGGGAAGAGATTGAGCAAGAGTTTCTTAGGAAAGTGCTGGGATCCATTATGATTGATACACCACTAGTACATGCCACTGCACCAATATCACCAAGAACAAAGATTACTATCGCAGCAACAGTAGCCAAGAAGTAGAAGAAGCCCCAAAAGACTCTAGTTAGGCAATCACCGAGGAAAATCCCCACAGAACAATGGAGTAAGGAGAAAATGGATAAGTTGAAGCAACCAATGGAGCTTGAATATTTGGATGAGGAAGAAGTGGCCATTAGAATCGAGGATATTAGCGCAGACTAGGTGGAACCAATATCTAGGTTGCCACCCTATATGTTGCTCTGAAAGCCACCCTCAAAGGTGACCAAGGACCCAGATGCCATTAAATTTAAGGTCTTTACACCCCTATTACCAGAGGACGTACCAATTGAGGGAGACTTGCTATCAAGAGTGCCACAACTGTGGATGGAGGACTGGGATCTGAACGATTGAAGCAAGTATCCCCAATTCAAGCCCAACAAGTATCTGAAAGTTGTTTACTATGAGGAAGATGGAGTGAGAAGGGTTGAGCCCATGAATTGGGAAGCATGCCTTCAACGCATTGGATTGTTGAATATGCTATATGTTCCACATTTTGGGTGTAGCAACATAAATACAATTTGTGTGAATTTTTTTTTGTCATTAGTACATGATGAGTGTTTGTGGCTCGGGATGTTGATCCCAATTGATGATATGTTAATTCAAAGGATTACTGCATTGCCTTACCAAGGAGTGAACCTCGCCGATGCATTTTTCAGGAAGTCTTAGGAGAACAAGGTGGTTGATTAGATGAAGAAGGACTTCAACTTAGTCAAGAAATCCAGGGGATATGCCATTAGTTCCATTGATGATGAATCTTTGTGTTTTTCCATGCACATTCTGGCTAGTAAGATAATGAGGAAGTGTCGAGTGGACGAAGTGCCAGCCCCAGTTGTATCTTTCGTTGCGTAGTGAACCAAGGGGGGTCCAGTTTAACTGGGTAGGGAATTTATGTCAGGAGTTTTTGGAGGACTGTCACGAAGTGTAAGAAGATGGGAAGGAATTCCACTATGTGTGGTTATTTCTCTTAATTGCATTGGTAGAGCATGGAGCACATTGGAGGAGTCGTAGTTCCCCACTATGGACACTAATGTTTGTGAGGCTGTGAAGTATGCTTCGTTGTGGGAATCTAATGAACTGATCTGGGTTATAGAGAACAAAATGTTTTGGCTCTTATTTGAGATGGACCTACAAATCATGATCAACTAGAAGTTGTGTCTATCACCAAGTTTGTTTTAGGAATATCGTAGCATTGCCGACTTCAAAGCGGATTTTCACCACATGTATATCCTCCCAAAGAAAGATTTAGAGGCGGTATGGTATGATCTACCATTCTTAGTTACTAAGGAGGACATCCTGCTCATAATAGGTAAGTGGCCTAGTAATTTTCTCACTCCCATTGTAGAGGATCCTAAGTAGGCTGGCACAAGTAAGACACAGCAAGCCACTGGAGGTGCGTAGACCGAAAATCTAGCGGCAAAGGAGAAGGTGCCTCATAAGGTCACAATTGACCTTGAGAAAAACATTGTGCATAAACAGAGCACGAAGTTGGGTAGGGGACCGACAAGGGTGATCAGGGTGGTGAAGACCCTTTTGTGGACACAGAGGACGTTGATTCCCCATTTATAGCGAGAAGGAGGAAGAAGCAGAAATCCGATAGATATGCTAGTGCAAAGTCGATGGTCCTCACTGAGGGTGACATCAATGAGATAAGAGACATAGTCTGGGTTGTGATGGAGGAATTCTGGGGAAACATTGAAGACCAGTACAAAGCGGTGTTTATAGAGGTCCAATAGGGCCTCAAGAAGCTCGAAGTTCAGGCGAGCGTGGTTCAAGCAAGTGTGAAAGGTGAGCATGGGTCAAGAGAGCATGTAAAAGTTTAGTACCACTACTGAAATCACATCTGAGCTCCGATCAGTGCAACTACCAGGTGGATCTCTCCATTTTGAGACAGTCGAAGAATAGGAGCATGCACAATACTTTAAAAATCTAGGTCTCAACCTTATGACATTCCCCATTACATCATTGCATGATTTACACCAGGGAGTCTCTGACGAATTGAATATCCAAGAGAAACAAGCTTTGTTGTTGATCACATAAGTAAAAAACGACAACAAACAGATGTTCTAAGAAAAGAATAAAACAGTGCAGGATCATGATGAGGAAATTGCATGCAGCCAGTAGCTGGAAGAGGCTATAGCTAAAGTTTCTAGTGAGCTTCAAGAGCTCCAAATCCCAGCAGAGGTAGCTTCAGTAGAAAAACTTTAGAAGCTGGTAGTAGAAGTCAAGGAGTAAAAGGAAGAGGTGGGAAAATTAAGATTTGATCTACATATGCAGATTACAAAACTCCAAATGAAGTTGCAACCTACAACACCACCGAAAGTTCGACAATAGTGCGAAGCTTCCATAAAAGCTTACATGGAAAAGATAGCCACTGCAGTCAAGGAATGTGGTCAAATTTTTGAGGATATAATGGAAGTGTGGGCCTCACTGCAGGAGGACCCACATGTGTAGAAAATCAAAGTGGAAATCATAGACAATCAATTGTAGTTCAATGATCTTAAAGCAACAACGTGGACCTTAGCACGTGTGCAACAATTCGCCTGTCTCCAGGAAGGTACACTTCTCCAGGGACAGATTGATGACATGAACTAATAAAGAATAATTTGAGACGGATCTATGTATTTTCTTATGTTCACGTAGTTTCTGCGTTTTAGCCTATTTACGGTTCATGTTTGTACATTTCTTATGAAAGTGCGTCACGAAGATTAAAATATTGCTTTATATGATGAATAATACATGTTAGACTAGTTATGCATAGCTCACAAGCCTGTTAAGTAGGAAAACTCTCTACGACTGTAACAATAATATTAACAGTTTACGAAGGTCAGATCAAGCCCTAAACTAAAGAAACCTTACATCCACACTGCATAACCCCTCTGGATGCAGAAACCTAGTTCTCACATCCCCCAATATCTCCTTGGGTGAGACTGCGATCTGCATGAGCAAGTCATTGCCAAAAGAGCCGGCGGTATAGGGTTTTGTTGGTTAGTGCAGCTAACTCTGAACCTGGGTCTGATCCCCTCAAGCCAACAATAGTCAAATCAGAGTTGGGAAAGGATCATTGATCATGGTGGCCTTCAATGGATGGTAGTTTGTAGATCTGTGGGAGAACAAATTCTTTTAAGTTGATCAGTAGAATTGAGTCTCCTAGCTGATTGATGTTGGCCTATTGTATATGAGGTCAAGTCTGTAGGATGCTCAGATTCATCTAACTATGTAAAAGAAAAATTTCTTGACATAATAGAGATTCAGAGCATAGAAGTAGTAGCAAGGGTGGTTTTTCTCCTGGAAGGGTTTCCACCAGAAATTTTGTGTCTCATGCGTGATGATGAAATTTTTGGTTGTGCTTTGACGGTTTTCTTTTACTTAATGTTGCTTATATGTTTATCATTTACTTGCATGATCAATGTGAAGCTACTAACAAATGTGTGATTCAAAAGAAGTTCAAATAAAAGGGGAAAATTGGTAATAAGAATTCACACTACTAATTCACCCCACCACCGCCCCCCCCCCCCCAACCCCAATAGTTCTCAAAGGTTTCCAAAAATTAGTATCAGAGTGGGGCTCATGGTTGCAACTTGATCATTGGAGAGTAGATATGGGGGTTTTTGTCAGAAATTCGCAATTTGTATTTTTAGAATGAACTCTCAAGGATACCTACTCTTATTGTTGCAAATTTCAAGATATGGAAAGAAAGTGTGAAATATAATTATTTGCTTATGGATATAGCTTGTGGATATTAGTTTTTGAAGGACATGATGATGATTCACCTTCATCCAAAGAAATTAAGCCAAATTCTCAAGTAAGGTGAATTATTCTTGAAAATCTCCATAATGCAAACTTAGAAAAGGTTTGCGATTTAAAATATGCCAAGGAAATGTGGGACAAGCTAGAATCTGTTAGAGTCGGTCTGGTCAGCCCTCCGTCAGAGATCAAAACTCTTTGTGCATTTCAATTTTAGGTGTCCCGCTCCATTCACTCAGCTGCATTTCGCTAGGGACATGCCATGATCTGATGGAGAAAGTCAAGCTAGTCATTTTCCTTCATGTCTGGCCCCTGCTGGCTCAGGTCTTGGTCCATAATCACCGAAGCTCATGACAGTCCAGGTCTGGTCCTTTACAGGACAAAGTCATTTTTTATGATTGGGTCAAAGGGAAAGTGAAAATCAGTGTGTCTAAAGGTCAATGAAAAAGTGCAAAACTCAAACATTAGAAAAGGGGTTTTCAAAGAGACAAAAATCAAACCCATCTCCTCCAAGGCTATAAATACATGTTTTGACCCAAACCAAAAGCATTGTGCTCTTGCAAGCTTTGGAGAGACATTGCAAAAGTGAGAAAGCGAAATTGTGAGCATTTGAGTGAGGGAGAGTTGGATTTCGAGGGCGCGGCGCATACACCAAGGAGTGCGGCGCACACAGAGGGCGCGGTGCACACGCAGCCAGCCCGCAGTGGGAAATTTACAAGGGTGCGACGCACACCCAGCGCGCAATGCACTGGGCTTGGCGCGCGACGCACACAGCCAAGGGCATAAAAAATTGCCAAACCACTTCAAGTCTTGGTGAAGGCTAGCAAAACAAGAGGTAGGCCCTGTGGACACCTCTTCTCCATCAATTTTTTCATTGATATGGTGTTTATGAGATGTTTAAATGTCACCCAAAAGCATAAGGTCAACCATGAAAAAAATCACAAAGAAAAATGATGGTTGGGGTTACAAAAATGTGATGATAGCACCAAGGTTTCACTCCACTCCCCTTGTCCCCTCACCCATCATCTTTCTCATCTCCCCTTGACCATTTTTCCTAAGAACCCCACCCTAAAACCACTACATAACCCTTTCCATATCCCTGCAAGCAATTCATGGTGAAATTCTGAGTGCGTGGCGCACACACAAGGAGGCGCGGTGCACTCATTATGCACGACGCACTGGGAGCCGGTTCACAGTGTAAAAATGCCACTGGCGCGGCGCACTCAGAGCGTGCAGCGCACTGGGCAGTGCGTGCGGCGCACTGGGCAGTGCGTGCGGCGCACTGGGCAGTGCGTGCGGCGCACTGGGCAGTGCGTGCGGCGCACTGGGCAGTGCGTGCGGCGCACAGAGATATAAGCCCAGAAAACCACCAATTTGCCTAAAATTTTTGTGAATGCCTATCAAACTTGAGAGGTATACCAACTACCTTCACTCTTGGCATTAAACTTGAGAAGAATACCATGATTTTGATGAGTATAAATCTAATGCCAATTTTTTTTTTAGTAAACAAAAGAAGACACAAAGAAATCAAGCTCCTAGGGTTTTTGCTACAGTAACAGTGTTGTCAAAGTGTTCTCCTACCCTGCCCCTATCACCATTTTCCCTGCATCATTTTCCCCTTATCATCACCCTAACACCACTGTAATCATATTCCTTTTTCCCCCTCCTCCTATGACTCAAAAAACCCAAACCCTACCAAAATAAATTCAAACCCTACCCCATCAATACTATACCCAAAACACTCCCAAATCCCTGATAAATCTCTCCCTTTAGCCCCTATTCCCATTTCATCATTCCTCTCCTAATACTCCCTGTTTTATTGTCCCCTTGGTGACAGATTTTCAGAGCATCTACCAGTTCCATTGGATTCAGAGGGCAGCATAAAACTCAGGGTACAAACAACAGTAATGGCATCAGAAATTTCATCAGAGTATGAGGGGGGGACCCATAGTGACACATCTTCAGGAGAGAGCGCCCATAAGAGACATCACTGGAGTGGCAGACATCTTAGAGATGAGCCAAACACCCTCACTGAGCTGCAGGCATGCCCTCTTGCCATGTCTTGTTTCCAGCACTTGGCATGTTATGAATTTTGTCAAAGGGTGGCAAATGCCAGAGTCCATCATGAGTTGGCCCGTCTTTTTGCACTTCATCTACAGGGAGGTCAGTCTGTCATGGCTGGGGTCACTTTCACATTGACACCGGAAACCATATCAGTGGCAACAGGAATACCGAACATTGGGGAACAGTGGCATAAGAAAAAGAAGGTGGAGAGGCATCATTATGAGCCTTACATCAAGGACAGTTGTTTGAGCCAGCTCACCAGAGTTTTTCCATTCAGATTTTTGAGGGATGAGTATGTCCCACTCATGAGATTGATCATGAAGTATTTCAGTTGTGAGGGGAGGTTTTCTCGCCTTTATGCCTATCACATCAGGTTGCTCATGCACTTCACCAAGGTGCGGATGATGAACCTCCCATTTTTAGTTTGCAACAACATAGAGAAGATGAAAAACTTCATGCAGCACAAGACCCCTCGATAGCAACTAAACAGTGTCTATAATTTTGCTCTCATCCGAATTTTGGTGGACCATCAGTTGGGATTGCAGGGTATTGCCTGGGAGGACTTCATCTCCCGTGATTTCTTCAGCGCTCCACCGGTGGTATTAGAGACAGAGCATGAGGTAGGGGGTCCTTCACATCAGTATGAGCGCCAGGAGACTGCTACCAAGCCAGTGTACATCACATACCAGAAGGGCAGTAGACCTTTGTTTGCAGCAGCAAAGCGAGTGTTATCTCCACCCAGGGTGGAAGGTGCCCCGCTTCCGACATCAGTATCACAGGAACAGAGCAGAGGTAAGGAGCCAGTGCATGATGAGGGGCCTTCAGGAGAGCCATCAGGTGAAAAAGAGACCGAATTCATTCTCCTTCAGGATGATGAGACAGATGCAGAACCAACAAATGAGGAGCTTACAAAGATCATCCAGGAGCAACAGTCAGTGATTGAGTCCTTATCCTTTAACTTGGACATGGCCAAGTGGAACATGAACTACCTAGAGCGAAGGAACAAATAGCTTGAGGACCAACAGACGATCATGGAGCTGCAGAACATCCGTGAGCATCGCTAAGCTGCTCAAAGGAGAAGAGTTCAGCTGACATCACTGGAGCAGGCGATCAATGAAGACCGGGAGGCCTATCTCGAGATCAGGAACATGCAGTTGGAGAGGCTTCTGGACAAAGCCAACTAGGACCTTGCTCTATTGAGACATATGGCTTTTCGTTACAGGGTGCGAAACATGAGTGCACAGGCCCAGATAAGGAGTTTAAAAGCAAAACTGAGGAAAACCACAAGAAGGGCAAAACGGGCAAAAGAGCAAGATAGGCTTAGAATATTGGCTGAGGCTTCCTTTGCTCAACATGGAACCCCATAGAGAACTTCAAGCCCAAATTTCAAAAAATTTGGGGAAATTTTGGTCACATGGTGATTTTTTGGACAAAAAACAGGAAATTCCTCCCTGTGCACTGCGCCACTGGCGCGACGCTAAAATTCTAGGGCTCCAATCGAGGAATGGTTTGCATTTTTGGATTTAGCATGGAAAATCATGACTATTGGTGTCCGGGCAAGAAATTTTGACAAGATCTGGGTCTCCTAAAGGTCAAAAAACACCCAAAAATGGCCTCTCTGCCACGTTTTTGACACACAGAAAGCAGTCTTGGGAGAATGAAGATTTGGAGGGACAAATGAGCACCAAATTTGGAAATTCCAGCGGGGTTAGAAAGTAGACAGGATAGGCTTTCCAACAAGCCCACTTGGGCACATTTTGGACACCTTAAAGTTCCCCAAAATAGGCCCCAAAGTAGGGCAACGCACAGAGAAAATGGCATGGCGCACAGAGGAAAAATTGCCAATTTTCTTCCGTTTTGCGACTTCTCCAAGTGGGCCCGGTCATCTACTCTTCAGTTTTTTGGCACCAGAGGTGGAATTTAAAGAGTTTTTTCTCCATATTGGCTTCTATCCAAGTGGCGAAGGAAGGCAAACGGTCACCCAATGCCAAATGTCATGTTTGCAGCGCTGCACCTGTAGCTGATGGTTGGCTCTCCATCTCCATTTTGTAATGATTCAAGTAACTTCCCAACCCCTGGGCGTTCTATCTCTTCCTCACACATTTTGTATATTGTATGCAAGTTATTTGCAAAGGGTTGGTTGGCTTGTAACTTCTGGGAGACTGTGGGGAAAGAAACTTTGTTTCTTCACTGTGTATTTTTGACAGAGAATTAATGAAAGGCAGCGGATCTGTTTCATGATATTCTTGTGGTTGTGAGTGTAGCAAATGTGTCTCATATGTTTTCATATGTATTTCGTTATGTTTCATTGTTCATTTCATGTTCATTTCTAGTGATATTTTCCGAGTGAGATTAGGTAGAATTCAATTTTATTGCTCTGCCTGTGGGAAAATTTCATGTTCAGTGTTATTCTTCTGTTGAAAAGGATTCATGTCACTATGCCCTTTTCACTTTTTTCAGCAATCTATTCATGCCGCGGTACCTCAAACTAGCTTTGTTACATTTCCCGCCTACCTTGCCTCACGGAATAATTTGTGCCTTTGTATTAAATTCTCTGTTCTTTGCTGAGCGCCAGTCCCATAAACATCCCAGAAGCTCGGTCATTCATATAATTGTTTCCAGAATCCCTATTCACTTACTAGCCTAAGGTAAATAGTTTGTTGTAAGTCATGTCAGACCGTTTTCGATTATCTATTCACTGAGCGTGACTCGGAGAGATCCCTCTCCTGTTCTGGTAGGGCTAGCTACCAGAATGAGCGTGGTTTGTGGTTACCCTAATTTTTGCCTTCCTTCAGCCTAAGGCAGATTTATGTGCTAACATAGTGGTGACTCCACTGGGGACTAAGTTGAAATCAAATCCCCTTGTTTCATAATAATTCTAGGCTTCCGGATGATGAGCTTAGGATTGGAAAGGCTGAGTAAGTTGGTCGTGTCCTGTGATTTTTCTCAATAGCACGATAGATTCGAGGAGATATACCAGAGCCAATCCAGACCCGGATCCTCCTCATATTTACGAAAACCCCAATTTGATCCCAAGACTCCTTCGTCAAGAAAGCACCATAACTCCCGTGTTCAAATCCCATTCATGTCCCGACATTTTCGAGTATCTTGAAGAGCTTGAGTTTGACGAACGATTTGAGATATCACTGTTTGAGTCTAAATCCAAAAGGGCTGTTGATTATATTGTCCCCAATCCACAATTTCTTGTAGACCTCGAAACCGAAAGAGCTAATAGATTAATTGATAACTACATTGCAACACAGCCCCAAACTCCAATTGCAAGCCCCTTGCAAACTGTGCACACTCCTCCAACACCTCCAAGGCCTAATCCACCGAGAATGATGGCTACCCGTTTCGCATCCCTTGTTCTGCCCCAAGTCCTAGATGACATGCCAAATGATTATCAAAGTAAAATCCCATTTTTTAATGGCACTCCTAACAGCATTACTGCTCAGCAACATGTAGACAAAATGGTAGACTTTTCTGAACTTCATGAGATTGATGCAGAGAACGTGGCAATGAGGCTCTTTGTACAGAAATTTGCAGGTGATGTGAGGAAATGGTTTAGAGGTTTGACGGCTGCAAGTATCACTACCTTGGCTGAACTACAAAGACAATTTTTGAACCGGTGGGAAGTGAAAAAGAATCCCCTTCAAATTTTGGCCGAGTATGAACAAATCAAACAGAATGCCGGTGAGTCGGTCCAAGATTATTGTGTTAGATTTAATGCAGTCTACAACGAAATTCCAGACCATCTAGAGCCACCTGTGGGACTAGCGATGATGAAGTTTCCAGATGGTTTTGATGCTGACATGGCGTACCAATTAAGAGAGAGAGAACCAGCTACAATGAAAGACATGCAGAAAATTGCGGTCAGCGTTGAGGCAAATCTGTTGTCCAAGAGAGCTAGAGCGAAAGTAGAGAAGAAAACCACTGTGAATGAAGAATCTTCTTCAATGGATCAGCTTCTCAAAAAGGTAGAGCAGATGCTTGAAAGGGTAAAACTTGACAAGCCAGAGCCACAAGTTAGGAATCCTAACTTTCGTGGTCAGCAGCAGCCACAATATAGAATAAGACAAAGAGATAATCAAACTCAAGAGCAGACAGCACAACAGCCGGTAAAAACACCCTTGCAGCAGAATTTTGTGCATGGACCGGAGTCAGATGAGGATGGGAATGTAATAGGTGAGGAAAACCACCTCTTTACTCTAGATGAGTTGCCTACTTACATTACCGAAGATGAAGAATGTGCAGTGAATTCAGCTGCACACCAAGACACTGATTTTATTCTAGCTAGCGACACCGTGTTGGAAGAAGAATAAGAAGAATATCAAAGGGGGTATATGAATGCTCTGTCTGCACAACGACAACGATATTCACTTAGAAACAAAGATGTGCCGGCCAAACCAATTCAGAAAAAGAAGGAGGGTGAAACAAAAAAAAATGATTCATCAGCTACACAAAGAAAAGGAAAGGAGGCGGTTGGTCCGGAGAGCAGCAAATCAAAATCAACAGAACAATCACAGCAACCAGCCACATCAAAAGAAAAGGAAAGGAAAGAGACCCCAGTTAAAGAGGTAGAAAAAACTCCCGCTTTTAGCCTAGAGAACGAAATTTCTAAGTTAAAGGTATCCATCCCCTTGACTGAAATAATGAAGAACAACAGTTATAGAGGACATATTTCTAAAATGTTGAATTTGGACCCAATGTTCGACATGGTAAATGTAGAAGATGATCAGCCTGAAATGATTTTTGGACCAGCAACGAACGGTGAGTCTCCCGATAGCGATGTGCCACCCTTCTATATCAGTTTGCGATTGCATGATTTTGTGTTACACAATGCCATGTTCGACTCCGGAGCTTCTCACAATCTCATGCCTAAGGCTATCATGGATAAGGTTGGTATGGACATCACCCAGCAATATCATGATCTCTATTCATTCGATTCCACCAGAGTAAGGTGTATAGGACTCATCAAAGACTTAGTTGTGAGTTTGGATCAGCTTCCTATGAAAAATGTTCTGATGGATGTGGTGGTAGCAGATATTCCTCCAAGGTTTGTCATGCTTCTTTCCAGGTCTTGGGTAGCGAAATTGAAAGGGACACTATAGCTAGATTTCTCCTATGCAACAATCCCGGTGTTTGGACAAATGAGGAAGTTATATCGGGAACAAAAAATGAAATATATGATCACAAGCAAGGAGAAACCAATAAATCATCCTATTAATTATGTACATACAGATTTAGAGTCTTTTGTTTTGTTTTCAGATAGTTTAAATGAGATAGATAGTCAGATAGTAGAAGCAGATGACATTCCGGAAATAACAGAAAATTTCAGAGAAATTTTGAAGAAAGAAAGACAAGAAAAGCAGGAAAACGTTGGGCAATCAGCTGAAAGTGATGGACAGCAAGCAGACAAGGCACAACAAACAGATTTCCAGCACTTACAAGAGGAGGAAGAAGGCTTGTGGACCATGGATTTCGATGGAGCAGTAGGGAATGATGGCGCTGGTATTGGAATTTGGGTACACAGTCCTTTCTCCGTCCCAAACAAAGTGCCTAGTAGCGTGAGAGTTTGCTCTTACAAGCTGGCCTTTAAATGTTCAAATAATGAAGCTGAGTATGAAACTATGATTGCTGGCCTGAAGATTCTTAGAAAGCTGAATGCAAAGAGGATTTCGGTATATGGTGACTCCGAGTTGGTAATAAAACAGGTCAGAGGTGAGTATCAAGCAAAACATCCTAGGATGCGGGCTTATCGTAATGCAGTTTTAGACATCTTGAAGTTATTTTCAGAATACACCTTGACATGTGTGCCTCGTATACAAAATAGTATTGCTGATGCTCTTGCCAAGGCAGTGAGCAGCTTGAAGAACCCCATGAAATCCAGCAATAAATTTGAAATCCATGTCAAGCATCGTCCAACCATTCCAGACAATCAGCAATATTGGCAAGTGTTTCAAGATGATGAGGAGATTAAGGATTTTCTGCTCAACAAAGGCAAGTTCAAAGAAACCTCAATCGATGTAGAAAACGATGAAGGCAAAGGGAATGGTACAGATGAAGTGCAGATCAATCAAATGGACGTATTACAGTTGAAGAATAACATCATTCCTAAAGGCTTGATACCTCTAGAGGAACTTTTTGATCAGGATGATGTAGCCCGCAAGCCAACATTGCAGCCGACAGAGAAGGGTGTAGAAGAAGTCAACATCGGTACAGCTGCCAATCCAAAGTTGGTAAAATTGTCCAAAGCATTACCGCCAAAGATCAAGGACAAATACATCAGTTTGATGGCTTCATTTGCAGATGTGTTTGCTTGGGATTATTCTGATTTAAAGACCTATGATACAAATATTATTCAGCACACAATACCCATCAAGCCCAACCAAAAACCATTTAGACAAAAGCTGAGAAGGATAAATCCAAAGTTGCTGCCATCTATCGAAAAGGAGGTAAATAGGTTGTATAAGTCAAGTATCATTGTGCCCATCAGATTTTCAGATTGGATATCTAACTTAGTGCCTGTACGCAAGAAGACCGGTGAGATCCGCCTATGCATTGATTTCAGAAATCTGAATAAGGTCTCATTGAAGGACAACTATCCGCTGCCCAAGATGGACCATATACTTCAACGAGTAGTGGGGGCATCTCGTATGTCATTGCTTGATGGTTATTCCGGATATAACCAAATTTCTGTCCATGAAGATGATAGAGACAAGACAACATTCACCACTCCATGGGGAACCTTTCACTATGCCAAAATGCCCTTCGGTTTAAAGAATGCAGGTGCCACATTTCAGTGGGCAATGGACTTGGCGTTTGCAAATGAGAAGGATGTGTTTTTGGTGGTGTACTTGGATGATTTGACGGTATTTTCCAAATCTGATGAAGAGCACATGCATCACCTAAAAATTGTCTTTCAAAAATGCAGGAAATATGGTCTATCGCTGAATCCTAAGAAGAGATTGTTCGCCATGGAGGAAGGCAAATTACTTGGGAACATCATTTCAAAGGATGGAATTCGTATAGACCCAGCATGTGTGCAAGCAATTCAACAAATCGATCTGCCCAAGAACAAAAAGGAAATACAATCATTCAATGGTAAAATGAATTTTCTGCGTCGTTTTGTGCCTAATCTTGCAGAACACTTAAGAGAAATGACCAACATGCTTAAGAAGGACAGCCAGGTGAAATGGACAGAGGAGGCTGTAAAATATTTCAACTTGGTCAAATTGGCCCTTTCTTCAGCTCCAGTTCTAGTAAGCCCGGACTACACTCAGGATTTCATATTGTTTTCATTTGCTTCTGAGCACACTATGGCAGCGGTATTATTGCAGAAGAGAGATGATCATGAAATACCATTGCATTCTTCAGTAGGGCTATAAGGGATGCAGCTTTAAAGTACAACATTATTGAGAAGCAAGCCCTGGCATTGGTGAAGGCCTTGAAGGATTTCTGGATATATATCCTACATTCTCACATTCTGGTCTATGTTCCTAATATTGCTGTAAAGGATGTTTTAGTGCAGACCGACTCGGAAGGGAGAAGAGGAAAATGGATTACAGCCTTGCTGGAATATGATGTGGAGATAAAGCCTACAAAGCTGGTCAAAGGACAGGGGTTGGCGAAGCTAATGTCTGAATCAAACTTGCATGCATTGGACATAAATCTGATCGCTGCCATGTCCAATGAGAATGAGGAAGGAACATCAATTTAGGTATCCAAAATGTTTGCTTTATCCCCATGGTATTCAGATATAATATATGTGCTGAAAAATATATCACCATTGCCCGGCATGACTAGAAACAAAGCGAGAACACTCAAATTGGAGGCTGCCAAGTTTTGTATTTTGAATTCTGCATTGTATTGGAAAGATCCCGGTGGCATTTTGTTAAATTGTCTAGTGGAAGAGGAGGCAAAGAAAGCCATGGAGGATTTCCACGGAGGAGAGTGTGGTGGTCATCTTCTTTGGAAATCAACAGTGAACAAAATTTTGAGAGCATGGTACTACTGGCCTACTTTGTTTGCTGATGTGCATAAGATGGTCAAGCGCTGTCATAAATGTCAAATTTTCGAAGGAGAACAGAAATTACAACCTTTGCCACTTAAGCCTATTGAAGTGAGCGCTCCCTTCTAGCAGTGGGGGTTGGATTTCATTGGGGAAATTCATCCCGCCTCTTCTGGACAGCATAGATGGATCCTTACAGCGACAAACTATTTCACAAAATGCATTAAGGCAGCCCCTACCAGACAAGCCACGAACACGGTAATCATTTCATTTCTCGAAAATAACATCTTGTCTCGCTTTGGTTGTCCAAACAAATTAATCATCGATAATGCAGCAGCTTTCAAATAAAAAAGAATGGTAGAATTTTGTCATAAGTATCACATAATTTTGGGTCATTCAACTACCTATCATCTGCAAGGCAATGGATTGGTGGAATATTCGAATAAATCTTTGGTCAACTTCATCAAGAAGTTGCTGGAAATAAATAAGAAGAGCTGGAACAAGAGGTTGGTCCATGCGCTTTGGGCAGATCGGATCAGTCAGAAAAAGTCTATTGGTATGTCACCGTTTGAGCTTGTTTATGGAGTTGACACAGTATTCCCCGCCTCTCTTGCTGCCCCGGTGGTCAGACTTCTTCAGGAGGCCGACAACGAAGAAGATCCCATGCAAAGAAGGCTGAATCAAATGATCCACTTGCAGCAAACAAGAGAAGAAGTTTTCAAGAACACATCCAAGTTGCAGGAGAAGATAAAGAAAATCTATGACAGAAAAGCAAAAGCAGAGAAATTTCAGTTGGATGATGTGGTGCTGAAGTGGGATGCAAGGAATGAAGAGAAAGGCAAGCACGAAAAGTTTGAAAATCTGTGGAAAGGTCCTTTCAAGATTGCAGCATATAGGGGTCAGAATGCTTTTCTTCTAAAGGAAATGAATGGGGAAGATTGTCCTGGAGGGCCGATCAATGGTTGGCTGCTCAAGCGGTATCACTACTGATCTATTAACGCTGCTTCCACTGTCATTGTAAATACCATTTTTTATTTCAGTTTGGTTTCAGTTTGGAAAGTTAGTTTTTGAGTTATTTCAATGTCAAGTAGAGCCAATTTCTTGGTCATTTCAGTTTTATAAATAAGTCAGAGTCCTATGCTGTTTATCGAAATGATGACTCCACAGCCCAATGGACAAAAGGCACTGTCTAGCTCCTCTAGAGATCTGCTGTTCTTGGCACCTCCAAGGAGCTACCATCCCCAATTGGAGCCAATGTTAGAGTCGGTCTGGTCAACCCTCTGTCAGAGATCAAAACTCTTTATGCATTTCAATTTTAGGTGTCCCGCTCCATTCACTCAGCTGCATTTCGCTAGGGACATGCCATGATCTGACGGAGACAGTCATGCTAGTCATTTTCCTTCATGTCTAGCCCCTGCTGGCTCAGGTCTTGGTCCATAATCACCGAAGCTCATGACAGTCCAGGTCTGGTCCTTTATAGGACAAAGTCATTTTTTATGATTGGGTCTAGGAATTCATCAATTTGGTCTTGGAAAACATGTCCAGAACAAGCCATGCAGGCCAGAGGGAGGTCTTACACAGCTATGGTTCAGAAAGCTTCATCATCAGCTGAAGAGACTTTGACTCTTCTTCAAAACTCTGTTTTGAAGAAAAGTCAAACAAGCTCAATTATGACAATTTTTTTTCAAAAAATCACCAGTTGACTTTTCAGATGCAGTTATGATTTACATGGCCCAATGCTCTGTCGTACAGTCCCTGCAAAGAGGTGCTGAAAATTTCATCATTTGAGCCAAAATGTCAAAGGGAAAGTGAAAATCAGTGTGTCTAAAGGTCAATGAAAAAGTGCAAAACTCAACATTAGAAAAGGGGTTTTCAAAGAGACAAAAATCAAACCCATCTCCTCCAAGGCTATAAATACATGTTTTGACCCAAACCAAAAGCATTGTGCTCTTGCAAGCTTTGGAGAGACATTGCAAAAGTGAGAAAGCGAAATTGTGAGCGTTTGAGTGAGTGAGAGTTGGATTTCGAGGGCGCGGTGCATACACCAAGGAGCGCGGCGCACACAGAGGGCGCGGCGCACACGCAGCCAGCCCGCAGTGGGAAATTTACAAGGGCGCGATGCACACCCAGCGTGCAACACACTGGGCTTGGCGCGCGACGCACACAGCCAGGGACATAAAAAATTGCCAAACCACTTCAAGTCTTGGTGAAGGCTAGCAAAACAAGAGGTAGGCCCTATGGACACCTCTTCTCCATCAATTTTGTCATTGATATGGTGTTTATGAGATGTTTAAATGTCACCCAAAAGCATAAGGTCAACCATGAAAAAATCACAAAGAAAAACGATGGCTGGGGTTACAAAATTGTGATGATAGCACCAAGGTTTCACTCCACTCCCCTTGTCCCCTCACCCATCATCTTTCTCATCTCCCCTTGACTATTTTTCCTGAGAACCCCACCCTAAAACCACTACATAACCCTTTCCCTATCCCTGCAAGCAATTCATGGTGAAATTCTGAGCGCGCGGTGCACACACAAGGAGGCGCGGCGCACTCATTGTGCGCGGCGCACTGGGAGCCGGTTCACAGTGTAAAAATGCCACTGGCGCGGCGCACTGGGCAGTGCGTGCGGCGCACAGAGATATAAGCCCAGAAAACCACCAATTTGCCTAAAATTTTTGTGAATGCCTATCAAACTTGAGAGGTAGACCAACTATCTTCACTCTTGGCATTAAACTTGAGAATAATACCATGATTTTGATGAGTATAAATCTAATGCCAAAAATTTTTTTAGTAAACAAAAGAAGACACAAAGAAATCAAGCTCCTAGGGTTTTTGCTACAGTAACAGTGTTGTCAAAGTGTTCTCCTACCCTGCCCCTATCACCATTTTCCCTGCATCATTTTCCCCTTATCATCACCCTAACACCACTGTAATCATATTCCTTTTTCCCCCTCCTCCTATGACTCAAAAAACCCAAACCCTACCAAAATAAATTCAAACCCTACCCCATCAATACTATACCCAAAACACTCCCAAATCCCTGATAAATCTCTCCCTTTAGCCCCTATTCCCATTTCATCATTCCTCTCCTAATACTCCCTGTTTTATTGTCCCCTTGGTGACAAATTTTCAGAGCATCTACCAGTTCCATTGGATTCAGAGGGCAGCATAAAACTCAGGGTACAAACAACAGTAATGGCATCAGAAGTTTCATCAGAGTATGAGGAGGGGACCCACAGTGACACATCTTCAGGAGAGAGGGCCCATAGGAGACATCACCGGAGTGGCAGACATCTTAGAGATGAGCCAAACACCCTCACTGAGCTGCAGGCATGCCCTCTTGCCATGTCTTGTTTCCAGCACTTGGCATGTTATGAATTTTGTCAAAGGGTGGCAAATGTCAGAGTGACTTCCATCTCCATTTTGTAATGATTCGAGTAACTTCCCAACCCCTGGGCGTTCTATCTCTTCCTCACACATTCTATATATTGTATGCAAGTTATTTGCAAAGGGTTGGTTGGCTTGTAACTTCTGGGAGACTGTGGGGAAAGAAACTTTGTTTCTTCACTGTGTATTTTTGACAGAGAATTAATGAAAGGCAGCGGCTCTGTTTCATGAGATTCTTGTGGTTGTGAGTGTAGAGAATGTGACTCTTATGTTTTCATATGTATTTCATTATGTTTCATTATTCATTTCATGTTCATTTCTAGTGAGATTTTCCGAGTGAGATTAGGTAGAATTCAATTTTATTGCTCTGCCTATGGGAAAATTTCATGTTCAGTGTTATTCTTCTGTTGAAAAGGATTCATGTCACTATGCCCTTTTCACTTTCTTCAGCAATCTATTCATGCCGCAGTACCTCAAACTAACTTTGTTACATTTCCCGCCTACCTTGCCTCATGGAATAATTTGTGCCTTTGTATTAAATTCTCTGTTCTTTGCTGAGCGCCAGTCCCATAAACATCCCAGAAGCTCGGTCATTCATAAAATTGTTTCCAGAATCCCTATTCACTTACTAGCCTAAGGTAAATAGTTTGTTGTAAGTCATCTCAGACCGTTTTCGATTATCTATTCACTGAGCGTGACTCGGAGAGAGCCCTCTCCTGTTCTGGTAGGGCTAGCTACCAGACTGAGCGTGGTTTGTGGTTACCCTAATTTTTGCCTTCCTTCAGCCTAAGGCAGATTTAGGTGCTAACAGAATCCATATTTATAGATGGTACCAACAAAAATATGGAGAATGAGAAAAAGAGAAACAAAAAGAACAAGAAGAAGGGCCTTCAAAATCAATAAGCTTAGAAACAAGAGTCTCATCTTCCTAGTCGAAGTGGTTCAGCCAATAGTATGCAAAATTCAGAAGATCAAGAACCAAAGGTATTGCACCAAAATGAATCCAAAGGTATAGATGCTAATGATTTTTTATTGAGTTATAATTTTGAGGATTCATATTTTAGTCATGTTGCATTTCCTAGTAAAGATGAGGATGATATTAGGGATCTTAGAGTTGATAATTCTAGACTAACATGAGCATGTAAGGATCAAGAAAAAATATTGCAGATCTGTGATGATAAAGAGGCCAAGCTCAAGGAAGAGATTGTCATCTTGAATACTAAGTTGGAAGAATATGAAATATTGGAGGAAGGTATGAGGAAGTGGTATCAAGAGAAGGAAATCAAATGTGAAAAATCAGAAGCTGAAGTGGTGTCCTTGAGAAAGTAGTGAAAGATGGAGAGGAGTATCGTGGCCTTGGATAGTTTGCTTGAGATTTAGAGATCACCACTGGATAAATCTGGTCTTAGATTTCAAAAGGGTGAGTCTAGTTTGCATGCAAGCAAAAACTCCAAATTTGAACCAAAAGAACCTGTAGCAAATAATGCCAACAAAAAGAGTAGCAAAGAGAGAAGCCAACAACAAATTAAGCATCAGAGCAAACAACAACTGAGAAGAAAATCTCAAGGAGCACCTACATTTAGAAGATCTTTTTCTCCTAGAGAGGACCATGGAAGATCTATACGATTTCAAAGGAATCAAAGTCCCTTCATTCCTTTGATGGCAAAGGTTGAGTGTTACAACTACCACAAGCTTGTACATGTTGTAGCCAACTGCAAGAGCATAACATATAGATCTAATCAATGGAGCTTGCAGCAATATAAACATCCAAGGAGATTGGCCATTAGGTATAATTGTGATTTTATGGTTATTTCTATTCGTGTAACATGTTTGGCCATAAGACACCTGATTTCAAATCTAACCAATGGAGGAGAAGCACATTGAATGCAAGGTATAGATCTAGCATGAGAAGCATGGGATTTGATCCTCTTGCTTCATATCTTGGCCATGTGGAGTGCTATACTTGTCATAAATTTGGCCATATGGCAAGAGACTGTTTGTTGCCTCGTTACTTAAGGAAAAAATGAAAAGAACAACAAAAACAAAGATCTCCTAGCAAAAAACCAGTGGAGGAAGAAAGAAGCAGCCAAATATTGTATGGAGAAAGAAGGAGTTACAACTCTTCAAGTAGTGAAGAGAAACCCCTTTTGCAGTCCTTGATTATTTCACGCATACTTATAGAGGACTGCAGATGATTATGAGAATAGCACAATCTCAAGGGGAGAATATGGTAGATTATGGAAACTTGAGGAGTATTAGTAGCGTGATTTTTTGATCTAGTTCAGCCATGCATTTTTAGCTAAGCATGATCAACATACTCATGAGGCATGATCTCAAGGGGACTATTGACAGCTATATAAGTACCTAAAGTAGAATTGGCAATATCCATCAGGAAAGAGGCTTAAGAGAGAATAACCCAAGATAGTAGTGAGCCACTATGCATTACTAACGTTATCCATGACCTAGAAGAGAGTGTTCTAAAGCATGACAGAAGAGAACGAGGCTACTATTCTATTTATGATGATTTTATCCAAATTTTGTGTGCATTTCAGGATGTTATCTCGACCTTCTTGTAGTTTTTGTTGATCATTTTCATCTACCCTAGCATGAGAAGATGTGGTAATGACATGCATATGTGACTTGAAACTTGGGGCTAGCCATATGTAGGTTGTTATATGTAGTTTTTACAACCATGTACCTTCTCTTGTTTCATCATTATGTATTGGTTGAGATTCCAAGTTAATAGTATGTTGAGTCTTCATGGTGTTAGGCATGTATTGGATGAGTTTCATGGTGAAGAAACATCATTGAAATCCATATAAATAAGTTGCCTTCACACCCAATATAACACCCTTCACCATAGAAGACCATTTTTCTTCAAAATCTATGGAACATCACCTTCTTTAAAAGACCAAGAGGGACCAACCTATCCTAAGAACCAATGATATGTGCCTCCATAAAGAAGATGAAATATTTTTAATATATGCATGGGATCTAGGAAATGGGCAATCTCAAGATGCTCCTAATATGGAAGATCATAAAATAAATATTTAATTCCCTTCATCCAAATATCCATTTTTTCAACATAAGTGTCAAAAAATTTAGGCTCATCAAACATAATTTACCCATTTGAATTAAGCAATTCTTCAATTCCTTTTCTTTTTATGTGTTGTTTCCCTAATCCAATCTATTGGTGTCATTATCTCATGTCTTCGAGTTCTCTCTAGTTTACCATTGAAATCATATGAAAGTTTTATATAAGGGTGGTCTTCTGAGAGGTATACCCTTGAACAATCATACATTTAATTTCATAGGAAGTTGGACCACCTAGCCTTTATAAGATGTCCAAAAAATTTTACACACATGAAACACGTTTGTTACAAGACTTGCAATGTTATTGCATAGAAAACACCTCAACATAAAAAAGATAGTTGCGCAAAATTAATTCTACCAAATAATATTACAGATACAAAAAATTGAATCAATATGCTTACCAGAGAAAACTCCTTGTCTTGGATAATTGTACATGGAATATGCGTATATGCAGTACACTGCAAAAGGCCTATCCATTGGAAATGGTCATGAGTCATTAATTACATGTATCCCTTCACATTGATGCTTAAATTCAATGATTAATGGTTGAAGGTAGACATCCATTCTCTTTTCTTTCCTTCTACCTAGGATTATAGGATCCAACATAAGATGTTCATTCTTTATGGACAATGATGGTGGATATCATTATTGATGAATACCATTGGAAAAACATAATCATTGGTGTTTTGTAGGGAATATGGATTAACTCCATCCATGTATATGCTCAATCTAGGCTACATACTTCATCCTTGAATTTATCAAGCCATGTATTCTGTATATGCTTCAAGGTTATTCACATAAAACAATGACAAGGTAAACACAATGAACTATAACTTGGGATTTTATTTTTAGGAAATTTGAACAAAAGCATGGAAATATCATCTTGATTATGTTTTTTCTTGAATATAGGATTTCACATACAAATAGTAGAGTATAACCGATTGCCAAATTACAAAGCCAAAAGCACATGGAAAACAACTACAAAACCGATAAAAGTGAAGAAAGGCATGAAAGTGAAAATACTCATGAAAGGTTAGACTAATGAAAGGCATTTATTTTTCTATAAACACGTTAGATATACGTATGATTATTTACATATTTACAAAAGTAATGATGTGAGTTCATGCAGAATGTTTTTTGAGAATTAGTCCATTTACAGAGAGAGTTTCTCTCCTTCCTTGAAGATCTTGTAAGACAAAGGTAGATGGACCAACTTGTTCTACAATCTCAAATGGGCCTAACCACAATTTTTGAAACTTAGTATGTTTACCTTTTTCTTTATGGGATTTGTCCCATTGCAACACTAGATCACCAATTTTAAAACTTTTATTACCAATTGAACCATGATCGAACCATTTTTTTATAACTTTCTAATGTTTAGCATAGGTTTGATTTGCTTTCTCCCTTTATTAAATATCTGAGATAATATTTGTTGAAGGGAAGAACAAGGTTATTCTTCAATTTATTGTACTAAATCCAAGGAAAGAAAAAAAATATTTGGAGGAAGAACTTCCTCCTTCCCATAAACTAGGAAGTAGGGAAAGGTGCCTAATGATGCCTTATAGCTTATCCTATCAACCCAAAGAGATAAAATTAAGGCATTGTGCGAATTTATTTTATTGTCTTCTATAGTTTGTTTGATAATCCTTAAGAGATTATTATTGGTAGATTCTGCTAACCCATTGCCTTCATGATAGTAGTTGGTAGAATACTTAATTTTAAAACCTCTTTTAAGAGCAAATTCAGTTAGTGCATTATCGGAGCATTGTCAAACATTAAGGCGCTCAGGAGACCGAACCTAGTGATAATATGTTGATAAATAAAATTAATGACTTGTTGTGAATTAACAACTTTCAAAGGGGTGTCCTCCACCCATTTTGTGAAATAATATGTAACTATGAGAATATACCTATGTTTCTTAAAGGAATGATGAATGATCTCAGTTATTATGTCCAGTACCCTTTTCTCAAAAGGTTGTTCAATGTTGATTGGTTGTAATGGTAAGGTCGTATTACTTTCTCTACTTGAAGTTGTTTGATGGATTTTTAATTTTCTGACATAAGCATGGGCATCTTTAAATAAATTTGGTGAGTCGTAGCTAGCATGAAGGATTTTATGTGTAGTTGTGTCACCTCCATAATGTCCACCGAACAATCCATCGTGCTTTTCCTACAAGACCTTTTCAACCTCAGATTTCTCAAGACATCTAAGCGAAACAAAGTCATTATGTCATTATTTTTTCAAAAAATAGTACCATTTGCAAGTTGATATTGATTTTATTTCAATCTTAGGGATCTTTTCTTTTTAGGCTCTAATTCAGTATGTGCATATCCATGGGTTAAATAAAATATGAGGTTTGCATATTGAGAATCTAAGTTGATAAGACATACCTCTTGTGTATCTTTATGTTCACCTAAGATGTTTTCTAATGAAGTATCACTACAACGAACAACCAGCTTACATAATCCTGGAAAGTTTGATTTCCATGTTTTACTCTTGAAGATTTTTAACCAAATTTTCTCTTTTTCCACTGAGTTCTTTTTGAATTAGCAGTGGTATCACTTCTGGAAATGGTACAATTACTTTTGTAAGAGACTTAAGCAGCAAGGATATGAAATGTTTGACAAACTTGAAGACTGCATATGCTTGTTTCTCAACTTCAGAGTAGTTCAGCTCTGCCCCTGTAATGTTGAGTCATTGAAGGCAATCAGGGCTTCTTCTCCTTCATCATTCTTTTGTGTTAATACAACTACATATGAATGATTAGAAGTGAAAGTATATAAAATAAATTATTTTCAATAATCAAGAGAAGATAGAGAAGGAGCCTGTATTATGGCTTGCTTGATTGAGTCAAAGGAATTTTTCTCAGTTATACCCCACTTATAAGTTGCATTTTTTCTAATCATATTTTGTAATGGAATGAAGAGTTCAGAAAAATCTACGACAAAACGCTTTACAAAATTGATTTGTCCTAGAAAGGATTGCATTGATTTTTTTTTGTGAGGCAAAACAATTTCATAAATGACTTTAATTTATCAACATCTATTGTGATGCCTTCTTTAGAAAGAATTAATCCTAATATTTTTCCCTTAGGTAAGGAAAAATATGATTTTTTAGGGTTAAGAGAAATGCCATACTTTCTACACCTTTCAAAAAAAAAAATTGGTTTTGTAAATGATTACCTCATTTTTTAGATTAAATAGTAATGTCATCAAGGTAAATTACTACTAATTTATTGATAATACCTATGAATGATGTATACATGGCTCTCTGAAATGTGGCTCCTGCATTAATCAAACCAAAAGGAATTTTATGATATGCATACATACTGTTAACGGGAAAAGTGTCTATTCAGAACGACCCTATCCCACTGAGGTGTGACAGTGACCTCAGAAACAAACAGGGAAAACTACTTTCGTATTCTCCTTTATGAACTATAAACTAAGAGGAATAGGATGAACCAACCCGTGTCTTGCGCTAGTCCTTTGATCCAATCTCTCTCCTCTTTGACAGCTTCCAGCTACCTGCTCCCTTACTTGCCCAGCTTCACCAAGTCCTTGTAAGATCACAGAAGAAGGAAACTACACAAAGACATGGATTTATATTCATAAATAGCTTAGGATCAGATTTAAGCTAAACATACAAATGTAAACAACATCAATGATATACAAGCATGTAGGAGAAACTCAAATAGTTTTATTGATAAAACAAGAAGATCCAGGAGGAGTTACAACCGATGATTCCTGATCCAGCATCAACCTCCCAGCATAGAATCCCCTCTTCACCTCCAACAAAGCATAAATCACCCAATACTCTGATATCTATCTCAAAACCAACAGCAATTCTCTGCAATGTACAAAATTCCAGCCTCTGGATCTCTTGGATGAGGGATCCATATATAGATGTATGCAAAGAGGATGAGTCAGCTCATAAATTGATTAGTGGCTTCTCTCTGTCAGTTCTTGCTTCCACTTGGAGACTGAGAGCCTCTTACTCATCACTGGTCGAATTCAGTGAGGCAAGTGTCACTGGAGAAGATTCTGGAAGCTTCCATTGTCTCTCCACCTCGTGGAATGACTCTGCCACTTGTCATTTCCCGCTCAACACACCCTGGTAGTGCATTTAGGTGCGTTGCAATGCACCTAGCCAGTGTATTTGGGTTCTTTGCAACGCAGCTAGCTAGTGGAGCAGCTGAAATGATCCTGATTTGACTAGTTCTAAGCAGTTTCTGGTGGAGAACTTCTGGGAGAAGCTGTAATTTGTTGACCTTGTTCCTTTAGGAGTAATAACAACACTTTTAAGGACTTAGGAGCCCTTGGTTTATGGACATTTCATGCTTGGAGCTGTAAGGCACAAAAATGTCTATAAAAATACCCCATTTGGTTCTAAAGGTATTCTTCAACCTATCAACAGGATGTACCATAATCTGATTATAACCTAAAAAGCCATCTAAGAAAGACTTTAATTCAGAGCCTACCACTGATTGCAAAATTTGCTCCATAGGAGGAAATGGGAGATTATGTCTCTCAAATGCCTTTATAAATTCCTAAAATCTATACAAATCCTAATATCACCATTCTTGTTCTGTACTGGGACTAGGTTAGATACAATCTTGGAATGTCTCACATGAAAAATGATCTTGGCCTTGAGTAGTTTATTTCGTTAAACTTTAATATGAGACTCAAGATTATGATGAATTTTCCTGAGTTTCTATTCGCCTGGCTTGACTTTTAGCACCATGGGAATAGTATGTTGGATAGTTGAAGTTCATATGTTTTGAGGCCATCATAGCTCCATCCAAAAGCATCCTTATATCTTCTAAGCAGGTGAATGAAGCCAAGTCTTTCATCGGGAGAAATACGAAGTCCTAAGTTGATATTTTGGGGTTTTTATTTAGAACCTAAATTGATAACCTCAAAACTTAAAATAGAACTCTGTATTTTGCAATTAATTGGGCGTTTGAATCTATCTTTAAGGTTTCAGAGATCCTCCAACTTAACTACTAATTCAGGCAACACATAATCTGTTTTGTTTTATTTAGAGGTTTTACTAAGTTCCTTATCATGCATATCCTCATCAATAATTTGTTCATAATAGGTCCCTTCAGATGTAAGAAAACTTATGATGTTGACATCATTGTTGAAAAATCTCCAGTTGGTGATATTATCAAGAATATAAGGATGAAAAATCAACTTGATTGAAAAGTGATCAGAACTAAATTATTCTGGTGGAATCAAATTAGAAGCAAAATTAGCTAATAAGTCAGCACTTGCATTTTGTAATATGGGAATAGGAGTGATATTAAATGCCACAAAATGATATGTGAAGCCCTGAACCAAAGATTGATGGTGCTTTAGATGGTTAGAAACACAATGAATGTTATTTCTTACCTACTTGATGACTATCTCTTAATCACCATAGGCTTTCAGGTAATTGACATTTAATCTAATTTCTTTTTGTAATCTTTGCATAAGTGATTCATATTATACCATGTTATTTGTGCATTCAAATTCAAGTCTGCTGGTAAGCATGGTATTTTATTTTTTTGGGCTGACCAAAATACTACTTGCTCCTGCACCATCATTAGACTTTGATCCATCGAAATAAAGGGTCCAAAACAAATCATTAGAGGAATTCTGAGGTCTAAAATTGGCCTCAAAACAAAAATGTACAACCTAAATCAACTTTATAAGAACTAGTAAGATTCAAGATGATGATTTCAATCATGGGGGATGATTCACCATTTTTGGAGTAAAAAAGTAAAAACATTAAAAAATAAAAAAAACTAAAAAAAAAACTACTTTTTTCAACACGTATTTTTAACTTATCTCCCTACTGTTTTACTCAAATTTCAAGTGGAAGCACTCGTGGGATGAAGAATTTAATTCCTCATCCAAGGATTACCCATGTTTCATACTTTCGATGGACTCTGCTACACAAAAAATGAGAAATACATGAAAAAATGTGATTGCAATAACATGTTTTTATGTATTTCACATTTTTCGCATAGCAGGGTCCATCGAAAGTATGCAATATGGGTACTCTTTGGATGAGGAATTAAATTCCACATCCAACAAGTTCTCATGTTTGAAATTTGAGTAAAAACATAGGGAGATAAGTTGAAAATATGAGTTTGAAAAGTGGTTTTTTCATTTTTCCCTCTAAAATTTGATGATATAATCCAATATTATTTTATTATTTCCACTATTATTTTACAATATTCCTTAGGAGGCCCGTTTTATACCTAAAAATTTCTCTAGTCTCTCTACACAATTATTTATAGAAGAATCTAAAATATTTACACATCAAGATGAACCTATTTGTGAAAAGATTTCAATTTTGGATGAAACAAATTCTAAAGGATGAGACAAAATCTGGGCAGGAAAATTACAAGAAAATCATTCAGTAGAATAATTACCAAGGATATTATTTATGAAGGCAATATGTTCATTTTTTGCGTCAAGACCAGTCATTGTATACTTCATGTGTTTTTCTCTATCAATCCAAGTCTGGTTTGGTTTTCCATTTAGGGTAGCTAGAGGTGAGACCAATCAATAGCAAAATAGTCATTAAGATTTTCAAACTAGTCTCTAATCAATATAAGACCATAGAATTCTAAAATATAAGCAACAAAAATGTCAATAAATTGGAAAACAGTAGGATTTGATGAAAATTTAATCAATACCTTATTCATATCACCTAAAACTCTGACTTTTGTTCTGTCTAGTTTAACTATTTGAGTGGCGGATTTTTGTGGTTTCACCTTAAAATTTAAGAAAAATGAATAGGGCATAATATTTGATGAAGTGCCCGAATCAACTAAACAATTATGAATTTTTTTTCTTAAAACTTCAAAAGTTAAAAGAAAGGGAGGTGTATGAGAATTCAACGGTCACCAGTGAGGATGGTATCTGTTGGATTAGCCTTGTCTGAAGATGTAGTAGGATGCTTAGGATTATTTTTACTCTTAGAAGCCTTATTTGTAACAAAAGTTGATGGTAATGGGGATGTTGGAATGACATTCAGAGCATTAAGCAACAATTTTTGTTGTTGTTTTAATTTACTGACTTCATAGAGTGATATATTTTCCTTAGTTTTCTTCATATCTTCAACAATGTTATATTCAATTTTATTAGATACAATCAAAGTTTTGGATGAATGTGAAGCTGAAGAAGAAGCTTTAGGAGTACTAGATGAAGAACCAGTAGTCTGATTTTAAGTTTTCTTAGTCGTAATTTTTTCGGATGAAGAATCACTTCCAATTTTTTGGCATTTTGAGGGTGTATCTGCAGGCCCTTTACTTCTAGTTGTAACAAGAAGAGCCTCTTCCTCTTCTTCATCTGAAGTAGGTAAAATATAATACCATAATCCATTTTCCTTGATCACTTCTTTTTCTTGAGTTTCTTCTTCAACAGATTGTGCTTCCTCATCTTCTTCCTCTTCATCATCCTCATCAGCGATTGATATCTGTGCAGGTGACTAAGCAATGGGTGCATCTTGTTGATTGCTTTTGATAGGTCTAAAAGATCGTCTTAAGGAATAAATTTCAACAATTTGTTTCCTTAATTCAACCATTTTGTTTGACATTTCCTTAAGAACCTTTTTTAATCCTTCCATGCCATACAAGTCTTTGGTGGTTTTCTTCTTTGGTTCATCTTTAAATGTCAATTTATTTGTAGGATTCCCTTCTCCAGGAGAAAATTTATTCTCTAGTGCCAACATTCTCTTTTCAACGGCTAATGATTCTTTCGTGTTATCTACAAAGTTTCGTTTATGCAACCTATTGACAAACATGGCTATAGAAGATGTAAGAGCGCTAATGTAACAATCAACTCGTACTTCTTCACCTAACCTAGTTGTAGCTAGGATTTTATTTAGGAGTTTATTAGACCTGAAGTTAAAGTATTTACTTTTCTCATTCGTTCTGATTTTAAGTTTAGATAAATCATTAATTAAAGTGGTCTAAATTTTTCTTCTCCAAGTTTTTTAAGTAACTATTCTTCAAAAGTATCCCAATTATTTATTGAACTTTGTTGGGCGCAGGATCCCTCAAGGGAAGTTTTGGGGCTTAGAGCCCAGGTTTTGGTCAATTTTGTAATTCTAATGTAAAGACTCCGCATTTTGTGGGCGCTGAGCGCATAGTTTGTTAAAGAGTCATAGGGTTGTTTGCCCTTAATTTTGATAATGTAATGTCGGTTGTAGAAGATCTACCCATTGTCCACGAACCATGGGATTGTATAAATAGAGCGAGGCTCTAAGTATTTCAGGCATCACGAAATATCTAAGGAAGAATGATGTATGCGAGATAGTTTTGAAGTGTAAAGTCTAGTTTTGGGTCATAGCATAGGAAGAGGATCTGCAGCTGAGTGCACAGAGGCCAAGTAGTCCGCAGCTGAGTGCGTGGACCCATACAGTTGAGTGCGCAGGGCGAGTCGATTCTATAAATAGTGGAAGTATTAATAAAGAGAAGTTTCTATCAATTCTGCATCTTTATTTCCTATTTTATTCATCTTTTATATTGGGTATGAATTTCACTTTTAATGCTTATATGATGCATGAATGTGTATAATTGTATTGGCTAAGTGAACGAAAGATAGATTATCTGTTTACGCGAAGATAATCAAGACCTATTGATAAAATAAGTAAGATACTTGGCTAAGTTTAGGAGATATTGCAGTTCGCTACCTTAATAGTGTGAAAGGACTTCAGCCCCTGATTAAGGCTGCGTGAAAGTTGATTATAACAAATTTCAAAGGTACTAAAGGGTAGAACGGTGCACAAAGCAACCTGCACGAAGGAAGGTTTAGTTGGACTAAAACGACATCACATCCATCTCAAGGGTACATAAACTTGGTTCCAACATCCCCCCATATTGCTTCGGGTGAGACTTCAATCCACACTTCGTGGGCTGATGCCGAAAGGGCCAGTAGTGTAGGGATTTTTTTGGCTAAATAAATTTAAACCTGGGTTAGGCCCCATAAGCCAACAAATGGTTCCATTTCCGGGACTGGAATCTGCATGAGAGATGTGTGATGTCATATCATTGGAATCCAACTAAGAAAGAAATTGAAGGCTGGTTGGACAGAAGAATTCACGAGTTCACGGTGCAGGAGAACAGAAACCTGCAACTATCAAAAGAAGTGTGGCTAGACAACTACCTATATATAAAGATCCATGAAATATTTTTTGCGTCCTTCCCTAGTAAGCTATACAAGTGGATCGCAAAGCTAGCAGATAACCAAGGAAGGTGGAAACTTAACGGTCCTATTGTGTGGCCCTCAGAGCTAGTGTGGATATTGGAAGAATCGGAGGATAAGATCACACACGTCATCGATCATTGGATTAATTGTATTATAGGAGGATTCGTCACTGAGTTCATGGTTGACACCTCAGTCAACTACAATGAGGCAGAGCGATGCTTTCTCAAAGGACCGCGAGGTATGTACGTAAAGTCTTTGAATACTTGGATTAAAATGTTGTTGTGTGAAAAGTAGGTTATGCAGTTACCTTAATGTTTGAGGCTATGTGAAGCGAAAAGGTTTATAGGAACGAAGGAAATAAGGGTCCAGAAAATAGCCCCTTGATTTCACCTCCGTAAGGAGATGACGAAGAACTCGCGAAGGTATATCTGCGAAGTGCTATTCATCTGATAAGGAAAATAATTCCATGAATACCACCTCCACCCACACCACCACCGTCTTCACTGCCATCAACTCCATCTTCACCCGTACCAACTCCACCACCACCGCAATTCAATATGGCAAGCACAATGAAGTTGCCAGTGTTCAAAGGTTTGGAAAATGAGGATCCGAACCAATTCTGGTTCATTGTAAGGGTTTTATTGGAAGCGCAAGGTGTTACAGATGACCATATAAATAAAGAGACGTTGGTTAGTGCCCTGTAAGATCACGCGTTGACTTGGTATATTAAGTACTCCAACGATAACCCAAATGTGAGAGCCACAGATATCCAAACAGTGCTAAGTGAAGAATTTAACAGGCCTAAATCTGAAGCACAGTCGATCATGGGATTTAAGGAGATCACGTTGCTACCAGGCGAGACTCCTTGGGAACTATATCAAAGGCTGAAATGTACGATCTGCGAAGCAAATATGAATCTAACAGATGGACAACATCATGAGTGGTTTGTAGCTTTGCTACTACCACATTTAAGGAGTGAACTATCGAAGTAGAAGATAACAACTCAGGCAGAGGCCTTAGAGATTGCTATGAGGCTACATGAGACCCTGATGGAAGATCCTAATTTGGGAGTTCAAAAAATACATGTGCACAGGTTTCACAGCCATCTAAGGTCATTTGCAGGTGTTTTAGCTTCGTGGAAGTTCCAGGAGCCACCAGGGCCAAATCAGTTTGGGAGCTGCATTGGGAATTGTGCAGCCATTGGAAGTGGAACGAAGGTCATTCCTGAAGTTTTCCAGCCTTCTGAATCCATTTCTACAGCTCGTTTTTCCTTCTGAGACATTCTTCTCACTGTTTAGCTTCAGGGAAGCTTTCAGGGCCACCAGGGCCATTTCAGGGATTGAGCTGTTTGGGGGCTCTGTTCATCCGTTTTTGGTGATTCAAAAGCCTATGTCTGCTATTTTTGACCTTCTGAGTCTAATGGCAGAGGTTTCAGAACCAATTGAGGTCATATTCACCTCGAAATTCTCCATGCAAGTTTAAAGGGCCACCAGGGCCAATTGGGGAAAGTACTGTGTAAGGTACAAAATTCACTGTTTAGTGTTTGGGAAAGAGCATGTTTGGCTAATTCCTATCTTCTGATTCTGTATTTACAGTCAGATCTGTCCTTTGAGACACCATATTCTTGTATTAGCCTTTGTAGCAATTTTAATACAAGAGGACAAGCCTAGTTGGAGAGGCTTGGTCCAGCAGATGTAGCCCAGAAGGGGTGAACTGCTTTATCATTTTGATGTCTTTATTTTATGAATATGAGATGCTAAACAAAACTGATTTAAAGTTTTAAATAGCAAATAAATATAACTTGCATACACACATAATCACCTGTTCAGCTGCAGAAAGTTATTTGTCTTATTCCGCAAGCCAGCAAATTTCAAGTATGTGTATGTCAAAGACTTCTAAGTGTTTAAAATGGGACAGGACGGTTTGACTATAAGTGCGTGAAGAAGTGTGGTGTATAAAATGCGAGAGCCAGGGTCATGACAAAGACCACTGCCCAATTTTTACAAATTACGTCACAGGAGGAGGACCTGTGCCTTTAAGGCCGAAAGCTCAAGTAGGACCTAGTGCAATGCCTAATTTGTGGTGCGCGATCTGTCAAATAGCTGGAAAACATGCCACAGACAATTGTCACTTGTTACAGAAGTATACGCAAAATTCGCAACAGTTGTTCTGCAACTTTTGCAGGTCGGTGGGACATGACGAGTGTACCTGCAAAAGTTATGAGTTGATGATGGATAGAACCCCCACCTACAAGGTTTAGGCCAAAATGCGGCCCCTTGACCAAAATGCAGGAATGGCGCGAACAGGATTTCAGGGGCGCGGACAAGGCCGAGGCAAAGGAGGACCTGGTAGAGGTCGCAAATAGTTGATTTGCTACAATTGCGGAGGGCCAGGACACTATGCCCACGATTGCACCAATCCAATGCGCCTGTCGTGCAAGTATTGCACGTTATTCGATCATGAGACAGAAGATTTTCCTACATTGATAGCTAGGATACATGACAAAGGAGCACTACTACCTCCCCTGACTCAGAACCTATAGATAATGAGGTCTGAGCTACGTGAGGAAGACTTGAATATAAACATTGTGCTCCGAAGTGGAATTGCGATAGGAGATGACAATGGTAAACAACCAAAAGATAGTACTTGGGTTTGAAAAGCTCCGGCGAAAGAAGCAGAGTTTGATTTGGAGCACACTCGAGAAACCTTCATGGAAGCTAAGAAGAGCTTTGTTGCTACCTCCACTTCAGGAAGCAAAGATAAACCGGAGCCGGAAATGGACCCATCCATGCTAACAACTTTCCTTGAAACATGTATAAAGTTATTGTGCGACAGTAAGGTTGTGAAAGGGTTACAGGAACTCATCAACAGATGCGTTGGGACCACGCCAGGAGAACCACACATAGTCTGGAAGATCGGAAAACATAAAATAAGAACAAGACGAGAAATAAGACTTACCATGCAGATCAGAGAATATGAGATGGATCAAGTCATTATGGATTTGGGATCAGATGTGAATGTTCTACCGAAGCAAACATGGGAGCGAATGGGAAGACCTGCACTACAATGGTCTCTGATTCAGTTGAGAATGGTGAATCAATAGAAAATAATACCTATGGGGCGATTGAAGGGAATAATTATGGATATTGAGGGAGCGAGCGCGCTAACAGATTTCGAAGTAATAGAGATTGTTGATGACAGCAATCCCTACCTTGTGCTCCTAGGAATTGACTGGGCCACTAATATGAATGGGGTAATTAATATGAAGAAACGAAAAATGATCTTTGAAAATAAGTCACTGCGCATAATTATACCCCTGGACCCCGCTGAAGGATTGCGCTATATGAAGCTAGTCTGCGACTATGAGAGTGATGATGACTTCGACCGTATCTATAAGACTGGGTGAATCCCACCACGGATGGGTGGATTACATGGCAATGCGAGAGCTCCTGTACTTCGAATTCTGATGAAGAAATAGAGCGATGGAAGAATCAATTACACGAGGTAACTACACTGAATTGCAATATGATGACCATGTCGTTGCGCTGTGTGTCAACAGAAGTGAGAGATATGCCTACTTATGATGGTCTAAATAAGGTAGATACCTTCTTGGATTCATTTGAAAGAGAGGTGACAGAAAAGCAACTCTTCCAAGCCTTGGACTGGGTACTGCACGCTACGCTTGCAAGATGGTGGGGTACGCACAAAGGAAGCTTTGATGATTGGTGCGAATGTAGGAGAATGATGTGAGTACAATTTTGGAAGCCTAAGATGTGATTGGAAGACAAGTATGATGAATAGGATGACCCACGCGCACGTCTGGCCAAGTGGACGAAGTCCTATGGAGAAAAGCCCCAATTTGCGCAGATGCACATGTACTCCGCACTAAAAGACATGGTTAATAAGCATGTGTTGGGGGGGAAACCTTGCAGATGGCTCTTAATGTTGGGAAGACATTATGCGGGAAGAGCAATCGCGTAGAAGCATTCAAAAAGGTATGCAACGCGCTGACCAAGGTATGCAACGTGCAGCGAAGTGATTGGGATCTACACATACCTACAGTGTTATGGTATTATCAAACGACATCCAAGAAACTGATGGGACAGACACCTTTTAGGCTTGTCTATGGAATGGAAGCCGTAATGCCTATGGAATACATCATGCCTATTGTTGGAAATAATACTGAGAGGGGGGGTGAATCAGTATTATCAGATCAATCAAACTTTTCTATTTCATACTCAGAAACATATACGCTACTTCAATTAAGTGAACCCGCGTGTACACGCTACTGTGTCTAATGAAACCCGCGTATATCCAGAGATCTTATAATTCAGTTATCTTAATCTTCAGTAAATGCATCAGATCATTATTAAGCATATTAACAGTAAACAGGTGCAGAATAACAGAACAGAACATCACACAAGAGCCACACACATGAACACCATGATATAAGGTGGAAACCCAATGTGGGTGAAAACCACCTGCTGCAATTCGTCTCTTTCTTCTTTAATGAGAAACTTCTTTTACAATATACTGGTGCAGTCCTTTACCAGTATGCAGGCTACAACCTGCAGAGGGCTACAACCCTCTCTCTCTCGTTTTCCAACTACTTTTGGAAGGGAGCTACAACCCCCTCAGCTCTTGTACTAGCTGATCCATTTACTAGTACGTAGGTGCTGACCCTACAACCTTCAGGGACCACGTTTCATCAATTTTCAGACTGGATCCAAGAGTACAAAGCAAACATTACCGCAATACAATCATCAACTTATACTTGCATCATAATTCATTAAACAACCCAATACCGAATCACTGAAACCCTGTCATCAAGAACACAGAACCCAAACCAGAATCTAGAACTCTGCAACAACCACCAGAATCAGCAACAACCTGAAATATCAACCCTTATCATGCATACGCTACTTCACTGTACCAAAACCGCGTGTATACGCGCTTTCTCCAAAGGCAACCCGCGTGCAGATCTAGAAATGATTACTTCTGCCTTTGCTGTCAGATCCGACCCTTGCCAAGCGTCCCGAACAGATAACCAGCAATACCAGATCCTCTCACTGCGTCAGACACCCACACACACTTACTCTTTGCCTAGTGATCTTCTCCTTATATAGCCTTAGGCCTTGTTCAATACCAAGAGCCAAAACCATAGAAACACAATACCATCAACTTCAAAACTAGGGATCGACACGCCCGTCGAGATACAATGGTCCGAAACCATAGGCACAACTTCCAAGGACTAACCGCCATGGACCAAAGGTGCTTTTCCACATACACGCGCTTTTTCTGAAGCCAACCTGCGTGTACACGCGACTTGGGCTTAACAAACCTGCGTGTATGAACTTCCTTGGCAAGCTGTACTAGGATCTGTCTTCTGAGTAAGTTGCCATCACCTGAACCAACTTCTGAGTATCTGTACCAACCTCTGAGTGAGTTGCCATCAAGGACAACACTTGAATCATAATGCCAACAATCTCCCCCTTTGGACTTGATGGCAACCACTACACCAAGTCACTCTCCCCCTTTGACATCAAGGGCAAAGGGCGGACCAAGATATTCTCTTCTTTGGTATACCTTCTGCTGTCCATACTCCCCCTGAGTACTTGATGAAATCTCCAACTATGCTCCCCCTTTGTGTATGCCAAAGTGTACCAATCTATCCATCCTGCTCTTGCTGAATTGTGCTGTTCATGCTCCCCTTGACTGTAGGCAAGATCTGCAAAAGATGTTCTTCAAGAAGAACAAGGACTTATACATTATAGAAGACCTTCCTATCACCAAAAGACTCAACATACATTCATCATTCATCCCAGGCATAGTGGGGAAACCAACATAGGCCGTTACATGACCTTGACACCATAAAAGAGATATCACAAGAGATACATGACATAGAGACGAAATATCTAGACCAAGACTTATGAAAGCCACCAACAGCATCATGATATAAGCATCAGCCTGCAATACCATTCCTAAACAGTAAGATGTATCACTTATCTTCATAGACTTTATCAACAACTTCTAACCATAATGCCAACAATGCATTATTTGAAGAATATTCTCCCCCTGAGTGTGAGCCAACCATGTCTGAACCATTTCCTGAGTCTGTTCTGCTCCCCCTGAGCCTGAGCCAACCATGACTGAACCTGGGTCTGTTCTGCTGCCCTTTCTCCATATAACCATCTGTTCTGCTGCCCTTTCTCCATATACGCGACTTTGCAGCATGTAACTCGCGTATATACGCGACTTGTCTTCATTATCTCAGCGTATGCAGGATGGAATACTGAATCTCATCACTTTCAGATTCCCCTGTGTCTGTTATGTCAGCTGACTGAGTTGTCCCACACCTTTCTGTCTCTGTCTTCTTCAATTCCTGCAACTGTGATGATGTATGGTCCCCTTGTCTTGAATTTTGAAATCTGCTTCTGCATTCCCTTGCTTTATGCCCATAGTTGTTGCATGTATAACACCTTATATTTTTCATGTTCCTTCTATCACAATCAATTGCTTTGTGTCCATATGCATTACAGGCAAAGCAATACCCTCTGAAATACCTGGGATGAGATGATCTTTCTTGAACCATTCTACTTCTGCATCTGGCTGCAACATGTCCAAGATTATGACATACATAACATTCAACTTTATTCAGCGGAGGAAATAATCGTCTATCACGTCCATAGTTAGGAGTAAAGGATCTTCCTTGAGGAATTTCTTTTCTTGGTTGTTCCTTGAGCATTTCAGATTTCTCATTAGAGTTTCTTGTCTCACCTTGTGAACTAGATTCACCTTCAACATATTCATGAAAACCAAGACCAGTCTTGATAGCAGGAGATCTTTGACTATTAAGGATATCATCCAAGACTTTAGAACTATCTTGAAATCGTAAAAGCTTATCCTTTTCTTCTAGTTTACCTTTCAAGATATTTACCTCAACTTGATGTTGTTCTTCCTTTTTCAGATACTGCTTCCTTAGGTCTTCTTCAACTTTTCTCCTTTCTTCTACTTGTCGCTTTAGTTTGATCACTTCATGTTCTTGATCTTCAAGATCTTCTTTTAGAGAGAGGATCTTTGATTCAAGTCTCTGAATAGTTGTGCTCTGATCTTTTGCTATATCCTGCAATTTCTCCCTTACCCTGGTTTCTGTTTCCAATAGTTCTTTTAATTTGGCAGCTTCTTCAGTTTCTGCATTCTTCTCTTCATGTGCCATGAGACTTTTAATATCCTCGCTATCATTGGATGAAGCATTCTTCTTCTTGTGCGCCATGAGACTTCTAATATCTTCACTATCATTAAATGAACTTTTAATATGGGAATAATAGCTTCTACCATCTTCTTCATATATCCTTTCTTTGTTATGAGGACATCTAGCAGCATAGTGACCAACTCTACCACATAGAAAACATTTGAAAGGCAGCTTATCTTTGAACCGTCCAGTTCCCCGTTCAAGATTCTTGACAAAATTTACCTCATCTTCTTCCTCTGACACTTCGAATGCGGCCTCTGGTGGTACCTCTAGTCGCATTTCAAAAGCAGTTAAGATCCCGTGAAGCTGTGACATGGTAATTTTTCGCACATTCTCCTTTTCTTCTATGGCAGATACTTTAGAATCAAATTTAGTAGACAGAGATCTCAAAACCTTTTGAACTAAGACAACTTCCTCAAATTCTTCACCCAGATCCCTCATACAATTCACAATCTCATCCATACGCAGGAAATAATTAGCTACGCTTTCATTACTTCGCATCTTAAGAGTTTCATACCGGATTCTGAGAGTTTGAAGCTTCGCTATTTTTACCTGATCATCTCCTTCGTAGCTTGTAATGATTTTGTCCCATATTTCCTTAGCTGATTTGAGATGCATGATCTTCATAAATTCTGATTGAGTCAAAGTACTCAATAGGACATTAACTACTTTGGCATTGAGCTCATATTGCTTTTTCTCTGCTGGATCTGTAGGAGTTGCTGATGGGAATTTGTATCCTCCTTCTATGAGTCCCCAAACTTCTGCTCCAAGAGACTGTAGATATGCAGTGGTTCTTATCTTCCAGTGAGTAAAATTGTTCCCGTCAAAGACTGGTGGCCTGATGTGTGCCTCTCTTTCTGGATTAGCCATTTTGATGGATCTTTTCCTTCAAGCGATCAAGCTTCCTCTGAAGGACCTGCTCTGATACCAATTGTTGGAAATAATACTGAGAGGGGGGGTGAATCAGTATTATCAGATCAATCAAACTTTTCTATTTCATACTCAGAAACATATACGCTACTTCAATTAAGTGAACCCGCGTGTACACGCTACTGTGTCTAATGAAACCCGCGTATATCCAGAGATCTTATAATTCAGTTATCTTAATCTTCAGTAAATGCATCAGATCATTATTAAGCATATTAACAGTAAACAGGTGCAGAATAACAGAACAGAACATCACACAAGAGCCACACACATGAACACCATGATATAAGGTGGAAACCCAATGTGGGTGAAAACCACCTGCTGCAATTCGTCTCTTTCTTCTTTAATGAGAAACTTCTTTTACAATATACTGGTGCAGTCCTTTACCAGTATGCAGGCTACAACCTGCAGAGGGCTACAACCCTCTCTCTCTTGTTTTCCAACTACTTTTGGAAGGGAGCTACAACCCCCTCAGCTCTTGTACTAGCTGATCCATTTACTAGTACGTAGGTGCTGACCCTACAACCTTCAGGGACCACGTTTCATCAATTTTCAGACTGGATCCAAGAGTACAAAGCAAACATTACCGCAATACAATCATCAACTTATACTTGCATCATAATTCATTAAACAACCCAATACCGAATCACTGAAACCCTGTCATCAAGAACACAGAACCCAAACCAGAATCTAGAACTCTGCAACAACCACCAGAATCAGCAACAACCTGAAATATCAACCCTTATCATGCATACGCTACTTCACTGTACCAAAACCGCGTGTATACGCGCTTTCTCCAAAGGCAACCCGCGTGCAGATCTAGAAATGATTACTTCTGCCTTTGCTGTCAGATCCGACCCTTGCCAAGCGTCCCGAACAGATAACCAGCAATACCAGATCCTCTCACTGCGTCAGACACCCACACACACTTACTCTTTGCCTAGTGATCTTCTCCTTATATAGCCTTAGGCCTTGTTCAATACCAAGAGCCAAAACCATAGAAACACAATACCATCAACTTCAAAACTAGGGATCGACACGCCCGTCGAGATACAATGGTCCGAAACCATAGGCACAACTTCCAAGGACTAACCGCCATGGACCAAAGGTGCTTTTCCACATACACGCGCTTTTTCTGAAGCCAACCTGCGTGTACACGCGACTTGGGCTTAACAAACCTGCGTGTATGAACTTCCTTGGCAAGCTGTACTAGGATCTGTCTTCTGAGTAAGTTGCCATCACCTGAACCAACTTCTGAGTATCTGTACCAACCTCTGAGTGAGTTGCCATCAAGGACAACACTTGAATCATAATGCCAACACCTATTCTACACATAGTAGCGCTCATAGGTATGACGGATCGAGGAGACTTGGAGGAGGGGCTTGCATAGCTGGAAGAGCTCGAAGAAGAATGATTTTTCGCTGGATTCCACCAGCAGGTCCCAAAGCAACGCAAAAAGGCATGGCACGACCGACACATCAAGCAGCGCATATTGAAGGTAAATGATCTGGTGTTGTTGTATGATAGTAATTTTGATAAATTTCTAGGAAAGTTTAGAATGCATTGGCTAGGACCATATGTTATTAAGGAGATTACCAATGGTGGCGTGATACAGTTGGTCAAGTTAAATGGAGAACCCTTCCCAGGAAAAGTGAATGGCAATCGTTTGAAGCCATACTCAGGTGGCTCGGCCACCTGACTAGCCAACTGAAGCACAGTCTTAGCGCTCCAGGCAGCTTAAAGGAGGTGCGGGACTACAAAATACTCGGCCTAGGAACTGGGTGATGTCAGGACTGCGTGCAGTAGTGCAGTGTCACAAGGTCTGCAACATCACAAAGACAGTTGTGCTGGCGTGCAGGTCTACCAGAAAGTGACCGTTACAGTCAATATTCACGATATGATGCTTGGTTTGAGGCCAAATGGAGTGAGCAACAAGCATTTAAGGCGAATTTTATGGGCTAGATTCTTGAAAATCTATCACCAATTTAGCATTAATGGACCGAATGTGGGGGGAACAGTCGAATTCAAATTCAAAAGGCGCAATAAATTACAAAGGGTTGTCCAGCAAACAAAACTTGGCAATTTGATAACTGAGTTGTTGCGCGCTCAGATATTCATGAAACGAGACTTGTTCAATATTTTGAAGGTGAATTCGTTACTTGAGAAATTAGTAGAGATGCTGAGAGAGCTGTGGAATCGCACTATGGCAGTACCCGAAGAATTCATGGATACCGAAGTAATGACCGTCGAGGAAGCCGCGCAAGCAATTATGGAAGTGGAATCGCCAGAGAGTGTTGGGATAGTCGCTGAGATCCCTAAATCACCACACATGCTGAGACCTAAGAAGGATAAGCAGGTCATGATATTGGTGCACATCTCGCTTAAAAATCCACTGAGGGCTAAGCTCACAATGGAGGAAAAGGGGAAGGCCATTAATTTGGAGGTCAATGAGGAGGAAGAGTTTGAAGAGATCCTGGTGGAGGAGGAGGATGTAGAGATGGAAGTTGAAACCCAGGGTGCAGACCCTCTCGCCAGGTTGCCTGCATATTTTCCTCCGCACAAGGGTAAAGCCAAGGTGCCCAAGGATATATATGAGAGCAATAGCTCTCTACAAACTCCGTTACTCCCTGACGACATTATTTTTGAAGGACCGCACTTCAAATGGGTTCCCGAATTAAAATTTGAATATTGGGACCTTACGAACCATGGGAAGCTTCGCATTTAAAGACCACATAGCTAATGTGCTAGAAGAAAGATGCACTGCCTGGAATAATAGAGTTGGAGCTGCAAAAATGGCTCAAAGGTGTTGAGAAAGCAGGGTTTCTAAACCTGCTCTGGGTACTGCATTACCACCGGGCCTCAGTGACCATTTTTGTCATCAGGTAGCTGCTTTGCTTGGTGCATGATGGGTGCCTGTGGCTAGAGGAGCCCATCCCCATCACAAACCATCTGATTCACAGGATTACGCACCTACCTTAGGCAGGGGAGTGTCTAGAAAATATTTCAAAGGGAAAAAGTGACGATTTGGCCATTGAGGAGTCAATGAAGAAGAAATTTAAGTTGGAGAAGAAGAAGCGAGGGTACACCATCTCTAGCATCAAAAAACCTGTAGTTAAGGTCGTGACTCAAATATTGGCAGGGAAGGTGACGCGAAATTGTCACGTGGATGAGGTGCCCGCACTAGTGGTTGCACTAGCAGCACAATGCGCAGAAGGGGTCTAATTCAACTAGGAAAACTATCTATGCGGTGAGTTCCTTGAAAACTGTTGCGAGGCACAGGAGTAGGGAAAAACATTTCATTATGCATGGCTCCTGTTGTCAATAGTACTGGTGGCATGGGAGTTTCCCAAAGATAGCCAGTTCCCGTCGATCACACAGGACCTTCCAGAGGCAGCGAAGTACGCTTTGTTGTGGGCAACCAGGGACGCACAGAGGATAAAGGAGAGAAATATATTTTAGGTGCTTATGGAGATGAACATCAGAATGGGGATTAAATGCAAGCCATAGTTATCTCCTATAGTCTACAACAGTTTTCAGAGCTTCACGGAGTTCAAAGCAAACTTCCACCATGTCTTCATCAGGGTGCGAAAGGACCCTACAAAGACGATGCATGAGCCACCTTACTTAGCGATCGACGATTTAATTTTCACAGTCCTTGAGTCTTGACCACACAGTGGAATAAGGAAGAAATGAAACTGTTGATGGCGCAACTAGCAGAAAAATGTAGAAATGAAGAAGAAGTGGCTAAGGCCTAGGCAGCGTGTGACACTGCGAAGTTGGTTGAGGAACAACAGAAGACAGTAGAAGAAGAGCACGAAGGATAGAAGATGCCTTCGCTTGTGCCAGAAATAGACATAGTACAAGGTGGCATGGACCTGCAGATAATGTCCACCTAGCTAAAACGTCCGTGACCAAGAGAGCAGGTAGGGTTGCGAAAGAAGACAAAGGCCTCAAAAACTTCGTTCAACCCAATCACCCTCACTGAGGGGGATCTACATGATATCGGTGAAATGGTGCAGGATGTCACCACAGAGTCCCTCCAGTGGTTTAAGGAGTAACACTAGATGGTGTGGGGGGCTCTTCGGATGCAAATAAAAGAGTTTCAGGTGCATACTCCATAGGCTGGCACAGTGTCAACCATCCTCGCAGTTGGAACATCCGCGGTCGAGGAAATGTTGTGCGCCCGAATGACCAACACAATAATGTTACTAGATGGAGCACTCATTACAGAAAATGAGGTTGACATGCCTATGGTCAGCAGCTTGAAAGGAATCGGGTTAAACATGGTTGCGCTCCCTCGGGAGACGCTCTATATTTTGCGAGATGGAGTCACTGCAAAACTACACGCCAGGAAGAGTCGCATGCTACAAGTAATGAGTGAGCAGCACATCAACACTGAGCAGTTGAGCCTACAGTGAAACGAAGCAGTGGTGCAGAATAGACAAATAGTGTAGGTGGTGGAGGAAGCCTACCAGATGGTCCCAAAGTTGGCCATCCAAGCAGAGGAACCGGTGGAGGCACGCATCCAAAAGTTAGCAGCAAGGGTACGCGACGCCAAAGCAGAAATGGCCAGGGTTCAGCTGGAATTGAACCTTCAGATAACAGAACTGTAGTTGAAGGCGTAGCCTTCTACTCCACCGAAGGTAAAGGAACAACACACCACCACGATCACAACAACAATGGTGGTGGTTAATAGTGCAGTGATAGACTACACGAAGCTATTTGAGCAGTCATTCGAGGTCCTCACCACCCTATAGGAGGACTCGAACATAGAGCACCTGCAGATAGAGGCGCACGAGCTGCAGCAGAGATATGACAAGGTAAAAGGGACTGCGCAAATGGTTTCCCTTATGCAGAGGCTCACAAGGATGCAGCAGGAAAAGGTGCTCAAGGAGCAGGGGGATGCTGCTCGGCGTAAAGAGGTAGTTTTGAAAGCACTCCTAAAGCCATGGATTGATGAGGCATATACCATTATATCCTCCATTGAAGCAAATCTCGTGCAACTGCAAGCAACTCAGGAAAGGATTCAGGGCAGTAATTTGATGACAATGGTCACCGAACAGTGCGTAGAGGAAGTTCAGTAGGCAGCCGCTTAGTGCGCTGTCAAACTTACAGCGATCAAATTAGAGTTGGGAGGTCTTCACGCAAATATCTCTGCACCTACAGAGTGACTTGAGGGTGAGTCATGACATTTGTGTTGGGGGCCTGTCGGGTGCGAGATCCCCCAAGGGAGGTTTTGGGGCTTAGAGCCCAAATTTTTGTCAATTTTGTAATTCCAATGTAATGACTCTACATTTTGTGGGCGCAGAGCGCGTAGTTTGTTAAAGAGTCATAGGGTTGTCTACCCTTAATTTTGATAATGTAATGTTGGATATAGAAGATCTACCCATGGTCCACGGAACATGGGATTGTATAAATAGAGCGAGCATCTAAGTAGTTAAGGCATCACATAATATCTAAGGAATAATGATGTATGCGAGATAGTTTTGAAGTGTAAAGTCTAGTTTTGGGTCGTAGCGTAGGAAGAGGCTCTGTAGCTGAGTGCGCAGAGGCCTAGTTGTTCGCAGATGAGTGTGTAGGGCAAGTCGAGTCTGTAAACAATGGAAGTATTAATAAAGAGAAGTTTCTATCAATTTTTCGTCTTTATTTCCTGTTTTATGCATCTGTTATATTGGATATGAATTTCAATTTTAATGCTTATATGATGCTCGAATGTGTATAATTGTATTGGCTAAGTGAACGCAAGATAGAATATATGTTTATGCGAAGATAATCAAGACCTGTTAATAAGATCAGTAAGATACTTGGCGTAGTTTAGGAGATATCACAGTTTGCTGCCTTAGCAGCGCGGAAGGACTTCAACCCCTAGTTAGGGCTGTGCAAAAGTCGATATAACAAATCATGAAGGTACTAAAGGGTAGAACAGTGCGTGAAGGAAGGTTTTTTTGGACTAAACTGACATCACATCCATCTCAAGGGTGTGGAAACTTGGTTCCAGCATCCCCCCATACTACTTCGGGTGAGACTTCAGTCCGCACTCTGCGAGCTGATGCTGAAAGGGCCAGTAGTGTAGGGATTTGTTTAGCTAAATAACTCTAAACTTGGCTCAGGCCCCCATAAGCCAACAAACTTACGAGCAAAGAAAAATACCATGGCCTGGATGATCCTTCAAATGTGTAAGGGAAAATCCTACAAACAAAATCCTCTTCAGAGACACCATTTAGATTAATGGCCAACATGAAATTGTGAATATGTTCTTCAACTAGAAGACCATCATCTGGATTATACTTACGTAACCATCTCTCTAGATGTTTGGGAAGAGGTTGTAAAGGGGGAGAAATATTTACAGCTCCTAGGGAATTCGAAGGTTGATTCACCATTCTGTTGATTATAATAAGACATGTGGTAGAAGAGCTAGTAGCGTATGTGGAAGAAATAAGAGTATATAAGGGTGGAAGGAAATATGGGGATGAGGATGAAGAACTAGAAGATGTAATAGATGAAGTAAAAATAGGAGGAACATAGGAATATTGTAAAGGTTTTGATGTGATCGATGGAATGGTAGGAGTAAGAGGAGGTGAAGAAGATGTGATATTCTCACTAGCAGTCGAATCAAAGCTAACAATGAGTTTTTTCTTATGATGAGATTGTAAAGGAATTTCAAAAGGCTTAATTCTTGATGTTTCACTTTGAGCTCTGGTTAAAACTTGAGAATATTTCAAAGAATATGTAACACTTCCTTCAGAAGTTTCTGCAATATGGGACTATTCTCCTAATATTGAAAATCCTTCAAGCTTTATGTATAATAGTTTGGATTTTAGGAGACTCAGGGAGCTCAACAAGAAGGGGAGTGTTCAATGATGATTCACTAGAGTATATTCTCACAATGCCAAGAGATATACAAGAGGTTGAGCAACTTCAGATCTATGAGGTGGAGAATGAGAATGAGATCTAGAAGTTGAAGGTGAGGATTGGGGCAAAGATTGACTCTTGGAATGGCTACTAGTTTTAATGTGTGATTTTCTTGTCATTCATAGTTATAATACCCTCCTTCTAGTGCCAAAATTTTGATGGCCAAAATTGAATGCATAAACATTTGGGAATCCACTTGTTTAGAGCCCCAAATCAGAGTCTTTTCCATTTGGAATGGTGGTTCTGACTAGTATTTTGGGTCCAGTTACCCGTAAATAAAGTCTAGGTGGAAAATGAAAAGAGTGATAGCTATGGTAGATTTATATTAAACTAATATAAATACTGATATAAATTTGAAAAATAATATAATTTACTACTTTACTTGGGCATCTCAAAACATATCTAATAGAATGATAAAGTTATTTAATGAAAATAAATATTTTAAAAAACATTATCATTTTATACTGATATAAGTATTAATTTTATTAAATAGTTAATCAAAATAATAATAATCTCAACACATATATTATGGAACCATCATTTTCCACTCTATTAATGATAAATTGAATTCACACATCAATAGTGATCGTTCTTAAATCAAGAATCAATGATACATAAACAATACTTAAATTGTCCAAAAGAATTCCCTTACTAATAGAAATAAAACAAAATAGATAGAAGTACATGTTCATAAAACGATCTATTCATGCTAGAATTTGGAATGGTTAAGATATATTATAAAATTCAAACTCAAGTATAGAAGTGAAACAAAAGTTCTCCTTTCTTCCAAATATCAGAACCATTTTCATGAGTTCGAGAGAGTGATTTATACCCTTCTTTACAATATGAGAATAAAACTAATTCTCCTACAAATACTCAACTAGAATATAAAAACTATCACAAAAGGTAAATAGTTACAACAATCTCAATTATTTGAAGTCCAATTAGTAATTTTTTGCCATAGTCTTTGAATTTATAGAAGTGGTGATAGCTCTTAAGGAGATCGAGGCTTGACGTGTACCTAACAACTAAAAATATATGCGTTCAAAGGTGGTGGAATTTGAATAAATGAATTGGTAAGTGCCTTGAGGACTATCCAATGGCTATGAGGCTTGATGAAGAATTTCCAATTAAGGTAACTATTGGCTTTTGTTAATTGGTTAATTCTTTTAACAAACTCAGTCATTTCTCCTAACCAATCCTTTCATATTTTCTCCATATCTGGGAGTGAATCTTTTGGATGACTGGATATAAATTTTTATTCAAGTAAAGAGTCTATAATGGACTCTACTATAAACATCCCTTGCATCACTGACCAACTTCTTGGCGAAATGAATTATAGCCTTCCATATTTTGAAGATGATATACTTCTATATTTCATTAACTTTAGGGAAATCATATTGATTTCTCTCAATGTTGTTATGCCATTTGAGTAGATTGTTCAAATCTTGTTTTTCATAATAATAGTAGGTATCCATATAAACTAATTCATTAGCTAGTGCATCTCCCAATTTGAATTGTTCTTGTATCAAACTCATCTTATCACAATTTTTGTTGTTGTTTTTGGAGTTGAGAATTAAGCTCATAATATTCTTGTTTGAATTTAGCCAAATGAGGAGTTACAGCCTGCATCTGTTTTATCTTATACTATAAATCTCTCAGTTGTTCATCCTTTAGCTTTATCTCCTCAAAATATTGGATTTGGAGTGCATTGCACTGTCTTTTCAATTATGTCAATATGATATCCTTTTGATTTAATTCTGCTTGAAACTGTGCTTTCAACTATTCTTTTTCTTCCACAAAGTCTTGTTCCATGGTAGTTATTCTTTCATTCTTATCCTTTAATAATTCCTATATTTCTATTTCTTTTTCAATAATTGCATAGGAATAGGAACCTATAAATTGATTCAACCTACTAAGTTCATCAGCAAGAGCAATTGAGGATCCTTTCCAAAGAACTTCAAGAGAAGTAGTACTAGGAGAAGTTCCCGATACCAATGCATGAGATTCTTCTAACTTTCTCTTCTTCCTCCCCTTTTAATTATAACTTTATGCATTGGGCGGTAAAAAACATCCATAGGAGGAATCTCTCCAATATTGAGGACGATTTCCGAGGTAGGATTAACAAGGTTAAATTCCACATAAGGATTAGTAGCCAGTGACATTTTCTTTGGTGTTGAATTCTTCGAGAGGGTTTCTTACACAATGTTGGAAACATTCTGTGAATCTTGTTGTTGGGAGGAAATATCCCTCTCTTGGCTTGTCAAGGGTTTGCTCAAATTCTTCCCATATCTTTTGCAATTTTGGATCTTCTATGTGAACTTTCCCTTCTGGATTTATAGAATTGGTTGACCTTGTTTGTTGTTGTTGAGTGGAATCCAAAGTGTTTTTCAGGGATGGGCCTCTTTCTAAAGGAATTTGCAATAAATTCATAAGCAAAAGAGATAACCTTGAATTTCTGAAAGTCAAGCACTACTACCGCTCTTTCACTGATAGTTTTTCATTAATACCATTAAGGGTTGCACTATATGAGGAGGCTCCTGCAAACAAAAAATCAAATGTATGTTACTCATGATGAAATATTATAATACCAACAGTTGTAGTAGTTTGGCATGTTATATGAGGAGGCTCTTGCAAACAAATCATAAAATTTATGTTCCTCATGATGAAATCTTCTAATACTAGCAGTTGTAGTAGCTTGATGTGTTATTCCATCAACGTCATATATTCTAGTAGGGATGGTAGCCAAATTTGAAACCTAAATGGGTTTTATTTCCTTTTTTGCATGACCATAATTACTTAAGGCATAAATTCTGAAATGAAGAGGAAACTAATCCTATACACTTTTGATAGAGTCTTTTAGTGCTTTAGTTATCTTGGTGGCTATTGTTTTGTATACCACAACCTTGGATAGTTGTTTATCAGGAATATAGAGGGGTAGGACATGAGGCACACCATAGCTTCCCAAATTTTTATATAGGTAAATAATTCCTTGCCGAACTAGTTGCCAATTTTCTTAAGGCTATTCATGGCTTTGGGAGTCATTATTGGAGGATTGACATCAAAAACTATTTCATAACTAGGAATAATGACCTGATGATAGATTTCATAAAAATGTTGAAGATAATTGCATTCCAAAATTATATTGTGATAAATGTTAATTGGAAAAAGATCAGAACGAGTCCATTTCCATCCCATAGCTGGGAAATCTAAAGAAAAGTAGAGGCAATCCATAATGTAGGCATACAGATATAATGGGGGAATGATGTTCTCAAAAACACTCTGGGAGTTGCCAAAATATAGAATGTGTTTGGATAGTTTATCAGACAATAGGGTGCCTCTATTAAAAATATAACCGTTAGATGCTTCGTCAATCAAAGAAACCAAAGTATCAGGATATTGAGAAACATTGGGGTAAATGTATAGTTTGCACAGCATGGTGGAAATTTGATTGTAAGTAGTAGAAAGTGAAGCTATATAATACTTACCATCCTCCTCTTTTTTGTGTTTTTTTGGATCTTCCCTCCATTCTCTTATGGACTAAAAACTGGTTCATGCTTCTTCATGAAGTCTTGCACAAACTTCTTGTCGAAAGTACATTGTGGTTTAGGTAGATGGTACACAAGTTGAAGGTCTTCTAACCTATATGAGTTGATCATGGTGCCCGTTTTGTTATAAAACCTCCTTTCTGAAATTTTAACATTTTCAACTACCCAATGGACCATATTAGTGTAGGGCCTTAATTTGGGCCTGGATACAATTCTATGCAAGAAATAATTTGTTGCATCTTGAATGGTTGTCTCTGAGGTAGGCATTTGGAAATCAGTTGTCACAACTCTCATTGTAACCTAGGGCTCTTCATCTTCAAAATACTTGTATATATTCTCCCATGAAGCACTCCCTAAATCCCTTGTACAAATTGTGTCCAAGTGTTGCATCCAAAATATTTTCATTTACAACTTCTTTGTATGGGCCAAAGTGTTGTTGTGAAGGAGCTTTCATTTTATATTTTGATGCAACCTTCTTCATTTTTTCTGAGTGAGAATTATTAGAGATTAAATACACATAATTTGAAAAGAGCAGAGAAAATTAGCTCATAGGAGAGAAAATGTTGTTAGAAAATAAGAAAGGCAGAAAGATTTTCTTATGTTGATAATTGCTTGTGAAATATTAGTGTTCTTATCAACTTTTTTATGTTCTTCCTTTATCTTTGTTTCATCAAGAAATTACCAAAAGAAAAACATGAATATCAATGGACAACAGATGTAGGCACTCAACTAGGGCTAAAACCCCTTTATAGGGGAAAACTCAGTCATAAACTCTTCCTTCAGTAGATTCAAATTGAGATAGACCCAAAAACTAGACCAAAAGACCTTCCTCCTCCAATAAGTTAGCTCGTCATTCTGATAGATGATCTATTCTGATGTTTCCAAGTGTCAGTTTCTCAAATGTAGCTTCAACTCAGAATTTCGACCCCCAGCATCAGAACTTCGACCCAACTTTAGGACTACAGTTTCAATCTGGTAACTTCAATAGCTTCAACCTTATAGCTTCATAGCTTCGAACTTGATGCAACTTTACAGCTTTGACATTGATGCAACTTCACAACTTCGACCTTGATGCAGCTTCACATCTTCGACCTTGATGCATCTTCATAGCTTTAAGGCTTGATGCAACTTTAGAACTTTGACGTAGCTTCATAGCTTCAATACAATTTCACAGCTTCAAATTTTTTTTGCACATATCAGAGAGAGAGAGAGAGACCCAAAAGCTTCAATTCCAACTTCCTTCTTAAACTTTGTACTTTTTCTACTTCCAGCTATTGCAATTTGAACTTGTGAGAGATGTGCTTCCAAATGAGTCGAGTTGCTCCAACATATAGTGAGTTTGTGAGGATGGATTCCTTGTTGAGGCGACTTGTCCTTTCTTGAGGACGACTTTGTGGAGGAGGCCTAATTGACCTATTTTACAATAAAATAAATTTATTTTTTGAAAAATAAAGCCCAAGAAAGGTGTTTTACATTATGACATGGACATGGACATTGTACAGAACCCCTAGAAGTCTTCAATGGAGACTTTGACCTAACAACAATTGATCCAAGCATGAAACCCATGCTTTAATAAATCAATTTCTTTAATAATAAAGTTTATTTTTATTTATATTGATAAATAAAATACATCATGACTTATGTATAATTATGAATACTAACACTAGTGACATTCTTCAATAAATGCGAGAAAAAACAGTATAAATAAAATCAAAACTAGCGGTTTAACCCATTATATTTACTAATTTTGACCATAAATGTGCCAACAAAGAACTATAATGAAAGCTCCCAATTGATTGGATAATACATGTGCAAGAGGCCACGTGAAGAGCGCCATGTCAAAACCCTAGAGTGAAGTAATTAGAATGAACCTTTAAAATGTAATTTATAAAACAACCGTGTTTCAAAGCTTGCAAGTAGTAGAAGAGAGAGAGAGAGCGTAGTAACTTGAAAGGGAGAGCCCAAATACAATTATAATAAGGTTTCGGTTACGTGAGGAATGGTGTGCATAGAGTAGAGAGAGGGGTACCCAGAGCCTGGATGTCTGGAAGATATTATTAATGGGAATTCATAAAGGTTACGGGATTCTAGGCTTACGAGCAATTAGAGAAAAGTCGGGCCGCTACCTAGGAAATAATGCGGTAATATTATATTAGTAGGAGTGAGGCCCAAACCATTAAATTGTGTAAGTAAGAAATTGTAATGAAGTGGAGCCCAAACCCTATGTGCCCGAAAGTTTTTTGAAATTGAATTTTAATAAGCTATGGGCTTTCAGGTACCAGGGTGCCTCACTGCTAAGTCATAATATTCAAAGAGATTTTTTTTTAGGATTTGGTGATAGTGGTCAAGATTGTGAATTTTTTTTAAAGGTTTTATTTAAGGGTAAATTATAAACTTAAGAAAAACAAAAGGGTCCCAATTATTATTAGGATCTAAAAAATAATGGGGGTTGTTGTTTACCACAACATATTGTTGTCAATATTTTGGTAGACCTTGACCCTTGTCCAAAGAGAGGGGTGGTAGGAGCATATTTCATACTTTCGAAGAAGGTATTAGTGATATAAACATCACCCTTAGTTTATTTTGTTGGAATTCGTGTAACAACATTCCCTCCATGGCATGGGTATCTCATAATAAATCATCCATACCAACCTCTATATGATTTCTTTCTACTCCAACAAATTAAGAGCTAGTGTTACAATAGAGGTTTTGAATTAATGACTTAGAATGTAGTGAGAATTGAATAGGTCATTGATTCAAACATTCATGGAATGCTTCCTCTATTAATTGTCCTCATTTAGCAACAACCTATTGATTTGACATCGTATGGGGTGTAATGATGTATGGTATAGATATCACTAGTCATCAGAATCTTGCTTGTAAAAATATTGAACATTGCATCAATAATATTAATAAGAAAATGCATTTAGTATGTTCAAAAATTATATCAAACATTTATTAGAAGCATGATTTTTTTTTTCCCACTAATAAACAACAACAAAACGCTTTGCAAAATAGATGTAGAAATAAAAAATACATTTACATTAGTTCCCTTGAAAAAAAATACAATTACTCAACCATCTTTTTCTTACACCCCAATGGGACTTCTAAATTTAGAACCAATAAAAAGAATTTTTTATGAGTATTTGGTGGTCTACACAAGTTGTAGTTTCTTAACAACTCGTAACTAGGAGAAAAGCAATGTTACTGCATGCATAACAAGAAATATGGATGCCTTCTTTTTTATTAGAAATTTTTCGTTATATTGTTCCTCAAAGGAAAAATTTGCACTAAATGATAAGGACCTAAAACTATTAATGAACCCTACAATGTTCCCATGAGTTTGTGAATGACCATCGATGTATATTAGGTTCTTCATGTTAAAGTTTATAGAATAATAATTGTTCCTGCACATAGTATACATGGAAATTTTATGTTTGTATTTAATAATATTCAAGTAATGAAACCGACTATTAAGAAGACAAAAATTGGCATATGTGCTACTAATTGTTTGGGAGGAATGGATACATGTGAAAGAATAAAAGACCCAATATTTACAACATCTATGTTAGACTTAGAAATCATATAACTATTAACACAAAAAGAGAAGTTGGTTGCAACATTAGGCACAAACATGGAAGATGTCCAAGCACCATACAAAGTGTAGTTGCAATAGGTTTTCTATTTACATTGTAGATAGACATAAAGAGGGAAATCATCATTACCTTCCAACAATTCAACCAAATTTTGTGTGTAATTGGATTTTTTTTCTCTTAACTCATACAACCTTTCGGATCCCAGTAAAGATATTTTGGGTAGTATTAATATAGGTAGGCCTTTTTATTTCGAGGTTATTGTGTAAAGTATATGCAGGAAACAGTTACTAACTAGCATCAACTAATTCCTAATGCTACACTTTATTCTACAAGAACTAGAACACAATCAAATCAAATTTGTCACTCTTCAAACTTGCGCGATCAAAACCAACTCACAAAAACCACATTGTCAAACCCTTGCTTGCATAGAAATGGTGCTCCACACACAATGCTGGAAATGAAATCACACTTGCAGAAATGAAATAACACTCATTCATCAAAACCACTCTCGCAAGAAATAGAAACAACACTCTTGAAATCAACCCTTTTGTTACACACCATCATTCAATCACACCCTCACACAACCATTCATTCAACCAACATCAATCCACTCAGTAACTACATGACAAATTGTATTAAATGTAACAACAACTAGTTAACAATCTCTATCAATAGTGGATCATAGATTTGTAATAGTAGTAGCAATCAAACAAGGGTAACAACACTCGGTTAGTGCGGATCAATCCTAGAGTAATTATGCTAACAAATGAGTAATCTACATTAATATTCTGCATGTCAAATTAACCAACAATAACAACAATATGTCAACAAGAATCTTTAACAATGGTAATTGAAATTATAATAAAAAAATAATTAACATTATATGAAAATAAATTAATATTAAATATCCACCTACCTCTACTGGCACAACATCCCTTGCTAAAGAAGAGGGACCTTCCTCCCTAGCATGGGGCTAGTGATTCACAACTCACAAATTAGCAACTCAAAGATAAGCCACAAACTTGTAGAGATTGTAGTAGCTTTGGAAATGAAATTACAAGATGAATAGTATGATAATGATGATGGGCCTCCCCCTCCCAAACTAGCTTAACTTAATTTATCTCCCCGACCTATCTTTAGTCCATATTTTATATAAAGAGATAAGGGGTTGAACTGGAATTAATTCCCCCAAATCTAAGTTGTCACAATTATGGACAAAATATTGACTTTGTCTTTTTTTGGAGATATTAGTTGGAAAGAAACTCAATATATGATTACAATAGATTTATTTTTCATATAATCATATGAGAATAAGTTGGATCTATTACATTTACTAATATGGGTTCTCTTTTTGGGACGTAGTCTGTCAACGACCACAACAACAAACATATGTTTGAAAGAGACACATGTATCAAATTTTTGGAGAAACCTCTAACGTGTCACCTGGTTGGGGACGTTATCAGAAAACCCCATGTATCAGATTTTCCAAATTCATCTTCATTGTCCATAAATCATGTCCAACATTGGTCACCTAATTTTTCCTTACATGAGTTGTTCAACCTATAGATCATGAATTGAAGCCTAATCGAGTTGACCTGGGTATGAGTTGGATAAGATCAATCCATGTAAATATCCTAGGAACAAATATCATGTTCCATAATCTCCCGAACTTGCATAAGTATGCTAACCTTGGAGGTTGTTGCTATTACTACATAGGAATTATTGAAACAACACTGGGAAAACCATCATTAGAAAAACCAACAATAATCATTTCTAATTCATCAAAAATAAAGGAAAATAATGATAATTAACTACTTTAACATGTAATTTTAATGTGTCACATCCATGGAGAAACACAATAAGATAGGTAATAGATAGGCAAATAAGTGTGATAAAGGACTAAAAATGGTTGTTTAGGATGGTGAAAAATGGGACAACTTGGTGACCCAACATCTCCCCCATGCCTTGCACTTTTTCATGTCCTTACGAAAACATAGTAGTGTAGGCAACACAAAGTTGCCCAAATTTTCAAATGCACCCAAGGTACGTGATTGTACCTTGCATCTCATTGACAACAGGTGTAATGGAATGCAATTTTCCATCCTCACTCCATTTTGCTCAGTTCCATGAACGAAATTTCCCATGGCTCTCTCACCATTTTTCATTCTATCAATTGAATGATTTGTAATTTTTCTACCCATTTCCCTTCCATGAATGATTCCATTGAATTAATGTTGACAACCTTGATAATTTCCCTTATTCCCATAATATGTTCTTGTGTGGCAACTTTCCTCTCCATATCCAATGCTTGTTTTTGTGTAACAACATTGACTCATTTTTTGTTATGTTGGGAATTTGTTGCATACATGCTACCTCTATGCAATAATTCCTACCCAATTGCATCTTATTTTTTTCCAACTATAGTTGTCCCATTTTATCAAAATTGCATTTCTCATAAAAACATGTCTCCATTAGACAATCATGAAAAAAAACAAGTGATCTAACTTATGATGTTTCAATCCATAGTTACCTAGATAACCTTTTCAGTCTTATCTTCAATTCCCATAGCCATCATACCTTCAAAAGTAACCTTTTAATAATTCTAGCGGAGTTACAACAATCTAATTTGTAGCAATTTGTACATGGAGTTGCAACCAATTCAAAGACATTAAAATTTCACGCAAATGAAACATCAGATTGAGGTGATTTTCAATAAGTGTGTTCATCACCAATTAATGTCCTTACCTATGAAAATCACTAGAAAACGATTGCAAAAATCTTGAAATATAACAAATAAGATGCTACAGGAATTTCAACAAATTTTTACAGACCAACAAACTGTTATAGGTGTAACAAAAAAATTGTTAACAAATGTATCACAAAATACAAATTGGATTTCAATGAAACATTGTGAGTAGGTTTCTACTAGATTAATTCTTCTCCACATCGAAAATCAAAGCCATCTAATGCACGAATCTCAAGATATAAGAAAAATGGTTGTAGGTGACGATGTTAAATTTTCCAAAATTTAGAAATCATTTTTTCCCAAAACTTTGCAGGTTTGTTCATATTGTTGAAAATACAACAAGAAAATCTAGTTTTGACTTTGCCTTGGTCAAACTAGAATAGAATTCGAATTTCTATTTCAGAAGAATACTTGGAGGTAGTTAACTAAGGTGACATGGCTCTTGTCACTCAGTTAACTCAGTAAATTCAAGTTGGAGACACTTGAGTTTAGTTCTACATGATTGATTGCTAATTTGTAGCAATCTATTTCAGTTAATTTGAGTTATTGTCAGTTTAACTAGTTCTAATTGTCAAAAGAACTAGTAGAGGTCAAGTTGTGGATGTGTAATTTCAACCACACTCAATGATCAAGCAGTTAACTGATCAAACAACCCAAAGTAATTGTTGCATGCAAAGAATTCGAGTTACCCAGTTAAGGTGGAGATTCCAAGGCAGTGTACTATCAGTTGTAGCATATTCCCATGTGTACAGGTGGTGCATGTAGTTAGAGATTGACCTAAGGCTATTGCACAATTCCTTGGTGTGAAATTCCTAAAAAAATAGGGGCAATTTTCCAAGGGAACAACGCAAGGAAATAGGATCTTAGGAAGGCTTGAAATTGGCTAAGTGTTGGGCTAGGTTCAATCAATCACGCAAAGGGATATACTATACAATTGTAGGGTGTGCTCAATATTGAGCAAGCATTGTATTTCTTCTCTATTCTCTGATTAATGCAATACAAATAGTAAAGGGTTTTGAGTAGTTGTTTTCCCCTAGATAAATATTTGTTCATGTGTGATGTTTCCTTTTGCGTGTCTATGATTCTTGCTTTTGATGGCAAATTTTCTTTCGCAGATCATTAGAGTAGCTTCAAGCCTTGTGATTTAGTAAATTTCATGAGCAGTATTGAATCTACACATTAATTTCTACATGGTATCAGAGCTGGAATAACTATAAAGAAGATATTTCAAAGTTTTCACTGCAGCAGATTCAAATTTGAAGATTAGCGTTGCATTTTTTTCTTCGGGACTAAGAAGATGGATTCAATGGACTCAAGTTCGGGTATGCCTTGGAAGGTACCTAATTTTTTTTTGCATGGAAGGACCGAATGGAGGCAGTATTGGATGATAATGGGCTACTAGAATACATCAAGACAGATGCAGAAAAATCCCTAAGCATCTAATGCCCAAAATCTTGCTTAGTGGAAGAAGGATGTGGAAAAAGTGAGGAGAATCATATTGGAGGGATTTCGGGATCATATTATCTTGAATCTCCACAAAAAAAGACTATGTTCGCGATGTGGAATGCACTAACAAAAATTTTCGAGAATAATAGTGACCACATGAAACTAGCACTAAAGGAAAATCTTTGAAGTATCAAGATGAAAAAGAACGACACAATTTTGCAGTACCTGAGTAGTTTTACATAGTGTCATGATGAACTTGGTAGGGTCGGTGTGACTATCCTTGAAGAAGATTTGGTAGCTCTTTCCATTTTGGGACTTCTCGAGAGTTGGCATAGCTATCAAGATTCAATAAATGGTAAATAAAAACTACCGAGTTGGGAGCGGTTATGGTTTGATCTAGTGCAGGAAGATATTAGGTGGAACACCAAAGACAGAACCTCATCAAAGGGCGAGGATGAGGATAATTATGCCTTGGCTAGAAAGGAAAAGAAAGGGAAGGGGAAGAAATATCAATCCATAGCATATTTGAGTCAAGGGGGCAAGAAGAAAGACTTGTCTAGAATCAAGTGCTTTCACTGTAATGAATTTAGGCACTATCCAATTAAGCATCCACACAATAAGGCAAGAAAGAAGACCATCGGAGGAGTAACAGGTGAAGCTTTGGCTTCAAAATTTGAACTTGATTTTACCCTTATTGCATGCATTGCAACCACAATGATGGTAGTGTGTGGTATCTTGACAGCAGTGCCTCATTCCACATGACGGGCAACAAAGAATTTTCCACTCACTTGGAGGAGAAGTATCTCTAGATGCACATTGAGATGGGAGATGATGGAAGGTATAGCACAACCGGTATTGGTACAACTACTTTTCAGAAGGAGTCTGGATCCCCTCTAAGGCTCAAGGATGTGATGTTTGTACCAAGTCTGAAGAAGAATCTAGTTTCCATCACTGTGTTGGAATACCATGGCTATGATGTGATATTCAGCAAAGGGAAGGATTTCCAGAGACACATCACCATAGGACATGTGAAGCATATCAGGGTTTGAGTGAAGAACCTCTACAAATTAGATGTGAAATACTGTGCAACATTGAGTACAAAAGAAGAGAAGGTGCATAACTGAGATTTCGACGAATTATGGCATAGAAGACTTGGTCATTTTAATCATCATGCTTTGAAGACCATGTAGTGGATTTCTACAAGCCTCCCCAAAGGAGCACTAGAGCAACGAGATACATGCAAAGGGTGTATGTTGGGGAAGTACACAAAATCCACCTTTAATGATCAAGACAATAGGCCACATGTCGTCCTTGAAAAGATCCACTCTGATGTTTATGGACCTTTCTCGACATCCTCCACTACCAACCATAGGAATTATGTTATATTTCTAGATGATTTATCATGGAAGTGTTATACTTACTTCATGCAGAAGAAATACTAGACATTCTCCAAATTTGTTGAATTTAAAGCACTTGTTGAGAAATAAACTGGCAGGAATGTGAAGGCTCTCAGGAGTGATAACAATGGTGAGTATGTGTCGAACAAGTTTAAAAATTTCTATGCAAAGGAAGGCATTCGACAAGATTTGACAACACCTCATAACCCACAACATAATGGGGTGGTTAAGAGGAAGAACAAAAGTATTGTGGGAGAAACATAGGCGATGTTGCATGACCAAAGCCTACCTCTACACTTATGGGCTAAACCATGCAATGCAATGGTCTATTTGTAGAATAGGAGTTCTCACATGATTCTTCGCATGAGTATACCATAGGAAGCCTTTCCAAGGAAGAAACCAGATGTGTCACACTTCAATATCTTTGGATCATAAGTTTAATGTCATTTTTCCAAGGAAGAAACGAAAAAGCTAGAGCTAACAACAGAGTTGGTCATATTTGTGGGGTACACAGGCACACCTTACAACTATCGTGTGTACTTTCCATCCCTCGGGATGACAATGGTCAGACATGATGTGAAGTTTGGTGAGGAGAAGGAAATGTCTTGTTCTCTTGAGAGGGAGCTTCAGTTACATCCTGATCAAGATATTTTGACTCCAAAGTAAGAACCTTGGGAAGTTTTGGAGTATCCAAAAGTAGAGTAGAAAAGAGTGCAAACATCCACTCAAGTAGAGACATCCAGAGAAGGTAGGAAGTGAACAAGGAACCTGACAGATTATTGCAGGATGCTAGAGAGAATGTGGGAGCACCCACATCACAGTGCAGGTAGAGGAGGTCAACAGATCGGTACAATGGCTACCTGTTATGTAACCAGCTCACAAAATAGAAGAAAAGATAGATCAATGACTTCAAAATCAGCCTCTTCGAGGGGGCAACCTCCTTTACATTACATAAATGAATAATTCTTGGATGATACAAATGAAAAAACCTCCTTTCTATATATAGGAGTCTAAGGGGTCACAATATAATCAAAGTCGACATAACAATAATAATACAAGGGAACAACAATAAAAATAGTGCGCTTCTATGGGGCACAATAATAACAATATGGGGACAATAGGGGCACAACAATAACAATAAGGGCTACAATGACAATTGTAATGGGAGAATAACTAGTATTATAGGGACCTAACATGCCCCTCTCCTTCAAAAAAGTGTTCTCATCAACGCTTGAGTAGTTATGGATGCTTATATATAAATTCTCATCCTCCCATGTGGAATCTTCAGTAGGTAAGTTCTTCCACTTGATGAGATACTCTGAAATTGATCGATTTGTAGCTGTCGAGTTCCTGTTTTTGTGGCTGCTTCAGGTTCCAATATGATTTTTCCTTCCTCACCAAGTTCTGGCAATATTGTTTGAACTGGGAGCTTGGCACCTATAACCTTCTTTAAGCATGAAACATGGAAAACTGGGTGCACTCGGGAAGCTGCAGGAAGCTCCAATTTGTATGCCATAGTACCAATCTTTTGCAACACCTTGTACAGACCATAATAGTTTGGTGATGATTTATTATCCTTCTTATCTTGCTTGAGGAACATTTTTTAATATGGTTATAGTCGTAGGAATACCCAGTCACCTACATCAAAACTTCTTTCATTGTGATGTTGATCTGCCTGTTGTTTCATTCTATTCTGCACCAAAGTGAGGTTATCTTTTAAGAGTTTGAGAACTTGTTATTGATGCTCAATGTGATCTTCCATTGCTTGAACCTTAGAATTTTCTCTTAAATATGATGTGATGGACGGTGTATGATATCCATAGAGTGCCATAAATGGGGTCATTTTTGCTGCAGTATGGAAGGAAGTGTTATACCACCATTCAGCCAGAGGTAACCATTTGACCCATTGTGTCTATTTATCAGATACAAAGCAACAAATATATCCTTCCAAAAATCTGTTTACCATCTTAGTTTTCCCATCAGATTGGAGATGATAATATGAGCTACGAAATAACTGAGTACTAAGACAAGAAAATATTTATGTCCAAAAATTTCCAGTGAAAATGGGATCTCTATCACTTACAATAATCTTTGGGTTTCCATGTAGCATTTGAATTGTTTCCATAAATGCAGTAGAAACAGTACTAGATTTAAATGGATGAGATAATGCACAAAAGTGTGCATACTTGGTAAGTCTGTCAACTACCACCATGATGACACTCTTTTCTTTAGACTTGGGTAAACCTGTGATAAAATCCATTGAAACCTCCTCCCAAAACTGGATTGGAATGGATAAAGGTTGTAATAGACCTGGTGTCTTAATTGTTTCAACTTTATTTTGTTGGAAAACGAAACATTCTACCACAAACTTTTGAACATCTGATTTAAGGCCATCCCAAAAAAAATCCTTTTTAACCATGTGGTAAGTTTTTAAAAATACCGAGTTCCCTCCTAATGTTGTGCAATTCCATAAGAATCTTTTGTTTGAGTTGGGAATTCTTACATAGGTATAAGCAATTTTTGTACCATAATGAATCATTTTTCCAGCTAAATGTATTAGATGTACTGGGACCTTGTTGTAGCTTTTGAATGATTGCCCACACTTCTTCTTCATTCTTCCATTCATCCCTTGCTTTGTTTATCCAATCTAGTTGGACAATAGAAATGGCACAAAGAAATGCTTCCACATCCTCATCCTTTCTTGAGAGTGAATTTGCCACAACATTTTTCTTCTCTTTTTTTAGATGATTTCAAAGTCATAACCCAACATCTTTGTGACCCATTGTTTCTTCTCTTTTGAATATAATATTTGTTCTAAAACATATTTATAGAAATTTTGAATAATATAACACTTATTCACAGAGATTATCTTGATTATACACTATTTGCGGAATGCATGCATAATACATAACCTCCTCTACATTGATCATCAATTTGCGGAATTAAAAAAACAATCGCATGCGCACATTGAAACATCAATCACACATATCAATGCAGTATGTAATGGGGAAAGCATACAGCTGAAAACCCCCAGCTATCTGTATATTATAATGATAGAGAACATGTAACAATACATAGTACAATACTCCTCACAAGTACTCAGTGCTATCTCGACATGCTACACACAAAACTAGCTCAGATCTGAACAAGTCACGGGTTCAAATCTCTTCCACTGTTTGCCTGCCTCTACTGCACAATCCAAGTTGAGAATTGATCAGATCCAAGTTCGAATTCCCTTGGCTTGTACTGCACAATCCTCATTGGCAATCTCAATCAATGATTGTGCAAATCTCATGCATAGCTATAGTCACAACTGATAGTAGTCTCACCCTTTCACCCACCTCTAACACTTGTCTCCACTGAACTGTCCATGCACTGAGTTAACTGATGTATTCTTTAGTTGATTTATGAGTTAATAATTAGTGAATTAATTAATAATTAATTCACATCACTCATCACTAGTGTATTTGGCAGTTAGACTAAATACAACTAGTTCAACTAAGTCAAACTGAACACAACTCCATCAACTCCTCAATCAACTCCACCAAACTCAATCACTTGAGTTCTAACTGAAGTCCATCATGCAATAGCTCAACTAACCCATAGGAAAAGCATATTTCCTTCTGGCAGTTGCATGTGCCACATCCGTAGCTCGAACTGAAGTGCTGCAAGAGGATAAGATAATGTTTATAGTCCAAATATTATTAAGAGCTAATAATTTTCGATTGTTTTTTTTTAGACTGGCAGTCTAAAAATAGACTCCGCCCATATGTCTAAAAATATAAGTCCATCTATTTTTACCAACATGACCAATCATCCATAAATAGTATCCTGCAACTCATAGACCATGATCCATATGTCTAAAAATAGACATAGTCTAAAAATAGACTTTACGCCAAAAATAGCCTGCGGGCCCACTTAGTGAAGGCGACTTCTTTTCACTAAGCTCCATCATCTTGTTGCATTTTCAACACTCCCTCTCAACAAGATATGGATTATCTGCAACCCCTATCCTACCTCTGTGGTATTCGAATTTGCTCCTAGTGAGCGCCTTCGTCAAGATATCAGCATCCTGATCCTCTGTGGGAATGTATGAAAATAACATGATTCTTTGCTGCACACAATCTCTGATATGATGGTACTTGTTTCTGTCCGTTGGGCTCCCTGCCCAATCTGCATCCGTGAAGCCACATAGCTTCACCTCATCCTCCTGTCTGTACCACAATCCATATCTCGATGTGCCTCTGATATAACGCAATACATGCTTGCCTGCCTTCCAGAAGAGCTTGGTTGGCTTAACCATAGCTTGTGAAAGCTGGTTAACAGCATAACATATATTGGGTCGTGTATTGACCAGATACATAAGCGACCCCACCAACTATCGATAAACAGTGGCATCCACTACCTCCACTGAAGTAGCATCCTCCTTCCTCTAACCTCCAGGAAGAGGAGTATCAACAGGCTTGCAGCCATGCATGTTGAACTTCTCCAGTATCTCCTGGGCATACTTACCCTGAGAAACAAATAGTCCATCACTGCGCTGCCAAATTTCCAATCCTAGGAAATAATGAAGGAGGCCCAAGTCCTTCATCTCAAACTCTCTAGCAAGATCCTCCTTGCATGAAAGTACCAACAACTCATCTCCCGTCAAAATCAAATCATCTACATAAAGTAAAATGATCAACAACTTACCCTCCACCACAATCTGGTATAGGTTAGGATCCATCTCACTCTTGGAGAATCCAAGCTCAGTGAAATAACTGTCTATCCGTGTGTACCAAGCACGAGGTGCTTGTTTCAACCCATACAATGCTCTCTTGAGCCTGCACACATGCGACTCGATGCTAAAGATCTTGAAACCTTTGGGCTGCTCTATGTACACCTCCTCCTCAATGACCCCAATGAGGAACGCAGTCTTCACATCCATCTGATGGATGTGCCACCCCATCTACGCTGAGAGAGCAAGAATCGTCCGTATGGAAGAATACCTTGCGACAGGTGCAAAGGTCTCCTCATAATCGATCCCCTCTATCTGTGAGAAGCCTTCGGCAACAAATCTTGCCTTGTACTTCTCCACACTCCCGTCATATGCCTGCTTCACTTTATAGATCCATCTCAAACCCACCACTGATTTCCCCTCTGGTCTTGGGACAATCTCCCATGCATTGTTTCTGACAATCGAATCATACTCTTCCACCATGGCATCTACCCATGCGGGATCCTCCACAACTTCCTCGAAAGAGGATGGCTCAGTCATGACACATTTGCTCACAAGAGCCATGTATCCAGTGTACCTATCAGATGTTTGTCTCTGTCTACGCTATGCTGTAGGTGGTCCTACAACCTTCTCTGCATCTTGAGCCAGTCGCTCAGCTTCTGTAGTGCGCTTTCGCCCTCTGATGGTTGGCGCTGCATGAGTGGTCTCTTCCACTCCATGAACTTCATCTTGTGGCTGATCCACATCCTAAAGCTCACCCTTAGGAACTAATAACTCCTCATCTACATGCAAGTGTGGCTCCCTCTCAAGCGAACACTTCATGGCTTTCTCCTCCTGAAATTTGATATCCCGTCACACAACAGTCTTGCGACTGTCTGGCAAATACACACGATAGTTGTGGGGCGTATCAGTGTACCCCACAAATATCCCAATCTTTGCGGTCGGCTCCAGCTTCTTCTTGGCATCCTTTGTCACATGCATGTAAATAGGAGAACCAAAAATCCTCAAATGGGAAATATCAGGCCTCTTACCAAAATAATCCTCCTCGAGTGTACTCATGCCAAGTATCTTGTGAGGACAACGGTTCTGCACATATACTGCAGTATTGCATGCCTCCGCCCACAAGTGAAGGCATAGGCCTTGATCATGCAACATTGCCCGTGCAACACCCACGATCGTTCTGTTCTTCCGCTCAACAATCCCATTTTTTTGTGGGTTATGGGGAGCTATGAGCTCTCTTCGAATCCCTTCTGCGTTGCAGAACTCCTTGAACTCGCCAAAGATGAATTCACCACCATTGTCGTCCTAAGAGCCTTCAACTTCTTCCCCGATTCCTTCTCGACCAGTGCTTTGAGCTCACAGAACTTTGAGTATGTCTCACTCTTCTTCTGCATGAAGAAGATCTAGCACTTTCGAGAGAAATCATCAACAAAGATCACACAGTACTTGTGCTTTCTTGTCGAAGCTACTGAGAAAGGTCCACACATGTCTGTGTGAATTCTCTCAAGGATTGTCGTGGCGCGACTATCCTTCTCGTGAAAGGTGGCTTTCACAAATTTTCCCAAAGTACACCCCTTGAACTGATCTGACTGTGCAAGAGTGCCTTTAGGAAGCCTAGTAGAAATCTGTTGCAGTATCTTCAACGCTCCATGGTGAAGGTGGCCTAATCTCCGGTGCCATAGCTTGCCATCATCCCGGCTCACCAATCCTTCTACCTTGCATGCCATTGCTGTGCAACCATCTACATGCAATTGATAAAGGTTCTTGACTCAAACCCCTATCTTCCGGGTTTCTCTAGTTGTCTTACTACACAGGAAAGCCTTTTCCTCGCTGAAGACAACATCATATCCCTTGTCTTCTAACATCGCCACAGAGATAAGATTCTTCTTCAATCCTGGAACATGCATCACTTCCTTCAATACGAAGGGTTTACCAGACTCCCTCTCAAAGGAAATGGTACCGATACCGGTCGCACTGTATCTACCATCATCGCCCATCTCGATGTGCACTCCAAGATCTTTCTCATCCAGATCAAAAAAAAAATCTCGATCTCCTGTCATGTGAAAAGACGCACCACTATCTAAGAACCATACCGATCCCATCACACTTGATACCAAGCATGCGATTAGTGAAAAATCCAGCTCAAACTGCGAGGCTAAGGCCTCTCCCGCTGCAAATCCAACAACTTTCTTATTTTTCTTCTTCTGCGGACAATTTGTGGCATAATGTCTGTGCTGGTGACAGTGAAAGCACTTCACCTTGGACATGTCCTGCTTCTTGCCTTTCGCACTGGAATGAGAAGCTTTCTTGTTCTTCTCCTTCTTTGCTTTGGCAGCCAAAGCACAATTTTCTTCATCAGATGCCTTTGATGAAGATCCATCCCTGGTATTCCGCCTGATCTCCTCTTGCACAAGATTAGACCAAAGTCTCTCCCATCCTGGCAATTTCTCCCGACCATTAACAGAGTCCTGATAGGAATGCCAACTCTTCGGAAGACCAAGGAGAGCCAAGCTCACCAAGTCCTCATCATCAACAGTCACCCCCACACTTCCTAGCTCATCCCGGCATTGGGTGAACTTCGTGAGATACTTGGGCATACTGTCTCCTTTCTCACACTTAATGTTTCTGAGTTTATCCTTGAGTGCCAACTTCCTCTAGTCGCTCTTGCTTTGGAATAAATTTGTCAACGCTTTCCACATCAAGTATGGAGAAGCCTTTCCATGCAGGCTGGATACAATGTGATCCTTCACGCCCTCCAACAGAATCCTTCGACACTTTGCTGTCTTCTTTTGCCAAGCCTCAACTTGAGCAACATCAATAGGATTTGGGACCTCAACATCTATGAACTCCTTCAACCCATTGTCATCTAACACTGCCTCCATCCTGTCTTTCCATGAAATATAATAAAAGTTTCCTTTAAGGGCATACTCCAATCGCCATCCGTTGAAATACATTTCAACTTCGACACCAAGAAAACACTGCTGCAAATTCGAATTCCACCAGCTCAAAACTCAACCGCTTCTGATCTAAAATTCGTGAGAACAAAGTATTTCTTGTACAAAGATTGATTGTATGGGCATTTACTAGATACCTCACCTTCCAAAATAATGATGAATCCAGAGGCTACTTGGCCCGATTACAGACTCTGCCTGAAGAAATAAAATGTAATCACTTTCTGAATAATAGATCTGATGATCAACTTCGCTCTGATACCATGTAGAAATTTTGAATAATATAACACTTATTCACAGAGATTATCCTGATTATACACTATTTGCGGAATGCATGCATAATACATAACCTCCTCTACATTGATCATCAATTTGCGGAATTAAAAAAACAATCGCATGCGCACATTGAAACATCAATCACACATATCAACGTAGTATGTAATGGGGAAAGCATACAGCTGAAAACCCCCAACTATCTGTATATTATAATGATAGAGAAAATGTAACAATACATAGTACAATACTCCTCACAAGTACTCAATACTATCTCCACATGCTACACACAAAACTAGCTCAGATTTGAACAAGTCACAGGCTCAAATCTCCTCCACTGTTTTCCTGCCTCTACTGTGCAATCCAAGTTGAGAATTGATCAGATCCAAGTTCGAATTCCCTTGGCTTGTACTGCACAATCCTCATTGGAAATATCAATCAATGATTGTGCAAATCTCATGCACAGCTATAGTCACAACTGATAGTAGTCTCACCCTTTCACCCACCTCTAACACTTGTCTCCATTGAACTGTCCATGCACTGAGTTAACTGATGTATTCTTTAGTTGATTTATGAGTTAATAATTAGTGAATTAATCAATAATTAATTCACATCACTCATCACTAGTGTATTTGGTAGTTAGACTAAATACAACTAGTTCAACTAAGTCAAACTGAACACAACTCCATCAACTCCTCAATCAACTCCACCAAACTCAATCACTTGAGTTCTAACTGAAGTCCATCATGAAATAGCTCAACTAACCCATAGGAAAAGCATATTTCCTTCTAGCAGTTGCATGTGCCACATACGTAGCTCGAACTGAAGTGCTGCAAGAGGATAAGATAATGTTTATAGTCCAAATATTGTTAAGAGCTAATAATATTCGACTGTTCTATTTTTAGACTGGCAGTCTAAAAATAGACTCCGCCCATATGTCTAAAAATAGAAGTCCATCTATTTTTACCAACATGACCAATCATCCATAAATAGCATCCTGCAAATCATAGACCATGATCCATATGTCTAAAAATAGACATAGTCTAAAAATAGACTTTGTGCCAAAAATAGCCTGCGGGCCCACTTAGTGAAGGCGACTTCTTTTCACTAAGCTCCATCATCTTGTTGCATTTTCAACAGTATTTAAGACTATCATGATCTGTTTTTACCTTGAAGTGCCGTCCCATTAGGTAGGTCAGCATTTCTTAAGCGCATGTAGTATTAGCAACATTTCCTTCTCATAAATAATTTTTTGTAAATAGTTTCCTTTGATTGGATGACTTTTGAAAGCAATGGGTCTTTCTTCTTGCATTAAAACAACACCAATTCCATTTCCTGAGGCATCACATTCCAAAATAAAGGTTTTTGTGAAGTCCAGCATAGCTAAGACCGATGTTTGGCACATTGCCTCTTTAAGATGTTCAAAGGACTTCGTTGCTTCTGGAGTCCATGAAAATGCATCTTTATTTAATAATGTTGTTATAGGTGCTACTATTCTCCCATAATTCTTAACAAACTGCGATAAGAGCTTGTCAACCCGAGAAATCCTCGCAGATGCTTTATGGATCTGGGGATTTTCCATTCCTTAATGGCATTAATTTTGCTAGGGTTTACCTTAACACCTTCATGAGATACAATATGACCCATATATTCCACCTCTTGTACTCCAAAGAAACATTTGGAGCCCTTTGCATATAATTATTTCTCCTCCAATAGTTTGAGCACTCTGTCAACATGTTGAACATGATCCTTCCAAGACTTGCTATAGATTAGTATATAATCAAAAAATACTAACAAAAATTTTCTAAGGAAGGGTTTGAAAATGGAATTCATCAAACCTTGAAATGTAGAAGGTGCATTGGTAAGGCCAAAAGGCATGACCAAAAATTCATAATGACCCTCATGAGCTCTAAATTTTGTTTTGGGAATGTCTTTAGTCTTCATTCTGATTTAATGATATCTTGAATGAAGATCCAACTTGGTCAAGTAAATTGATCCATGCAATTCATCCAATAATTCATCAATGACAGGAATGAGAAATTTAACTTTAATAGTGAGCTTGTTGAGCTCCCTATAATCCAGACATATGCGCCATGATCCATACTTCTTGTGAATCAATACTACTGGAGCAGAGAAAGAACTTTGACTAGGTTGAATTATACCAGCCTCTAGCATTTCTGCAACCATAATTTCAATTTCACTCTTTTGGGCATAGGGGTATCTGTAAGGCCTGATGTTTGGAGGAACACTTCCTGGAATCAAATGAATAGCATGATCATGATCACGAATAGGTGGGAGGCCTTTGGGAGTCTCAAATACATTGGAATGATTGTCCAATACTTTTTGGAGATCTGTAGAAATAGATGATTTCGACGTGGGAACCTCTAGTGAACATAATTGTGCAATTACACCTTTTTTTTTATTTCTTTAGAAGCTTTGTCATTTCGTTAGAGCTGATTATCTTTCCCGATTTCCCTGTGATACCCCTTAATTCAAATTCTTTTCATTCCGAAAAAGAAAAGAAAAAAATAAAATAAAAATAAAAATAAAATAAATAAATAAAAAATATAAATAAATAAATAAATAAAATCATGAAAAGTTCTTGAAAATTAAAAGCTATTGTACCCAAGGATTGTAGACATTAGAATCCTAGTACAACATTAGCATCACCCATTGGAATGGAAAGCATTGGGCTATTCAATACATATTCTCCCATGGATAGCTTGATATTATGGCACTTTCCAGAGCAATTTATGGTTTCTCCACTTGCAACCATCAATTGACACTATAGTGCTAGATATAGTAAGAAATTCAATTCCTTGGCTATCTTACAATAAAAAAATTATGGGTATTGCCCGAATAAATCAACAGTATTACCTTTTTCTTCTTGATATGTCCTTCTATCTTGATAGTTTGAGGAGTGGTAATTCCGGCCAATGCATTACAAGATATGGTTGGATTCATTTCTTCTTTCTACAGGGTTTGTTCTTGGTGTGTCTCCTCCTCTTTTGATGTTTCTTGTTCCTTTTCTTCCTCCTCTTCATAATCCACGTAAAATAATTTCTTCTCAGCACACTTATGACCTTTAGCGTATTTTCTATCACAACTGTAACAAAGCCCTTTTTCTCCTTTTTCTTCCAATCATTGTGGTGTAAACCTTGTAGGTTGTGGAAGACTAGGGTTAACAACACTTCCATCTTTATAGTTGTGAGTGGTAGGTTTCCTTGTCGCCATAATTTTGCTTTCCATTTTTCTTGCCAACCTGAATGCCTTCTCCAATGAATCAGGTTCCCAAAGGTGAACCTCATGTTGGATGCTATCCTTTAAAGTCCCTATGAACACATCAATCCTATGCTCCTTTGGAATATCTTTTACCATTATATTCAATTTTTGGAAGTCCTCAATGTGCTCCATCATTGAACCCTTTTGTTTGAGATTTATCAATTGGATAAAACAAGTGTTGCTTTTTGTAACCTCATAATGTGCTATCATTTCTTCCATAAAAGTGCCCAAGTGACAATTTCTTTGCGAGACAAAAGCCATTGATACCATACAAACTGATTTGGTTCCAAATATAAAGTTGCAATGCATACCTTTTGTGTATTTTGCACATTATGGAGATCGAAATATTGCCCCATCTATAGTATCCATGTTATGGGATCCTTGCCATCAAACTTCCTCATATCGATATTTGGAACATGGTGGGTCTTCAATCCAATGTTAGAGTCTATGAAATCATGATTAACATTTCTTTTTTTCGTATCATGTTTTTCCTTTGCTACCGTTTCGTCATTAGTAAGCATTTCTTGTAGCAATTTTGTCAAATTTTTCTTCAAATCTTCCATGTTACCTTTAAGTTTTTCTTCTATACCATCCATCTTAGCTTTTGTTACTTTTTGTGAGAGTGAATTTTGTTGTTCTTGGTCTCGTAATTTTGATATATAATGTTGCATTTCTTCCTCTTCTTCATGAGTCATGCTAGAGATTTCAGGTTGTTTACTAGGTGCTTCCATTTTATTTCTACAGGTTATCAATTAATGATAATAATGCTTCACTATGCCCTTTTAATTCCTTCAAACTATTTTTTCAACCAAACTTATGAAAAAAAATTTAAAAACTACACAGCTTTTTCACTTTGTAACAGCTCGATATTGAATTTTTTGTATCTCTGTAATTTCTGATCTCTAAGGTTTGAAATTTTGTCATGCGACAGCCCTCTGAGTCCTCTTTCCAACCCCGTAAGTCTGATCAGGGTTGCATTCTCCAAGGAAGTGTTATGCAAAATCTCCCACGATGACCTGATTATAGACTAGCTCAGTAGAGCGAACTTGTACGAAGTGCCATGTGTCATTGTTTCGACCTTAGGACCTAAAACCGATACACCGAAAACTAAAGGCTATCCTATTTCTATAACTTTTTACTAAATTTCAATCTGCTGCTCAGAGACAAAGTTATGACAAGTTTCCCTAGGTCACTTGTTTGAGATATAATTTAGAGCCTTCAAAACACTAACTTCCTTGAATCCTATCTCTGAAAATATAGCGAGAAAATATCTAAAATTTAGACTCGAGGTTCATTGTGATTTCATCTCAAAAGGGTTTTAATTTCAGCTTCTGAAATGTCGTAGAAAAAAAATTATAGTGAAAATTCCACGATGACCTGTTTGGAGCAGCGAAACCCTAGAATCCAAAGCCTATGATACCAAATGTTATGTAACCAATTCCCAAAATAGAATAAAAGATAGATCAACGACTTCAAAAATCATCCTCTTCAAGGGGGAAACCTCCTTTTCATTACACAAATGAACAATTCTTGGATGATACAAATGAAATAACCTCCTTTCTATATATAGGAGTCTAATGGGTCACAATATAATCAAAGCCAACATAACAATAATAATATAAGGGCACAACAATAACAATAGTGGGCTTCTATGGGACGCAATAATAACAATATGGGGGAAATAGGGGCACAACAATAACAATAAGGGCTACAATGACAATAGTAATAGGGTAATCACTAGTATTATAGGGATCTAAGACTACATGGCTCTAATGAGTGAGTTGGTAGAGACAAAGTCGTCTTCATTCGAGGAAGCTATACAACAAGCAGTGTGAGTTGATGCTATGGTAAAGGAATATGATTTCATTGTCAGAAACAATGTTTGATAATTGGTCCCAAGACCAATAGACAAATCAGTGGTTGGTTCGAGATGGATTTACAAGGTAAATCATGCAACATATGGTAGCATAGAGAAGCACAAGGCTATATATATGGCCAAGGGGTTCTCTCAGGTGGAGGGAACTAACTTTGAGAAGACATTTTCTCCAGTAGCAAGGTACTCATCCATCGGGTCAATTATAGCATGTTTTGTACAAATGGGGTGGAATATCCACTAGATGGATGTGAAGACAAGATTCCTCAATGGATTTATTGAGGAGGAGGTGTATATTGAGCATCCATAGGGGTTTGAAACCTTTGACAAAGAGCCACATGTGTGCAGACTCAAGTGAGTGTTGTATCGACTCAAGTAAGCACCCCATGCTTGTTATACCAAGATCAATATCTATCTCATCAGTTTGGGTTTCACCAAAAGTGAAGTAGTTGAAAACCTTTATCACATTGTGGCAAAGATAAATTATTGAGTATTGTTTTATATGTTGACGACTTGATCCTTACAGGTGATGAGAAGCTGATCAGATCTTTCAAGGAGGACCTTACAAGAGAGTTCAAGATGAAGGACATGGGCATCATGCAATACTTCCTTGGATTGGAAGTATGAAAAGGTGATGGGGAACTGTTTGTCTCTCAAGGAAAGTATGCCAATGAGATACTTCATAAGTTCTGCATGGATAGGTGCAAACCCATGGAGACTCCTCTAGCAAGAAACTAGAGGAAAGAGGATGCTACTTTAGGTGAAGTGGTGGAGGTTACCATTTACAGGCAGCTTGTGGGTTCACTTATATATTTGGTGAACAAATGACCATACATGTGTTATGCAGTTAATCAGCTTAGTCAAGCAATGGTTAAGCCAACCAAACTATATTGAAAGGCAGCAAAGTATGTGTTGAGATACCTCAGAGGCATTACTCAATTTGGTCTTTGGTACAAATAGGTAAGGGAGTGAAGTTGCAAGGATTCATAGATGCAGATTGGGCAGGGAGTCATCAGACAAGAAGAGAACATCAGGAGGAGTTTTCATTGTTTGGTCAATAGTGGTTTCTTGGTACATCAGGAAACAGAGATCTGTGGCACTCAGCTCAGCAGAAGTAGAGTACATGGCTGGAAATCAAGCAACATGTGAGGCTATTTGGATGATAAAGATTCTTGTTCGGTTATTTGGTTAGAAGATGGATCCTAGAGTGATTTACTGTGAAGATCATAGTTATATCAAAATCTCTGAGAATTTGGTATTTCATGATCAATCAAAGCATATCGACATCTGGTATCACCATCTACGATATTGTGTGTAGAGGTGGATTATGATGTTGCATTACATTCCGACAGAGGGAAAAAATGCAAATATTTTGACAAAGGCCTTGTCAAGAGGGAAATTTGAGTTCCATAGAAGCAAGATTGGGGTATATGATAATCCCTTTCTTGTTGAGAGAGAGTGTTGAAAATGCAGCGAGAAAATCTAGTTTTGACTTTGCCTTGGTCAAACTAGATTAAAATTTGAATTTCTATTTCAGCATAATACTTGGAGGTAGTTAACTGAGGTTACATGGCTCTTGTTACTTAGTTAACTCAATAAATTTGAGTTGGAGACTTGAGTTTAGCTATACATGATTCAGTGCTAATTTGTAGCAATCTATTTTAGTTAATTTTAGTTATTGTCAGTTTAACTAGTTCTAACTTTCAAAAGAACTAGTGGAGGTCAAGTTGTGGATGTGTAACTTCAACCACACTCAGTGATCAACCAGTTAACTGGTCAATCAACCCAAAATAATTATTGCATGCATAGAATTCAATTTATCCAATTGATATGGAGATTTCAAGGCAGTGTACTATCAATTGTAGCATATCCCCATGTCTATAGGTGGTGCATGCAATCAGAGATTGGCCTAAGGCTATTGTGCAATTCCTTGGTGTGAAATTCCTAAAAAATAGGGGCAATTCCTAAGGGAACAACGCAAGGAAATAGGATCTTGGGAAAGCTTGAAATTAGCTAAGTGTTGGGCCAGGTTCAGTTAGTCAGGCAGAGGGATAGACTATACAGTTGCAAGGTGTGCTCAAGCTTGAGAAAGAATTGTATTTATTGTCTTTTCTCTAATTAATGCAATACATATAGTAAGGGGTTTTCAGTAGTTTCTTCCCCTAGTATATCTTTGTGCACGTGTGATGTTTCCTTTTGCATTTTTATGGTTCTTGCTTTTGATAATGAAATTTCTTCCACAAATTAGTAGAGTAGCTTCAAGTCTTGTGATTTAGTAAATTTCATGAGTAGTATTGAATATACACATTAATTTCTACACATATTACCTTAATGCTTCTTCACAATAGAAATCAGAGCAATCTGATGCGCGTATATTGATATATCAACAAAATGGTTGTAGGTGATGATGCTTAATTTCTAAAAAATTATAAACTTATTTTGATTGAAACTTTTTGGGTTTATTCATATAACCATAGTACTTTCATCCTTGTGGAAATCTAATGCATCATTTGAAATATTTCCACAAATCAATTTCTACATTTTTTTAATGGAAAAATAATGTAAATAAGTGAGAAATTACCAAAAAGAATTATGCTTGTCCTTGGAAGCATGGTATTCATGTGCATAGATATGACGTAATACAATATAAGATGGCCTCCATGTAGAAATATGACTACCCTTTCTTCTCCCTTGTGCCTACACTTTTGCATGTCCTCATGCAAACAAGGTAGAGTTGTCAACTATAGAAATATGGTGTAGAATTGCAACTGATCAGGAAATTTTAATCTAAATCAAGAGACGCAATTCTACTCTACTACTCTACAAAAATTAATTCATAAGTTAGAACAACAATCTTAGACATGCATTAAGAAATAACACATGTGCACAATATTTTTATGGGGGAAAGCAACTGCTAAAACCCCTTAAGCTTGTGTTAGGGTCCCACCCTAACCCCCTTATTTATGTAGTGGGATCGAGTCATAGTTACGGTTAAGTAAAGAGTCAATAAAGCCCATATTAATAATTGTAAGTGGTTAACCCGCATTTAATGACGAGACCACAGTTAGTTGCAAATGGGCCATGGTATTAGATAGATGGTATTAATAAGAACCATGGTATTGCTCCATGGTATTGCATGTATGAGTCATATATAAAGGATAGAGACTCCATGCGAGGAGCATCGTGTCTTATTTTGTAATTGAGCTATGCTCTTTTGGAGGTTGCCCCCTCGAAGAGGCAAGTGAACATTGCTTTCTGAATAATAAAATACCTGCTGTTATTTCTCACTGTTCTATGTTCTGGGTATATTTCTATGCATATTTGGTATTCTTGTATCATCTTGCAGGTTAAGAGCATAACAAGTGGTATCAGAGCGCTTTCCAGGGCTGGTGGGATCTCCATTATTTAGCAATTTTTTTTTTTGGCTAGAGACGTGTTCCGGCGTCTTGAAACCACGGGATCTATCGTTGAGCGCATAAACCTGCGGATTTGGGAAGGCATGCACGCAGGAAATACAAGAGGTGGTCATGCTTGTTGGACTCCCTTGTAACCCCTGTGGGTACCCCTTCGAGTAGTAGCGCATTAGACAGAACCGTGTACGGACTTTCTTCCAAGTACCCTCTGGGTATATCGGAAGCCCCCTAGCTCCCTTGATAACCTCGCCATAGATAAACCATCACTCGTCTTGCTGCTACAGTACACCGAGAACAACACTCGGAAAGATTACTCGCCTGTACGATAGGGTAGTCGGGTTGTACGGCTAAGGGTATGGTTGATCCTCCTTAGTTAGTGCCCTGAAAAATTGGGCCGAGTACTACTGTCAGACCCTTATGTATATTACGATCTATAGCACCTGAAACTCCTCGAGACCATAGTTCCCTTTTCTATCTCTGGATCATGTATAATCTCTTCCAGATCAGATCTCGCAAGTGGGGTTTTGCAGTAGCAACAACAATCAGTCCCGCAGTTCAGATTTAACAGAACAACCATTCAAATCTATTGATCCATCAGATCCACCACATCACTCTATTCCACCACTCAGATCTATCTGCTCAGACATTCAGATCTCTCAGATCCACCAAATCTGCCATCCAGATCTGAGTAGTTGTGTGGGTTCCTATACCAAGGCGTGAATTTCGCAGGATTTTTGGCAGCATTGACATTTCATGGATTCGGCTACTGCAATAATCCTAAACAAGGAGTAAAACTCCGGTTGGAGTTTTCAAAAAAAATAAATCTCAGACCCCCGGGGTGCTTATTGGTGACCTATCCCATAAGAATCAGGACGACGAGCTGAGCAAGGTGGTACCATTCAATTGTTAGTGCCAAAAATAAAATAAAATCGGGTGGTCCCAAATTTCAAGTACATCAGATTGGTGCATGGTAGAAACTAGAGCTCAAGCTATGGCCAATGAGAAGATCGATAAACTTGAACAAGCCTTGAAAGACATCCAAGACCAATTGGCGACAATAACTACAACACTCTCTAAGGGCAAGGCGAAAGCCCGCGAGGAGGCGTATATTGGCAATGAACACAGTGAGGGTGAGTCTAGCCACTCTCTTCACCTCTGGGGCACCCACCAACAATCCCGTCTGCATCCACCCAAGCTGGATATGCATAAATTTGATGGTTCTCACCCAGTAGCATGGATATCACAAATGGAGCAGTATTTCAATCTGAATTACATCTTGGATAATGAGACTCAGCTTATGGTGGGAAGCATGTACTTGGACAATGAAAGATGGCAATGGTGGCAATGGCATCAACATTGCAATGGAAGGCCCTTGACTTGGAACACCTTCAAAAAAGCTCTTATAGAGTGTTTTGACCATGAATCTACTTTTTTGGTTCGTCTCACTAAGCTCCGATAGACTGGCACAATGGATGAATATATTACAACCTTTGAAGCCTTAGCTTTCCGCACTATGGGTCTCCAAGATGAGTTCTACACCGAATGTTTTATAAGTGGTCTTAAAGAGGCCATACAAGCTCACGTCCGACTGCACCACCCTCCCACATGGTCAGAGGCTTGCAAGGTAGCTCGTAAAGTTGAATGTGCGTTAGCGGCCCGGTCCAATCACCCAAATTTCACCACCAAGGGTCGCCCCCCACAGGCTCATAGCACTACTCAAACACTCAAGGTTCAAAAGGTGTCACCTGTGAAATGGCGGAAAGAAGAAAGCAGGGATTATGTTACTACTGTGATGAAAAATACTCCCCCGGTCATAAATGCAAGGAGCCCAAATTCTTTCAAATTGATGCTACTGATTACAACTCATTGGAAGAAGCCCCACCACTTGAGGAACCTGAGGAGGAAGAAGAGGACAACCAGAAGGACAATGTCCCTAACGAACCAATTATTTCGTTGCATGCTTTGGTAGGGATTTCTTCACCTCAAACTCTCAAAATCAGAGGTTTTATTAAGCATCGCCCAGTAGTAGTCTTGATTGATAGTGGAAGTACACATAATTTTATCCATCAAAGAGTCACGGAAGCAATGCATTGTTTTGTACGAGCAGTTTCTAACTTCCAAGTTCAAATTGTGGATGGGGGACCAATGAAATGTGACGGCCGTTGTGAAAATGTCAAACTTCAAATGGGGGATTATCAGTTGAAGGCCCACATGTTTTCCATACACATGGGAAGGTGCGACATTGTCCTCAGTGCTGAATGGCTTCCCACACTTGGGCCAATCACAATGGATTTCCAGGAGTTATATATGAGCTTTAAGTAGAACAACCACACACATACCCTCCGTGGTCTCCAGGCGGGAGCTCCCTCTATCATCAGCTCACATAGAATGGAAAAATTGTTAAAAAAGGGCCATCATGGAGTTATAGCTCAATTTAATGGCAACCAGGCCTTCGAACCCAATTCTCTTCTGATTCATCCTGAGATGCAACAGATTTTAAATAACCATCTGCCAGCCTTTGACAAGCCTCATGAGCTTCCACCCTCAAGAGGGGAACATGATCATAGCATCACTTTGGTCCTAGGGGCCCAACCACCATATGTGCGCCCATATAGATATCCGTTCGCCCAAAAGAATGAAATAGAAAAAATAATCAAGGAACTTTTGGAAGCAGGCGTCATTCGTCCCAGCATTAGTCCTTATTCATCACCGGTGGTCATGGTGCTCAAGAAAGATGGGGAATGGCGTATGTGTCCAGACTTCAGGGCCCTCAATAAGTTGACACTCAAAGATAAATTTCCCATTCCGGTTGTCGATGATTTGCTGGATGAATTAAATGGCACTCAATTCTTCACTAAGCTGGATCTTCTCTCAAGCTACCACCAAATTCGCATGAAAGAAGTCGACATTCCAAAGACTGCTTTTAGAACTCATGAAGGCCATTATGAGTTCCTGGTCATGCCATTCGGTCTTTGTAATGCCCCATCTACTTTTCAGAGCCTTATGAACCACCTCCTCAAACCATATCTCAGAAAATTTGTCCTTGTTTTCTTCGATGACATCCTCATCTACAGTCGCACTTGGGCGGCACATCTTCAGCATGTAGATCTACTCTTGCAACTGCTCCGCAAGCATAAATTATTTGTTAAGATGTCCAAGTGTTATTTTGGCATGAAAGAAGTTCAGTATTTGGGCCACATTGTGGGGCATGAAGGTGTCAGGGTGGACCCCAAAAATATCTAGGCAATGTAGGATTGGCCTCAACCTAAGACCTTGAAGAGCCTGAGAGGATTTTTGGGTCTCACGGGCTACTATCGCAAATTTGTCCACAATTATGGTCACATTGTGAAGCCCCTCACTCAACTCCTCAAGAAAAATTCATTCCTCTGGAATGATGAAGCACAACAGGCCTTTACAGCTCTCAAAAATGCCATGTGTTCCACTCCAGTCTTAGCACTACCCGACTTCACCAAATCTTTTTTCATTGAATGTGATGCTTCGGGTACAGGTATTGGGGTGGTCTTAATGCAGGAAGGTTGGCCCTTGGCCTTCAGAAGCCAACAACTAAGTGGGAAGAATCTAGGGCAATCTACCTATAAGAAGGAGATGATGGCCATCGTACATGCAGTAGATACTTGGCGACCTTACTTATTGGGGCGACGTTTCCAAATCCGCATAGACCATCACAGTCTTAAATATTTTTTGGAGAAACACCTATCCTCACCACAACAAAATAAATGGCTCACAAAAATGATAGGATATGATTATGAGATCATTTACAAGAAAGGGCGCGAAAATATTGTAGCAGATGCATTATCTCGCTAATTTGAGGAGGAAAGTACCCTACTTGCAATTTTCCTTCCCATTCCAGAATGGATTAAAGAGGCTCACAGGGAATGGTTTTCACATCCCTGGCTCTCCCAACTCATTACTCAACTGCAGGCGGATCCAAATTCCACCAAGGGCTACTCGTGGCAGGATGAGATTCTTCGCTACAAGGACAGAGTCGTAATATCACCAACATCCACCCTCAAAAGCCGCATTTTGGTAGAGTTGCACTCATTCCCCACTGCAGGACATTCAGGCTTTCAGAAGATGTATGCTCATACTAGAAGATCATTTTTTTGGATTGGATGAAAAAGGACATTCTTACTTTTGTAGCAAAATGCTGAAGGGGAGACAGTCAAAGCACCAAGCACATTACAACCATTGCCCATCCCGGCATCAATATGGACAGAGGTTTCAATGGATTTCATTACAGGTCTTCCGAAGTCTGGAAACAAGTCAGTCATCATTGTGGTTGTGGACCAACTTTCTAAGTATGCTCATTTTTGTGCCCTACCCCACTCTTTTACATCGACTTTGATCGCTCAATCTTTCATGGATCAGATCTTCAAATTACATGGCATGCCCACTTCTATTGTGTCTAATCGTGACCCGATCTTCACCAGTAATTTTTGGTAGGAACTCTTCAGGCTACAAGGTACCCAACTAAAACGCAGTACTTCCTATCATCCACAAACATATGGTCAAACTGAAGTAGTCAAAAAATGTCTGGAAACCTACCTTAGGTGTTTCACTTAAGAAAAGCAACATCTTTGGGTACAGTGGTTACCTCTAGCTGAATGGTGGTATAACACCAACTATCATGCCACCACCAAAGTGAGTCCCTATGAAGCAGTTTATGGTCAACTCCCTCCTTCCCCTACTTCTTATATCAAGGGGTGCTCAAAGGTACAAGCAGTGGATCAACTCCTACAGAACCACACAACTATGCTCGCCCATCTTAGAGAGAATCTTCATCAAGCTCAAAACCGCATGAAGCAACAGGTAGATCAGCATCGCTCAGAACGCCAATTTCAAGAAGGGGATCAGGTATTTTTGAGGCTGAAACCATATAAGCAAACATCACTCAAAGAAAAGGGTTGTCAAAAACTATCTCCAAAATTCTACGGACCGTATCAAGTACTTTAGCACATTGGAGAAGTGGCCTACAAGCTAGCATTGCCACCCACTGCAAAAATCCATCCAGTTTTCCATGTCTCATGCCTCAAGAAAGTGATTGGGAACAATTGCAGAATTCAAACCAGTCTACCTGAATTGGATGAAGAAGGGTCAATCTGGCTCCAACTTGAATAGGTCCTAGACACACGAGAACGACACCTATGTGGCCGCATGATCAAGTCCTCGTCAAGTGGAAAGACACCTCTCCGAAAGATGCAACCTGGGAACCAGCCACTATTCTTCAGCAGTTTCCGCAACTTCAGCCTTGAGGACAAGGCTATTCTTATGGGGGAGGGCATGTTAGGGTCCCACCCTAACCCCCTTATTTATGTAGTGGGATCAAGTCATAGTTATAGTTAAGTAAAGAGTCAATAAAGCCCATATTAATAATTGTAAGTGGGTAACCCGCATTTAATGACGGGACCACAGTTAGTTGCAAATGGACCATGGTATTAGATAGATGGAATTAATAAGAACCATGGTATTGCATGTATGATTCATATATAAAGGATAGAGACTCCCTGCGAGGAGCATCGTGTCTTATTTTGTAATCGAGCTCTGCTCTATTGGAGGTTGCCCCTCGAAGAGGCAAGTGAACATTGCTTTCTGAATAATAAAATACCTGCTGTTATTTCTCACTGTTCTATGTTCTGGGTATATTTTTGTGCATATTTGGTATTCTTATATCGTCTTGTAGGTTAAGAGCGTAACAGCCTGCTTGCATTAATCAAATGACTAGAGAATGTATTATAATTGCTTGCTCACTCTGAGATCAACCTGCAAGTGAATAACCTATCTCTCTACTCAATGAGAAGCTCTGACCTAGAATTAGTCAATTTATGCCTCTGCTTGAGCCCCTATCTCCTTGTGCAAATCATGAGGAATTAGGCTACTATTATTTAGGAATTTTTCTCCAATTAATTGCGCAATTCCCAAGGTTTATCATTTGGTTGCATGCAACACATGTACACTCTAAACTAGTCTACAAATGATGTTACACTGCCTTAGAATATCCACCACAACTAGTGAACTCAAATCTAGCTATTTTGTGTTGATTGATCAGTTAACTAGATTATCACTAAGTTAGATTATTGTCCCACTGCACAATTGACCTTCCACTAGTTCCATCAATTGTTAGAACTAGTTTAAATTAAAACAACTTGAAACAACTAACATTGATTGCTACAAATTAGAATCACACATGCTTAACTGAACTTCAAGCCCTCTAACTCGAATTTATTGAGCTAATTAAATCGTATGTATTTATGTCACATTTTCTCCTCTATTTTCAAAGTAAGTTGATAGGATTCCTCCATTGCCTTTGGAGTCATCATACTAATATCATCTTGAATATCCATTCTTAGTCAATTTATGTATCTAGCTACCTTCTCTACAGTGTATACCACATAACATGCTCTTATGCTAACTCTATAAAACTCTTCTATATATTCCTTTACAGTCATCATTATTTGCCTAAATAAAGAACGATGGTAGTGCTGGGGAAAAAATTTGCCACTAGTTTTGCAACCTTTTGATCCCAACTCCTGATCTTCTACTTATTATGCTTCCTCCTCTCTACCTGCACACCATCCCACCATATAGGTGTGTGCCCTTTCACCATAAATTTCTCTTTCTTCTCATCTTCCATCTCCTCATACTCAAAAAAAAAATTCCATGTCATTGATCCAACCGATAAGCTCTTCACGATTCAAACTACCACTATAGTTTGTAATGTATGACTTGGGTCATGAGGTGGATCCTAGAAATATTCTCAACATTCTCATCTCAATGGGTTCTTGAACAACTTCTTCTTCTCCTTGAGGTTCTTCTTCCTCACTTACATCACTAGGATCCCTTTTATCACCTTCTATGACATTTAGCCTTTCCTCCAAACATTGCATCACCCTCATCACTTCAGCGTTTTCTATTGGCCTTCTACCTCTTTGAACTCCTCTTAAAACTCTAATAGCCATGATTGAAACCTTCAAAAATGTGGAAAAAAATGGTGTGCAATAACAGGGCACACCATTTTTTTCCAGGAAATTAGCCTATTTTTGCTTGCAATAACAGGGCTTTCCAAAATTTGCACAATTGTAAAATGGGTTTTGATTTACCTGCTAACTATAGCATATCTCCAAATATTATAACATATAGTTCCAATGAAAATAGCACAATATCAAATAATCACCAATTCAAAACCTTGGTTCACCACCTATTTTTCTATAACATCAATTTTAACTATTTGTAATTGACTATATTCTTATTATTCACATTTTCTATCATTCAACACAATGACATTGTCACTTTACATTCAAAATTTTTATTTCATCATTTTTCATCATTAAAGTTATTAACAATATTTATAATCTCAACAAACTAAGGTAACTAAGAAAATTTAAAATTAAAATGACTAGATTAATCTGAAACATATTTAGCATAGTTAAAATGATTATATTAATATTAGACAAATTTACATATTATCTCTTACCTCGTACTGTCCTCTCTCCCTCTCTCTCCATCTTCCTTATCACTCCCACTCTCTAGACCCACCTTTCTCTCTCTATTTCTTTCTTCTTACCTCTCTCTCTCTCTCTCTCTCTCCAATTATGTTACTATATCCCTCCCTCTCCCCTCTCTCCTTCTCTCTCCCATTCTCTCCATATCTCCTTCTTTGTCTCTTTATCTCACCCCCAAACATACACACACTCTCTTTGTCTCTCCCTTTTCACTCCCTCTCTCTCTCCACTTCTCACTCTATATGTATTTATTCTTCCCTCCCTATCCCTCCCTCTCTCCTCCTCTCTCTCATACTTCCTCTCTCTCCCTTTATCTCTTCCCCCATCTCTCTCTCTCTCTCTCTCTCTCTCTCTCTCTCTCTCTCTCTCCCTCCTTCCCTCTACCCTCTAATCCTCTCTCTTCCCCCATCGCTCTGCTCCGCACTCCCAAGTCTTGTCTCTCGTTCTTCCTTTCTCTCCCTTTCCCTCCTCTCTTTCAAGTCTTGTCTCTCATTCTTCCTTTCTCTCCCTTTCTCTCCTACCTCCCTCTATCTCCCCCCATCACTCTCTCTCTCTATATATCTCCAACTATGTCACTATATACCTCCCTCTCTCCTCTCTCCTTGTGTCCCCCTTCTCTCTATCTATCTTTCTTTGTATCATTATCTAACCCCTAAACATACACTCTCTCTCTACATCTCTCCCTTGTCACTCCCACTATCTCTCTGCTTCTAGAACTCTCTTTCTTTGTTCTTCCTTCCCATATATATCTAGAGTTAATATATATCATGATATCATGATATATTAATATATATTATAATATAACATATTTAATATTGTATTAATCCAAAGTTATTAAATTTAATAATATTAATATTATGATATTTTTCCCTTGGAAAAATGCAGATCAACCCTGAAGGGCCTAATCCCAAGGGCGTCAAGGAGAATTGACCCTGTGACTTGTTATCACCCCAAGAAACTCTCCTAGGTTGTATATCGGAGATGCTTGGGAACATTACAAACTCAACTAAATGTTGGATAAATGGTGGATGAATGAAACAAATGCTGCATATTCAAGCCAGATAACCACTTCTACTATGATTGACCCCAGACATGGGTGAACACCCCCAGACTACAAGGCTTTTAACCACCAATTACTCACAGTTTGAGGACAAGGTGATAATGGAGAAGACTGACCACACCAGTAGATGCACAGGACCCTGTGATGGCCGGCTGCAACCAGTTAAAAGGTTTGTAAATCTAGTTTCTAATATATAGATAGGATGACAGCTCTCTATGCATTAAACAACAGAAACCTGCATACATGTTCAATGATACATGCTAAATCCTAACACAGAGGTGGGATGATAGCCCCTTTGATGCTAAACATTCACAGCACATGAACAAATGCAAAACAGGCACAGCCTGGAACGAGAAGAAGAAGTGGAAAGTGAGCAATTGACAGCAAAAGAAGCTTGTATTAATTGGAAATGAAGACCAGACGCTGCAGGTTAAAAAATAGTTATAGTCTCAAGAAGTTGAACCTTACAACAGAGTCACCTTCATCTAACACTCATCCAACTGTTACATCGTGTGTCTGGGTATATATAGAATCTGTTTACAAAATTTCTCTGCTAGGCTATGCATGGAGGGATCATAATGGATCACCAACCGCTCTAATTGCTTGGTATGGTCCTCTGCTGCAACTTGACAATGTTGGTGAACAAAAGTGATCTTCTCTGATATTCTGTTGTCCTTCATGAGCAGGTGGAGTGTAATATGGAAGACATTTCATGACTGATAAATGTGTTTAACTGCTCGAGGCATGTCCTTTTCGCTCTTGGCCATTCTGTTTCTTGAATGCAGTTGTTGAAAATGAAATGCACTAGGTACGGGCGAACCAGCCACTTTCTTCTTTTAGGAGCATGTAGTGATTGGGGTGAGAGGAATGCACTGAAGAGGGGGGATATCAACCATTGGATCACACAGATAGGCGACGGATATGACACAACGGGAAAAATGGAAGAAACGGGAGAAAACAACCGTGAGCCGTTGGATCCCGAGCGAGCAGATCCAATGGATATCAGGCAGAAGAAGTAGCACGGGCGATAACGAGCGGGGAATTGAGCTTGAGCGGTAAGTGGTATGTATCGCACCACTTTGGGGAGGAAGGCAGAGATTGGTTTGCAAGAGAGGCGATTTTTGATCGCGATCAGGTTGCATCGCAATATCACATCGGCGGAAGATAAAGGACAAAGCCATAACACACATGGGTGCGATTTGTGATAGTGATCAGATCGCATCGCAGTATCGCGTCGGCGGAAGTTGGGGGCGAAACCTTAAAAAACACATGGATGCGATATGCGATAGCGATCAGATCGCATCGTAATATCGCATTAGCAGAAGACAAGGGGCGAAATCAGGCAGCGGGGTAAATGTGCGATTGCGATCAGATCGCATCGCAAGGGGAAAACCGAAGGTAGTGGGGTGAAAGGGAAGAGAGAAGATGAAGGAAAATGGAGGAAAAGAATGCTGCGATCTGCCTTTCTGAGCATAAGCACACAACCAAGCTGGTATTTGGTCCTCCAAATGCTGAAGTATGTAGCATAGCTAACCCTGGCTCCTTCTGGGGATAAGATCCTCCCTATGAGGTCTCAAGAACTGCAGACCAATGCCTTCATAGAAAATCAGCTTAAACAACATTTGCCTAGTATTCCATTGGGCATGGAGTCAAACTAAGTCTACATAAAAACCTGTAAAATACAATGCTGACAATTATTAAGGCCTGGGAGCCTTAAACAAAATATTCAAAAACTGGCCAATTGATGGGCCACCAAAACTGTTTCTCCTGCTCTCAGCCCGGTTCATCATAGATCAGCAGGACTGGATTGATTTGATCCTCTACATCAAAGAGTTTAGGACATTTGATCTTGCCAGGTAGAAATGGATCAAATTTCATCCCCTTTCTGTGTATTTTCTTCCTTGGATGTTCTTCATGGGAGCCTTCGTACACCTCTTGAATGATCATGGTTGTTGTGTACTTCTCTGTGTCATTTATGGTCTGCACAACTAATATGCATAATGAACCATTGTTTTCTTGTGCAGGAGGCACAAAGACATCATCTGCTCCAGCATCTTTCATAGAACAGTCCTCATCCAAGGAAGAATCCCAAACTGGGCATCCTCTTCCTCTATCACCAGGCAAGCTGCCTTTTCAATCTGTGCGGAGGCCATCTGGGCAGACATCAGAATATCAAGACTGATTTGATCAGTATCAGCCTCAGACCTTGAATTATGGCTTGCCTCAGAGTTCAAGGGGCAACTTAGAGGGATTGTCATTTGAGCAGACAGAGAAACATGAGATGATGGGGAGCTTTCTTCTCCCTTTATGATCACTGGACTGGGGACAAAAGCAGGCTGGAAAATTGGCAGATCTACATAGCCATGTGAAGATGAGCAGGCTTCAAGCACAGATTATTGGAAGAAGGGACCTGCTGCTAGTTGATTTTGCTAACAATCTTGTTGTTCTGCAGGTACAACAAACTGATTAGCAGTGCTCTTGGATACTGCTTCTTCGTAAGCAACTCTGGTTAGGAAAGGGGCACTACCCTTATATTCCAGACTGTGGACCTCCTCTTCATCAAATTTCTCTTCTTTTGAATGCTGCTCAACTCTTAACCTGGAAACTTCAAAGGCCAATAGCTCTATCATCCTAGCCATTTCGTCGATCTTATGATCTGAGGATGATGGGAGCCCATCCCTCTGCGAGTTCCCAGACTCGGTATAATCATAGAGAAGATCCTCTTTCTCCCCCCAGTGCTTTAAGAACACATCATCTAAGGTCTCAATATCTGTTATGGACCTAGGGGCTAATTCTTCAAACCATTTTCTAGCCTCCCCCTCTAGGCTTTGGAAAAAAACCCTCATCCACACATCCTCTTCATAGATATCCAGGTTATCAGCATAATAATAAAACGACTTTATATGCTCTTCAGCTGATATTTCTTCTGCACCAGTAAACTTAGGCATAAATTCTTGATAGTCTCCTACAGGCATGCCATGCAATGGGACAGTCAAGACCAGGGGTCCATACCTAGCAGCAAATATTCATTCTATCTTTGTAAGGGCTTGCTGACTTGCCATGGCTGAGGTATGCGAAAGGGATACTGGTGGTCTGAGTGGAATGGATCAATGAAAAGAATGACAGAAACCGAGGAATACAATGGACAACATGAATGCTTCTTACAATTGAGGTCCGAAAGGGAAATGAATGGAGAAGGAGCTGAATGAATCTCTAATGCTTCTATAATGTTTTCTTCTGCTTATGATCTTCTCAGGGTCAGGCACTGATTCAACTAGTGATTCTGGAGATATCTTCGAACGTGCCTCACCAGCTGCGCTAGAACTTCAATGTGGAGTCGCCAAAGGATGGCCTTCCTCTAGTGGAGTCACCAGATAGATGATTACAACCAAAATATGTGCCCAGACCTTGTCTATCATCAAAATCTGGAACTGTGTCGTCTCCCAGGGAAGCTGAGCTTCGCTTCTCCTCTCCCTAGAAACGGCGCCAATTAATGTTATCACCCCAAGAAACTCTCCTAGGTTGTATATCGGAGATGCTCAGGAACATTACAAACTCAACAAAATGTTGGATAAATGGTGGATGAATGAAACAAATGCTGCATATTCAAGCCAGATAACCACTTCTACTATGATTGACCCCAGACATGGGTGAACACCCCCAGACTACAAGGCTTTTAACCACAAATTACTCACAGTTTGAGGATAAGGTGATAATGGAGAAGACTAACCACACCAGCAGATGCACAGGACCCTGTGATGGTCAGCTGCAACTAGTTAAAAGGTCTGTAAATCTAGCTTCTAATACACAGATAGGACGACAACTCTCTATGCATTAAACAAAAGAAACCTGCATACATGTTCAATGATACATGCTAAATCCTAACACAGAGGTCGGATGACAACCCCTCTGATGCTAAACATTCACAGCACATGAACAAATGAAAAACAGGCACAGCCTGGAACAAGAAGAATAATTGGAAAGTGAGCGATTGACAACAAAAGAAGCTTGTATTAATTGGAAATGAAGATCAGACGTTGTAGGTTACAAAAGAGTTACAGTCTCCAGAAGTTGAACCTTACAACAGAGTCACCTTCATCTAACACTCATCCAACTGTTACATTGTGTGTCTAGGTATATATAGAACCTGTTTACAAAATTGCTCTGCTAGGATATGCATGGAGGGATCATAATGGATCACCAACCGCTCTAACTGCTTGGTATGGGCCTCTGCTGCAACCTGACAATGTTAGTGAACAAAAGTGATCTTCTCAGATATTCTGTTGTCCTTCATGAGCAGGTGGAGTGTAATATGGAAGACATTCCATGACTCATAAATGCGTTTAACGGCTCGAGGCATGTCCTTTTCGCTCTTGGCCATTCTGTTTCTTGAATGCAGTTGTTGAAAATGAAATGCACCAGGTACAGGCAAACCAACCACTTTCTTCTTTCAGGATCATGTAGTGATCGGGGTGAGAGGAATGCACTGAAGAGGGGGGATATCAGCCGTTGGATCGCACAGATAGGCGGCGGATATGACACAGTGGGTAAAATGGAAGAAACTGGAGCAAACAACCGTGAGCCGTTGGATCCTGAGCGAGCAGATCCAACAGATATCGGGCGGAAGAAGTAGCACAGGCGATAACGAGCAGGGAATCGAGCTTGAGCAGTAAGTGGTATGTATCACACCGCTTTGGGGAGGAAGGCGGAGATTGGTTTGAAAGAGAGGTGATGTGTGATTGTAATCAAATTGCATCGCAATATCACATCAGCGGAAGACAAAGGACAAAGCCATAACACACATGGGTGCGATTTGTGATAGCGATCAGATCGCATTGCAATATTGCGTTGGTGGAAGTTGGGGGCGAAACCTTAAAACACACATTGATGCGATATGCGATAGCGATCATATCACATCGCATTATCGCATCGGCGGAAGACAAGGGGCGAAATCAGGCATTGGGGTAAATGTGCGATTGCAATCAGATCGCATCGCAAGGGGAAAAATGGAGGCAGCAGGGTGAAAGGGAAGAGAGAAGATGAAGGAAAATGGAGGAAAATAATGCTGTGATCTACCTTTCTGAGCATAAGCACACGACCAAGCTGGTATTTGGTCCTCCAAATGCTGAAGTATGTAGCATAACTAACATGACCTTCCAATCGGCAAGGTACTTAACAAAGTGGACTCGACCAATTGAGTTAAACCTTGGGGCTAGTATTAATATTATAATATATTAATATGAATATTAGATTTAATAATAATAATAATAATAATAATCATCTTTTAATATTAATATTTGGGTTAATAATGTTTTTTTGCATGGTATTAATAATCATTTGGCCCATGGTATTTGGTCCATAGGCTTGGTATATAATTAGATGTTGATTTCTAATCCTATTTGATATATTCTTATTTATTTACCATACTTCTTTATACCTATTTTATATTTATTTATTTACTACACCTCTTTTATAAATATGATATTTGGCCCATGGTATTATTAATTATTTGTCCCATAGTATTTGGCCCATAATATTCACCTAGATAAAACCTCTTTTTCGAGCTTTTGTAAATATAAAGAGGTTTATGGAGTAAATATAAAAAGAGGTTTTATTTATTTACCATACCTTTTTTTTTTAGTGTTCGTAAACCTCTTTATATTTTGAATTTAATTGTGTTTATACATAATAATGATTAGATTGATTTTTAAATAGGGATGACATTAGATTAAAAATGTTAAATGTTAAACATTACGTTTATGTTTACGTATATTTTTATTTATTTACCATATCTCTTTTTCTAGTGTTCCTGAACCTCTTTATATTTTAAATTTATATTGTGTTTATATTCAGATGGGACGAAAGGGAAGATATCCTAAGATGGGGATATCTACCAAAGGGAGCGTTCACCACGTCTGAAGCTTATAAAATTATTTGCAATGACGCTGCACCTCAGGACCCGATCTGGGGCCAAATATGGAACTCAGGCTCGTGGCCCAAGATCTGTCATTTTCTCTGGTTGGTAGGGCATCAGAGAATCCTAACTTGGGACAAGCTCCGAAGGAAAAATTTCCACGGACCCTCCATATGCGTTAACTGCTGCGCCCATGAGGAAACGCTCCAACACTTGTTGGACTCTTGTCCTCTAGCCAACCAACTATGGGAGAAAGCAAGCTTTCGATGCCAAAAGAGATGCAGACTTGAAGATGAAATTACGAATTCCATACGACAATGGCAAAAGGACCCGTACAAGAGCAACATCCTCAATCATCTTTGGCGATTTATTCCTGGGCTAATCCTATGGAGTATTTGGAAGGAGCGAAACAAGCGCATCTTCAAAAATCAACGCTCCTCCATGGACACAATCTGGCAAATGCTTTGCAAAAATATCCAAGAAACTCTGATGATAAGATCATGGAAGAAGGAGGATTGGCCTACCCTAGCCAATGAGAAAGCCATCATGGACAATTGGCAGCTCAGATGCACCAACGGCACGAACCAGCAGATTCCCCCTGCAAACAGCAAGGACAAACAAGCTGAATGGAAGCCTCCGCCAAAGCATACTTTCAAACTCAACTTCGATGGTGCCTCAAAGGGGAATCCTGGGTTAGCAGGCTTTGGAGGAATAATCAGAAATCATGAAGGGACTCCCATGACACTCTTTTATGGAAGCATTGGTTGGGACACCAACAACTCAGCTGAATTGGAAGGGTTATGGCAGGGTCTTCAGCTCACGGGGGAGCTAAACCTCTATCCTCTGGAGGTTGAAGGAGACTCCCAAATCCTCATCAATATGGCAAAAAAAATCCTAAATGGATCACAAGCCAAAAAAGTAGCAACCAGCTAGAGGTTAGAGGCACGTCTGGAGGCAATAGAACAGAAGCTTCAAAGCAACAGAGCTATCACCTTCACTCATACAAAGAGGGAGGGCAATAAGATAGCGGACTACATGGCCAATGTTGGAGTGGGAGGAAATCACTCTCTAATTACAGGACAGCTGAATGACATATTATCGAATGAGGAAGCCCAAGAATGCTCTCGACTGGTCCAAATGGAGGAAACTCCCCCGGATGCGGGTGTTTAAAGCGATGGGACGGGAGTTGGAAGCTGGCCACATGCCGCTCCACGGGCATCACGTGGCACTCCATGCGAGAGGACGACGAGAACAATCCTGGTTTAAAACGAAGGGACGGGGGACGGCAGCAGTGAATGCCCGGAGAGTGCACTCGATCCAGAGCATTGCTGTAGTAATGGCGGATGGGAATTAGAGGTGGGTAGGTGACGATGAAGAGCATAAATCCGGTTTGGAGCAGGGAATTTTGGTCGTGTTGCATTTGGCTGGCCTCTCTGCCGTTGAAGCGGTCCCTTCTCAGGCGGTTGAGTCTATTACGGAGCTGGTTCTGGTAATCGACAGTCTGGTTCACTTGCCAGTTTGCAGGGAGTCTCATCCCATTATGGTGAGACCCAGACAGAGGTTGTTGAGCCGTCATGGTTCTTCCAGAGGCGGGGGTTCGAGCAAACCTGTGAGAGATGAAACGAGGCATTGCTGCCACTGTAATCTAGCAAGCTCCATTGGAGCCATTCCCCTGCTCGCTAGCCAACATATGGATGCCGGGGCATCCAGCTCGGCCTCCTTGCCAGCCTTTGGCTCCACTATTTTCAACTTCACCAGCTCTACGGCAAACCCGAGAATTAGTGCTCATGTTTCCATTCTGTTCATCGAGAACCCTCTTGAGGTGGATGACCCCATAGAAGCTCGGGAGCAAGGGATGCAGGACTACCATGGGGATGCAGAGCAAGCTCCAACAGCTGAGTTGGAGCAGGAAGAAAAGAGCCAGGCCAACGTCGAGGAAAAATCCAAGCATTCCCAGATTGCTCCTAACGCTACTACTGGGGAAGCGGAAGCGACCTCGCCTACTCATGCTGAGCCGAATTACTACGGCTGGTGCCCAATTGTGGAAGAGCAACTGGATGAGTCGAGTGAATAATCACGCCGACGCCCTTGATCCACCAGGTCGCTCCAGACTCAGCTGCCGTCTCCTGGTTTGTTGTTGTTTCAGTCAATGTTGTTTTAGGATGTTAAAGCTGTTGGTTTTTTGTGTCAATGATGAAAGTACTTACTGTTTCCCCTGCGCGGGACGACTTGAACAATTCTTTTTGTTTAAGACCCCTGCACGGGCTTCCGTCTATGGATAGTCTCGGAACTTCATGGAACCACCCCTGCGAGGGCTTGCTATGGGAAATTATGTCTAGGTCTTTGTCAGTCTTAGTTTTGTCTATGTCTGGTGCCCCTTGAGGGCAAGAGCATACTGGTCTTACCTGATGTAATTTTGCACTCTGTACATATTTAATAGATTAGCCTTGTTACCGAGAAAAAAAAATAATAACAATAATAATTAGATTGATTTTTAAATATGGCCGACATTAGATTAAAAATGTTAAATGTTAAATGTTAAACATTATGTTACGTCCCATACTGGGTTGTAGATCGCCTCTAGGCACAATGAATTTCTTAACTTTATCACTAACATGTTTAAAACACTCAATTTCATAGTTTTGTTTTTAATAACAAATTGCCATTGAAGAAGATAAAAACAATGAAGGATGTAAATGATGATGACTTGGTCCTTAGCTTATCCAGAGAGGTGTTGGAAGTTAACAATAGGGAAAAACAAATTATAACCTATGGGGATATTGTAATGTGTACATCCATTTAATACAAACATTATCATCTTGGAAATGTTTTTTTTTTTTTTCAACTAGGTATATAATAACATAATGCAGTGAATGTGTATGAAGCCATGGCCCTACCATACATTTGTACACTTGTTTCATATTAATGAATATTAAAACTATCCTATTAACCCTACCCACCCAGGTATGTTGACATATATCCCTGGTATGTCACTTTTTTAATACAATATGGACTTAGGCTCCAGCACACGAATTTGGGGTTAATTGATTTTTGGGGTGGGTCTGGCTCACAACCTATAATGTTGGATTTAATGCGAAATGTCACAACCGCAGTGGGTCTCCTCTGGGCGAGTGTTTACCAGAAAATGTAAGGCAAGGTAACTAGAAGGTGGTGTATTTCCACCATGCGATCAAAGTAGGACATACAACAATCCAGATTACCCTGGAGCTCATTAGGGTAACTAAGCCCAACTTGATTCTCTCTCGAGTCAAGACATTTGTTGGGTCACTTGTGTGAGCTAGAGCTCTAAAACTGGTCTGAGGTTTCTCGGTTTTGCCATTGGAATTCTCCGTGCTTTTACTTCCTACATGTGTGCCATCCTTTTCCACAGGTCCATTTTTGCTGGAACCCTTTATTTTTTCCAGATGCCTCTTCAGGTATGCTAAATTGAGGGAAAGGTTGGGCGATGCAGGTGAAACCTTGCCTCAACTCTTGGGGCGAGCTTTTAGACTACACTTTCCCTTGTTTGTTTCAATACTATGGGTTTACTATTCATTGTTGCCTTTCATTAATCCTTTCTGGTGTATGAAACCGTGTCACGAGGTAAGTGAAAGGGTTTTTCTTCTGTTGCATAATTCTCACCTAGATTTTATGTTCCTACTTCTTTGTCTTAACGCGAATATTTATTTCTGCAAGTTTACTCTTCAGGAAGAAAACAATTCCAATTTCCAACCCTACTTAGAAGTTTTAACTGTGTACAGGTAACCTAGGTTGGCAGAATTCCTATGCCATGCCTCTTGTGATTATAAGTTTCTATAGTTTCTTTCTTTGTAATTAATGCAACCTATTTTTCCCTTCGAGGGTTATACCTTTACAGAAACTCTTATGGGTGTTTGGTACTTCAAGTTGGCTCTACATTGGCTACTTCAAGTTTTCTTTTGTTCTTCATACAAAGGTTTGGTCTTCCCTTTAATGTTTTTCCAGAGTAAGGTTCCATGATGATGAATCTTGACTTGTGGAAACATTTAATCACTTCAAGGGTTTTTAGCATCAGTTAGTTATTTTTTGGTGTGGCATACAAGTCGCTCTTGCTATGATGACTGTAGGCGGTCATTAACTTATTTTTATTTCCATATGAGACATCTGTTTTGAGTAGTTTTGGCAGTAAAATGATGAACTACAGTCCTCTACTCAGCCTGCTTGTAGATATTGTTTGGTCTTGAAATCATTAACACCGTTTAACTAGTTTTCTGGTATATTCCTTTTGTATAATTTTTTGAACACTTATTAAGGGTTCTAAGTACTGAAGGGTGCAAGATATTTGCATAAATACATTTTTCTTTGTTTTTTATTTAATTCAGTTTTCCTCATGATTGTTAAATTGATGTATTTAGAAGTAAAATTACATCTACTGTTATAAACCCTCCAGGTTGTCCTCCTGGAGGAATTATTTGTGTTATTCTTTACGTTTTCCTATTAGTATTTATTCCCTGTCTTAGCCTTTCTATAGGCATTAGCACTATCTTTCTTTCTCTAATACATTTCAGTGAATATGTTCAACATATCTCTAGAGAACACTATTATATTTCCATTCATAAAATCTTGAGTCAATGTTATAATTTATTTTCCTAGAGGAAATCAATTTGCAGTACCTCTGTTTATTTACTACATGGGAACATAGTGAACACAATCATTATTCAGTTATTGTATTATTACTTGCATGAAAAAACAAATAGTTTATACAAAATCATCTATTTTATTTATAATGTCCATTTGTTTGTAATGAAAACTACACATATATTTTTTTTGTTTTCCTTCAAGCACAATAGCCACAGGTCTATACATTTATCTCTTTGATACAACCCATTTAACCTGAACATATTGTATTCTACTAACTACAAAAAAAATCAAAGAGTTACAACAATATTTATATTTTAAATGTATTGTGTACTTAGATTGTTCAGAAAGTTTCACCTCCCAACCGTGAGACTAGTTATTATGCCCCATCTCCCCCCGAGCCTTTTCTTTCCCAACAATTTTTCCTCTGAAGGTATCCCAAGAACCTTAATTAGACAGACTATGCCTGTGTCTTGAACCATTAGGGCACAATTGGAAATCAATTTCTTTTTCTTTATTATTATTATTCTTATGTCACTACTATGACCTTTTTTTAAATTCTTTTTTAATGTAAAGTTTCTAAACAACAACTAAAACTTACTAAACTATGTAAGTAAAATGATAATAATTGTTTGGTAACAACAAAACATGATTCAACAGATCAGGGTGTTACATCTTCCCCTCTTGAGAAAAACATTGTCCTCGGTGTTTAGTCTCTTTGTCAGAATAATTATGGATATGCTTTCTGCATAAATTTCTCATTTTCCCAAGTGGCTTCCTCTAGGTTGAAGTGCTTCCCCTGCACTTTAACCTAGGTGATGGCTCATCTCTGCAGCGTTATTTCTCTCCACTGAAGAATGCGCTGAGGCTCAGTCAAGAATTATCCATTCGGTTCGACCTATTGCATTTTCCATATTAAAGTTAATTCAGGAGGAAGAAACAAATAAATTTTTAAACTGAGATCACATTCTCTTTTTTCTAACAACAAAAGAAATTTAAACATCACCTGAACATCTTGCCAATGAATCACATGTCTAGATTCATATACATATCGTTTCAACAAAGAAACATGAAATACATTATGAACTTTTATATGGGCAAGGAAGGATAATCTGTAAGCAATGGGTCCAATGATTTCTAATATTTGAAAGGGAAGGCCAAAAAAGAGGAGCAAGCTTAGGACAACTAGTCCACCTCAAGGTGCTTTTCTTGGGTTTGATTTGCACATATACATGATCTCCCACTTGAAATTCGAGGTACATCCTCTTTCGATCTGCATGTGATTTATGCCTATCTTGGGAAGCTTTTAAATTTTGTCTAACTTTCCTCACAATATGCTCCATCTCTTCCAACATGTCAAGCCCCGGTATAAATTTGTTCTCAAGACTCTTCCAATTTGTAGGTGTCCTACACTTTCATCCATAAAGGACTTCAAAGGGGTTCATCTTCAGAGACTCATGATAACCATTGTTATATGCAAACTCCACCAAGTGCATGTAGTCCTCCCATTTGTGAGGTTGTTACATAACATACATACAAAGCATATCTTCCAAAACTTGATTCACACGCTCAGTCTGCCAATCCTTTTGTGGATGGTATGCAGTACTGAACTGAATTTGAGTTCCCAAACTGGTGAATAGGGCTTTCCAAAATGTTGATGTGAATTTCACATCTCTATCTGATATAACTACCTTAGGAATTCCATGAATTTGGAACACTTCCTTCATAAATATGTCTGCGATTTGGACCATTTTAAAGGTTGATTGTACCAAAATGAAATGAGATGTTTTACTCAGCTTATCCACAACCACCATGATTGAATCATTGTTCTTCTTTGACTTGGGTAATCTGGTAATAAAATCGAGGGTGATAACCTCCCATTTCCATTCAGGTATGGGTATCAGTTGAAGAAGACCAACAGGGTGTTGATGTTCAACTTTGACTTGTTGACATTCTATACATTTCAACCGATATTTTGCTATATATATGCGCATTCCCGAGCAAAAATAATATTTTTTAATAGAAGAAAACATTTTATGATATCCAGGATGGGCATTATATGGGCTTCTATGAAATTCATCCAATATCAACTGCCTAACAAAAATCTAGTTGGGAACATATATTTTATTCCTAAAAATGAGCATTTGGTCTCCATTTATCTCATAATCTAAGGTTTTTCCTTGGCTATTATCTTGATGGGCTTGCTGCCATAAGAATTTGTACTCAAGATCTTGTTGGGAAGCTTCTTTAATTTTCTCTACAAACTTAAACTCTATTTGATTAAAGCACAGTTCATAAATGCAATCTATCCTTCTGCTTCGTGCATCTGCTACCCAGTTTTCTTTGACTTTTAGATGCTTAATATCAAACTCATATTCACTAAGGAAGGCACACCACTTGGCTTCTCATGCATTTAAATTTGGTTGATTGAAATAGCTGGTCAAGTTACTATGATCTATTAACAACAGAAATTTTGTACCTAAGAGGTAATGTCTTCATACCTTTAGCGCATGGATTACAATAGTTAATATCAGATCTTAGGTAAAGTATCTATGCTCATGATCTTTCAATTTCTATGACTCATATGCTATTACTTTCCCATCTTGTGTTAACACGACCCCAACTCCTTCCACGCTGGCATTCGTGCAAACCACAAATTCTTTATTTCGGCCAATAATTTTTAATACAAGGGATGTAGTAACTAAATGTTTTAATTGATCAAACAATTGTTGACAAGCATTAGTCCACTTGAAAATTTTCCCTTTTTTCTATGGAGAGGTGATAGGATATGCAATCCAAGAGAATCCTTTTATGAACCAGCGATAATACCTGCCTAGCCCTATAAATGATCGTATATCAGCTACATTTTTTGGCACTAGCCATTCCATTATGGTCTTAATCTTTTCAAGATCGACAATTATTCCCTCTACCGAAATAATGTGCACTAAGTACTGGATTTGATCTTTATAGAAATAACATTTACTAAATTTGGCATACAGTTGGTGATCACGTAATGTTTACAATACTATTTGAAGATGCTCCTTATGCTCCTCTAAAGTTCTTAAAAATACCAAAATATGACCTATTGAAATCAGTACAAACTTATCCAAGAAATGACGAAAAATATCATGCATCAGGCTCATGAACATAGCTGGTGCATTAGTTAAACCAAAAGGTAGTACTACAAACTTGTAATGTCCATAACGAGTTCCAAAGGTTGTCTTACAAATGTTTGCATCCTTTACTAGAATTTGATGATACCCTGATCATAAATCGATTTTATAAAATACAGATGTGCCCTTCACTTGATCAAAAATGTCATCGATTCTGGGCAGGGGATATTTATTCTTAATATTTAATTTATTAAGCTACCTATAATCAATGCATAGTTGCAGCGTACCGTCTTTCTTTCTTACAAATAACACTGGAGCTCCCCAAGGTGACACACTAGGTCGAATATATCCTTTATCAAGCAATTATTGTAGTTGCATCTTAAGCTCAGTTAATTCAGGCACACTCATATGATAAGGGGCTCTTGAAACTGGCATTGCTCCAGGAGTTAACTCAATAGTAAAATCAATATCACGTTTTGGAGGTAGCCCCAGTATATTGTCAGGAAACACATCAATAGATTCTTGTACTTCGGGTATATTTTCCACGGTGAGGGTCTTCTACTTGGAATCAAAATACCCGACTTGAATTGCATAAATTACACAACATTTTCTTATACACTTACCCAACTGTGAAGCAATAATGGGTCACAACTTCATGGGTCTTCTAACCCCTTGGAAATCTTGTTGAGATACATCCTCAACCAAATAACTAATGGATTTTCCTTACAATTTACTATAGAACAGTGTCCCTTCAACCAATCCATCCCAAGCAATAGATCATATGATCCTAAAGGCAGAACATTCATTTCCACATTTATATCCTGATTTCTTATTTCAATGGAGCAGTTGGGTACTTTAGCATTTACCCTCCTTTTGGATCCAGTAACTAATTGTACTAGACAAGGATTTTTAAATTTGTACGTTTGCAAACAACATTTTTCCACTACTATGGGGTTGATATAACTTAAACTTGCGCCCATATCTACCAAAATAGATATAGGTTGATTAGTTATCTTACCTTCCAGCTCCACCATCGTAGGTTGATAATATGCTTGGAGATCCTCTAGCGCTGCATTAATTCTCGGCATACTGCTTGCCACCTCCCCGACTGTTGATGCTTCTTGCACATTATTAACCGGTTCAGTCTTGACACGTTGGGGGCAATTCTTATAGTAGTGGGGTTCTCTGCAGCCCCAACATTGCAAAGGAGGTTTCTTTCCTTGGCTGAGTTTTGGTTTGCTAGAAGCTTCAATGGATTTGGCTTCTGTTTTCCACTTGGGTTTTTGTTGGTTTCTTCCCAGTACTTTATTTGCTTGACCTCTCTGAACATTTCTAAAATTAGAAAACTTGATGCCTCTAGAGTTTTGATAATAAAAAAAAGTTACTCTTCTCCTGGGGCCAATTTTTATTACTGTATCCTTTTTGCTTCACCTATTCGTAGTACATTCGAGCCTTTCAAATTGCCTCATCCATAGTTTTAGGATTGTCAAATTCTATTATTTCTTTCATAAATACCGACAAGCTACTCAAGAAGCATTGTACTTTAGCTTTTTCCTCTTGGATATATGGTACATAACGCAATAGAAACGTAAATTTAGTCACATACTCATCCATGATTAATTGCCCCAGCTTTAAATCATGGAATTCTTTAGCCTTTTCATCATAGAATCGTTCTGTTAAATATTTATTCTTAAAGTGCTTTTGAAATTCATCCCAAGTTACATCTTGTTCATTGATTCCCTACACTGTTTTGACCTCATCCCACCATAGTGTGGCTTTTCCTTAGAGTTGATAAACGGTCAGACTTGCCTTAAGGTTACTTTCGTACTCATAAACTTGAAAATATTTATTCATATTAATAATCCAAGCTTCCGCAACTTCCTCAGCCTCCCCATCAAACATTGGGGATTTTATTTTTCTAAATTCCCCTTGCAATTCTAACTTCTGTAATTTTTCATTTTATTTGATCAGAAACATTACCTTACTCCTCTTCGTGATGGTTTCTACTACCATCATTCCCTTGAGTGTGGATTCCTTTTGGAACCTCCACCTCCTAGTGTTGTTGTTCTTCATCAATCATGGTCTAGGACTAGATCGAGAAGCTTGATGGTTCTGCATGTCAGAAAGACTTTTCAAAATTTTCTCTTGTTCGTGCATTAACCTTTAATTATCTATTTTTAACCAAACCATTTTAGCTTACAATTACTGCACAGTTTCTAGAAATGCACTGGTCTGATTTTGTTGATCTACCCCTAATTACACCCACATTCGGGAAGCTGTTTTAGTATTTGGCATGGGCCCAGATTCTATTGTTGTTCTTGGCTGAAATAGGCCTCCTGCTCCCCTCCTAATATTGATCTATTTAATTTTTATTCTCTCCCCTGTGCACATAAACACAATCCAATGTCATTACAATTGTCCCTTTCAGACCACAGTGTTGATAATCGTTCTCTGATACCACTTGTAACATGTACATCCATCTAATACAAACTTTACCACCTTGTAAAAGCTTTTTTTTTTTAAGTAGGTATATAGTAACATAACGCAGTGAATGCATATGAAATCATGGACCTACCATACATTTGTTCTTGCACACATATTTCAAATTAATGAATATTAAAACTAACCTATTAATCCTATCCACCCAGGTATGCGGACATATATCCCTGGTACATCACTTCTTTAATACAAGAGGGACTTAGGCTCCAACACACGAATTTGGGGTCAATTGATTTTTGGGGCAGGTTTGGCTCACAACCTGTAATGTTGGATTTAATGCGAAACGTCACAACCGCGGTGGGTCTCCTCTAGGCGAGTGTTTATTGGAAAATTTCAGACAACTAGCAGGTGATGTTATTTCCATCATGCGATCAGAGCAAGACATACAAAGATCCAGATTACCCTAGAGATCACTAGGGTGATTAAACCCAACTCAATTCCCGCTCGAGTCATGCCATTTATTGGGTCGCCTGTGCAAGCTAGAGCTCTACAACCGGACAAAGGTTGCTTTTTTATGCCATTGGAATTATCCGTCTTTTTACTGCCTATAGGTGCACCATCCTTTTCCAAGAGTCCATTTTTTCTGGAGCCCTTTATTTTTGCCAGGTACCTCTTCAGGTATGATTGATTGAGGGAAAGTTTGGGTAATGCAAGTGAAACCCTATCACAACTCTACGGGCGAACTTTTGGACTACACTTTCCCTTATTTGTTTCTATGTTGTGGGTTTACTATTCACTGTTGCCTTTCATTAATCCTATCTAGTGTATGATGTCGTGTCATGAGGTAAGCGAGAGGGTTTTCCTTTTGCTGCATAATTCTTAACCTAGATATTATGTTCTTACTAATTCCTTGTCTTACGTGAATATTTCTTTCTTGTAGGTTTACTCTTCAAGAAGGAAACAATGCCAGTTTCGAACCCCACCTGGAAGTTTTACCTGTGTGCAAGTAACCTAGGCTGCAAGAATTCCTGCGCTATGCCTCTTATGATTATAATTTTCTGCAATTGCTTTCTTTGTTATTAATGCAACCTATTTTTTCTTCTCAAGGTTATACCTCTACAGAAACTCTTATGGGTGTTCGGTACTTTAAGTTGGCTCTATAGTGGCTACTTCAGGTTCTCTTTTTTTCTTCATACAAATTTTTGGTCTTCCCTTTGATGTTTTTCCATATTAAGGTTCTATGATAATGAATCCCGACTTGTGGAAAACGTTTAATCCCTTAAAGGGTTTTTAGCATCGGTTAGTCATTTCTTGGTGTGGCATACAAGCCACTCTTGCTATGATGACTGGAGGCGGCCATTAACTTATCTTTATTTCCATATGAGACATCTATTTTGAGTGGTTTTGTGTGTGAAGGGATGAACTACAGTCCTCCACTTGGCCTTCTTGTAGATATTATTTGGTCCCGAAATCATTAGCAAAGTTTAACTAGTTTTCTGGTATATTCTTTTTGTATAATTTGTTGAACACTTATTAAGGGTTCTAAGTACTGAAGGGTGCAAGATATTTTCATAAATACATTTTTCTTTGTTTTCTATTTAATTTAGTTTTCCTCGTGAATGTATTTAGAAGTAAAATGACATCTGTCATTATAAACCCTATGGGTTCTCCTCCTGGAGGAATTATTTGTGTTATTCTTTGTGTTTTGCTATTAGTATTTATTCCCTGGCTTAGCCTTTCTATAGGCATTAGCACTGTCTTTATTTGTCTAATACATTGCAGTGAATATGTTTAGCATATTTCTAGACAATGCTATTAGATTTCCATTCATAAAATATTGAGTCAATGTTACAGTCTATTTTCCTACATGAAATCAGTTTGAAGTACCTTTGTTTATTTACGGAACACAATGAAAATGATCATTATTCAGTTATTGTCTTATTAGTTGCATGAAAAAGAAATAATGTATACATAATCATCTATTTTATTTATAGTGTCCATTTGTTTGTAATGCAAACTACACATATATTTCTTTTGTTTTCCTTCAAGCACAATAGCCACACATCTATACATTTAGTTCTCTGATACAACCCATTTAACCTAAACAGATTGTATTCTACTAACTACGAATAAAATCAAAGAGTTACAACAATACTTATCTTTTAAATCCACTGTGTACTTAGATTGTTCCGAAAGTTTCACCTCCCAACCGTGAGACTGACTATTAAATCCTTTCTCCCCCCAAGCCTTTCCTTGCTCAACAATTTTTCCTCTGAAGGTTTCTTGTACGTGGATCTCTAGATCTGCAATCCAATCCAGTACTGTACCTTTCTAAATCAGTTTAAGGTTGCACTGACTCTCAATTCAGCTCAATAACCTTAGTTAGACAAACTTTGACTGTGTCTTGAATCGTTTAGGTTCTAATTTTTCCTTTCTTTCTCCATCACTTCCAGTCAATCTTGGTATCCTCGAAGCTTCCACTGAGATGGGGATCCCATTACCCCTCTAGGAAATGGAGAAGGAAAACTAAGACATAAATAATTCTAACCGTCCGGGCATAATTAGAAATCAATTTCTTTTTCTTTGTTATTATTGTTCTTGGGTCACTACTATGAACTTTTTTTAAATTCTACTTTAATGTAAAGTTTCCAAACAACAACCCAGACTTACTAAACTATATAAGTAAAATGACAATAAATGTTCAGTAAAAAAAAACATAATTCAACGCATTGGGGTGTTACAGATATAGTGGAAAGAACATATAGATGATACTTCCACTTACATGGAGTGGCAATGGAAGTTAACAAGAGGGGGGATTTTTTTATATAACCTATGAGGGATATGTTGGAAAGAACATATAGATGCTACTTCCACTTGCAGTACCAAATCCAATATACTAAATCCAAGAACTAGGTTATATATAAACTATGGGAAGCATTTCTGGAGCAATGGTCAGTGAGATTCATGAGACTTATAATAATAAAAAAATTGCAATAATAAAAAAATAATTTTAAAAAATATTATTGCTAAACATTTCTTTTATAATATCTTCCAAAAACTACCAAAATATTTTTTTTTCTATTTTAATTTCATGTCTATTTAAAAAAAAAAAATTATGTTTTTCATTTTTCAGGAATATTATAAAAATTACAATGGAAAAACGAGGGACAAACCAACAAATGTTGGTAGGGATGTCCAAAAAATTGTACAAGGAGATGGTAAAAGAAATGAACACAGTTGCATTGAGACTTGTAATATATATATATATATATATATATATATATATATATATATATATATATATATATATATATATATATATATATATTATTTCTAAACATTTATTTTATGATATCTTCCAAAAATTACCAAAATATTTTTTTTTCTATTTTAATTTCATTTCTGTTTAAAAAAATATTATGTTTTTCATTTTTTAGGAATATTATAAAAATTACAATGGAAAAATGAGGGACAAACCAACAAATGTTGGTAGGGATGTCCAAAAAAGTGTACAAGGAGATGGTAAAAGAAATGAACATAATTGCATTATGAGAGGATCCATTCCAACAACAATGTGAAATTGAGGTATGCAATCACTGATTTATTATTTTATCTAAGTCAAATTTAATTACTACGTGACATATGATTTTTTTTTTGTATAAAATAAAATAAAACGGAACCCATTCATCTCATAATACAAGACAAGGATGAAGGAAATGGTCGATTGCAATGTTTGTGAGTACTTACATTTTGGGTTGTACTAAATATTTCATATTTATTGTGATATTTATATTTAAGTAATTAATTTACACTTGTTCATGGAAATTTTCTAATAGGTGCTAACATACAAAGTAGAGCCAACCAATGAAGTAAACGACATTAGGTTAAGTCATCTCGACTTGTTTAAATCAATCATGTTGATAGGTTTCATACCCACATTTTTCTAATGCATATCGTGAAATGAATATTTGTTGAACTACAATCAAATATAATTTTAACTTTTACATGGTTTAGCATACCTGAAGTCTCCACCACAGTGGATTGAGGTTTAGCTTGATGATTATAAATCGTTGCATAAATACGATGGTTACTGTTGGTTTATGTACATGTTAAATTGTAAGATTGGGGATTGTTGAGTCAATTGAAAGTTCCCATTACATAGAATAGAATATGGACTTAAAAGGGGGGATGAGGGATCTCTTCTCAAAATGACCAAAATTTGTAGGGAAGGACCCTTATACCTTCTCCATTGGAGGAAGGTTTAGGCCACCAGCATAGGGAGACAAGGTTGTGACTGCAAAGGTAGCCATCAGGATTTCAATGATTGCCAATGCAAATTCACCATCATCTTCAGGGAATCGTGTGAGTCTAACACAACCATGTGGATTTGTTAATATAGGTAAAGGTTAAAGAGGAAGGAGCTCATTTGATAGGGATCCACATAAATGCTTGCAGAATCCACCTTGTATTACTTGTTGGGGGTGTGGGGGACCTCATTACTTGTTTTATTTCCATGGGTCACAACCTAGAACCACACATAGAGAAAGAAAGGACTCAATGGGAAGAGCAGGTTGTAACCTTCAAATTTTATCTAGTGGTTGATAGCCATCAAGTTCAACATAAATCCACTATGGTGGAGACTTCATGTATGTTAAATCATGTAAAATTTTAAATTTTATTTGATTCTAGTGAAATGAATAGCTTTATTTCTCTATATGCATTAGAAATTGGCAGCCTATGAGCAAGATGAATTTAAGCAAGTAAATATAGATTTTGTGGTAAAAAAATTAGTAGGACCTAGGGTTGACCAATTTTTTTTAGACCTAGGGCTTTGTATAACTAAGTTAAAGGTGTATTCCACTACCCTGGGAGCATATGACGTAGTCATTAGAATGGGTTGGATAGATTCCCATCAAACTTTTGTAGATCGCTTCCAAAAAAGGTTGATTGGTTTAGATGATGAAGGAAGGTTAGCTTAATTATATGGTATCAAGAGAAAATTTTGCCTATGATTCTTCTTGACAATGAAAGTTGAATGTTGCCTTAATAAGGGATGTAAATTATATGTGATCAAGGTAATGAGTGTCAAGAAGGGACCCTCTTTAGATCAACACCTATTTTTTTCAAAATTAGAGGATGTTTTTCCGGAGGAGTTTCTAGGTTTACCCATTGAGAGGGAACTCTATTGCACAATCAAGCTACAACCAAGTAAAATTTAAATATATAAGACACCATATAGGATGATACTCCAGATCCTTGTAAGTTGTAGATGGACTTGAAGAAACTATTAGGCTTGGGAATTATTAGGCCCGTTATTTTTATTTTTATTTTGTGATTAGAGGAATCAACAAATGGGCCAATTTCATACTCACACGACATGTCAGGTCAATTCTAACTGCTACCACTATAACCTCTAGGTGCCTACATATGCCCCTTATGTAGACACATATAATTCGGGAGGATTTGAACCTCAAATATACCATGGGATAAAATAGTTATTATTGTCAAGAAAAATGATGGTTCCTTGAAATTTTTGATAGGTTTAATCAATTTGAATGTAGCCACAATGAATAATAGGTACTTGATATCCTAGAGAGACTATCTATTTGATCAGATGAAGGGAATAATGATTTCCTCAAAAATTGATATATGATTAGGATATTACTAGTTAAGGATTAAGGAGGTAGATATTCCTAAGACTACATTCTAAACTTTGTTTGGGAACTACAATATCACAATGGTTCCATTTCATTTAACCAATGAATTAGAAATATTCATGAGCCTCACAAATTGTGTATTCCAAAAGTACTTGTACCACCTTACATAGGTCGTTTTTTATGACATTCTCATATATTCCAAGAATGAAACGTAATATGAGGAGCACTTGTAGATTGTCTTGACATACTGATCCAGGAGGATCTCATCAGATCAGTTGCATAGGTTCATCGTCAGTGTCATCATCAGTGTTCAGTGTCATCGTCAATTCAATTCAGCTTCGACAGTTCGACGGTGTTGGTTATGGATCAGGTTGCTTACGTAATGTTCATGGTTTTCATGGCGTTTAATTGATAAGGGTTTGTACCTGGCTATTGACTTGTGTTCATCGACAGTTCCGCCAGGATTGGTCGACGACATGTGTCTTGTCGTTCGACTCGCAGGATTTGGTGTCGTCTGGAGCAGAGGTTCAAAATGTCATCAAGGTTGTTTTCACAACTGAGGATTGTGTCGACGATATGCATTTGGTTTTGTCACATGGTGACAATATGTTTTTTACAAACAACATGTAAACCCTAAACCTAATCTACCAGATGCACTATCAAAACTTAATCCTAAGTTGCAACCCTAACTATCAAAAATACATTGCAAACTTATGCCTAAGTCCTAATCTAACAATCACATTCAAAATGGTTATCAAACCCTAATCCATACATAAAACCTATTACCTATGTTCTATCGAACCTATCACAATACATTACAACTATGCCTAAGTCTAAAAACCTAAACCTAAACCTAACCAAGCTCTCGACCTATGTTAATAAAATCAATACAAAATGAAAATTATCAGTCCCTAATCGCCAACTGCTAAACCACATCAGGATTGTGCCATGTGAGCAGGCAGAGGAGGTTAGGCGGAGGTTAGCAATAACCGTAGCGGAATAAGCCGTCTAGCTTGGAAACCGCACGAGGGTAGCAACATGTGAATAGCGGAATGGAAATCAGGCAAAGTCATTGTAGACCGTCAGTTGGGAAACCACATTAGGATCGTTAGAGGACTGTTAAATGTGAACGGGTTGGAAAAACCACAGGACTTGACCGCAACCGCATTAGAGGTTAGTCGACGGATGTAACCGCTAGGTAGTTGTCACATGTGAACAGTAGTGAAATCGTTGCCGGAACCGCCCGGGACAAGCCACTGGGTGGCAGTCAGGCAGTCGACCGCTCAGTGTTCACATGACAACCGTTAGCCCTCCACCCGGTTAGCTGCCAGCTAGTGGTTTCAGGTAGTCCAAAGTTATTTTTGGTTTTTTGTATTAGAAATTTTGGTTATGTTAATTCAAGGACCTTGGAACCTAATCCTAGGTGTCTCCTAACCACAAGATCAAGTTGTAAACGCAATACGATACAACAATATTCACCTCAAACCTAGCCCAAGGTGGTTTTGATGCATCTACAGGCCTATAAGAGGTGGATTTTCCTTCATTGATGGGAAGAGTGTTTTCTGGATTTTTCTTGCAGATTCTGGAGGTCAGAGGCAATTTTGTTTTCAGTGTTACGGGAGCATCCAGAGTCGGTATTGGAAACAGTAAGAAGCATTGGAAAGATGGTTTAGAGGGCTATCTGATGACAGTAATCAGAAGTGAGTGCATGCACATTCAGACTGATCAAGTCTCTATGTAATCAACTCCTTCTGTTCATTCCTAATAAAAATGGTCATCCATTTTGAAGGCAGACTCGGAGACGTCGTCCATCAAGAACGAACTCCATCATCAATTTTGTTGTCTGCTATCACTGTGTTTTTATTGTTTTATCTTCTGTTATGCATCCTTATTATGTTTAATCAATTGTCATAAAGTCTTCTACTCAAGAAGTTTTCCTTGATTTCCGCACTTTCAATTAACATTCAAATCATAAATGGCTAATCCCTTCTACATAAGTTTTAGTTTATGATCATTTCAGATCATATAATTTGGTATCATAGTAGGTTGCGTTTGTAGAATTTTCCATTGAATGTTAAATAGGTCAAAGTCGCAATGAGGAGAAGGAATCCTTGAGTAGATCGATCTAGATATTAGAAAGTGACGAATCGTTCCTAAGTCGAGCATGACAGGATCTGATGTAGGTGAAAACATTGAAACTAAGATGAGTGATGAATAGTTTCATCAAGCATTCTTGACTAGGCAAAATATGTTGGGAGAACTGTACGACGACAAGAAGGCGAGAGATGCAGCTTCTTCTTCAAAGACATCGAAGAAGGAAAAAGGTAAAGGAAAGGCTAATAAACCACCTTCACCTCCATCATCTCCATCATCATCATCATCTTCTTCTTCTTCCAGTGCAGAATCTAAAATAGAAAAGAAACCTAAGAAAACATCTCTTTTGAAACTTGATGTAAAATTTGAGTTACCTATTTATGATGGCAAAATGAATCTTGAAAAGTTAGATAACTCGATTAAGCAGTTAGAAGTGTATTGTCTCATTTAGAAAATTTATAGCGATAAGACAAAAATTCAGTTAGCTACACTTAGAATGGGGGGAACAACTTTAATCTGGTGGGAAACTAAAACTCAGATAGATGTAAAGTGTAAAGGAAAAGTCATCTCGTCATGGTCTAATTTTTAAAAATCTCTTAGGAAAGAGTTCTATCCTTTAGGATACATGCAACAAGCTATGATTGATTGGTAGCATCTGAGGCAAGGTAAAGGGCAGAGTTTTCAGGAGTTTACTCAGGAGTTTATAAAGAAATCATTGGTGTCTGGTATTTCATTGGGTACACGTGAAACTTTATTAAAATACATCGGCAGTTTACATTCATATTTGCAGCATACATTATTGATGTTTAATCTTGATGATTTTGAGGAAGTGTGTGTTCAGGCCATGCATATTGAATCAGGTGGCAAACCATTCAAGTTTTCATCGCAATCATCCAAAGAGTTGGAAGTCAAAGATTCCAGTCACAGTAAGGGGAAGAATAATTCAAAGAGAAATAAATTAGCGATAGCTCAGAAGGAAAGATCTACTTGTTCTCATTGCTAGAGAATCGGTCATGATGAATCTAAGTGTTGGAAACTTCATCCAAAACTTAAGCCCAAAAAGTTCCTTAAGGAGAAGGATGAAAAGAAGGCAATTGCAGTAGTCCAGCAAGATCTAGGTTCAGATTTAGGTGATGAAAGGAGGATAACTGTTATGGTTATGATAGGTAAAGCTTTTGATACTGGTTCAAGTTCGAAAACTATTGCATCTTCATCGAACATTAATCCTTCACATGAGGATAAGAGAGTTGAATTGTTTAACATAAGGATAAATTCTAAGCATATAAAGATAGATACAATGTTTGACAGTGGATCACAGGCGAATTTAACCTCTGAATATTTAGTTAAAAGTTTGGGTTTGGAAACACGGAATCATCTAAGACCTTACCCATTAGGATGGCTAAAGAAATCAACTCAGATAAAATTCACCATACAATGTCGATTAAGATTTGCCATAACAGCTAATTACATTGATTAAGCGGAATTAGATGTGGTTCCAGTAGAGATATGTGGAGTTGTCTTAGGAAGTGCTTGTCTTTATGATCGTGATGCAGTATTTTACAGGAGAGAACATAAATATCACCTTAAGAAAGATGGGTTGAATTTATTGTCAGGGCACATCAAAACAAAAATCACTTGAATTAAGTTAATGTTAATTAGATGAAGTGATTAATAAGTTCAAACAAGCGGTTTGTAATCATGTGTGTAAAGGATCAACATAACAATCAACATGATTCTTGTTTAAGTTATGCAACTCAGCTTAAAGATTGTTTGCTTAAAGAAATATAAACAATTCCAGTTCTATGTAAAACCAAACATCTTACTCATAAGCAGGGAATACAACATGAATTACAGTTTGTGCCTAAATCTCCTCTTCCTAATGTCAGAATGAATCAATTTAGTTCAAGTTTGGAAATTAATAGATACAAGGATACAAGTCAATATTGGGGAAAGTCAGTGTTCAACTTCTCTTATATTGTGTCACCATTTCATGTTTTGAATAGTCTGGAAACCTCTTTTCAAGTGGAGACGAAACCTATTTGTTTTCATTTCAAAGCCTTTTCTAAAGCAATGTCAAAGTATCTAAGGGAAACTTATGCATCAGAGAAAAGTGCTAATCAATGGAAACATCATTTAATGAATAATGGAAAAGTGATTGAAACAAATCAACAACTAATTTAATACTTTCAAAGACAAACTAAGTTGCAACAATTTTTACCTTCTAGTTTGATGGGTTCATTGCAGCAAGTTCACTTAGTAATCAGGAATCAGGAAAGTATAGCTAGTTTGATGTCAAGAATATCTTTGATTTCCTCTATTATTCCGCAAAATAGATTGTTAATACATGTCAATGGTATTGAGCAATATCCTGTAGAGATTGTTTTCAAAGATGATTATGAATCACTAAATCATGGTTCTTCGTGGAAAGAAATCAATTTCCATGCTCATAACAGGTTGTTTGACCATCGTCGCAAGTTGTTCATACTGCAGATGGATGGAACAAGTCACCGAATCAAAATGTGCCATGGTTAGCATCATCAGGGTCATCACTTGCAAGTGATTGATCAAATGTATTGGTACATCATCAGGTCAAGGTGGAAAGTGAGGGAGTTGTACCCTCATCGACTATTTATTTAGTTAAACTTTTGTGGTCCAAAAGTTTTCAAGTGGAGAGGATTGATCCAGGAGGATCTCGTTAGATTAGTTGCACATGTTCATCATCAGTGTCATCATTAGTGTTCAACATCATCGTCAATTCAGTTCAGCTTCGACAGTTCCACATTGTTGGTTATGGATCAGGTTGTTCAAGTAATGTTCATAGTTTTCATGGTGTTCAGTTGATAAGGGTTTGTACCTGGCTATCGACTTGTGTTCATCGACGGTTCCGCCAGGATTGATCGATGACATGTGTCTTGTCGTTCGACTCGCAAGACTTGGTGTCGTCCGTGGTAGAGGTTCAAAATGTCGTCAAGGTTGTTTTCACAACTAAGGATTGTTTTGACGATATGCATTTCGTTTCATCACATAGTGACAATATTTTTTTTACAAACAACATGTAAACCCTAAACCTAATCTACCAGATGCACTATCAAAACTTAACCCTAATTTGCAACCCTAACTATAAAAAATACATTGCAAACTTATGACTAAGTCCTAATCTAACCGTCACATTCAAAATGGTTATCAAACCCTAATCCATACATAAAACCTATTACCTAAGTTCTACCAAACCTATCACAATACATTACAACTATGCCTAAGTCTAAGAACCTAAACCTATATCTAACCAAGCTCTCGGCCTATGTTAATAAAAACAATATAAAATGCAAATTATCAATCCCTAACTGCCAACTGCTAAACCGCAATGAGACTGTGCCATGTGAGCAGGCAGAGGAGGCTAGGTGGAGGTTAGCAGTAACCGTAGTGGAATAAGTCGTCTAGTTCGGAAACCGTGTGGGAGTAGCAGCATGTGAATAGCGGAAATGGAAATTAGGTGGAGTCACCGTAGACCGTCAGCTGGGAAACCTCGTCGGGACCATCAGAGGACTGTTAAATGTGAACAGGTTGGAACGACCACATGACTCGACCATAACTGTCGCCGAAACCACTGGGGATAAGCCACCAAGTGGCGATCAGGCAGTTGATCGCTTGGTGTTCACATGACAACTGTTAGCCCTCCGCCTGGTTAGCTACCAGTTAACGGTTTCAGGTAGTCCAAAGTTATTTTTGGGTTTTTGTATTAACAATTTTAGTTATGTTAATTCGAGGACCTTGGAACCTAATCCTAGGTGTCTCCTAACCACAAGAATGAGGTGTAAACCCATTCTGATACAACCAAATTCACCTAAAACCTAGCCCAAGGTGGTTTTGATCCATCTACAGGCCTATAAGAGGTGGATTTGCCTTCATTGATAGGAAGAGTTGTTTTCTGACTTTTGATTGCAGATTCTAGAGGTCATAGGCAGTTTTGTTTTCAGTGTTACGAGAGCATCTAGAGTCGGTTTTGGAAACTGTAAGAAGCATTGGAAAGCTGGTTCAAAGGGATATCTGATGACTACAGTTAGAAGTGCTTGTGTGCACACTCAGACTTATCAAATCTCTGTGTAATCAACTCCTTCTGTTCATTCCTAATAAAAACGGTCACTCATCTTGAAAGCAGACCCGGAGACGTAGTCCATCAGGGATGAACTCCGTCATCAATTTTGTTGTCTGGTATCGTTGTGTTTTTACTATTTTCACTTCTATTATGCATATTTATTATGTTTAATCAGTTGTCATAAAGTCTTCTCCTCAAGCAATTTTCCTTTATTTCTACTCTTTCAGTTAACATTCAAATCATAAATGGCTAATCCCTTCTACATCAGTTTTAGTTTATGTTCATTTCAGATCACATACTTTAAGAAAAAAAAGTTATATGGAACTTTTTTGAAGTGATCTTTATTTCATAAGGAGATTCACTATTTCACTAATATTATTTTAGGAGAATGGGTTTCTATGGACCTTGAAAAGGTGAAGTCCATACTGGATTGGTTAATGCTAAAAAAATGCTCACGAGGTTCAAAGAATCATGGGGTTAGCAGGATATTACCAAAGGTCCGTGGAATGGTTCTTGAAGATTGTGAAACCCATCATTACATTATAGTGCAAAGGAGTTAGGTATGTGTGGACAAATAAATGAAAAAATACACTCATCAAGCTAAAGAGATTATTGGCCAATGCACTAATCCTTCGCCTGCCTGACATGTGTTGACAAGCAAAGTTTCATATATTTCACATTCTTTCGCTTCCAACTTCTTTGAATCTCACTAGGTTGTTGAGATAATGGGACTAGGCTTGGGGTTTAGTGCCCATAATCAAACTAAAATTATATACAATAGATTTTTATAATAAAACAAACGAAAATTGTTTACAACAAAGAATTATATATAAAGGAGACAATATAAATAGCCATATACATTGCATAAAGTAAATAAATTGAGACTTAAGCAAACTAACAACAAAGTGATAACAAATTACAAGAAGATTTTTAAGAGGAAACCCCATCAACCATAATGCCACACAAGTATGTTGTGAAATATGATATAAATTTACCAAGAATTTCAACCACTAATATCAGTCCTAAAAATTAAGAATATAAAGAAAAATTATTAGAGAAATATGCAAGAAAAATATAGGTTGTAAATTGCTAATTTTATTAATAAAATTTGAGTACAACATGTTGTTTTGACTCATTCCTGTGAGAATCATGACTAGAAATCAACTTTAATATGTTTAATATGTAAAATGATTCATACATAGACACTTAGAATGCCAAATAATAAGCAAGGCAAAATGTTGGGAAACTTGGACTCTTTCAATAAGATTGGATCAACAATATTTTGTAAAAAATGCACCAGTTAGCACTAATATAAGAGATAGTAGAGCTTCTAACAACATAAAACAATGCAAGAAATAAATAACAACATTAATAAAAGGACCAAAAATTTAATGAGCTCACTTTTTCCTTGTCACTCCTATAAGCATTTCTATTGTCATAAAAACATGTAAGCTCTTGTATTCTATAATGAATTAATTAGAGGAAAAATGACAACCATAAAAATTATTCATACCTCTCCTCACTAGTATTTTCCATCCTCCCTTCTATGCCTTATGTTTAGTTTTATACTCCCATTAGGAGTTGGAGGGAAAAAAACTTTCTCACAAATAATGTTTGTATTATGTTAATACTTTTTCTTTTTAATTTGGGAGAAGGCTTTTAGAAAGAAAAAAAAATAAATTAATTAATTTTATATTAGTAGTTGTGACCCTCGATCATGTCCATAAAATATTTTCATTAACCTTATAACTCCCATGTAAAAAAACATTTATAAATATGACATCATCAAGAATATCATCACCATAAAATATCACATGCATGAAGTAAGCCAATACCAATAAACATGTCTAAATAAGCATGTGCAATCACCTTGTGTCTCCCGTCAACCATAATGTCTGTCTCCCGTCAACCATAATGTCATCAAAATATGTACCATAGTCAAAAAATAAAATGTTGTCCCAAAAACATGAAAATGTCGTAATCTAAAATAAGTCGAAGTAAAATGAAGTAAAAACATCATATCAAAGAAATATATCAAGTTAGCTCAAGAGGTTTTCTCGGGCCAACCATGTAGGATGGTCTCTTTTCCTCCTCCTTCCCTTCTCTTTGTAGCTATGAATAAATGTCTTGGATGGAGATTTATCTCCTCCCACATCCTTCATCTATAGGAATTTCAAAATGTGTATGTAATGAAGTAGCCTCAGAGGGAGAATGTGAAGACATAACTGACATATGAAATTTCCCAATGCAAGATGTGCAGGAGAATCAAGGGGTTGTTGAGCATGAAAATAAGTGGCATGAGACAATTCATAAGGTATTTGAGGAGAAATGATCACAGGGTGAACTAAGCAGTAAGAGATAGTAGGCCTATGTGAAAATCTAGATGCAGGCCTGATAGGGTTGGTCTCCCAACCATCATTTTGAGCTCATTGATGTTGGGATTCATGAGGTTATGGATTTTTCATTATGTTAGGATGTGGAAGAGTTATGTTTAGTGAAGCATATGCAGTAGGAGGAGCGGAAGGAGGACCTTTAAGGTATAAGTGGCCAGTTTGGTTGTATTGGTTGAACTCCTCAAAGTCTACATCAAAGTGTATATAAAATCTAATCCTTTTGTTCTCGTTTTCCCTCCATGATACATTGGTTCTTTTTTTTTCCTTCTTTTATTTCATTTTGAACCTATTCTAAAGAAACTCATATTGTACTATGATAAAAAAAATTGGGCATGTAGCCATCGATTTTTTGAGCATAAATATATAATCAACAAAACAAGGACTGCTTAATACATGTTTCACACACATGCTGGAGTGTTTTTCATACACACACAAGGGAAAATATAAAATAGGGGAGGGCATTGTATGTACATGCAAATAGAACAAGTGTTATGCACAACATGTTGATAAGATGAATATGAATGAAATATTTTGTGCCCATATAAAATGCTTATCAAAATATTTTGAACTAATTACAAATAGGAATATGTATGGTGTTGCTAGGTAATAATGAAGGCAATCTGTTTTGAGATTTTCCTCCTTGTTTATGCCACAAACCAAAATATATATGTGTTTGTGTGTGTGTGTGTGTGGAGAAAACATAAAAAATATTTTTAGCTGGGTAAAGGATAAAACAATACTACAAGACTTTATAAAATAATTTATAAATAATACTAGGTAAGTATAATGAATGAATATATGAATTGGGTGAATTGAGGCTTGAGCTTTACATTTTCTTACCTAGGTTATCATCCAAACTATAAATAGACTCCATATATTACCTAACATTTCATTTTGAATGTGATTGTGAAAATGACAAAAATTAGGGGATGTTGTCTCAGTGTTGGAGGAGGAAAATGGTTAAGTATGGAATGAACATGTGCTTGCATAATGGGCCAAAATGTTGGTCTTTTGACATTTCGGGTAGCATACTTATGAGTTTATTGATCACATGAGTCATATAAATTTGTAATTATGAAAACATTTATTAATTTTCATGATGTGTTACTTAGAAGGGTGATGGCACAAATCTATAATGGAACCCAAATGGAGGTGCACAAACCAAATGCAACTTTATTCTATATGTAATAAGACCAAGCATGCTCATGTTTGAGTGCTAGAAATGTGTGTTTGGGGTCATGTAGCACAACTAGATAAATATGGTAAGGCACACAAAAGATTATACACTTTCCTCTTGTTGGGTCTTTAAAATGTCATTCATTTGACCCTCTTTCCTTTCACTTTGCTTCAGAATTTGCCATATTTTGCAGCTCCATAACCACGCACTAAGACCATCTGCATAATTAAATATGGGGTTAGACACATTATTTTCCAATACATTTATTAGGTATTTTTAGTGAATTTATGGTTAAATATTAGAAAAATAACATGTATTCACTTATATATAGAATTTGGATGAGTTTTGTGATGTATGTAGGCATATTTGAAGATTCCAGAACATTTATATTTTGCCTCTAAGTCTCAAATTCGATTTTCCCCTTAAAACTCTTAAATATTTGAGATCATTGATCAAGCACAATTCATGGAGAAGAATCATGGAAGTTTTCATAAGTGTCTCCTATCAAAGCTAGGAGAGAAGATGTGATAATTGCTAGATGTCAACACATGGTTGTAACCACATGAGATATTTGTGGATCTAGGAGAGATTTGAGGATCTACATTTATGAATTAGTTATCTTAGTTTTTGTATAAATAAGAGTGCCTTCTCCTCTAAAAAGGTGTCAAAATTTTGGGAGCTTTTCTCATGCTTCAATGTAGAGTTTTGGATGTTAAAGATTGGTACTATGCTTATGATTGATGTAATGAATACCATTGTAGTTCACTTTGATATGGTTGGTGTTTGATCAATAGTTTTCTCAACTTTCCACCTCTCATGCACTTTAGAATGGCCACCTAATGAGTATGGGATGTATTCTAATGCTTTATTTATTTATTTTGTTTATGTTAATTTTAAGTCTTCTTTCATACTCATTCGATTTGTGTTCATTTGTAGGTCAAGTGTTATTGCTCTCATTTCATAGACTCGTTTATTTTCAATTTGTTTGCTTTTAGATTCATATATAGCCATGAATGATTCTAATTTAACAAAACATACATTAGTAATTTCAATTGATCTATCATTGCTTTTAGAATAGGTTGCCTTTAAATTACATAGTTTAGGAATTAAATGCTTTCTAAGTATGGGATTTGTTGCTTTCTAGATTAAATTTACTTTCAAGTCACTAGAATAGATCTACTTCCTATTGGTAAAATATATTTACTTTCATGTCAATTATCATTTCAAAAGATTTCTTTCCAAGTTCTGAATTGAGACTTTTGAAAAAGAAAGTGTGTGCATACTCATATCACACATGTTTCATCAATAGGCTTTCCATCATTTCAATAGGTTAATTTACTCTTAAATTGAAAGATGATTCTTAGCATATATTGTGCAGGTATACATCGCAAGTTCACGAACCCCAGGTTTGACAAGTAATTTAACTGAAAATTAAATAACCAACACCTTTGTATGGTGAAAAGAAATTAGGAAGGGCTACAAATGATATTCATTAATTTTTAATTTACCATTTCTAGGGCTTGATGTGCTAGTCAAATAAGACATAATACAACAAAAAAATTATGAATATGAGTCACCCAAGATGGTTTTTTGACAGCCATGAGGACAAACCTTGGGATTCCGTAGAAAGGTTTGTTCCACTGTCACAATATAGATAGAAGGATATCAATCATATTAAATCATGAAAAGACAAACCCAATTGAAATTTGAAATGAAGGGCTATGTGTAGCTTGAGACTGTGAGTCATATTGCATGGCAGATTCCCAATACGATTTTTGCAAAAAGGGGGACATACACCTATTGTTGTGATACCATAGCATGGGTCAAGAATTTATCATTTTGTTATGAGAGTTGACTTAAGACATGGCTGACAAACTCAATATAATGCCCATGTATCGAGACCAGATGTGAAATAATAGAGAAATTGGGTCTAATATAATTTGTCTAATTTTTTTTATCATAGCTAGGGAATGTGTCTATCATGCACTAGTTAAAAAGATAAGGAAAATAACCTTTTTAAAACAGGTGCATCAAGTTGTTGAGATAACATGGTATGGGTGCACATAAAACCATGCACTAGATAAGCTAAGGCCACAAGCATTAGTGTTTGCGTATACACTAATTTAGCTATGGTGATGAGCAATTTACATATGTATTAATAAAATAAAACTAGAAAGATGGTAAAATGAATTTACACAGCTAGGGACTATGTTGAAAGGATTTGGGCACGTGGGTTATGGTGTGGCCGCATGCATTCTTTTTGAATCCATATAAATTAAACTCAAGTGGTGTAAGAATACTCTAGGTTGCAGGTAACTATGAAAATAGAGTAGGGATACTTGTATGTGAAGGTGAACATGGTTTTTCAAAGAATTTAGAAGAGGAACACTTAATCTTGTGCATGCATTACAGTTTAAAAAAATAGGGAGTAATGAAAGGAAGAATCTGAATGGACTAACTCTTGGCATGAAGTTCAATGGATCAAACAGTACAATATTTGTAAAAGAATCAATAATAATGGGATTTAATACCAAATAGTGCTCTACATGTGACCAATGTGTTTTATCTGTCCTGGAATCAGTTTCCAACGGTTCCCTTAAGTTGTTGTAAGCACTAGACAAAACTTTCAGAGAGCCTATGAGCTTATTTTCTCCTAAAGATATAGATCATATGCCAACTGCCTCCCTTTAGTTGCAAATCAAGACGTGCTCCTCAAGAAGATGTGGTGAAATAAACTTCAGTGATGTCTAATAACTTTATCTAGTAATCAAATCTTGCTTTGTATGATCCAAATTGATATTACCATAGGCCTAATGCATGTGGTTTCATAAAATTATTTATGCCTAGGTGTATATAAAACCAAATCATATCCATATAATAAATATTTACGATGGTGTGATTAATGACATTTGATCTTATTGTGTGGATTTCATTCTTTTCTAGAAAGGGTGTATTTGTTTTACAATTGTAGTATCTTGTGTTCCTCCCTAGCCTTTGTACACGGTTAATGCCACATGCATGGAGAATATGATCTCTCTATGGTTTGATTTACACCACGTGCCACCCCTAAGTACATGTCATATGGTGTTAGAAAATTACATAAGGTTTAATAATCCACATAGCTAAGTAAGCCTTCACATATAGTATCAGACACATTATATGTGTTATTGAGCACTAGTGGTGTCAGACCACATTCAATGGTTTAGAGGAAAATTTGTAGAACATGCATTTACACCCCTAGCGAGGGAAATGTCAGAACATCATAACATATGGTTACATATGTTGAATATTTTAAACAACTAAACTTCATGGCCATGCCCCCTTAATACTATAAACTATATGGGCTAGATCATGGCATATATGTTATCAGTGTTTGCAAGGGGCACATATATTATATAAATTTTATAAAAACCTTATAATCATAAGTTTATGCCACTCATGGCAACGTCTAGGTTATTGTATTCAACAACATATATCTATATCTATATCTATATATATGTATGTATATATATATATATATATATATATATATATATATATATATATATATATATATATATATATATATATATATATATATATATATATATATAGACAAACACACACACACACACACACACTCTCTATTCATGACATAGAGATATATAGATACTCTCTCTCTCTCTCTCTATTCATGACCTAAAAAATATATCGTAAGTTTGAAACTCAATTTCTATTACACATCCAAAATATAATCATGTTGTGAAGTATAATTTTCTAGTGAAGACTAATCATGGAATTGCAATGAAAGAGTGCCCACAACGAAACTGTAGCTATCAATCTTGTAAATGCATTAATACTTTCAATATCATAAAAACTTTCAAACCATTTATGAAATGTATATCACACAATGTATAACTTCATATAAGACTATGTTATGATATATAAACATGAAACTACACAATGATGTTATGTCATTACTCCTTATTTCTCCAAGGGACCCCACCTACTAAGACTAAGAAGTTTAGTTATTTTAGGTATATTACTTTTAAGTCTTTTTAGGAGGAGGAGTCATGAAAAAGTATAATGGCTTGCACAATTTTTAATGAAAGTGGCTCAACATCCAACAACTCCACAGGGTGGGTTGTATGTAATAGGCTAGAACTCAGATTCTATGGGATCATTTAGTAAAAAGAGTTTGGAGTAGTGAGAGAGGGTAGATAAGTTGTCATGTAGGGAAAGTAAGCAAGGGATGTGATAAAATGGGATTAAATATGACCTATTATGTTTTTCTGTAGAAAAAGTGATGAGGGAGTGCCAAGTTAAGTGGAATCATATTCTTGTGTACCAATAGATAATCACTATGCTTTCTTGCTCATTAATATATAGTTAATAAGAAGTTATTAAGACAAAAATTACAAAAATAACTACTTTGGACATTCTTATCCGAAATGGCCTAGATTCAAGGGGGAAAGAACATTCTACTTAAAGGTGACTGTTGAAAAATAAAAAGGCAAGTGAAAGAAACGAAGAAATCAAGCAATGCAAAATGAAACATAAAAACAAGAGTAATAGACAATTAAAAAGAAATAAAAGCAATATGTACAGGAAATATCATAAACAATTATTTCATCCTTTGTTTGTGTAAAAGGAGGGGAAGTTGCTCCCATGCTTGTCTCATTTGAAGTACAAAACTTGTCACAGAGATGTGCTTTGTGATTTATGTTTCTCACAAACATAAGATTAACAACCTGTCTAGAGTACTCAATAGGAAAGCTAAAGTGAGAAAGGAATGATTACTTGGGATTTTTCTCATTCGTCATTTTAAACATTATATTAATAGGATTTTATCTTTTCTTGTCATCTCCCTGGTTCAAAGTACCATTTTAAATGGTGTAAGAATCATAATAGTGTGAATCCTTATCAGACCAAGAGAGGGGATATTTGAATTCATGTAAGAAATCAAAATACCTTTTTTTTTTTATCATCATAACATTAGAAAGTGACTTGTAATATTTTTGGGTCACTTGGGCTTCCAATATCCAATAATATAAATTTAAATATTTTTATTTTTGCCTCCTCCTTAGGTGTCTCTTTATTTTTGGACACATTCTTGGGTGAAAAATAACTTTCGAGAGGATAAATCTCTTTAGGGTATTTATTGTCTTTGAGTGAAATAATTTCCTTCTTATTAGAGGGTTGTTAATGGATAAATGAGAAAATACTTTCATCTCTTAAGAATATTTTCCAATCCTCTTCATTTTTTAGCAAATGAGGTTGATATAATGATTGTAAAATGAAGTCAGACCTATCAAATAGAAGTTATCTTTGAGGACTAGAAACATATACAACTAAGCGATTAAATAAGGTATTTAATTCCATGAGAACATGAATAATGTTAAAATAAATTAATTCAGAATTTGTTGCCATGCAACTTGAGTATATAATTTGATTAACTTATTAGAAGGAGAATGTACCATTTTGATAATGTTGGCAATAAGTTGAGAGTCACCAAAAGTGGTTAAGTTCTTAAAACCCAATTTGAGGGATTGGTGAATACATAAAAATAATGCTTCAAACACAAAAATGTTATTCATGTGTTTGAATTCAAGTATAAATACAAATTGGTGTATCTTACCAAGGGAAGAATACAAAATGACTTTAGCACCATTTCCTTCACTAAAGGATTCACTGTCAAGGTGCATATGCTAAAATTGATATGCTTGATTAACGAGGAAAGGAGGAGATGATTGTTGTTCAGTGAAAAGAAAGTAAACCACCCAAGTCTTCTTCACTATATTTTACATGAGGCTGAGGAAAAAATTCAATATAAGGTGAGATCCTTCCCTTAAAATAATAATATTCTTACCATCTTTAGAAAGGGTGATATGACTGCCATCCAATAACATATACCCACCTGTTATTTTTTTCCAGTCTCTACCATGGATGATTGAATAGTTACTTACTAGAATATTTGTTACTTGGATATTAAAAGCTATGATTTTAGGATGAGCACATAAAACTAATGTGACATATTTAATCTCACCAATGGTTTTTTGTTGAGAATTGTTTTAGACTGCCATTTTCTTGGGTATCTCGTTAGAACATTGTAAGCCTAATTCTTCCATAATAATTTTAGGCATAACATTGGGTCCTAACCCACTATCAACTATACAACAATAAGAAGTTTTATCACAAAATTTGATAGAGACATAAAAAGGAGGGTTTTTATAAAAAAAAAATAGAATTATTTATAGGAAATATTTTGTCTTCAAGAGGATCCTCATTCAGGTGGTTCTCAAGGAAATGGATAGGAGCAAGCATCTTTCCTTCAATAAAATTCTTTAAATGTTGTTACTACTTAGGAATGGAGGCCATATCAAGCATTGTAGCATTAACCTTGATGTTTGACATTTTCTTTAGAATATTTAATCTAGAGACAACCAAAGAGGAAGGGGTGGAATAATTTACATTTATATGCAAGGAAGTGGCCTCTAGGGTTCTTTAGTTACTGGCCTCCTTTGGAGGGTTGATTCCTAGCATTTCTACCTCTTAAGGTGCTCCATGTTTCAACCATCATGACTTCATTGTCATCTACCCAATCCATGTTTGCAACCCCAGGGTTAGTTCTTTTCCCAAAAATAATTTCCTAAGCATTCCTTTTAATCTCATAGGTATTTTCCTCATTTTTTTCTTCATAGAAGTTACACCGTGACCTTGAAAGAAGGACATTCAAATGATATGTCTTGGAAATGTTTCTAATGGGAGCCGAAGTAGAATCTTCATCATGTGCTTGCAACATGACTTCCTTAAATGATTACTCTTTTCTAGCATGATTTGAACAACGAAATATATGTTATATTGGTCTACTTAGTCTTCAAGTGGAAGACCATCGTGATGTAATTTATCTTCATATTCCAAAAATATTAGTAAATTAGAACTCCGGTTATTTTCATTTTTCTCCTCAAATCGATGATGATAAGTAGGCGAAAGAGTACTAAAGTAGTGCATCAGGGCTACTTGATTTTGTGGCCTGATGATATTTGGAACCTTATTATACAATTTGGTGAAATGAAGATTAAATGAAGTAATAGTTTCACATTCGGTAAAGGTAACATTGTTGTATTCTCATAGGAGATCAATAAGGCTCTAAGATTGGCCATAAGTAGAATTAAACTAGTAACAGAGCTCCATCCACGAAAAGAAGGATTTGGGTGAAAGTTAAAATAAATCGATTGTTTCTTTTCCTTCCAAATATTTCATAAATGAACACATGTAGGTGTCTTTATCATTGGCACCAATATTGTGATATGCACTAGAAAATAAATTAGGTGTTCATTAGTAGTGATGGTTCCATCGACTGAGAACTTAAGAAGATGATCTTTAAATTTTGGGAAGTGGAGCATTATTAGACAATAAATTTAATGTGTAGGCCACATATAAAAGAGTGGCATTCATGTATTTTTTTAACTGGAAAAAAACCATACTTCTTGATTACCTTGGTAGGATTAGTGGTAGATTAAACTAATTAAAAGATGAATAAAGACTGTTGATTTGGATGGATAATGGTGTAGTTGATGAAGACTATAAGGAAGAGAGAGTAGAATGAGAAGAAGAGCGAGTTCTTGACATTACTCTTCGAGATGGAGAGGTTATTCTAGAAGAACAAATAAAATCTTAATAAAATTGACACCGAGCTTGGGTGTCAAGGTTAATTTTTCATCTTTGCATCTCATCTAACAATTGTATTTAGGACTCAATCCGTAGATTATTCTAGATGAATGACGTTCATTGGTCATAAGCCAACTACCATTGATCAGCATGATATCTAAGAAGCCTTTCAAGGACTTCTCTTCTTTCTTGTAAAGCGATATCCCGAGCTATTAACAACCCAATATTGTTCAAGTTCCAAAAGGGAGTTAGAATGGTCAAGTATGAAATTACGTAAAGAAAGAGAAACACTTCTTTGATCATTCAAATGATTAGGGAGATTAGGTTGATTCACAGATGATATGGTCATGTAGGAAGGAATATTTATAGAATCATGGATCAAAATCAAATCCCCAATATGGGCACCAAAATTTGTTGACAAGCAAAGTTTCTTATGCTTCACTACTAACTTCCTCGAATTTCACTAGGTTGGTGAGATTATGGGACTAGGCCTAGGGTTTAATGCCCAATATCAAACTACAAGTATATACAACATGTTTGTACAATAAAACAAAACAAAACTATTTACAACATTGAAATAAACAGAAATGATACAATATAAACAACCATATACATTTAATAAAGTCAAGAAATTGAGACTTAAACAAACTAACAACAAAGTTGATGGAAAAATTATAAGCAAATTTTTAAGATCATACCTTGTCAGCGAAAGGACCACACATGTATGTTGTGAAATATGATATAAATTGACTGGCAATTTTAGCAACTAACATTAGAGGAATTTGTTCTTAAAAATTAATAATATAAAAATTTATGTTTCCAATTTTTTATTTTATTAATAAAAATATGAGTGCAACATGTTTTGACTGATTCCTATGAGAATCAAGACCAAAAATAAACTTTAATATGTCTAAGATGTAAAAAGACTCATACATAGACACTTGAAATGTCAAATAATAATAAAGACAAAATGCTAGGTAACTTGGAATCTTTTGATGTTGGATCAACAATATTTTCTACAAAAATTGCAACAATTAGCATTGATATAAGAGATATTGGACCTTCTACCAACAAAAAATAATGCAAGAAATAAACATCAACGTAATAAAAGAACTAGAAATTTTATGAGCTCACTTTCTCCTTGTCACCCTTTAAATGATTTTGTTATCACCAAAATAGGTAAGCTCTTATACTTTAGAATGAATTAATCAAAGAAAAAATGAAAATGGTAAAACTTTTGCAGATATCTCCTCACTTGTATTTTCCATCCTCCCTTTCGTGCAACTTTTTTAGTTTTATACTGCCCTTGGGTAGTTGGAGGGAAAAATTGTTCCATAACTAATGTTTATATTATGTTAAATCCTTTTTCTTTTTAATTCAGGGGAAGGATTTTAGAAAGTTTTTTTTAATTAATTGGTTTTATATTATTAGATGGGGTCCCCAACTATGTCCATAAAATATTTCCATTAACCTTGTAACTCCCATGTAACAAAACATTTATAAATATGACGTCATTGAGAATATCATCACCATAAAAAATCACATGTACAAAGAAAGACAATACCCATAAACATGTATAAATAAGCACGTGGAATCACCTTGTGTCTCCCATCAGCCATAATGTCATCAAAATATGTACCATAGTAAAAAAATAAAATGTTGTCCCAAAAACATGATAATGTCATAATCTAAAATAAGTCTAAATAAAATGAAGTATAAACACATCATATCAAATAAACAACTCAAATCAGCTCAAGAGGTATTCTAGGGCCATCCATGTAGGATGTCTCTTTTCCCCCTTCTTTCTTTCTCCTTATATCTCTAGATGCATGTCTTGGAAGGAGATTTCACTCCTTCCCCCTCCTTCAATTGTAGAAATGTCAAATTGTGTATGTGATGAAGTATCCTCATAAGGATAATTTGCAGGCATAGCTGACATATGAAACTTTCCCAATGCAAGATATGCATGGGATTCATGGGGTTGTTGAGCATGAAAAGGAGTGGCCTACGACAATGCAAAAGGTATTTTAGGAGGGATAATCACAGGGTGAACTGAGTGGTGAGAGATAGTAAACCAATGTGCAAAGCCAGATGTGGGCTTGATATGGATGGTCTCCCAACATCATTTTGAACTAGTTGCTACTGGGATGCATGAGGTTCAAGAATTTCCTTTATGATAGGATGTGGAAGAGGTGTGTTTTGGAAGCATGTGGGGTAGGAGAAACTTCAAGGTATAAGTGACTTTTTTGCGTTAATAAGTTGAACTCCTTAGAGACTACAATAAAGTGTATAGAAAATGTACTTCTTTTGTTCCTATTTTCCCTCCACGATACATTATTTCTTCTATTTTTCCTATTTTATTTCCCTGTGAATGTATGCTAAAAAAATCATATTATATTATGATCAAGAAAAAATTTCATGCAACCATCAATTTTCTTAGCATAAATATATAATAAACAAAACAAAGACTATTTAAAGTCATGTTTCACACAAATACTAGAGTGTTTTATGTACAACACAAGGGCAAGTATAAAATAAGGGAGGGGAACAAGTGTTATGAACAACATGCTAATAAGTTAAATATGAATGAAATATTTTGTGCCCATATTTAAATTGTTTATCAAAACATTGTGGAAATGATTGCACAAACTTAAGTCTTGGGTGAACTAGGGGTTGAACTTTTCATTTTCTCACCTAGACTAACCTCCAAGCTATAAATAGACTTCATAGATTACCCAACACTTCATTTTGAATGTGACTGTGAAAATGACAAAAGGTAGGAGATGTTGTCTCAGCATGGGAGGCAACAAATGGCATGTATGAAATGAATGTGTGCTTGCATGACGGTTCCAAATTCTAGCCTCTTGACATTTTTGGACAACAGAGTTATGAGTTTATTGAGCATGTGAATCAAATAATTTTGTAATTACAAAAACCTTTATAAATTTTCATGATGTGTTGACCAAAAGGGCCCAGGCTCAAATCAATAATGGAACCCAAACATATATGCACAAATCATATGCAACTTTATACTTTATGTAATAAAACCAAGCATGCTCATGTTTGAGTGGTGGAAATGTGGGTTGGGGGTCATGTAGCACAACTAAATCAGGAGGGTAAAGTGTAAAAAATATTATACACCTACCTTTATCATTGGTGGAAAACATTTGGGAAAAGATACAATTGATATTTATTATTTTCTCTTTTATCATTCCAGGGGACCAACATGCTAGAGCAATTTGTTGCATGGGCTTCAGACGCGAAGCTTGCTCTCGTTGAGTCTCTTCTCTGTGATCAATACATGAACCTTTGGACTTTCACACTCTAACGTGCTTCACACGGCCTCCTGCCCTTTATGGACTGGTGTTCCTCAGACCTCGGTGAACCTCCGATGAACCTCAAGCGAACCTCTTGTCTCACAGATACTACCTCAATAGACAGTTTTAACACATGTAGAAATAAAAAATGTACTCAAGAGGAATCTATCATGCTCAGAAAATGGATACTCATATATTTATGAAGAAGTTTCTTTACAAATTTAGAGAGAAATTCTAAAGCTCTTTTCCAAAGATAGATTGCTTAGGCATTTATCATATGTTACGACTTGTCAAGCAAGAAGCTATCTAAAGGCTTCCTGCCCTTTCACAGAATCTGTCTTAGAATTTGAATTCTTATGAAAAAACACAAACTTCAAAAACCTAAAAATATGGCCACTTTAGGTTCTCACCAGAGCTCTCACTCTAATGCACAGGCTTCTCAGATCTGACTCTAAAGAGATGGAAGCAAGAACTTCCTCCTCAGACTCAAAAACTCAAAAACATAACCAAAATCACACTCACACTCTGAATGCCCGAAAATGAGCCTTACTCCTTCCTTATATAGGAAAATGAGGGGACAAACATCCGATGGTCAGGCAGATAGATTCAATACTATCTTTCATTAGTTGAAGAGATGTGGCTCAAAGCTCACCAAAAGTTAGAGAAGTGCTCCAAGTCTCGAGACTGAAAAGTCTTCGTACTAGGTTACATTGTGAAATATTTGAACAAATCCCATGAAAAACATTGTACTGTAAATAACTTTTACATAGTGGGTGCTTTTAAACAGAAAATCCCACAAGAAAACTAGTCGCTTTCAGTCTTGTGACTAGACATCATTATTACACTGTGGAAGCTTTAAGGACAAGCCCACGAGAACCATTAGTCCACCAAAGGTGTGGCCCTTGGAAATCTTATCTGAGAATATCTACAAGAATCCCAAGCCTTTGTATAAATTCTTCGTACAATCATAGGCTTTCTTAAGACGATTTGTTGTTTAATCTTAGTCATGACTAATCATTCATGGTGTCTTTTCATAAAATAACCAAGAATTTGAATGTCTTGATAATTATTGACATCTCCAACAATTTCACATGCAGAATGCAAACATTCAGTTAAAAATCCACAAGTGTCACATTCATATCGAAAGTCATGCTGGAAGAAAAGAGGATCCATAACATTCTTGTTGAGGCCAAATCATTCCACCATTTTTGAAGCCATTCACATTGTCGTTGTCTTTGTGTTGTCCCTGTGGCCCTAAATTTTACTCTTGTGTAGTGAGTTTCGTTTTTTCCATCTACATTCATGATGTCCCACCACAATGTTTTGTAGTCTGAAAATTTGTAAATGGTATCCAGGAAGATAATGCTTGGATTACCCTGTGGCCAAATTTTTGGCATGTCATACCATCCCAACCATCTGGTCTGATTTATGGCAAGATATTTGTTGAAGATTCTCCTCTAGTTGCTTCCTTCTATCTAGATCGTAGTGATATCTCTAAAATTTTGGCTTAGGGATTCTTCAGCCAAATGTGCAGCCATCATACTCCTCTGATACACCATGTCATGTATCCATTGGCTACCTATGGGGTAAACTTTCCTTTCAGGTACTAAGTGTTGAATATCTGAATGAGGTTGAAAATTTGCATTGAGCACTTCTGTGTTTCTTAGCTGCCATGTTGGTCACCATTTGGAACAGTATTCTTCCTAGTTCTGTGTTTTAATACTTCTCAGAGTCTCTGTATGTTGGGAAGGGTCCCATTCTATTACTATCACCATGGAAGTGTCTTTCTGATTTAAATATTCTCTGCTTAGGAATTCAAGCATACAATTCTTTTCGCCTTTGATGTGTTCGAATTCAAAGTCGAAATTTGCAAATAGAGCCTACCACCTTACGAACTTAGCTTCTCCCACTTTCTTTATAGCTTTACTAAGGACTTTCTTTAGTGCAGAGGCATATGTTCTTAAGAGAACATTTTTGTGTATTAGGTGGATATCAAATTTATCAATGCAGATCCACACTTCTTTGACCTATTTTTCTGTAGTAGAATAGTTTTTCTTAGGTGGGCTCCAAGTCCCTGAGACAAACTAAACTATTTGTTCTTCTCCTTCTTTCTTTTGCTTCAAAATTCCTCCCACCCTTCATTGTTGGCATTTGTTTCAACAATTTTGAAAGAATCTTCATCAACGACATGAAGAATATGAAGAGTTCTTACCTTCATTTTAATTCTTCTGACAGCTTCAATGTGGGCCCGAGACCAAGGTTCTGGATGGTTTTTCAGTCTTCTATTGAGTAATGATCTATATTTGGCGCAATCTTTGTAAAAGTTTCTTACATAGTTTAAACATCCCAAGAATCTCTGTAATTGGGTTTTGTCAGTGATAATATCTAGAAATTTATCAGCAATTTCCAGAGCATGTTTTTGCAGAGAGATCTTCCCATATTTAATTATATGGCCAAGAAACTTGATACTTGCCTAAAATAATTCATATTTTTCTTGCTAAGAACTAATCCATTGGTTTTGACAAGTTGTACAAATTTCTGGATATGTTTAAAGTGATCATGGACATTTTTAGAAAATATAAGTATATCATCAATGTATACTACTAACCAATCAAAATATGGCTTGAAAATATTATCCATAACCTTCTAGAATTTCAACAGGGCATGCTTTAGTCTGAAAGGCATGACGTTCAATTCATAGTGTCTTGCTGGGACTTTGAAAGCAGTCTTAAATGTATCATCTTCATTAATTTCCACCTGCAAAAATCCTTATTTCATATCAAATTTAGAAAATACTTTAGCCCCTGCTTTTGTTGCTAAAAGATTTCCTTTGTGAGGAATGGGGTAAGTATCATCTGAGAGGACAGTATTCAGAGGTTTATAGTTTATGACCAGTATTGGGATACCTCTTAACTGTTCTGAATGTTTATTAACATAAAAACCATAGCAGTTCCAAGGACTGCTGGATTCTATAATCCATCTTCTTTCCAGGAGGCTTTCTATCTCTTTTAGACAGAGATCTCTATATTCTTTGTTCATAGGGATTGCTCTACTCTTGCATGGTTTCCCTTCATACTTATCTTTGTAGGGAAATTCTACATAGTGTTGTTTTATATGCCAAAACGCATTTGGTTCTTCAGCACATCATTCTTTTTCTATCTATGATCTCAGAGTTGAGATCCTTTTTTTAATTATAGGAGTCTAAAGATAGTCTCCTATCTTTATGGTGGTCTTTAGCTCATTGAGCTCTTCAATTTTATTTTTTCTTTTTCGATCTATTGCATTGCTTGTACCATAGTAGACACTTTGGGAGTAGAGACAAATGGTAACTCGATTATTTTTAATTTTCCATCTAAGCTTGGTATAGATATAAAATAACCAGCCTTGCCATTTTTCAATCTGGTTGATCCGTGTGGCTCCACAGCTACTAAAAGTACATTCCCCAAAATACAGTCAACAAGAATGTCTACAACAGCATATTAATTTGATGCAATGATCTTTAAAGAAAACAGAGGCCTGAGGGACTTCATACAATAGATCTTTGTTTCCTAACCCAATCACTTGTCTAAAGGATTTTACCCAGTACTTTGCAGGTATTATTTTTGAGTTCAGAATATTAACATCTACCCCAAAGTCAATAAGTGTTCTTAGGGAAAACATTTGACCATTTATACAAATATCTAGCATAACATGATGTTTCTAATACTGGATATCCATTACTCTCATGTCGGTGAATCCTATAGTATCATCCTTTTTCCTTAAAATATTTCAATATTTGGGTTAGTGTAGTTTTCATCATATGCATCCTCAACTTTCTTCCCTTTTTCTAACTCAGAGACCTTTGTTTTTAGAGAGACAATCTCTTTTTTGAGATGATGAATCTCTTGGCTGACTTCTCCTAATGTGAGGGCTCTAGTCTTAGATTTTTGTTGGCTTCTTTGGAAGGATCTTAATTTCTTTCAAATGAGGCATCGATTAATAATTCCTTTGGTTCAATTTTAGAGGCAGTATTGCTACTTCTCCCCTAATTTTTGTGCATTGTGCTTAGAAAACTTTCTAGTAACTTTTCCTTCATCTCTCCTTCTCTCACTGTTCTAATCTAGGAAAGTAGCTTTGTTTTTGCATCGTCCATGGTTTGTGCCATGAGAACTTTCTCCTTTGGTTGAGAAACATGGTCTTCATCCGATGATATTTTTGATTCAGTGCTTGATTCACACTCGCAGTTGTCTGAATCAGTGCAGTTACATTCATTCATGTGCATGTTTAATTCTTCGTTAGAGCATTTTGAAGAATAACTTTCAGAGGATTCAGATGTTGAACAGAGTTGTCTTTGTTGTATCTGTTCTCTAAATGAGATGTTTGGACAATTTTCATATTTGTGATTCTTAGAACCACATTTATAACACGGGATTGGCACCATGCCTTCTGTTTTTACTATCCTTTTCTTCTTTGCAGCTTCAAAGGATTTCTTTCCTCTGTTTCTCTTAGATTCTTTTGATAAAGGACAACGGTTGGAGGTATGTCCAGGTTGGCCATAGAACCAACAAATCAATTTATTCCACTGGTATTCCTTCTGTGTCTATAGATGAATATCCTTGGGTTCATAGTAATGTGTTTTTGGCACATATCTATAGTATCCTTTCTTGGTCCCTTTTCTTTTCCTCTGTGGATATGTTCTATATTCTTGTCTTTTTTCCTTCTTGGCCTCCTTTTTAGTTTTTCTTATTTTTACTATGGGGTCATCTATAACAAGACCATACTTGTTACAGATGGATTTGCTATCCGGTAATCTTGACATCTTCTACAAAGATTTATTAACTTTCATACTAATGCATAAATTTACCAAAACTTTTGTTATGATGCTATATATTTCTCCCCAAGTAAAGGAATCAAAAGGCAACTGAAAAGCATCTTGTTGTCTTAGATAATCTACAAATTTTGAAGGCAATTTTGCTAAGCAGATTTGTTTCCACAAGATATTTTTGCTATCTTTAGCCTCATATATTCTTTGAATCCAGTCTCTATGAAAATCTTCATAATGAGAAATTTTATTTCATTTAATATTCATGAGAATTATCTCATGCTTATTGGCAAGTTCAAGTTCTCCTCCACACCAATGTTCTAAAATGAATGAAGTTAGTGCCCCAACCATATTTCTTTGTGGATCTCCATCATCATTATGAATGATATCTCCCGCTTCATCTTTCAAGATCTCATTTTACATTTTTTCCACTATTGTTGGTGATGACTCTGTTTCCCACCATCTCAACAAAGTTCCAGTGAAGCACTAAATAATAGATTTACAAGCTTCTATTTCATTTTTCCAATTAGGCACATGAGCTTGTATTCTGTAAACATAAGATCTATCATTTTTCGAATCTGAGCAACACTCAGATTGTCAATATTCCATTCTTTGTGCGATTCAGGATGGAATTTATGTGTTTCTGGAAGTTTCCCTTTTCCACTGAGATTAGGTGCTGGATACCTGGTATATTGACTTTGGAGAGGCTCATAGATAGGGCACAGACGTGGTTCTAAGATTTCAGGTTTCTCTACTTCTTTAAACATTGAGGATATAGTCATTGGCTTAGATTTTTCTTTGGCCATTTATTTAGGGAAGAGAGAAGGAAATCTATAAACAGGCTTAACATGATGCTGAATATTTACAAATCTCTTGAATAGAGAAGAAATAGGAATCGGTTTGTCTTTGGGGGCTATATGAAGTTTATCAAATTTTTCAGACAGTTCTTCAATAGATTCTTGAGTAGATTGTTTTTCCCATATCTACTTTCCTTTCAACATATTCTATCCTTGTTAAGGATTATTTAATAAAACCTTTCAATACAGTAGTGGAATAGTTCACATCATTCAAATTTTTGTTAATACTATTTACACAGACTTTTATACTATCAAACTCTTTTTTAACTTCAATAGACTTTGTACAATTCATTTCTAGCCCTTTAACTGTTGTATTTGTCTAGTTTATCTGTTCATTGGCTTTATTTATCCTACCATCAATGCCAAGGGCACTGTCATCTTTTATGACCAACGGAATGGCTTTAGCATTGTTCTGTGATTCTCCTAATACAATGCCTTTGTAAGGAGGGAAGGTGGTAGGAGTTCCAATTTTATTGCGATCTATGGCGGTCCAAGAATGTTTTGCTGAGGATGATTCAACATCTACCATTTGTATATCTGTATTTTCTTGCTTCCTCTTCCATTCATAAAAAGACAACTAGAAATTGTTCTTTTGCATGTATGTTTTCCATTCATGGGTTAATCTGATTTTTTATGGGTATGGAGTGGTAAGGTCAAAACTTTCATCCTTGGGATGACTATATAAATCCCAGTTAAGCATATTTTTCATCCATTGATGATCAATTGCGTTGGGCATCGAATCCCCCCACAGCATGTTTTGGGGCTCAAAGCCTAAGTTTTGGTCAAATGTATTGTAAAACTCTGCAAAGTGCGGGTGTGGAGCGCAAAGTATAGGTTGAGTCATAGGTTTGTCCACCCTAATTTTTGTAATTTAAGGTAATTTCATGTCGGCCTACCCATGATTTGCAAACCATGGGATTATATAAATAGAGTGAGGCTCTAAGTTGTAAAAAGAAGAGGATATAGGATGATGATTAGGAAGCGAAGGGTTCAAGCATAGAGTAAGAGTCCAAGTGCTTTGGGTCATAGTAATAGGAAGAGGCTTTGCAGCTGAGTGCGCAAAGGCCTAGTAGAGTCCGCAGCTAAGTGCGTGGACCCTTACAGCTGAGTGCGCAGGGCGGTGTCGAGTCTGTAACCTTGAACGAAGAATAATAAAGAGAAGTTGATTCCAATTTCTGTGTATCTGCTTTTGTATTACGTTCTATGCATTTATACTGTTTTGTTTATTGCGCACACTTATATGAATGTTGGATATACTATTAAGTATCACTAGACTTACACAAATAAGTTAAGTAATCAGATAATAATAGGTTAATAGTAAGGAACTTGGGTAATAATACGGATCGCGCCCCGAGTAGGTTGCGCAAAGGCAACATCACAGGTTGCGATGGACTAATAGATGTGCATAGCGATGTGCGCGCAGGGTCAAACCGCGAACCACCAGAACTCATCAAGACATCCCCAGGGTGCGAAAACCTAGTTCTAGCACCCTCCCATACTACTTCAGGTGAGACCTCAGTCCGCGCTCTGTGGATTGTTGCCGAAAGGGCCAGTAGTACCGGGATTTGTTTGGCTAAATCACCTCTGAACCTACGTCAGGCCACACTAAGCCAACAAATGGTTCCATTTCGAGGACCGGGATCTGCATAAGGGATGTCTGATGTCATGTCACTAGAATTTGATAAAGAAAGAAATTGAAAAGTGGTTGGACAAAAAAATTCACAAGTTCGCGGTGCGGGAAAACAGGAATCTGCAAATATCTAAGGAATAGTGGTTGGAGCGCTACTTATATATGGAAATCCAAAAAATTTTCTTTGCATCCTTTCCTTTTGAGTTGTATGAGTGGATCACAAAGCTAGTAGACAGTCAAGGAAGGTGTAGGCTCGACAAACCAATCATGTGGACTCCGAAATTAGTACGCAGACTAGAAGCGTTAGAGCATAATATCATGCACACTATGGACTATTGGCTCGACCGGATTATGGGTGGGTTCATCACCAAGTTCGCGGTAGACACATCGATCAGCTACAACCAGGCAGAACGACGCTTCCTCAAAGGACCGCGAGGTAAGTATATTAAGTCGTTGAACACTTGGATTAAGATGTTATTGTGTGAAAAGTGAGTTATGTGAATAAATTAATGTTTGGGACTACACGAAGTGGGAAGATTTATAGAAACAAACGCAGCGAAGGGTTAGAAACTAGTCCTTGATTTCACCCACATGAGAAAGCGAGGAAGAGCTCGCAAAATTTTCCCTGAGAAGTGCGATCAGTCTGATAAGGCAGTGGATTCCGCGCATCCCACCCCCACCTACACCGCCACCTATTTCACCATCATCACCTCCATCTCCGTCCACACCTTCTCCACCACCCACCCCATTCAGTATGGTGAGAGCAGTAAAATTACCAATACTCAAAGGAGTAGGGAATGAAGACCCAACTCAATTCTGGTTTGTAGTAAAGGCAATATGGGAAGTACACAGAATCACAGATGACAACATTAAGAAGGCAAAACTAGTGAGCGCATTGCAAGACCGCGCATTGACATGGTACATTAAACACTCTAATGACAATCCAAATGTAGGGATCCTAGAAATCCAAGTCGCGTTGAACAGGGAGTTTAGCAGGCCAAAATCAGAGACGCAGTCAATTATTGGGTTTAAGGACATCACGATGCTTCTAGGCGAGACTCCCTGGGAACTAGACCAAAGGCTGAAGGGAATGATTTGTGAATCCAATATGACCTTGACAAATGCATGGCACCACACATGGTTCGTAGCATCCTTGACGCTGCACCTAAGAACGGCACTCTCACAACAGAAGTTATCCACCCAAGCCGAAGCATTAGAGATTACAATGAGACTGCATGAGACTCCTATACAAGATCCTGGTCTGGGAGTTCAACAATTCCATGCACAATTGAAAAATTTATGCCTGGAAATGCAGAGCTTAAAATAGGACAGGACGACTTGCCCAGAGGCGCGCGAAGAAGTATGGTGTATTAATTGTAAGGGACACGGACATGATAAGGATCATTGTCCCATTTTCACGAACTACTTGGCGATAGGAGGGCCGATGCCATTGAGACTAGAGGTACAAGCAGGGCCGAGTGCGACGCCTGCATTACGGTACGTGATCTATCAGATAGGAGGAAAACATGCTACGGACATCTACTACAGAAGTATATGCAGACGTCCCAACAATTATTTTGTAATTTCTGCAAGTCGGTAGGTCATGATCAGCACACATGCAGAAGCTATGAGCTAATGATGGACTGAACCCCTACCTACAGGGTGTAGGCTGAAGCACAAGCCCTCTATCAAAATACAAGACTGGCACACACTGGATTTCAGGGGTGCGGATAGGTTCGAGGAGGAATGGGACCAAGAAGGGGTTGCGGACAACTAATTTGTTACAATTGTGGAGGACCAGGGCATTATGCCCGCGATTGTACGAATCCGACGAGAACATCATGTTTGTATTGTACTCAGTTTGATCACGAGGTAAAAGAATATCCTACATTGATAGCGAGGCTATGCGAAAAGGGGGTACTCCAGCCTCCCCCAACTCAGAATCTACAAATGATGAGGTCTGAGCCACGCGAAGAGGACCCGAATGTGAACATTATGCTACGGAGCAGTATCAAAGTAGGAGATGACAAAGGTAAGAAGCCTAAAGAAAGTGCGTGGGTTCACAAGGCTCCTGCAAAGGAGCCTGAATTTGATTTGGAGCGTGCGAAGGAGACATTTATGGAAGCTAAGAAGAGCTTCATGGAAGCCTCCACTTCAGGTAGTAAGGATCAACTAGAGCCAGAGATGGATCCTTCAATGCTCACTACCTTTCTGGAGACATGTATGAAGCTGTTGCATGACAACAGGGCTGTGAAAGGACTACAGGAACTTATCACTAGGTGTGCGGGGTCAGGAGAACCGCGCGTGGTCCGGAAACTTGGAAAGCATGCACTGTGCACAGGAAGGGAAATGAGGTTGACTGCGCAAATCGGAGAATATGAAATGGATCAAGTAATTTTGGATCTAGGATCGGACACGAATGTACTACCAAAACAAACATGGGAGCACATGGGCAGGCCCGCGTTGCAGTGGTCTCCTATTCAATTACGAATGGCGAACCAACAGAATATCTTACCCATGGGGAGACTGCAAGGAGTAACGGTCGATATTGAAGGCTTTAGCGCTTTGGCAGATTTTAAAGTGATAGAAATTATTGACGATAGCAATCTCTATCCCGTGCTATTGGGCATAGACTGGGCCACTGATATGAATGGAGTCATAAACTCAAAGAAGCGCAAATTGATTTTTGAAAAAAAGTCGCTCCACGAGGTAGTACCACTAGATCCCGCCAAAGGAGCGCGATATACAAAACTAGTGCACGATGGTGATAGTGATGATGATCTCAATTGTATCTACAAGATCACCACGCAAGAGCAAGATTGGGTGAATCCGACAACCGATGGAAGGATTTCCTGGGAGAGCGACAACTCCTACACTCCGGATTCGGATGAGGAAGTAGAACAATGGCAAAACCGGTTACATGAGGTAACCACACTAAACTGCAATATGATGATAATATCATTACATTTCATAGCAACGGAAGCGAGGGATATACCCATATATAATGGATTGACATCTGTTGGAGAGGTAAATCCCCTCTACGGATAGAGGCGATCCCTACTAGCCCAGCAAGGGTCTAGCAACAATCAATCAATGCTACTCTGCAAGCTCCTAATTACAATTAAACAAGAGGTGAAGAGCACCTACTTGGATTCCAGCGCTGTTGTTTGACGAAGAGATGTAACCTTCGCTCCTTCGCTTCGGCTGGTCACAATCCTCCGCGATCCCTGCGAATGGATACCTGCACACACGAAGAGGAAACAAACACAAGCGTGAAATCTAGTAAAAGCAACCATACATCAGTCAGAAAAGATGTAATTCACATTTAACCATTGCAAGTACAAATGAGAATGGAACTATAACAGTAGTCATCTATTATTAATCAAAAATCAGAGAAAGATACAACCATTGTTCTGACGCTGAGTCCTTCTCGAGAGGGTCCAGCCAGCAAGTCTCATAAGCATTCACCCAAGAAGTGGATCTCCCAAATCAAGTAACTCTCTCTCACACAAAGCTCTACAAAACAACCTTCCCTAAGCAAACAATCACTTCCACACCTAGCACACCAAATACCTATAGTAGCAGCAATCTGAGCACTATAAGCTCTATACAATCCAAGCTATGTCTAACTATCCAAAAAACTAGCTGCTCATGGTAATGGTGGAAGTTTATATAGGAGAATGAGCCTCCTAAAAGGGTGGAAGGATGAGCTTATCTTCAAGGGAAGTTGTTGCAAAGGGTCGAACAGACATGCCATAAAAGGGAGTCGACATTCACAAAGCTAACAACCAAGCCTGGAGAGATCTGGAAGGCTGGTTGTTTGAACAAATTCGCCCAAACTGGATCAGCGCGGATTATAGGGAAACTGCCGCGCTGTCAGCACATATCAGTAACTGTACAAGTCACGTCATCGCGGAAGAACACGGGAAAGGCGCGCTGTGCACCATCGCGGAAAAATGATGTTCTTCCGCGATGGCAGCGCACAAAATACACTGGAAAGCGCCTGTCATCGCGGTTATTTTAGGAACAGACGCGCTGATGCACAAAACTTTGGAAAAAGTGGGTTTTTAAGCCAGTTCAGGGATCAAACACTTAGTGATTGTGAATTCTGGACACAGCAGGGTGACTGACAGGAAGGCAGTGATAAATTACTGTGTAACAGATGCCCCCTAAAGCATGAAGACCGAGAGAGTGGGAGGGGTGAAATGCTTTACAACACACGCCGAACTGGAACACCACCAGGAAGTACCGACAATCTCTGACAATCAAATACATGCAGTCTAGGCATGGGCGCAGCCATCCAAAAGACATGCGAGAATGGTCTAGGGTATGGACGCAGCCACCCAGCTAAAGAGACCAGAATGATGATAAGGTATGGTCGCAGCCATCCATGAAGACTCAGGTATGGGCGCAGCCATCCATCAACGAGTCATGTAATGATCATCCACAAAATCGCAACCCGGCCCTCAAAGATAGGGATCCAGGGTCTTGCGCTCCGTCCCGATCCGAACAAAGTACAAGTTCAAGCATGTGAATATATGAGTTGAAGTCGAACATGCATGAACATCGTCTGATTACCAGTCAATGACGAAAACTGTTAACAGACGCGAGAGGTACCACCAATAATGACAATGGTCCTCAAGGTACTATAGGTACAATCCGCGGCATGTGAATCAATGAGCTGGTGTCGAACACCCACGGAATCATTCGATCGGAGGCCAATGATGTAAACCTCGCGTCGAACACGAAGAACCTGCCATTGAGGCATGCAGGCTCTAAGGCACCTGAAGGGAGTCTCTAAGTCACCTTCCCGGATAATGAGCTGAAGTCGACAGGAAGGGACCTTGATCGAAGGTGGGCCATAATGTTTCCCACATCATCGACGCGAGACAGAGGAAAAATGATTTGTGTGAGATAGCAGATGAGGTTGTATTATTGCAGAGGTCAACTTCTCTTGAACATATCGGCGGCACTGTGGCGGGCTTGGCAGTATTTGACATCAAATGAGTAAGGGTCATGGTGACAGGGCAATAAGCAGATGAGAGGTCAAATAGGATAACCCAAACCCACGGAGGCCAGTGAACGATAAGATGAGATGGTCCCACCCAGACACGAAGCAGAAGAGTGCCATGTTCAAGAGCGACATACTGCCGACACGACTACGATTACAGTTCCATTTTCCCCACCATTTCTGGCAGGTACCCCGATTATTTTTGGATGACAAGCTTGACGGGGATAGCATATGCTTGAAGAGTGTCATTTCGACAATGTCCGATGTCATCAAGTGTTTAACGAGCCTGACAAAGGAAAAACTCGGCGTCTTTTCTTGTTTAGAGAGTCTGAAAAGACAGCGGAAAAGGAGACTCCAAGGGGGTCCTTTTTCGTACAGTTGTGTCTCTCGAGCCCGAAAAAGTATAAAACAATGCTCGAAAGAACCGCCCGACCATTACGATCGAGGAGTACTTTTCGTAAATAGTGTTCTGGACCCGAAAAAGTAAAAAAGCGGTCGAAAACACGTCGTTTTAGGGCCGATAACGAGTGCGAAACGACAAACACCCGGCAATCTTTTTAAGTTTAAACGGTCGAAAAAAGAGCTTTAAAGGCGACCGCCTCTCATTTCTTTAACGAGTCGAGAGGGGGATTCGGCAATCTTTTCATCTTTAAACGGTCAGAAAAGAGCTGAAAGCAGACCTCCATTTTTATTCTCTTTAACGAGTCGAAAAGGGAAAAATACTCGGCAATCTTTTCATATTTTTACGAGTCAGAAAAGAGCTTAAAGGCGACTCGTCCTAGAGGAACGAGTGGTATAAAAGGTAGCAACTAGTTCCGGCAATGGTGGAACTGCTCAAAACATGTAATGGTCAAGAGGCTGGCTAACAAAACCATTCATAACTGCGGTCCCTCAGGAAAGGTAAAACAACCAAGTGAAAGCATATGATCGGCCAAAGAGATGGTGGCGATGGAATGAAAACAACCAAGGCTCATCTAGCGGAATTCAGCGGGTAAACATGGCAATCACGAGATGTAAATCAGGGTATGGGTTCATTTTTACACAAGCTTGAACCATGGAGAACTCTGCTTGGATTAGGTTTCATGTTTACACAAGCTTGAAACGAAAAACTATGCTTGTTATAAGTTCGCATGCCCCCAGCATAATAATGCAACTCGAGGTACAGGCCCCCCAAGCTTCATTGCATTCGACAAAGTAGATGGAATGAAGGTTCACGCTCGAGATCTAGGAAAGACTCGACTTGTATGTTACGAGATCTTAATCAAAAGACTCGATTTGGAAAGGGAGTTGGTTCATTTTTTAATGAGGTTGACACAGAAAAAGAACTATCCTCATAACCCTTGTTTCATTTTTTAACGAGCTTGACACAAGATCAGGAACTATGCTCGACCACCTTGTTTCGTTTTTTAACGAGGTGCCACAAGATCAGGAACTATCCTCGGGACAGAGCCAGTTTCATTTTTTAAGGAGCTTGACACAGGAAAGGAACTATGCTCCGCCAGACCTAGTTTCATTTTTTAAGGAGCTTGACACCGGAAAGGAACTATGCTCCATCCAGACTTCATCATAATGAACGGGAAGCGGAGGCCCCCAAGAAAGTGGCTCCGAAGGGAAGGCCGACATCTTGGAAAGCAGGACCTAATGCCCCCAGGACACTATGCACGATGGTGTCATCACTGGGTACGGGCACGGGGGAGGTGGCCACGTAGTTGATTTGCGGCGAGGCAGATGCAACTTGTGGATGAAAGCCAGGAGGGAAGGATGAGTGCGCCGGAGGGGCTTGTGGACGAACGAACGATAATTGATCGAACGTCACGATTCTTCCATCGTGGGGAAAACAAACCACATGGAAAAGTGAAGAAACAAGGGCTCCCATGGCATACACATAATCACGACCAAGGAGAAGACTGAAGTCTAAAGAACCTTGGGTAACCGAGACGTCGATATAGACAGTCTTGCCTCCCAAAGTGATAGGAAACTGTGGAAGGATCCCTAATGGCTGACTCGTTCCTCCGTCAAACGCGGTGAGATGCGGTGCGACAGGTACAAGCGATGGGGAACCCAAAGCTCGCCAAGTAGTAACGGGCATAAGACTAACCGATGCTCCTTCGTCTAACACAGTGCCGGGCAGCGCCCTATTGCAAGCATAGGCGGTGACCCAGAAAGGCACATGGGATGGAAGGGGAGGGGCAGTCAAACGACTCCAATCAAAGGAGATGACTGAACTACTTGGTGGGGGAACCATATGGTTGCCCCCCTGCTCGGAAAGAACCGAATCTAAATTCTCCGGAGAGGTTTCAGGAGAACCTTCATCAAGCTCAGGAGGATCCGAGGAGACGAGAAGAACATGAGAATTTTGCTCTTCCGAAACAGAGTGGTTGAGAGGAGGCGAACTCGAGTCAACACCCTTTCCGACCAACGGCGGGTCTGGAACAGGCTGGGAACAGCCAGGTTCGGGAAGAGGGGCCTGGACAATAGGAGAATCTGAAGCGATCTCTTTGTGAACAGGGGCGCGATCTACAGCTGAAGAAAGACGCTGATAACCGGCGGGGAATGGATTCGGAGGAGCAGCAAGACTTTCCAACACAGCAGAGGCTTTATCCATGAGTGGACAAAGGTGAAGGGGATGTTTGCCTTCACAAAATCGATAGGGGATTCGAAACTTCCCTTTCTCCTTACCATTCCCAACTGATGAGGTAGCATCGCCATGATCATCAGTGGACGATGAAGGGCGGGCCGGATCGTGAGACCAAACTTCTAATACCCTGGGAATGCCAGGACAATCACGAAGCAGATGGTCCTCCCTGCATAATCGACAAGGAAACTTAACCTTCCGCGGAGGAGCAGAAGGTGACCCGACTTCAGGTGTACTGGAGTGAATAGCTGGACTTAGGAGGGGAACTGTGTGTGTAGGCTCTCCCTTAGGGGACTTCTTCTTCTTGGTCTTCCTCTTCTTCTTCTTAGCCACCTGGTTACTTTCATCGAGAATTTCACCAGGCGAAGTACAAGAGGACGACGTAGAAGTATGCGTCGAAGGGGAGAGATCCACCTTAGGATCAACATGATGTTGTTCAGGTGGAGGGACTGATGGACTAACAGCCGATACGGTAGGGACCAAAGAGGTTGAAAACAACCACACAGGCAACCCGACAGTTAACCCTGGTAGGGACAACGTCGCCATATACGGAGCACCAACATTCCCAAGAGGAGGGAATTGTCCTGGATTCCCATCAGATGGGGAACCTGGGTTAGTGAATCCCGGAAAAGTTGCCATAGCAAACGAAAACGAAACCTACTCAAGCTAACGCACACGAGACCTAATCAGGTGATGTTATCGTGGCCGAATTAATTTTAAGACACAAGAACCAAACTTGACCTTTTCATGTTTCAGGAGTCGAGAAAAGGACAAAAAGGTGACTCCAGTCTCCTTCGAATGTTTAATGAGCACGAAGTGACAAGACGCTCACAGGCACCTTTTCGTTTAGGGAGTCCGAAAAGGATCAAAAGTGACTGCTCTGGAGACTCTAGGTAAGAGGTGTGCCAGACTTTTCGCAAAACCACAGAATACTTTTTAGGGTACGGGTGGTCAATCTTCGTGAATGCTGTGTTCACTGCATTGCGAATCGTAAGGCGGCAGACTCGGCTTCCTATGGATCAAGGATAAAAGCCTAGTGGGGTCTCCCTATATACGCGACGGTACGTGGGAGCACAGTCCGTGTTAGACCACTATCGAGTCACAGAAGGAGGAATCACCCAACCGTAATGTGAAACAACAGTGACTATGTTTAAAGACGCCGGAACACGTCTCTAACCTAGACCTCTAGATATTTGCGTTTAGTTCCAATGCGTTTTTAGATTCATTCGGTTCATTTTATAGTTGATCTTGAGATTAAGTTTCGATTTCAGGTCCTATCGTATGTTCTCTCACAATTACCTAGATGCAAACTACATGTCAACGAGAATCATTTTGTTCGATGAATTCTAGCTATGGAAAGGTAAAGAATTTTTTGATCAAACAAAATGAACGCAAGCAATCAAACAATCTAATGCAGCTAAAGGCAAGGAAACAAAACTTTTCTTTTGAGAATGCAAATCAACGAAATGTTCTTTTCCTTTTCAATTATTGAATACAAAGATACTAGTTTGATTTTTCTTCAGTGACACAAAGCATCCAAAATAATTTGGAGGAACTAGAACACCAAGTAAACTACTTAATGAGAGCACACAAAGTTCCCGAAACACTCAACCAAAGTTTCCAAATCAAAGGAAAACAAAGTAATGCACGAGCTACGTGATCTAAGCTCTGCAAAACAAGCAAGGATCGCAAGCAGGGAGGAAGCGAAAAAGACCACTTGGAAGCACAATCCAACACACTCTAACAATCACTGAACAAATGTGAAAACAAGTCTAGAACGAGCTGGTCAATCAAGCAAACAGAGATCTTCACGGGAGGCTTGACACACACACGGCCACTAGATGTCCTAGGGTTCAGAGTGCGAAATCAATAGAGAAAAGCAAACACCCGACGGACCAGAGTCACTACCAGTCAATTAGAGACTCAGCACAATCCAGCAATTGCAACAGTAAGGATGGAAACACGAACCAAGCAGCGAAAGCAAAAAGAAGGGAAGGTATTTGCAAACTCAAAACCGAGCAAAATGAAACCCTATGAGGCTAAGCTTCGTAATCAAACAGTTCAAAGTTCAGACAGTGAAAAACAAGTCATTAGACAGGTGGAGAGAAGAAGGGAAAGTCACAGCAAGAGGTTCAGGAGGCCGATTTGGTCAAAAATGAGTTTTTCAGGCTCAGCGCGGGTAGCCTTCAGCAACTCGGCGCTGACAGGGGGAGACCTTCAGCAACTTTGCGACGTCAGCGCGGAAAGACAGGGAAAAAGCGCGCTGTCTCAAAAAAACGAGGTCAGCGCGGATATAAAGCACACAGACGCGATGACAGGAAATACAAAGAAGAGGGGGCGCGATGTCAGCGCGGAAGGACACGAATAAAGCGCGCTGTCTCTGAAAACGAGGTCAGCGCGACTTTTAGACGTACAAACGCGATGGAAAGAAAACCAAAGAACAGGGTCGCGATGTCAGCGCGACTGTTTGGAATTAAAACGCGCTGAGCGCAAAAAACAAGCAAGGCCAAACTAAAAACTTCCCAAACCAAATGCAAGAGCTTTTAAACAATAAAGATGCTTCCCAGAAGCGCCCAGAAAGTTCATAAGCAGAGAAACAATCCCGAAATCTCGGAAAAAAGACCAATCAAAGTCAAACACAAAAGTGGACTCAAGAGACAAAAAGGCTGATCCCCAGCGGAGTCGCCAAATTGTTGGAGAGGTAAATCCCCTCTACAGATAGAGGCGATCCCTACTAGCCCAGCAAGGGTCTAGCAACAATCAATCAATGCTACTCTGCAAGCTCCTAATTACAATTAAACAAGAGGTGAAGAGCACCTACTTGGATTCCAGCGCTGTTGTTTGACGAAGAGATGTAACCTTCGCTCCTTCGCTTCGGCTGGTCACAATCCTCCGCGATCCCTGCGAATGGATACCTGCACACACGAAGAGGAAACAAACACAAGCGTGAAATCTAGTAAAAGCAACCATACATCAGTCAAAAAAGATGTAATTGACATTTAACCATTGCAAGTACAAATGAGAATGGAACTATAACAGTAGTCATCTATTATTAATCAAAAATCAGAGAAAGATACAACCATTGTTCTGACGCTGAGTCCTTCTCGAGAGGGTCCAGCCAGCAAGTCTCATAAGCATTCACCCAAGAAGTGGATCTCCCAAATCAAGTAACTCTCTCTCACACAAAGCTCTACAAAACAACCTTCCCTAAGCAATCAATCACTTCCACACCTAGCACACCAAATACCTATAGTAGCAGCAATCTGAGCACTATAAGCTCTATACAATCCAAGCTATGTCTAACTATCCAAAAAACTAGCTGCTCATGGTAATGGTGGAAGTTTATATAGGAGAATGAGCCTCCTAAAAGGGTGGAAGGATGAGCTTATCTTCAAGGGAAGTTGTTGCAAAGGGTCGAACAGACATGCCATAAAAGGGAGTCAACATTCACAAAGCTAACAACCAAGCCTGGAGAGATCTAGAAGGCTGGTTGTTTGAACAAATTCGCCCAAACTGGATCAGCGCGGATTATAGGGAAACTGCCGCGCTGTCAGCACATATCAGTAACTGTACAAGTCACGTCAGCGCGGAAGAACACGGGAAAGGCGCGCTGTGCACCATCGCGGAAAAATGATGTTCTTCCGCGATGGCAGCGCACAAAATACACTGGAAAGCGCCTGTCATCGCGGTTATTTTAGGAACAGACGCGCTGATGCACAAAACTTTGGAAAAAGTGGGTTTTTAAGCCAGTTCAGGGATCAAACACTTAGTGATTGTGAATTCTGGACACAGCAGGGTGACTGACAGGAAGGCAGTGATAAATTACTGTGTAACAACATCAATAGAGGAATTCTTGAACAACTTTGAAAGTGAGGTACCCAAACAACAACCGATGCTTTGAAATGGGCACTGCACCCTACACCCATAAGATGGTGGGGTACACACCAACAGAGTTTCAAGGATTTAGCACAATTGTAGACAGATGATGCGCCTATAGTTTGGGAAACCGTAGGTAGGACTAACAGACAAATATGACAGACGCGATGATCCACGCGCCCACCTCGTGAAATGTACCAAGGCCTATGGGGAAGAGCCACAGTGTGAATGGGTACATTTGTTCTATCATACCCTGGACGTCATACCCATGAACTGGTATATGGAGAGAGAGCTCTACCATGGTACGAGAAAATGGGACATATTGCGCGAAGGATTTCTGTTAACCTTTATGTTTGAAGATCAGTTGTGGGATACCATTGGTGATGCGCTACAAGCAGTAAAAGAAGCTATTTTTAAAGTACCTTAGGAGCTAATGGAAGTACGTCAGCTGAAATGGGCGACACAGCTAAGCTATGCATCAGAATGTTATAATGTAAACATATAGGAGGATGATGACAATCCATAGAATATTAACATTCCAAAAATGGAAGGATGTCACAAGGTTCGAGGACCCTTGGTTGAAGATCCTGACATCACCGCACCGCTAAAAACAAAGCAAGTAAACATCAAGACAGAGGTAGAACCAAAGTATGCCACTCTCGGAGATTCTTGGGATGATGCCACGGTGGATAAGGTCACGGAGCTACTTCGTGAATACCACGACTTATTCCTGACCAAAATTACGGACTTAAAAGGGATCGTTGGTGACTTAGGAATGATGACGATTGCCCTAAAACCCGACGCGAGCCGATCAAGCAGAGGCCTTACCCCCTAAATCTGAAGTACAAAGAAAATGTTTGCATAGAACTAGACAAAATGTTCGCAGCTGGAATTATTGAGCCAGTAGAAGAATTCGACTAGGTGAGTCCTATGGTAGTACAGGAGAAAAAGCATAAGGGCAAAATAAGAATATGTGTAGACCTCAGGAAGCTGAATGATGCCTGCGTACACGATCCCTTCCCGACACCGTTCACCAATGAGGTATTGGAAAATGTTGGCAGACAAGAAGCATACTCGTTCATGGATGGGTTCTCGGGATATCACTAGATCAAGGTTACACCGGAAGATAGGAACAAAACAACCTTCGCAACCGAATGGGGATGCTTTCAGTACACTGTCATGCCATTTGGTTTGAAGAACATGCCAGCCATCTTTTCACGCATTGTTGTCACCGTGTTCAAAGAATACATCCACAAGTTCCTAGAGGTCTATCTGGATGACTGGATGGTCTTTGGGTTGGTTAAGCACCACATAGCAAGCTTACACTTGATGTTGGATACTTGCCGATGACACCAGATCGCGCTGAATCTTAAGAAATGCACTTTTCTAGTTTCCTTTGGGAACCTATTGGGACATGTGGTCTGCAAACAAGGGCTAATGGTGGACACAGTGAAGATTGTCATCATTCTAAATCTGCAAGCACCACGAAGCATGAAACAGTTGTGTGCTAATTTGGTACATACCGGGTATTATAGAAATTTCATCAAAATCTATGCCCAAATAATAGTGCCAATGGAGAAGCTATTAAAAAAGGATGTTACATTCTGTTCAAATGATGATTGCATGAAAAGTTTGGATGTCCTAAAGGGAAAATTGGCCTCCGCTCCAATCCTAGTTTTCCCAAAATGGGATGTGGATTTTCACGTACATGTTGATGTGTCGTGTATTGCGCTAGGAGTAGTACTTACACAAGAGGGCGCAGAGGGCGTGCATCACCCTATCACATTTGCAAGTCACAGATTGTCTAAATTTGAGAATAAATATTCCACCACCGAGTGTGAGGGGTTGGCAATGGTGTATGCGCTCCAAAAATACTGCCATTATTTACTAGGAGGACATTTAAAGATGTATACCGACCATTCTGCGTTGAGATACCTAGTCAATAAGCTTGTGTTGGGGGGGCGCATCTACAGATGGATTTTATTGTTTCAGGAATATGACTTTGAAGTTGTGGTAAAGTCGGGACGCCTGAGCACAGGACCGGATCACTTGCCACGCATTGAAACAAGCGAGGAACCTACTAATTTAGAGGAGGGACTACCTGATGCTCAGTTGTTTGCTGTGCACATCGCGGATGGCCACTTCGAGGATATAATACACTTTCTAACTACAGGTACCACACCATAGGAATACTTGGTCCAACGGAAGAAGGAATTGGTGGTGCGCACATCGGATTTTTCTGTTATCGCGGGGCACCTATATAAAATGGGTAATCATGAGATATTGAAAAGATACATCCTTGAATTCGAACGAAACCAGATCCTTGTGGAAGCAAATGGGGGCGTGGCAGGAGGACACTATGCCGGACGTGCGACCGCACAAAATATTCTCCGCGCAGTATTGTGGTGGCCAACTTTGCACCAAAATTCAAAAGCATTCTGTAGGGCCTGCGATATATGTCAAAGAATGGGGAAACCATCGCGGAGGGATGAGATGCCATTACATCCACAAATGACACTACAGCCATTCTAGAAATGGGAAATTGACTTTGTTGGATCCATCAAACCTCAAGGAAAGACGGGTGTGCACTACATTATCCCCGCGATGGAATACTTGAGACGATGGGTAGAGGCGCAGCCAGTCAAAGACTACATGGCTGCTATGGCTGCGAAGTTCTTGTTTGACAACGTGTTGAATCAATTTGGCTCTCCAAATATTTTAATGAGTGACCGTGGAACACATTTTTTGAATGAAACCATCAGTGTACTCACGGAAGAATTCCGGGTATATCATTAGAAGAGTACACCTTATCACCCACAAGCGAATGGGACAGTAGAGGAATTCAACAAGATACTGGAAGCCGTGCTAACCAAAGTGTGCAATGCGCAGCGAAACAATTGGGACCTGTGCATACCGATAGTGCTATGGGCTTACAGGATGACGTGAAAAAAAATGACAGGACAAACACCCTTCCAGTTAGTCTATGGCGTGGAAGCTGTAATGTTGATGGAATATATTGTACTGATCTTGCAAATAGCAGCACTCACAGAAATGACGGACCGCGAAGCTCTAGAGGAAAGACTTTCATAATTGGAATAATTGGAGGAAGAACGATTCTTGGCAGGTTTTCATCAGCAGGTTCAAAAACAGCGTGAAAAATCTTGGCATGATCGCCATATTAAGTTGTGCATATTCAAAGTAAATGACTTAGTGTTGCTATATGACAGTAAGTTTGAAAAATTTCTGAGAAAATTCAAAATGCATTGGCTAGGCTCATACATGGTTAAGGAAGTCACAGACGGAGGCACGGTCCAGCTCATCAAATTAAATGGAGAACCCTTCCCAGGCAAAGTGAATGGCAGACGCTTGAAGACCTACGCAGGTGGGTCAATTATCTAACTAACCAGTAGCAACACAGTCTTCGTGCTCCAAGGAGCCGAACAAGTACGTGGGACTATAAACTCACATCGATACGGTTGTATGAGCACAGTTCAGTTACGAAGGGTTCAAAAGCAAGGATGCAGCAGGTCCAGCAAACCGCAGAGCAGTGTGTTGCGGACCTCCGAGTAGCATGGGACCAGTTGGAGGGACTCCGCGCCAAGATTTCCACACCAACTGAGTGACTCAGGGACGAGTCATGATGTTTGTGTTGGGGGCGTATTGAGCATTGAATCCCCCACAGCATGTTTTGGGGCTCAAAGCCCAAGTTTTGGTCAAATGTATTGTAATACTCCACGAAGTGCGAGTGCGGAGCACAAAGTATAGGTTGAGTCATAGGGTTGTGCACCCTAAGTTTTGTAATGTAAGGTAATGTCATGTCGGCCTAACCATGGTTTGTGGACCATGGGATTGTATAAATAGAGTGAGGCTCTAAGTTGTAAAAAGAAGAAGAGATAGGGTGATGATTAGGAAGCGAAGGGTTAGAGCATAGAGTAAGAGTCCAAGTGCTTTGGGTCCTAGTAGTACGAAGAGTCTCTACAGCTGAGTGCACAGAGGCCTAGTAGAGTCCATAGCTGAGCGCGCGGACCCCTGCAGCGGAGTGCACAGGGTGCTGTCGAGTATGTAACCTTGAACGAAGAATAATAAAGAGAATTTGATTCCAATTTCTGTGTATCTACTTTTGTTTTACGTTCTATGCATTTATATTGTTTTGTTTATCGCTTGCACTTATATGAATGCTAGATATACTGTTACGTATCACTAGACTTACACAAATAAGTTAAGTAATCAGATAATAACAAGTTAATAGTAAGGAACTTGGGTAATAATACGAATCGCGCCACGAGTAGGGTTGTGCGAAGGCAACATCACAGGTTGCGAGGGACTAATAGATGCGCGTAGCGACCTGCGCGCAGGGTCAAACCACGGACCACTAGAACTCATCAAGACATCCCCAGGGTGCAGAAACCTGATTCTAGCACCCTCCCATACTACTTCGGGTGAGACCTCAGTCTGCGCTCCGCGGATTGTTGCCGAAAGGGCTAGTAGTACCGAGATTTGTTTGGCTAAATCACCTCTGAAACTAGGTCAAGACCCACTAAGCCAACAAATTGTATGCTTCCTACATCCTTCCATAACCAAAAAGAAATTGTGCATTTCTAGTTTTGACAGATTCTTACAATCAGAAGGCACAAAGTTGTCAAATCTGGATTGAGGGATTATCTCATCAAATTGTTCCAGATATCCTAGACCATAGCGAGGCATACCAGTAGGACTCATTTTGCTAAACATGTCTTTGAAGCTGGGATATTCATTTTCCAAGGATGGAAGCTCATGAATCATTAATACATGATCAGTATCATGAGGGAAAGGTATTTCAGAACACTTAGGATTTGGACACGGAGTGATAGAAGTTGTAGGAGGAGATACTCCTATCCTTCGATGGTGGTTCTGATGTATGACAGAATCAACAGGGCTACTGAGATTTATCTTTTGATTGTAGCTTAGGAAAATGACTTGCAGGGATGAAAAATGTACAATCTGGGCATATTCAAATAGATCTATATGAGGGTAATTTACAGATGGCGTAAAATAACTAGAAGTATCTACTAATTGTGGATCAATATACATGGATGATTCTTTGCAAGCTAAATCAATTCTTCTGCGATCTATTGTAGATCTTCTAGGAAAGTCTACTACAGCAGATGATGGTCCTTCTTGTATATTAGTGGAAGTAATCTTTTGCATTGTTGGAGGTTTTGGGTTATCAACAACCCAATGTTCTAGGAAACGTAGGTCCTCCCATTTAATAATCTGTTGTTCTAACTTTTGATTATGGGTATTAGTTAGAACAACCACACTAGATTTGGATTCTTTGCTGGGAGCATGGAGAACTATAGGATAGAGGGTATTTGTGTGTCTAAAACAACCACGAGTTTGAATGGCAATATTATTTCTCTTTTTCTTCATATCAAACCCTATTGTTTGAATTTGTAGTTGTAAAATATCCTTGATGTTCTCATCAAATGTATATATAGAAAAGTTGGGATAGCAATCAAAGTATACTGGTCCATTTGATAATGGAGAAACCATTCCTCCTATCAATGAATCTGAATACTTGTTATGTGTCAGATCTCTAACTGTGGTGAGAAAAAAAGTATTCAGTCCTATATGGACTAAGGGATTGATCCCTACCCTTATGCACCCCAGATGCAAATATTTGGTTCCTAGTCTTTTGGCACAACAAATTATTTATGAAGATGGGTCATCCAAGATAGTCATGTGACATCCATGAGGACAGAACCTGCAAATTCCTAGTGGGATTTGCCTCATTTTCATAGTGCAGTGAGAAGGCTATCAATTGTAATAAATCTTAAAAAGACAATCCCATTTGAAATTTGTGATGAAGGGTTGTGCATAGGTCCAGATTGTGTGGCAGGTTCTAAATACAATTTTTGCACAAAGGGGGACATAAACTGTTGTTACGAGACTGTAGCATTGGTTGGGGATTTATTATTTTGTTATGAGACCTAACTTGGGTTAAGCCATGGTTGAGAAACTTAATATAATGTTCATGTATCAATACTAGATGTGGATTGAGAGAGAAACCGGGTCTAGTGTAACTTGTATAAACTATTTTTAACATGGTTGGGGCATGTGTTTATGATGCACCATTCAACAATATACAAAGTGAATATCTAATTGAGAACATGTGCATCAAGTTTCTGAGAAAAGCAGCATGTGGGTACACGTATAACCTTTCATTGGATAAGCTAAGGATGAAAGCATTATTGTTTGCATATACATTTACTTAGCCATGGTGATGTGTCATGTGCATATATATTAATAAAATAAAACAAGAAAAACATTAAAATGGATTTACAAAGATATGGAATCTACTGAAAGGTTTTGTGTGGGGGGGTTATGGTGTGTCCACATGTATTATTTTTAAATCTATATAAATGAGATATGGGTGGTGTAAGAATATTATCAATTGAGGGCGACTGTGAAAATAGAGTAAGTCATCATGTATGTGAAGATGAACAAGGTTGTTTAAGGAATTTAGAAGAGTAACACTTAATCTCATGTATGTGTTATAATAAATAAAAAATAAGGAGTAATGAAAGGAAGAATGTGGATGGGATTAACTCTTGCCATGAAGTTAAACAAATCAAACAACACTATATTTGCAAAAGAATCAGTAAAAGTGGGAATTGATACCAAATAGTGCTTGTACCTATGACCAATGTGTTTTATCTATCTCAGAATCAATTTTCGACAATTCCCTTTAGCTGTTGTAAGCATTAGACAAAAGTTCCAAAGAGCCTCTAAGATTGGTTTCTCCTCAAGGGCCAAAATATATGGCAACTACCTCCCTTCAGTTGCAAATGAAGATGTGCTCATTGGGAAGTGGAGAAATAAAATCAAGTCACGTCTAATAACTTTATCCAATAATCAAATATTTCTTTGTATGATTCGAAATGATACTGCCACAGGCCTAATGCTTACAACTTCATAAAAATTATTTATGTCAGGGTGTATACATAACCAAATAATATCCATGTAATAAATATTTAATATGGTGTGATTGGTGACGTTTGATCCTGTTATGTGTGTCATTGTTTGCTAGTTGGAGCATATTTGTTTTACAATTGTAATCTCCTGTGTGCTTCCCTGGCCTTTGCACACAATTAATTCCACATGCATGGAGCAGATGATATCTCTATCATTCTATTTACACCATGTGCTACCCTGATTATGTGTCATACAACATCAGTAGTGTACGTAATGTTTAATAATGCATAGAGATGATTAAGCCTTCACAATTGCACTATCAGCCATGTTGTATGTTTTAGTGAGCATTGGTGGGGCCAGGCCACATTTAGTGGTTCGGTTGAAAATATTTTAGAACATGCAATTATGCCTATGGTGAGGGCCATGTCATAACATCATATCATATGGTTGGATATGTTGATATTTTAAACATTGAACCTTTGTGATCATGCCCCCTCAATACTATAGACTATATGGCTTAGATTATTGTGAATATCTTAATAATGCTTTGGGGGGGCACATCTCTTATACAAATTTTATAATATTTATAATAACCTTATAACCATAGATCTATGCCACTTATGGAAATGTCTAAGTTATTGTATTCAACAATACACACACACACACACCATTCATGACCTAAATAATAGATTTCCAATTTGAAACTCAATAAACTGCGCAATGATGTCATGTCAATACTCCTTATTTCTCTAGGGGACCCCACCTACTAAGACTTATAATTCCAGTTATTTAATGGATATTATTTTTAAGTCTTTTTAGTAGGATTCATGAAAAATTGCAATGGATTACATAATTTTTAATGAAAGTGGCTCAGAAACATGGATAAAGTCTTCATAGTTTTCATAGATTCCTCGAAGCAAGGGTGTTAGGTCCCTATAATACTAGTGATTACCCCATTACTATTGCAGTTGTATCCCTTATTAATATTTTTGAGCCCCTATTGTCCCCATATTTTTATTACTGTGCCCCATAGAATCCCTCTATTGTTATTTTTGTGGCTTTATATTATTATTGTTAGGTCGACTGGGTTATATTGTAACTCCATAGACTCTTATATATAGAAATGAGGTTTTGTTATTTGAATCATCCAAGAATTGTTCATTTGTGTAATGTAAAGGAGGTTGCCCCCTCGAAGAGGCTGAATTCTAAGGCGTTGATCTCTCTTTTCTATCTTTTTGTGGGCTGGTTTCATAACATTTGGTATCAAAGCTTTGGATTCTAGGGTTTCGCTGCTCCAAATAGGTCATCGTGGAATTTTCGCTATAAATTTTTTTCTGCTACGTTTCAAAAGTGAAAAAAAAACCATTTGAGACGAAATCGCGCTGAACCTCGGGTCCAAATTTCGGAGCTTTTTGCGCTATATTTGCGGAGATATGATCTGAGGAAGTTGATCTTTTTGTAGACTCTTGAAATACATTCCAAACAGATGACCTGAGGAAAATCGTCATAACTTTCTCTCTGAGCATCCGATTGAAATTTTGTAAGAAGGTACAGAAAGAGGACAAACTATGGTTTCTTGTATATATTTTTCAGTTCCAGAGGTTGAAACAGTGAAACGTGGCACTTCCTACAAGTTCGCTCTTCTGGAAAGGTATATAATCAGGTCATCTTCGAAGATTGTGCATAACTCTTTCTTGGAGAATCCAATTTGGATAAGACTGGTGGCATTGGAAAGAGGACATAGAGGGCTACTACAGGTCGCAATTTTAGAACTGGATGATCCGAAATTATAGAGATACATCAGATTCAATATCAAGCTCCTACAAAGTGAAAAAAGGTGTGTAGTTTTTTTTTAAATTTTTGCTTAAGCTTGATTTGAAAAATTAGTTTGAAGGAATTCAAAGGGCATAGTGTAGAGACCAATCCAGGGTTCTAGATTAGACTAAATTTAATGTCAACCAAGGTAGGTAAACTTAAAGGCACATGTCTAAATTTTATAGACCTAAAAGGATCTAATCTGTCTAAATAATTGTCTAGTGTGACAGGCTACAACACTCTTTTACAAGAGATTGAAGTATGTTTCCTTTCACAATTTAAACACTTATATCATCTAATTTAATTAATTGTTCTAAAAAAACAGAGTGTTACTAGTCTGAATTCTCAATCCTCTTACAAGGATATAATTCACAAAAACTCTTTCAAAATAACACACTAAGCATACTAAAAATCAAATTCATGAAAACAGAGTTCATAGAAATATTTTGAAATTCAATGTTCAATTAAACCTTTTATAAGGACTTATTCAATAATTTTGCAATTGAATTTTCAAGCTACTACTATGAATCATAAAATAACAATCACAAAACTTCTAATTAAATTGATAAACTCACAGAAAATGAAATGAAATAAAACACTATTCAAATCTGAATACTAAATTCTATGAAACAGAAAAGAAAGTATACCAATCCTCACGTAGGGGCCCTTCCACGCTTTGATGGCACACTTTGAAAAACTTCAAGTGATAAGAACATTAACTCATAAACAACATAATGCCTTTGATTAAGTTCTGAGAATAGATTACATTAAAAACAGAGTTCTGGAATACGCTTACAGTCTTAAGTCTGCTCTCTTTCAATGTCTTCACTAGCATTTTTTTTTTAATAATAATCAAAATCCTCCTATTTATTAAAATTTACAACCAAAAAGGCTATTTTCATTCTTCCTGATCCTAACTGATTTCTAAAACAAATCGAAATCAGTTTAGGGTCCCTAATCTTAAGCAAAAGATCAAGTACATTCATTATAACTTCAGATTTTTCTGCTGAATAGGCTGGGTTTGACCAGCATTGACCATGTATTCAGGAGCTCCAAATTCGATGCTAAATAGATTTTCCACCATGTATGTACATCCTAGATCACGTCCTTATCTTCTGTTTCGATTTTCCTGCCATGCCACATGTCACAACATAAACCAATTACAGGAAGTCATTACATCCCGTAATTTTGTTGAAAAATTCCAATTTTTAACATAAAAATCCATAAATTAAATTTAATGTAAAATAACAATTATAATGCTTCATTAATCAATTTCAATGGACTATGAGGAGTTTATGGAAGAAAATGGTAGATAAATGATGGATTTTTAGAAGAAAAGAATAGCAATAAAATAGTACCAACACATAGTAAAGCATTATTATCGGTAATTGAAGCCCCAAGGAAAGAAAATGCAAACACCTAGTAAGCAACCTGAAAGCTCTAGCATGACTCATGAAGAACAGGAAGAAATGCAACATGATATATCAAAATTACGAGACCAAGTGCAACAAGTGTCACTTGCACAAAAAGTAACAGAATCTAAGATGAAAGATGTAGAAGCTAAGATGGATGGTTTAAAGAAAGGTGTAGAAGCTAAGATGGATTGTTTAAAGAGAGGTGTAGAAGCTAATATGGATGGCATGGAAGCTAAGATGAATGGCATGGACGCTAAAATGGATGGCATGGATGATAAGATGGAAGAATTGAAGATAAATATGAATAAGTTGCTACAAGAAATGTTCACTAACGGTGAAAGGGTAATAAAGTAAACTCATGATGAGAACAAAAAAAATGTTAATCATGATTCCATAGACTCTAATGTTGGATCAAAGACCCACCATATTCCAAAAATTGATATGAGGAAGTTTGATGGCAAGGATCCCGCAACATGGATATTACAGATGGAGCAATTTTTCGATCTCAATAATGTGCAAAACACACAAAAGGTACGTATTGCAACTTTATATTTGGAACCAAATCAGTTTGTATGGTATCAATGGCTTTGCTCTCGTAAACAAATTATCACTTCGGCAATTTTTACGGAAGAATTGACAGCACATTATGAGGATACAAAAAGCAACACTTTTTTTAGCCAATTGATAAGTCTCAAACAAAAGGGTTCAATAATGGAGCATATTGAAGAGTTCCAAAAATTGAACATAAGGGTAAAAATATTCCAGAGGAGCATAGGATTGATGTGTTCATGGGGACTTTAAAGGATAATATCCAACATGATGTTCGCCTTTGGGAACCTGATTCATTAGAGAAGACATTTAGGTTAGCAAGAAAAATGGAAAGCAAAATTATGGCAACCAGGAAGCATACCAGTCACAACTATAAAGATGGAAGTGTTGTTAACCCTAGCCTTACACAACCTATAAGGTTGACACCACAACAATTGGAAGAAAAAAGAGCAAAAGTGCTTTGTTATAGTTGTGATAGCAAATACACTAAAGGTCATAAGTGTGCTGAGAAGAAATTATTCTACATAGATTGTGAAGAGGAAGAAGAAAAGGAGCAAGAAAGGTCAAAGGAAGAGGATATACTCCAGGAACAAAGCCTAGATAAAGAAGAAATGAATCTGACCATATCTTGTAATGCATTGGCTGGAATTACCACTCCTCAAACCATCAAGATATAAGGACAAATGAAGAAGAAAAAGGTAATAGTGTTGATTGATTCAGGAAGTACCCACAATTTTATTCATTGTAAGGTAGCAAAAGAATTGAATTGCTTCCTATATCCAACACCAATGTGTCAAGTGATGATTGCAAATGGAGGAACGATAAATTTCTCTGGAAAAGTGCCATAATATCAAGCTATCCATGGGAGAATATGTATTGACTAGCCCAATGCTTTCCATTCCAATGGGAGGTGTTGATGTTGTACTAGGAGTCCAATGGCTACAATCCTTGGGTACAATAGGTTTTTTTGCAAGAAATTTTCATGAAATTTTCTATCGAAGGAAAGGAAGTTGAACTAAGGGGTATTGCGTCGAAACCAGGAAAAATAATCAGCTCTAACGGTATGACAAAGCTTCTAAAAAAGGAACAAAGAGGTGTAATTGCTCGATTATGTTCGCTAGATGTTTCCACATCGGAATCATCTATTTCTCCAGATCTCGAAAATGTCTTGGACAATCATTCCAAGGTATTTGAGACTCCCAAAGGTCTCCCACCTATTCGTGATCATGATCATGCTTTTCATCTGATTCCAGGAAGTGTTCCTCCAAACATCAAGCCGTACAGATATCCCTATGCCCAAAAGAGTGAAATTGAATGTATGGTTGCAGAGATTCTAGAGGTCGGTATAATTCAACCTAGTCAAAGTTCTTTCTCTGCTCCAATAGTATTGGTGCACAAGAAGGATGGATCATGGCGCATGTGTCTGGATTATAGGTAGCTCAACAAAATCACTATTAAAGATAAGTTTCCCATTCCTGTCATTGATGAATTACTGGATGAATTGCATGGATCAATTTACTTCACCAAGTTGGATCTTCATTCAGGATATCATCAAATCAGAATGAAGACTGAAGACATTCCGAAAACAGCATTTAGAACTCATGAGGGTCATTATGAATTTTTGGTCATGCCTTTTGGCCTTACCAATGCACCTTCTACATTTCAAGGTTTGATGAATTCCATTTTCAAACCCTTCCTTAGAAAATTTGTGTTAGTATTTTTTAATGATATACTAATCTACAACAAGTCTTGGAAGGATCGTGTTGAACATGTTGACAGGGTGCTACAACTATTGGAGGAGAAACAATTATATGCAAAAAGATCCAAATGTTTCTTTCGAGTACAAGAGGTGGAATATCTGGGTCATATTGTATATCATGAAGGAGTTAAGGTAGACCCTAGCAAAATTAAATCCATTAAGGAATGGAAAATCCCGACATCCATAAAGCATCTGCGAGGATTTCTCGGGTTGACAGGGTATTATCACAAGTTTGTTAAGAATTATGGTAGAATAGCAGCACCTCTAACAACATTATTGAAGAAAGATGCATTTTCATGGACTCCAGAAGCAACAAAGGCCTTCGAACATCTTAAAGAGGCAATGTGCCAAGCACCGGTCTTAGCTACACCAGACTTCACAAAAACCTGTGTTGTGGAATGTGATGCTTCAAGAAATGGAATTGGTGTTGTTTTAATGCAAGATGAAAGACCCATTGCTTTTGAAAGTCGTCCTATCAAGGGAAAGTTTTTACATAAAGCTATTTATGAGAAGGAAACGTTGGCAATACTACATGCACTTAAGAAATGGCAGCCCTACCTAATGGGAAGACACTTCAAGGTAAAAATGGATCATGATAGCCTTAAATACTTTTTAGAACAAAGATTATCCTCTGAAGAGCAACAAAAGTGGGTCACAAAGATGTTGGGTTATGACTTTGAAATCATCTACAAAAAAGGGAAGCAAAATGTGGTGGCAGATGCACTCTCAAGAAAGGATGAGGATGTGGAAGCATTGTTGTGCGCCATTTCTATTATCCAACCATATTGGATAAACGAAGCAAGGGAGGAATGGAAGAATGATGAAGAAGTATGGGAACTTATTCGAAAGTTACAACAAGATTCCAGTACATCTGATACATTTAGCTGGAAAAATGATTCGTTATGGTACAAATATCGCTTATACCTCTGTAAGAATTCGCAAATCAAACAAAAAATTCTTATGGAATTGCACACTTCTCCCTTAGGAGGGCACTCAAGATTTTTAAAAACTTACCACAGGGTTAAGAAGGAATTTTTTTGGGATGGCCTTAAATCGGATATTCAAAAGTTTGTGGTGGAATGTTTGGTTTTCTAACAAAATAAAGTTGAAATAATTAAGACCCTGGGTCTATTACAACCTTTATCCATTCCAAGCCAACATTGGGGGGAGGTTTCAATGGATTGTATCACAGGTTTACCCAAGTTTGAGGGAAAGAGTGTCATCATGATGGTAGTTGACAGACTTACCAAGTATGCACACTTTTGTGCATTACCACATCCATTTAAAGCCAGTACAGTTTCTACTGCATTTATGGAAATAATTCAAAAGCTACATGGAAACCCAAAGATTATTGTAAGTGACAGAGATCCCATTTTCACTGGAAATTTTTGGACAGAATTATTTTCTTGTCTTGGTACTCAGTTAGCTCATAGCTCATCTTATCATCCTCAATCTGATGGGAAAACTGAGATAGTAAACAAATGTTTGGAAGGATATCTTCGTTGCTTTGTATTTGATAAATACACACACTGGGTCAAATGGTTGCCTATGGCTAAATGGTGGTATAACACTTCCTTCCATACAGCAAAAAAAGTGACCCCATTTATGGCACTTTATGGATATCAGCCACCATCCATCACATCATATTTAAGAGAAAATTCTAAGGTTCAAGTAGTGGAACATCACATCGAACATCAACAACAAGTCCTCCAACTCTTAAAGGATAACCTCATGTTGGCACAAAATAGAATGAAACAACACGCAGATCAACATCGCAGCGAAATAAGTTTTGATGTAGGTGATTGGGTATTCCTACGACTACAACCATATAAACAAATGTCCCTCAAGCAAGCTAAGAAGGATAATAAATTATCACCAAAGTATTATGGTCCGTACAAGGTGTTGCAAAAGATTGGTACTATGGCATACGAATTGGAGCTTCCTGCAGCGTCTCCAGTGCACCCAGTTTTCCATGTTTCATGTTTAAAGAAGGTTATAGGTGACAAGCTCCCAGTTCAAACAATATTGCCAGAACTTGACGAGGAAGGAAAAATTATATTGGAACCAGAAGCAGTCACAGAAACAAGAACTCGACAGCTACGAAATCGATCAATTTCAGAGCATCTCATCAAGTGGAAGAACTTATCCCCTAAAGATTCCACATGGAGGATGAGAATTTTATACATAAGCATCCAGAACTACTCAAGCATTGAGGACAACACTTTTTTGAAGGAGAGAGGCATGTTAGGTCCCTATAATACTAGTGATTACCCCATTACTATTGTATTTGTATCCCTTATTAATATTGTTGGGCCCCTATTGTCCCCATATTTTTATTACTGTGCCCCATAGAATCCCTCTATTGTTATTTTTGTGGCTTTATATTATTATTGTTAGGTCGGCTGGGTTATATTGTGACTCTATAGACTCCTATATATAGAAATGAGGTTTTGTCATTTGAATCATCCAATAATTGTTCATTTGTGTAATGTAAAGGAGGTTTCCCCCTCGAAGAGGCTGAATTCTAAGGCATTGATCTCTCTTTTCTATCTTTTTGTGAGTTGGTTTCATAACAAAGGGTTAGAAGTGGTTTTAATGTAAGAAGGGGGAGTGATATCATACGCATATAGGAAACTAAAGAAACATGAGGAAATTTATGTTACACATGACTTAATATTGGTAACCGTGATGCTTGGTTATAAAATTTGGCGGCATTACCTCATTGGGAAAATCTTTGAGCTAAAGACAAATCATGAAACCTTGAAGCATATCATCACTCAAATGGATTTGAATGCTAGAAAAAAGTAGTGGAGTGGATTCATGAGTTAATATGGTATGATTTTATAATTTCATACTTCAAGGGAAAGGAGAATGTGATTGCTAATTCACTAAGTAGCATATCATAGATCTTCTTCTTTGTACCCTTGAGGGTCAATTTGGGAGACAATTTGGTAAAGAAACTCTTTGGAGATGGTATTTGAAGCTTATATTAACCCTAAAAAATGGGAAACAAATAGAACCAAAGTTTGAGAGCTATGTCCTTGATGTTGATGAACTATTTAGATTTCAAGAAAGGATGTATATTGATTTGTAAACTACCGTGGATATTCCACTAGACAATTTGTCAACAAAATTGATAAATAAAATTTATTGAACTTTGAAATATATACTATGAGGGTTAATTTTTCCTTAGATTACTAGAATTATGAAGCTATTTTTTTACTACATATTTTAAAAATATAAACATTAAGAAAATAGAGAAAGAATATAGCAATCACTCACAAAACCATATTAACTCAATATATGACCTTGGAAACCCTTTTGGGAGAAAATCTAGTTAGGAGGTGAGGCTCTCCACCCTCTCTTTCTATGAATGAAAACATATGCAGGTACAAAGGAGTGAGACTTGCGCCTCATGGGATTCTACAAAGCACAAACCATTTCTTCTCTCTCTCTCTCTCAACTACTTTTGTCACCTATGGAAAAAATGAACTTAAATACTATGGAACCCCTTTTCTCTTTGTGGCCCAAAAATAACACAACCCGATAGCTAATTAGGGTTTAAATTTGACCCATTCAACTCTCAATATGAGTTGCAAATAAACTCTTATAGAGAATATTCATAGTTACCATGTGGCTAGCCCATTTTCCATGAGTAACAAGGCCTGATGTGGCATTCTTTCGAATTATGGTGGTCAATTTCAATAGATCAACTTCCAAGAGCCATACCCCTCTCAAATAAGCACTTATTGAGGCAATTATCATACCATTGGAAATGAATTAGTGTGTATGTTATGGAATATAGGTTAATATTAAGGTCAAGACCAGAAAAAGTGGTCATTTGAGGCCTCAAAATAGCTCTAAAGTTTTCACTTGGAATTTTCCAAATTGGGACTTTTGGTAAAAATCACCTTGCAAATTGATTCCTCCAAATTTTCCATTATAAATGCATTAAGATGGATGGAAAATAATATATTGATCTAATCTAGATCATTCCTCCCCATTTTAGGAGGATTTTGGTCTCCAAAAGCTTATATTGAATGAGGCCCAGGAAATGTTTCCTCTAGCTTCTCCCTGGAGTACCATTTAGCCTTGCTTAGAAGTCATCCTTTCAAACCAATCTACAAAAGGTCATGCTTTGGCCCATATATTTTAGTTTTGAACCTCTTATGAAAATCTATATCCTCTATCAACTCTTCCTAAGAATCTAGTGTTAAATCCTCTATAGAAGGTAATACCTTATCCTATTCTCGATTTAGCATGGAAGGCTTATAGAGTATCTGATTCTATGCATTCACTACTAAGTAAATGCACATGTATGGGAGTCCATTGAGTCAATAAGAATTAAATCCTACTTTTCCAATATCTCAAAGGTGCCATATCGTAGAGCCTTTATTTTCTTACCAAGACCTTGTAGGTTCTCTTTGTTCAACTCTAACAATAATTGTTCTCCCACTCTAAGTGACTTTTTATGTTTATCATTCCTAATCTTGTATCTTTCTAATGACTTATACAATTTCTCCTATACCTATAAATTGATCATCGTGATCTTCTCAAAACAAAATAAAAAATCCCTTAAGGAATCCCTTTAAGATCCTCCATCACTCCTCTTTGTTTTACATATGAAATATCAAAAGGTGAAGCTCAAAAATGTCCAAAACAAATTTCAAATGGGGACCTACTAGTAGTCGACTACCATGTTATAAGAGTGTTGTATATATATCATATTTTCATCCCATTCCATATTATTATAATTGTAACCCCTCAAAAGATGCACCAAAGTCTTATTAACTACTTGTATTTTCCCATCTGTTTGTGGATGGAATGTTGTAGACCTAGTCGACTCCATGTCCATCTTCTTCCACATTATAGTCCAAAATTCATTGAGAAATATTGTGTCCCTATTTGAAATGACTCTCCTTGATATTCCAAAGTGCCCCAAAACTTGTACAAAGAACAATTTTGTTGCTTCTTTCCCTCTATTAGTATTTTTAGAGGGTAGAAGAATGTACATATTACTAAACCTGTCAACTACCATGGATAGGTAGTCATGTCCCTTCTTAGTTGTTTGTAAAAATATCACAAATTCCATGGAAACTCTTTTCCAAGGATGAGGGGGTGCAGGTAAGGGATGGTATATACCTTGTTTCCTATTACTAGGCTTGTTAATGAAATAAATCATACATTATCTTATGAACCTAGCTACATCTTCTTATATTGTTGGCTAGTACACATACCTCTACAAGTTGGTCATTGTCTTCCCTGCACCAAAATTCCCTACAACCTTGGAGGTGTGGGCCTCTTTAATTAGTTGTAGTTTCTCACCTTTAGGAACACATAAATTTTATAGCCTATAGAGTAACCCATTCTAGAGATGATAGTCAACTCTCTTGTCACCATCATGTACATGAGCCTGGATCTGTTACAGGGAAAAGTGTCTATATAGAACTGCTCTATCCCACTAAGGTGTGACAGCTGCCTTAGAAACAAACAGAGAAAAACTACTTTCGTTTTTCCTTTATGAATTATAGATAGAGAGGAACAGAAAGACCAACCTCTGTCTTGCGCTAATCTCTTGATTTGATCCCTCTCTTCTTTGATAGTCCTCAGCTACCTGCTCCCTTGCATGCCCAGCTTCACAAAGTACCTGTAAGATCACAGAAGCATAGCACTATACAAAGACATGGATCTATAATCATAAACAATCTAGGATCAGATGTAAATTGACCATACAAATGTAACAAGCATCAATGACACAAAAGCATGGAGGAAAACTCAAATAGCTTTTATTGATAAACAAGAAAAGAGCCAAGAGGAGTTACAACCAGTTGTTCTGACCCAGCATCAACCTCCCAGCAAAGAAGCCCCTCTTCACCTCAAACAAAGCTTAGATCACCCAACAGTCTGATGTTTGTCTCAAGAAAACCAACAACAATTCCTTACAATATGCAAAATTCCAGCCTCTGGATCTCTGGGATGAGGGATCCATATATAGATATCTGTAAGGGGGATGAGTCAGCTTGTGATTTGATTAGTGTCTTCTCTCTGATAGTTCTTGCTTCCACTTGGAGACTGATGGCCTCTTACTCATCCTTGGTCGAATTTAGTGAGGCAAGTGTCACAGGAGAAGATTCTGGAAGCTTCCATTGCCTCTCCACCTCGCGGAATGACACTGCCATTTGTCATTTCTCGCCCATCGCACCCCACAGAAGGGACTTTTGAAATGCAACGCACCCTCACAGTGTATTTGGGTGAGATGCAACGCACCTAGCCAGTGGAGCAGCTGCAATGATCCTATTTTGACCAATTCTGAGCAGTTTCTCACGGAGAACTTCTGGGAGAAGCTGTAATTTGTTGACCTTGTTCCTTTAGGGGTTAGAACAACACTTTTAGGGACTTAGGAGCCCTTGGTTTATGGACATTTCATGCTTGGGGTTGTAGGGCCCAAAAATGTCTATAACAGTTGCCCCCTAAAGTATGAGGCCGTTAATCTTTTGGTGTCGGGTGAAATGCTTTATTATGAGGATCCGAAGTTCTTTCAATGCTGGGAGGAGACCTGTAATAAGATATAATACAATACATTATCTTCATACTATTTTCATGATCTAGCTGCGGCGGGCTTTCCCATGCTCAACTTTATAAATTCATTTTCATGTACATAGGACAGACAATCGTCTGAGTGTAGACTAATGATTCTGATAGAGCCATCATCCTTTTGAGTGGATGATTATTTGTGCAGCAATGATGTACATTTAATGTCTTTATTTCCCTGAATATATATCGCAGCCCGGATGGATGAAACTAGATCCGGGGTCTTCAATCTCGTCCGATCTTCACTCGAAGTACAAGTCGATCCATGTGAGAAATGTTCTGAAGTTGAACATGGAAAGACATCGCTTGATTACCAGTCAATGATGTAAACTGTTAACAAGCGCGAGAGGAATCACCGATAATGATAATGACCCTCAAGGTACTGCAGTACAATTCACGTGGTGTGAATAAAGGACTTGGCGTCGAACACCACGCAAAATCTTTCGGTCGAAGGCCATTGATGTAAACCTGTCGCTGGAAGTGAGAAACTTGCCATTGAGGCATGCAAGCTTCAAAGTACTGAATGGGGTGTCCCTAGATCAACTTCTCGGATAATGAGCTGATGTCGACAAGAAGTGATCTGTCACAGGAGGGCCTTAATGAATCCCACATCAATGACACGGAATGGAGCAAATGATTTTAATGGAGGTGAAAACGATCTGGTGATATAAGGTTCAGGGTTGCGGTCATGAAAGGATGGAGTATAATGTATGGTAGTGAGTGAGACACAGGTGGACTCTCTGAATGACTTCTCTTGAACATATCGGCGACACTGATGTGATGGATTGGTAGCATTAACCCCAAATGTGGATGGTATGGCGTGACCATGGTGATGTGACCGGTGAATGAAACAACCCAACCCGACTCGGACACAGAGTGGAAGTGTCATGTTCAAGAGCGACTTGCTACCAACGAAGTTTCTTTAAGTTTTCATCCCAATTTTCCCCAGTCATTGCTAACCAGTACCTCTTTATTTTTGTCAAGCTTGAGGAGGATAACATATGCTTGTTCTATAATTTTCCCTTTGGGCAAACCCATCGCTATGTTTTAACGAGCCTAGCGACAGTGAAACTCGTTCTCGTCTATAGACAAGTTTGTCGCTATTAATCTTTTTAACGAGTTTAACAACAAAGATAACTCGGTCCTTTTCAATTTTAGAGAGTCTGAAAAGGGACGTAAAGGTAACTCCAAAATTCCTTTTTCGTCATCTAATCCCTTAAGTCCGAAAAAGTATAAAACAATACAGAAGGGATGAATTTTCGATACTTTTAACGAGCCGAACAAAACAAGCGCTCGATCTTTTTGTGTAATAATCCCTCAGGTCCAAAAAGATTAAAATCTAGAGGAGGGATGGCACTTCCTGTCCCTTTAACGAGCTGGAGAGGCCAATGGCTCGGCAATATTTTCATATTTTACGAGTCAGTTGAAAAGAGCTTAAAGGAGACTCGTATTTTGAGGAACGAGTGATAAAATGGGTAGCAGCTGATTCCAGGTAAGGTTTGGAATTTTCCAATCACGACAGTGTCACAAGGATGGTTAGTGAAATCACTCTTCGCAGCTGTTCCTCAAAATGGGTAAACAATCAAATGTAGGTGAATGATCGGCCAATGAAAAAGTGGAGGTGACGGTGCAAACACGACCAAGGCTTTAACGGCTGAAGTACTACATTCACGATGGTTATTTACCGGGGAATAGTTCATTTTTTAACGAGCTTAAATGGGGGGGGGAACATTTGCTCATGTCTTATGTTTATTTTTTAACGAGCTTGAACTATGTGCTAAAACTGCTCGAACAATCCAGTCGTGTGATAAGAATGTCTCATATAAAAACGGCAACTTTTAGAGTTTTGCCCCACATCCTTTCTTTATGCAAGTTAGGAAACGACCAATCCTACAAGTTTAAAGGGTTAGAGGTCCTACAAATTTAAAAAAATAAATAGTCGCTCTTCTCTTGCACGCCAAAAGGTTTGCATGCCCCCAGGCATAAAACAGAGTTTCAAGGTTACCCCTTCTTTAGTCCGTTAAAACATTCGTTTTACCGAGAGAGGCCTACCTCTTACAGGTTACCCAAAGATTGTTCTATTCACAGCGCGAACAAAACACTTCTTCAGCGATGTCTACCGAAATAGACAAAGGTGAGTGAAGGAGGCTACTCCACTCACATAACTTTGACAAGAGAATCTTGTTCTAGAATAACCCCCTCTTCCAATCACGGACGGGAGTATAGACTAGTCATATTCTCTCACGGAAACCTACCCTATACCCAAAGTTTTCCTGCCGAAGCAGACCAGGGTGCATGCCCCCTAGGTTTCAGTGATGTCCCTTGAATCACTCGCGCTCATCGGGTGGACGGACTAGGGATTGAGACATTTCTTGCGTGAAAAGACCATTCAGGGATGGTATATGACTATTTGCTATGCGTGATCCGGGAAATGAAAGCTGGTCTACGAGCTTGACCACTCTTCCTTCGTGCGGAAAACACATCACTCTAAAGAGTGATGAGACAATGGCTCTCATGCAATAAATATAGTCTCGTCCAAGGAGTAGATTGTAATCCAGGGGTCTTTGAACTACCATAATGTTCATGTGAACGGTTTTCTCTCTCAATGTTATGGGCACATCGGGAAGGATCCCTAACGGTCGACTGGTTCCTTGATCAAAGCCTGTTAGATTTCTCATCTCAGGCAAAAGCGATGGCGAACCAAGCGCTTTCCAAGCAGTTGAGGAAAGGATACTCACAGAAGCCCCTTCATCTATGATGGTACCAACCATAACCATTCTATATATTTGAACGATGATTCATAATGGTACACTAGCCGGTAAGCGGGGTCTGCCTAGTTGATTCCAGTCGAAGGAGACAACTAGGTTGCTTGGAGGTGGGACCGAATAGACGGCCGGGTACGACTCTGACGAACTTCCTTCCTGCGGTAAAGGAACGGGTAAATTGCCCCCATGTTCGTTGGAGTCTGTGCTTATGAAAAGAATTTGGACGTTGTCATCCTTATTCTCTTCAGTGATTGTATCATCTGAAGATGGAACCTCTGAAGGCAAGACCGGGTCAACTGCCGCCTCGACCTTTTGACTCTCATCTGGTATGGATTCAGATGGTTTGTCTTCAATGATAGATGCTTCAGCCGACCACCTGAGCGGGCCAGCCGGGTTTTCAACTAGTGACGGACTCGGCAAGAGTTTTTTATATCCAGGAGGAAGTCGTAACGGTGAAACCGGACGATCATCCAAATCTCTTTTAGCTTCGTCTAAGAAGGGACAACGGTGGACGGCATGATCGCCTTCACACAGTTTACAAGGAAATCTATATTTTCCTTTTTGTCCTGGGGCTTCACTTTCACTAGTTGACGGTGTGTTTTCAACATGATCATCAGAGGTTGACGACACCGGGTTGTGCAAACGAGGAGACCAGTCCCTTAAGATCTGAGGGATGCAAGGACAATCTCTATGATAGTGGTCTCCTTTGCAAATGACACATGGTGATTTAGGCCTGGTCGGTGCAGTGTGTGGATTTTCGCTAGACGACACTCGTTTGCCCCCATTCGCTTTTGGCTCTTTCTTCTTCTTCTCTTTCTTCTTCTTTTCCTTCTTCTCCTTAGGTACTTGATTTTTGGCTTTACCAGCCCCATCAAGCGAAGAGGAAGGAGGAGAGGAAGAATTAGAGGAAGTAGAAGGTTGATGGGTAACTCTGGACTCATCTAATTGCTGATTCGATTGTTCAGGAATTGTGGTGTTCTGAACGACAGAGGTTGAGAAGAGCCATACAGGCAAACCAATTGTCAGTCCTGGAAGCGACAGTGTGGCCATATGGGGTGCACCAACATCTCCCCAAGAGGAGATGGGACTAGGATTTCCTCCAAGGGGAATTCCTTGGTTGGTGGATTCCATTTTCTCAACCCAAGATCAACGTAGGAAAGGGTAATGAATATTCCGTTTAAAATAAATTTTAGACACTTTGACACAACTTGTTTTTTCAGTTTTTAAGAGTCGAGAAAAAACAAAATATGACTCTAGTCTCCTTCGATTTTTAATGAGCCTGAAGTGACAAGTGCTCAGATGGACCTTTTCTATTAAGGAATCTGAAAAGGAACGAAAGGGACTGCTCTGGAAATCTAGGTAGAGGGATTACCAAACCAATCGCAAAACTGTAGAATACTTTTTACGGTACGGCAGTCAATCTTCCTGAATGCTGTGTTCAGTGCATTGCGATCGATAGGGCGGCAGACACGGCTTCCTATGGATAAAGGATTAAGCCTATTGGGGTCTCCCAAAATATACTCGACGATACGTGGGAGCACAAGTCCGTACTGGCACTTATCGTCTCAAAGTGGAGGAATCACCCAACCATCAGTGAGAACAACAGTTACCAGGCTTTACGATGCCAGAATACGTCTCTAGCCTAGACTTCTAAATTTTGTGCGTTAAGTTCCAAAGCATTGTTAGATTCATTGAATTTATTTTAAGTTGATCTTGTTTATGAAGTTTGCCTTTTGGGTTCACCACGAGATGTAGATGTAATTCATAAAATACAATCTAAGATGATAAACAAACTTTTTATCTTCTTTATGCAATGAAAATCCTAGCTACTAGGGAAAAGAAAGACAGAATCCTTTCACAAAGAGCAAAGAGCACACTCTAAATGCACTTTCCTAAATCAAGCCAATCAGACTGTCTATATGCAAATGCACATGCATGTATTTGTTTTCGACTTTCTTAATATATGAATGATAAAAAGAAAGCTGATGCACAAATCTGAATTTCTTTTCAAGCGACAAATATCAACAAGCTTCTTTCGAAATCAAAAAATGAAGACGATTACAACACCTTACGATTTTGAAACGAATACTTGTTCTCGATACTAGAAAATTACAAATTCAGACCAAAAGCAATAGTAACAGGATAATCGACCATCAACAGCAATCAAACTCTTTCCTATGATCGAAATCAACACTTGCGACAGATTCAAATCAAAGGACGACAGTACAATTACGCTACTTTTGCAAAGGAGAACCCTTAACGACTCAACAAACACACAAAAACATCTACAGTTCTTTTGTACAAAGGAGGTGGAATAACAGTAAGGAAAAGGGGTTTCAAACAGACATATACTGATCACGGGCAGCAAAATTCAGGAATAGAACTGGAAAGAATGAATCACAGAAGCCACAGCTGCACAGAGTTAGTCTGATCAGCGCACCTATAACACAGAGAATCTGAAATGCAGCGCAGGTTGTCCACTCGGGAAGTGCGCTGAAATTTAGAATCTCTGAACAATACCTGCGCTGGGCCAGAAACGAGACTCTGTTCGGGTTCCGGGTCACAGTTTGCAGTTCATTTCTTGGGTTTTGGCCGAGTAAAAAGCAATCAGTAATGCAACAATCAGGGGTAGATCTAAGGAGGATCTAAGAGCTATCACAAGGGCAATCAGATAGTTTGTGAATCAGTTGTTTAAATCATAAACAGATCCAGTAGATGGATTGAAGTAGCAGTTGTCTACTTTGCATTTGTTATGGAAAATGCAGTTTGAATGCTACTCGTAAGTTTATGAAACAAACAACAAAGAATGATAAACAAACAAACTAATTAGCTCCCCAGCGGAGTCGCCATTTTGTTACAGGGAAAAGTGTCTATATAGAACTGCTCTATCCCACTAAGGTGTGACAGCTGCCTTAGAAACAAACAGAGAAAAACTACTTTCGTTTTTCCTTTATGAATTATAGATAGAGAGGAACAGAAAGACCAACCTCTGTCTTGCGCTAATCTCCTGATTTGATCCCTCTCTTCTTTGATAGTCCTCAGCTACCTGCTCCCTTGCACACCCAGCTTCACAAAGTACCTGTAAGATCACAGAAGCATAGCACTATACAAAGACATGGATCTATAATCATAAACAATCTAGGATCAGATGTAAATTGACCATACAAATGTAACAAGCATCAATGACACAAAAGCATGGAGGAAAACTCAAATAGCTTTTATTGATAAACAAGAAAAGAGCCAAGAGGAGTTACAACCAGTTGTTCTGACCCAGCATCAACCTCCCAGCAAAGAAGCCCCTCTTCACCTCAAACAAAGCTTAGATCACCCAACAATCTGATGTTTGTCTCAAGAAAACCAACAACAATTCCTTACAATATGCAAAATTCCAGCCTCTGGATCTCTGGGATGAGGGATCCATATATAGATATTTGTAAGGGGGATGAGTCAGCTTGTGATTTGATTAGTGTCTTCTCTCTGATAGTTCTTGCTTCCACTTGGAGACTGATGGCCTCTTACTCATCCTTGGTCGAATTCAGTGAGGCAAGTGTCACAGGAGAAGATTATGGAAGCTTCCATTGCCTCTCCACCTCGCGAAATGACACTTCCATTTGTCATTTCTCACCCATCGCACCCCACAGAAGGGACTTTTGAAATGCACCGCACCCTCACAGTGTATTTGGGTGAGATGCAACGCACCTAGCCAGTGGAGCAGCTGCAATGATCCTATTTTGACCAATTCTGAGCAGTTTCTCACGGAGAACTTCTGGGAGAAGCTGTAATTTGTTGACCTTGTTCCTTTAGGGGTTAGAACAACACTTTTAGGGACTTAGGAGCCCTTGGTTTATGGACATTTCATGCTTGGGGTTGTAGGGCCCAAAAATGTCTATAACAGGATCCACAACTACTGAAACACCTCCTTGGATTCCTCATGCCTATCTATATGCATCATCGATGAAAGGCTCCAAGTGTATCATAGTTCCCAAAGTTGTGATATTTGAGGTGGGTGGCCTTGAAAGCATGTAGGAAAACTTTTTTGTGCCACCCTTCTTGTAGTTGATCACTAAATGAAGTCATTGTAAATACCCCATCCACTTGTAATCCCCAGTCTAATATAACTTACTTTGGTCCTTTAGGTACTGTAGTGATTGGTGATACGTGTGGACTACTAACTCCTTTCTAATTAGATAGCATTTTCACTTTTTTCACAACTTGTGCCAAAGCATAGAGATCACTATTATATGTAGGGTTATTAAGAAGTTCCCATGAAATACTTCAAATTGGTAGTATATGGGCCTTCCTCCCTGCATAAACATCGCTCCCATAGCATACCCACATGCAGTTGTCTTCAATTCAAAGAGATGTTGCTATTTTGGCAATGTAAGAAGCAATGCATGACTAATTTTTTGCTTTAACTCCTTGAGGCCATTCCTAACAAATTCCTCACTGGACACTCTTTTCACTCATTTTTATGGTGTGGAGTGGTGTTGCTACCATTGAACATGAGGCTATGAATTTCCTCGGGTACTATGCTATGCCAATGCAACTCCCGACCTCATAAACATTGTTAGGCAATGACATTGGTAGGTGTGTGCAAGATCTATCTTTATCTCTCCACCTATCGTATATCCCAAAGACACTAAATACTGTTGTGCAAACTTTCATTTCTTGAAATTTTCTAACAAATAGTGCATCATTAATGTATTTAGCACCCACATTAAATGTCAGATGTGATCATCCCAGGTAGCACTATATACCGATATATCATCCAAATAAACAATAACAAATATCATCATTAATCTCATGAATGTATTTGGTACAGTACATAGGCCAATGACATAAATAACTACTCATACAAACCTTGCTTTGTTTTGAAGGTGATCTTCCATGTATCTTCTTCTCTAATTTGAACCTAGTGATACCCTAACTTTAAGTCTAACTTGGTGAATTATTTTACTTGTTGCAACTAGTCCATTAAATCATCTATCTTGGGAAAGTGGTTCTTTCTCTTGAGGTTAATTTTGTTTAATTCCCTATAATTGACAAAAAATTGCGAAGTCCCATCCTTATTTGGAATAATTATGATGGGTGAAAAGCACGGTGAGGTACTTGGTTGAATGAAACCATGTTCCAAAGCTAATGAAAATACTTCTTCACCTTGTTTTCTTCTATTAAAAAAAACCTATACATACCAATATTTGGCAACATATAGTCCAACAACATCTGAATCTCATGCTCTACTTTCCTCTTGGGTTTTATCCCTTTAGGCTCCTAGAACTCACTCATGTATGCCTATAAAATCTCTTCTAGTTTCTATTTCTATTCTTAGTACAATCCACTAGGAATGAATTTTATCTCATCGACTCTTCTACAAATTGATTTTCTCTTTAAAATAGTAAAACATACTTCTTTCTAGAATTGATTAGTTTCTTGGCTTGGTTGGCACTTACCAGTGAAATTTGGGCTTGCCCTTGTGTGAGTTGTTGGTGAAGTATTTTCCTTACTTGATGAGAAGGTATTGGTTGGATATCCATATGAATATTGCATCCCACATCTACATATAGGGACTTCCAAACACCACTCCACATACAACAAGTGGAACAACATATAATTTATTTCATCAATAAAATTGGCAATGATAGCAATTTTGATTTTACACTATTTGGTTTCTTATTTTTTGAATCCTTATTTACCCATATGAGTGTTAATGTTCTTGAGTGATCATGAACTTCCAATCACAATTTGTTGACCAACTTTGTTGCAATGGGATTCCCCTATGATCCTAAGTCCAATAGAGCACCAATTTTGGCCTTCTTGATCTATATTTATATGGAAGAGTTTGGTCATCTCCTTTTCTTCTTGTTGTTAAAGGCTACTCAAATTCACTCATTTCTAAACTGATGTATAGAAAATATTCTCATCAATCCTTGTGCTTCTTTCCACCCTATTTCTTGAATTTTTGGCCATGATATTTTTCTTGTTGCGGTCCTTCTTCAAGTAATTCAAGTTGAGTTATGATGTAGTTCCCAACACTTCTCTTTTGTATGATCATAAATGTTATCATGGTTGGAGTGGTTAGTGGGACATTTTCACTAGGGTGTTGTGGTTGTTGTCTTTTCATCCTTTCCCACTTTATCTTTTTATTCCCTTCTTGGAAAGCTTCTTGGTGTTCCTTCTACTTCACCGCACTTGATTTCCCTTTGTTTTGGCCTATGTTTTCTAGGTATTGTGACTATACAGAAGCCTCATCCACCATTCTAAGTTTGAAAAACATCACTTGCTTCAATATATGGATGTTTAGACTCCCTATATAGTTGATGAGTACGTTTGGTTTTGGGAGAGATACCTAGCATTATTTCCTTATTCCTAAATTATATGATGTACTCTTGTAAACTTTTCCCCTTCCTCTACTTGGACTGTTTGGGTAGCGGGTGATCTCCAGTAGGCCAAGTGGTGTATCAAGAAGATTCCAACCAATAAAGGCAGGCACCCAGAGATATAGCTCAAAAGGCACCCTTGTTGGTCCGCGAATTCCTAATACTTCTAAAATACGGGTTTGACTTAGGCAAACGATGGCGGCCCGTTGGTCGAGTGACTCCATCCCTCACCTTCCTAAGTAAAGACCTTCCTAAGTAAGGACCTTCTTTTGTAAGGTGAGCCTTTCTTCCTCTCCCTAAGGTTGAGCCATCCTTCCTAACCCTTATGGTCGAACCTCGATGAAGATCGTCAAAGTGGTTCATCCCGGATAGATACCTGAATATCTAATCTGTAGTCTGCCTGCCTATCTCTAAAGGGTCCTGCCTTCCTATCTGAATTATTGGACTTGCCAATCTCTTAGGTAGCTATGGATTTCCTCATGAACAGCTACTTTTGGGCTTGCTTATCTTATGTGTTCCTATCCTAAGGGCTTGCTAAGGAAGGGTATTAGAGAGTGGTATACTGGAGGGCTAATGGGCGGGCTTATGAGCTTGGGTTTTCTTGTCAATGTAAGGTTAAGGCAGAAGGAGCTAATAATTCAATTTCCCATATAATATGAATTGCTCATTGTGGTCATTTTACCCGATATCTAGTCTGTCTGAATTGAGGTAGGAACTATGGTAGAGAACTTCCTAAAAGCACCCGCCTATATATATAGAATTTCACCATAACCTTATTAGGATTACTAATTCCTAATCTTACTATCTCCTGTAGGCATGCACTGTAACTAAGGCAAGTACTGGAACTCTTGGCTTGTACTTAATGGCTTGCACTGGAAGCTTTCCTTGACTTTCAGGGAGACATCACTTTCATGGTATAGATAGCTCGGGGAATACTAGATAGCGTTGTGGGCTAACTATAGGTGAAAGTTGTTACCGTACCTCTTCTTGACTGATGAAACTGAATAAGAGAAATGAGAAGGTGGTCATCAATAAGGGTAATGTAAGGTGACCGTGTAACAGATGTATTCCAGTTGTTAGGAGAAGTGGCATGTCTGGTTGGTGTGGCTGGAGTGACTACCCGATGTGCAGTCTTATGACCAGTTCATGTCTGGGGCGTTGGCTGCGGGTGTGGCGAGGCAGTGTGCTCTGGTAGGGTAATGGGGTTAGCCTCTTGCACGACCAGGTTAGTAAAAGATACGTGTTTCCTGTCTTCGCCAGTCAAAGCCAAAATAGGAAGAGAATGTTGCTGGGCATCATGCTACTACCCGAGTGCCGGAGGGGAAACCGTCTTTCAAGGGGGGCAGTCTTATCTGTAAGCTTAGGAACCTATCAAGCTTGGTCTTACCTTAGCTTATCCCTGACCTTCCTAGCCTATAGGTAATAGGTTCGTCCTTCACATTGCTAGCCAGCTCTATACGAGGGATTTTTCATATCCAGCTCTAGAGCCCTGACCTATCGAACTAAAGCACCTTCGTTGCATTGCATTTCCTTCCTAGCCAGCTCTAGTCTAATGGGAGGATGGCAAGCGAACTACAACACCTTCCTAAGTAACTATCTGTTATAGGTACGAATGGGAGATGGTAGGTACGAACCTAGCCAGCTCTAGCGAGCACCAGCACCTTACGAATGGGAGGATGGTAGGTACGAAGCTATGGAGCTCTATCGAGCAACTACCAAACCCCCCTTAAAATGAAAGTGATCCCCCCCCAATTCATTGCTCACCATTGGCAGACACGAACGGAAAGTGGTAAGCGTAGTCTATCCATCGCATTTCGAATACCAGCAGCCAGCCCGCTAAAGCGGCTACTCTGGTTCTAAACTTAATAAGAGGCTCAACCCTAATGGATGGAGTAAATGGCCAACTATTCTTTTCAACTATTCCTTCCCCACCCCCCCATAGCCGGAATCTTATCTTGAAGGACCAGGAAGGAAAATAAGACCACCGGAACCAATATTTACGGATTTACCCTATATTCCTTCCCCCGCATGCTTCCCGGGTCCATATTGATTATATCATAAGCTATTTCTTAATGGCTCGGGTGAAAAGCAAGCAAGAGGAAGTTCATTATTCTAGCTAGTAGCATTTGCGCTCTCCCCCCCAAGCATATATATAAGGCTCCCAAAAACTATCGGTTCGGTACCTTCTTGGTCCCGTGGATCTAGATACATGCGATCGGGGAGCCCACGTTATCTCTGCCCCAAAAAAGAAGGTCCCGGAGGGGCTTGCGCTTCCTAGTGCAAGGACCCGACAGGGGGCTCGACTGATAAGGATGCGTAAGCAGGCTCGACTGTTAAGGAGAGGATGCGGAAGCAGGCTCGACCAACGCCCCCCCACCCAATAAGTAAATTGAACCTTTAGGGTGCGTAAGCACGCTCGACTAATAAGGAGAGGTGCTCGACTGTTAAGGATGTGTAATCAGGCTCGACTGTTAAGGAGAGGATGCAGAAGCAGGCTCGACCATAAGGTGCTGTTAGGCCGCTTGACCATAAGGACCTTTAGGGTGCGTAAGCACGCTCGACTAATAAGGAGAGGTGCTCGACCATAAGGTCCGTCAGGGGCTCGACTGTTAAGGACCTTTAGGTGCTCGACTGTTAAGGAGAGGAGAGGGAGAGGGCCGCCATCAAGAGGATAGGGAGAGGAGAGGAAGGTCAGATTCTCCTTTCGTCTCTGTGTTTGCTTGCTCCACTTCTTTCTCCGGAATCAATATTTCGTATAGAATAGCCATTTGATTAGCTTTTCCATCTAATCTAGCACTTTTCGGGCTTATCGAAAAGATTGGGAGAATGAACCGCTTATGGTTCGATCAGTGAGGCGCGAGAGACGGGAACGAAACCCGCTGTTTGGTAAGCCATGCAAATCAGCTAGCTAGTTGACGAGCGAGCATAATGTATCTCTTCTTTTTGGTTGGTGCTTGTACGCTATCGACACTACTCTTTATGCTATCTCTAGTGACCGAAATCAATCTCATTATATATGTCATTATGCATTCATTCGTTATATACGTAATTACGCTTTAGCAGACAATGTTGCTATGGGCATATTGAATTACGCTCTCGAATCCAATCTGTTATTATATATGTTATTCTGCTTTCCTTATGACTTGAAACGAAGTGTTTCACGAGCGTGAAAGTTAAGGTTCTTCGCCACACGTACCTCATACCTCACCCATAACGGTATCGTCACAACACCGTACCTCGTACAATGATATCCAGGCCTTAATACAGCAAGCAGGTGAGCTCCCCCATACCCTCACTTACCACTACGGAACATGATGGCGTTCCTACATTGCTTACCTCTATAGAACACAGGTAGGTAGGTTCCTACCTTGAATGGATGGAAGGTCCCGGAGGGGCTTGCGCTTCCTAGTGCAAGGAATTAAGATGCGTTACATACATTGATTCAATATTTGAGGATAATATGCAACAGACAGTGGATAGACGAAGAACCATTCACCAAAAGCCTAGAAGAAAGGGGCAACCCTTTACGAGCACTCCTGAGACAGTTTTCAATTGGGATGAAAACACGCTAAAATGGCCTTCATTTACTTATTGGGGGGATTTCTTTCCTTGGCTGGATGGATGTAAGAATCACTCAGTTGGATGGGTCTGAGAGTGAGGCAGCGGGCACCCACATGACATGGAAATGATGGGTCAGCAGCGTGCAAATATGGCCTTTGAAATATTGACTTTCAAGCCTGAGGCCATTTGAAGCTTTATAGTAGTCGAGCAGAGAGGGATGGTTGTTAGCAAGTTAGGAAATTATGGGCCAGTTGTGGATCAAGCAATAAAGAAAGGGTTGAAGACGGGGCTGGTATTAGTGCTTTAGGGCATGGCTTACTGGTCGTCTTACTTCTTGCTTGATCGATCGGACGAGGCAGGTGCGAAGCAGCGCTCTTCGAATTCGACATTTGGGAGGTTGAAATCCCATACATACCTCTATTTATGTGGGTGGGAGGCAGCTGGCTGGGATTGATTATTGCATGAAGCTGGACGGTTAGGGCACTTATTGCTACTTTATCGCACTAGGTTCAACATCGATTCGGGGGACCGGGGGCAACAATTTCACGAGGAAGAGGCAGGCGCTTCGAAGGAACCATTTGGGAGTGAAGAACATAACCCTAGTCATTATTGTGGAGAGATTGCAAGGCAAGCTAGCTTGGATTATTGCAGAACGAACGTGTGGAAACAAGGTCATCCTTACCCCTCCCTTTGGACATCAAATTACTGTTCCAACAAGTTGTGCGTTCAGGCTTCTTCTTTCATTCACTTCTACTTTTTGCTTTTCTCTTCAGAATCTTTTGATTGATTATGCAATATCTTCTTCATACACTTCTTATGCATAGACAGGATTATTACCCACCTTCGGGAAAATGAGGAGGATGCGCAAGCAGGCTCGACCACCAGGGAGAGGAATTAAGACGGGGGCAGTTAGGAAACAAGGAAGGAGGGATGCATCGACACAGCTACTGATTGAGAGCATGATCAATACAACCCGATTGCTTAAGCTTCATGATCGAACTCCCCTTATCGCTTCATGATCACAATTGCCTGGTGTTGCTCGTGCTGGTCCTGGGACTCTGATCTTCCCCCTCCCTTCTTCTACTACTCCTTCTACTTTTTTCAACAAAGGGGAGGGTGTCGCTACGCTCTGGTTAGATACCGATAACCATTACGCACGAATTCTACCGGCATTCTGCTACTAAGCGTTAGCCATTATACCTCAATTAGACCTTTTGCTTCAACCCTTGAGCTTTGATCGTTATACCCCTTGAGCCCAGAGAGGTGGTGGCAAATGATAAAAGCGTAGCAGGTAGATAAGAGCATTGCGCATAGCAACTAGGTAGGGTTGGAAAATATAAGAGCGTAGCTTAATTATAAAAAAGAGCGTAGCAGGCAGAACAAGAAAACAGATAGATAGATAGATCTACATACGCCCCCCCATTTATCCAAATGAGCCGATACCCTTATGATCCATCAAGACTGGGATCTATTTAGCTGGTTCTTTCTATAGGTCATAATATCCACAGTTCCAATAAGACTCTAGCTCTTTGCTCTTGACCCTATAGCTTTTTGCTTTTGAAACTCTCGCTCTATGCTTTTATTCTCCTGCCTGCTATGCTCTAATCATTCCCGTACCGGTTCCTTCTTTTGTTAGCGCTCTGCTTTTACAGATCCATAGCTCTTAGCCTTCCTTCTGCACTCTTTCTTTCTGCAAACACTAATAAGTTGGTTCAGTTGGTTCAGTGGTTTCATTCCCGTACCGTAAGGTTGAATAGGAACATAGTTCCGTTTCGTGTTGGTTGAACCATTGGCTCTTTACCCCACCCCCGGAGGTACTCATGGCAAGGTGACAAAATCAATCCATCTTCCTTCATCCAGAAGTTTCCACCCGAAATGTCTGACTCACTATTGGCCTAACCACCTCACCTGATGATAATGTGCCCTCTACCCTATGTGCGGTAGTGGAACCTCATCAGAGCGTAGTATTGCTCCAGCGGTTGTGTGTGGAACCTCTTCATAGAGTGCAGTTGTAGTATCGCTCCATGCGGTTTTGGAACCTTATCAGCAGAGTAGTAGGTCCCAATGGCCCAACCTTAATGGAAAAGTTCAATTTACTTATTGGGTGGGGGGCCTAGCGGTCGAGCCTGCTTGCACATCCTCTGCAACATAGGCTGGCTAAAGAGAGATAGATCGAGTAAGTGAATAGGTCTACATTGAATTATATATGTCATTATGGCAGCATCTGAATCTCTATTTTATGAAGCCGCAACTACCACATGCTCATATATAACAATGACTGGTCTTTCTTCTCTCTCTCTCTAGCTAGGAAATCACTATCATTATATATGTCATTAGGCCATACTGAACCTAAACTACTACATGCTCATATATAACTAACTACCACCATGCCCAGGTACATTAGTGACTCAACTGATAAGGACCAGAGGTGCTTGACCATAGGACCTTTAGGGTGTGTAAGCACGCTCGACTAATAAGGAGAGGTGCTTGACCATAAGGTGCCGTTAGGCCGCTCGACCATAAGGACCTTTAGGGTGCGTAAGCACGCTCGACTAATAAGGAGAGGTGCTCGACCATAAGGTCCGTCAGGGGCTCGACTGTTAAGGACCTTTAGGTGCTCGACTGTTAAGGAGAGGAGAGGGAGAGGGCCGCCATCGAGAGGAGAGGAGAGGATGCGGAGCACGCTCAACCAACGCCCCCCGACCCAATAAGTAAATTGAACCTTTAGGGTGCGTAAGCACGCTCGACTAATAAGGATAGGTGCTCGACCATAAGGACCGGTAGGGGCTCGACCATAAGGGACGGAGTCACTCACTATTCATATGGTGAGGGATTTATCGCTCGACCATAAGGGTCGCCATCGCCGCCATCGATTTATCGCTCGACCATAAGGGACGGAGTCACTCACCTATTCATATGGTGAGGGATTTATCGCTCGACCATAAGGGCCGCCATCGCCGCCATCGAGAGGAGAGGACCGGCAACGGGGCTCGACCTTAAGCCCCCCCACCCAATAAGTAAATTGAAACTTTAGTTGCTCGACCATAAGGGAGAGGGAGAGGGCCACCATCGCCGCCATCGATTTCTCGCTCGACCATAAGGGAGAGGGAAAGCACAGATCGAAACAGAGCATAGGAAAAGCAACAACCCCAACGAACACAGTTCAGGACCCATCGCATCGATCAGCACCCTTTTCTTTTCAACCATCATGAAAGCACAGACTCGAAACTAAGCACCAAAATCAACACAGTCGAGTCAATCAAACGTACATTCCCATGCTCGATACCCATCCAATGCAATTCCCTACCCAAGATTGTTTGGAGCACGTACAGAATTACCACCTATCGTCCTCGGTGGTAACCATGTATCATCGCTATGGACTCGCCTATCATCAAGAGTATGATCTGATCCATCCGTTGCACGTCGTACAGCAGGCAGCCAATGCTAATCTATGCTACCTCCTAATGCCTACCCACTGCACTTAATATACTATGCATTCTATGCCCCAACTACTGCTTCTGATTCAAGTGGAAAATAGAAAATAACAAACATTGAACATCGAATAATGAACATCGAACATCAAATAATGAATCGCAAACTGTGAACTGTTAATCGTAAAGTGTGAATTATAACGCGTCAACTAGAAACTGTAAAGTGAGACTGCTTTGTTCGTTCCCGGAAAACTCTCATAAACCTCTGGCTTCAAAGAAAGGCTTTAGCAAATCAGCTCTACAATCAATCGTGAAGGCATCTGAGCTAGAAGCTAAGGTGGTTGACTAAGTTACTTCTCCAGATTGAGATTTATACCCAGTATCTGAACTACTACCATCACCAGCAGCGCGAGTAGTTGATCTTGAATCCGTTGATCCAGTTGATCCAGTTGACCGAGATATAGTCGCAGCTTACCTTCACTCGTAGCTTTATCTTTGGATGAGTCCACTAGATTAGACCACCTTAACCGATAGCTTACTACTGCTAGGTCCAAGTTGGTTACTTGGCTTGCTCGCAGCTTGGTTACTTGGGAACTAAGATAGGTGGGGTAGTTTTAGGACCAGAATTCTTGTATATAGGGTATGTTATCACAACCTTTACAAGTGGTATTCAATAACAAAGCTAGTGGTCTGGTCCACGCTTAAGACATAGTCCTGGTCCACCATAGTTTTCATTTCCTAACCCATTTGACCAATAGTGACTAATTACCTACCAATAGGCTATGCTCCTATTGCTAGTCTAGGATCGGACTATTGACTTCGCTATTTATGAATGAGCCTTTTTTGTTCTTCCTGAAAGCCTTTGCCATATAATTTTCCTTTGCTATCCTTTACCGAGTTGATCCATCAGTTTGAAAGCCTGCAGCATCCCTTACAGTTCCAGCTTACCTTCGCCCGGTACCTGAGTCAGAACCAGTGAATGATAAAGCAGCATAGGTAGCAGAGTAAAAGATGGTAACATCACCCGCAATAGATTCTTTTGACAGAGTCCCAGTGGCAGAGTCTTTAGGCACAGATTCCACGGCAAAGGAATAAGCAGCTGATCTGAGCAAGCAATTCATCAGTCGCAAATGAAGCTACAGTTTCATTCATTGACCCAGTAGCTGCTTCCCCATCAATCATAGTTCTAAAGCCAGTCAATTACCGAGTTGTGATTGCATAAGTAGCAAAGCAAGCTAGAGCGAAGGCAGCAGAGACAAAGGTTAGAGCAAGAAAGGTAGGAGTAGAGCGCCTAGTTACAGTTTACCTGGTTGAAGCATCACTAGAAGCATAGGCGGTTTGCTAAATAACAGCTTCAGTTGATCCACTTAAACCAGCAGATTCACTAGCTTATGTTCCAGTACCTACAACCACCCTTGTTTCTGGAACTCCATATGTATCGGCGCCCGCCTCTCCTACCTTTGCTCTAGGTGCTTTTACCCTTACTTCTGCATCTAGTGCTATGACTGGATCATTTCTTAGTGGATAAAGAACTGAAACTCGAGCTGCTGCCTACACTGGGTAGTAAACCGGCTTGGATGCTACTAATGATGATGGTGATGCCCTTGCCTATGCTCCTGTCCTCACAGTTAGGATTGGTCCTCTGCTTGACTATTATAGCTGCATGAGCTTCGGTCGTGGTAATGCCTGAGATGTGGCTTGCTTTGGGATTGGTACAGAGATCCCCGAGGCTTGGATTGCCTGAGATACCGTGAGCAATTGGATGCATGACATACGACTGCGGTGTGGCTTGGGGGATTGGATCGGAAGAGACGTGCTCCCAACTATGCTCCCGTAGGATGATCGGGACTTAAACCTAGGCAATTGGGCCTACCTACCCCTTGATTTATTGGCCTTCCGTGTGCGAAAGTACGCCCGGCCATAGAGGCATAGGCTTAAGAGGCAGGGGTTGAACCAACGGAGGTTAAGGCAAAGGACACAGGGGCTATGTACGGTAGCAGTTTAAGCACCAAAGGAGCAATTGGTAGGGTATGTTTTTCAGGGTGGGTATAATAAATCTGTTATAATGGGTCAATGTAATGGGTAAAACTCCAACAAGATCTGGAGGCTAGCCGCTGGGGCTGGAAGGGAAGGAAGGCCTGTTAGGGACGGTTGACCAAGTTGATCCTTTACCACTATGAATTGGGCATCTGAGCGCGCATCCCTTCCATTTCATTCTCCATACCTCTTCCTGGAAGAGAGAACAGCTGCACGGATCTGTACCTTACTTCCCTTCATGCTCATGGAGATGCCGTTTCTTTATATACGCTATTTTCATGGAGCCACTTTGAACAATCGAGATAATCCAAAACTAAGAGTGTATTCTGCTCAAACCTCCGCCTCCGGGGGATTGGGGTGGGTGGGTAAATAGTGGTCGAGCCTGCTTGCGCATGCTCTCCTTATCAGTCGAGCAACTAAAGTTCCTCTCCTTATCAGTCGAGCAACTAAAGTTCCTCTCCTTATCAATCGAGGAACTAAAGTTCCTCTCCTTATTAGTCGAGCAACTAAAGTTCCTCTCCTTATCAGTCGAGCAACTAAAGTTCCTTTCCTTATCAGTCGAGCAACTAAAGTTCCTCTCCTTATCAGTCGAGCAACTAAAGTTCCTCTCCTCTCCTCTCCTCTCCTCTCCTTATCAGTCGAGCCCCGTTGTCGGTCCTCTCCCGTTGGTCGAGCCTGCTTACGCATCCTTATCAGTCGAGCCCCGTTGCCAGTCCTTATCAGTCGAGCAACTAAATTTCCTCTCCTCTCCTCTCCCTCTCCTCTCCTTAACAGTCGAGCACCTAAAGGTCCTTAACAGTCGAGCCCCTGACGGACCTTATGGTCGAGCACCTAAAGGTCCTCTCCCGTTGGTCGAGCCTGCTTCCGCATCCTCTCCTCTCCCTCTCCTCTCCTTAACAGTCGAGCACCTAAAGGTCCTTAACAGTCGAGCCCCTGACGGACCTTATGGTTGAGCACCTAAAGGTCCTCTCCCGTTGGTCGAGCCTGCTTACTCATCCTTAACAGTCGAGCCTGTTTACGCATCCTTATCAGTCGAGCCCCGTTGTTGGTCCTCTCCCGTTGGTCGAGCCTGCTTACGCATCCTTATCAGTCGAGCCCCTCTCCTTAACAGTCGAGCATGCTTACGCATCTTGCCGGTGATGGTGGCCTTATCAGTCGAGCATTCTACTAATTTGGCCATTTTAGCTTGGCAGAGGTTTGAGCGCTCCCGATGGCAGCCTTATATTATATTGGGCCCCCTCTCCTTATAAGTGAATTTGGGGGGGCAGCCTTTTAGTCGAGATTTCGGCGAGCTCACCCTTACTGACTTCGATCTCTGAGAAGCCGAGCTATCAATTAGGTATGTTAGTGATTTTTTTAGTTACTTATTTGATAGGGGTCTCCACCCATTTGATAGGGGGGCCACCCAATAAGTAAATTGAAGGGAACGAGTCAAATGAGTCAAAAAGCAGTGTGTTTTATATATGTAATTACGCCATCTCGCCGAGGTGCACATCTCTATTTTATGATATCCCTAGAGAAGAAATAGGAGGGGCATGGTTGTATTTAATTATAAATGAGCATATGGTAGTTATTGCCTATTCATTATCAAGAGGTACTTTAAGTGACTAACAGGAGAGGAACGGACGCTCGACTAATAAGGCCTCCATCGGATGGCGTAGCTTAGCTGCCCAAGATTGCTTGTCCTCATCATAGGGGGTCCATTTTAGCCCTTCCATGAGCCCTTCGAGCTTTCTACACAAAACATAATTGCGGTCCCGGCAGATTTTAGCAATCTATTAGCTATAACCCTAGAGAAAGGCTACTGTTCTGGAAATGGCGTCCTCCCACTAGGTGATCCAGCTAGAGTCCTCGCGTGGTCAGGGGAAAAAGTTCCACACGATACGAATGCAAGCCAAACATCCAGGGCTTTTAAGGTGGGAAACATTGATTTATAATGTAACGGGTTAAAGCCATGCGCGTCTGCTTGGCTCCCTAGGAGATATAAAACTATATGGGCTGGTGGTCAGAAATAGTAGCAGTGCCCCCCACATGGACTGGACAGACCCCGGTTGAATCAAAAAAGAAGGTCCGGAGGGTCTTGCACTTCCGAGTTCAAGGACTCGACAGGGGGCTCGACTGATAAGGATGCGTAAGCAGGCTCGACTGTTAAGGAGAGGATGCGGAAGCAGGCTCGACCAACGGGAGAGGACCTTTAGGTGCTCGACCATAAGAACCAGAGGGGCTTGACCGTTAGTCCCCCCACCCAATAAGTAAATTGAAACTTTAGTTGCTCGACCTTAAGGACCTTTAGGGTGCGTAAGCATGCTCGACTAATAAGGAGAGGTGCTCGACCATAAGGGAGAGGGAGAGGGAGAGGAGAGGAGTTATGCTCAGAAAGGAGAGCCTCTCTAGCCTCCTGGTAAATATACTCAACGCTTTTGTGGAAGTTGGTCCTCGTTCACCAAGCAGAGCAAGGTGAAGCAGTGATAAGCCCATGAACAAATGAATAACCAGGTGTAAGCCCAGTAACCCAAAGGATAAGGTGAAGCTAGAGCTATTGATTGATACCTAGGACACTTGAGTCTATCTAAAGCCAGTATAGACATATATTGTTGACGAACCCCGTCAATAAGCTCCTGTCTGTACGGTGCTTCCGCTAGCCGGGGTTAGACTCTTACCTTCGGGCAGTTATCCAGAAGCCCAGGATGCACTTTGAATAGTCTTTTACCACCCCTTTTATATGCCCCGCTATATCGACTGGAGGTGGTTGAAACTTGGAGGTGGGTGAGGTGGGTGAACCTAGAGGTGGGTTCAACTTGGAGGTGACTTAATCAATAGACTCTATCATCGGGATAGGTCCAGCTGGTTAGGTACCGGGTATATACTCTTCGGGATCATGAGTTCTCACAGATGAGTTCTCGGTTATCAGAGACTCTTCAATGGGTAGAAGGCGAAGCCGAACCTACATTCCCCACTTGTGAGTTCATGGCAATACACGAACACGAATGAGTTCATGGCTATGTTAGTTACGACATTTACCCGCCTCTATTGGACTATGTGCGTTCTCAACTATCCGGGGGCCAAAGGTCTTGTTTCGGTGTGTTCACCTAAGCAGATAAGGTACCGAGCTCGTGGTAAGTAAATCCATCAAATATGTGAGAAGGAAGGGTTACGATCATCAAAGGAAGGGTGAGGTCATCAGAGCTAACAGAACGTGGTGAGTGTAAGGAGGGTCGGGGGTGTTGGCCCTTTATAGTTTAAATGGGTGAAATAATTTTTTTTTCTTTATTTATGTGATGAATGCTAAAATAAATTTCTAACTGATGCAACCAATGATTTTGTTTCAAAGTCTCAATCTCACCTTGATATGGATTGATGTTTACCTTCACATCCATCTTGAATAGGGACTATGAATGGTTCAAGGAACTCAAACTAATTTGTCATTTTTCGGGTTATCGTTTAGTCTCCTTCTCTAGTTCTTCTCGATCCCTCGATATTCCCTCTAATGTGACCACTAAGTTGGAACTTTTGTTTTATTTGATTCCAATCTTATTTTCTAGACATTTCATGAGAAGATTCATATTAAGATTGATATCTATAACCTACTCTTCCAAGATTGTGAATCTCTCCAATGTTGGATCATGAGGGATATTAATAGATTTGTCAGCCATTGTTAGGGTTTATGACTTTCAAATTAACTGATCCAAATTCCCTTTAACTCCCCACAATATACCCAAATAAACATACTTCAATACCAATATGATCTATAAGTTGTTGTGGATATTCCACTAGACAATTCATCATAATATATTTGATAAACAAAATTTAATGAACTATGAAATATATACTATGAGGGTTGATTTTTCCTTATATTTCTAGAATTATTAAGTTATTATTTAGTTGTTGATGGTGTTGGAAACCGCCAACATACAGAGGTCTCCCTAATATGAAGTCCCAATTAGAACTCACATCATTTGGAGTAGGAGACCATCTGGGACAGGGAAAATTTTAAGAACCACGCTAAATTTATATGTATAATAAATGGGCTAATCCCCATGATACATAGGAAAAATGGGAGGTGATTTTATCAATAATATAATATGTCTATATAATTTTTTTGGTGAATCTCTCACCATATTATATTATCTTGTACAGTGATGGAGAATCTTTCATTGAATTATAAAATCTTGTAAGATCTTGGCAAATCTTTTACTGAATAATAAAACATTGTGAAGTCTTGGCGAATGTTTTGTTAAAGTATGAAACCATATATGATAATAAGAAAACATATTCATTAAACTATAATATACTAACATACATGTTTGGAAAAAGAAACATAATTTTCTCTTCCTACAAACAATGTTCCAAGATTCAGTGGCCGTGTTGGTCAAGGTTCTTACAATACATTCTTTCATATCCTTCTATTAGTTTTGATAATATTCCACAACAAAGTTCTTGTAGGTGTTGATATTGACAACGAGTTCTATCAAGGTAGGAGAGATTAATCTTTTCTCTACAACTTTTGTCAAGCTACCACTTTTTTCAAGTTATCAAATTTCTTTCTTATTCCATAGACTCCAACTGCGAGATAACAAAAAAAAAAACACATCAAGATTGTTTACCCCAACACGCCAACAAGTAACAAGCCCCAACTATATTATATAAGAAAGTATTAGGTATCCCAAGGGCTTGAAAGGGATCTAATTGAAAGAAGTGACCATTGTGAGAATCCTTCCAATTAATATATGAATATATAAATGTAGATTTATTATTATTTTAATTGGAAATCTTCAGTTAAATAATAAAATTTAATTACGTCTCTCCCAATCTAAATTGCTTATTAGCATAATTCACTACCCTCATAGGTCTCGCATTTTTTAACAGCGTTGTAACATGTAGATTAATTTCCTTTTTGGTGAACAATCTCCACCTTTTAGGAAAATATGGTGTAGTGGCTCCAACCCCTACAGATCATTAGGACAAACTAAGAATAGCACAGAAGATGAAAGGTTGTACATACCAACTTATTTTTCAAACAGCTAATCCAACATCAGTACCTAAACTTTTTCATGAAGATATCATATTGAGAATGTTTGAAAAATGGTGATAAATCTTCTGCGAGGGTGATGCGGAAAGAGTGATAAGGTTTCATTGTTTGGATTTTTTTTTTTGTTAAATCAGAAAAAGTTAAAAACCAATATTAATGGAGATATTGGTATTTTTTACTAAATTTTGTGAAGTGACTAAATGTAGCTTTAACCATTCACCTTTAGATGTTTTTACAATATAATTTCCTAAGTCTATTTAATATCTTCATTATCATAAAAACCAACCTATATCCATCTGAACTCCACATCTACCACTCTTAGGGGGATGAAATCTATTTATCCCTCTGAGCACTTGGTAGACCCAGAATTAAGATGGATCTAAGATGATAGAATTTCTCCTTTAAATAGTCTATGCTCACATGAATACCATGGTATTACCATGGGTCAATACCATGGGCTATCATAAACCTGGAGCTTAAAAATTACTATTAGTAATTTATAAAAATTAATAAAATTAATAATTGACTTTTATTTTATTTTTTATTTTAACCAAGTTAAAATGTTTAACATACATTAAATTACAACATCCATTTTTACTCTTGATCCACCAAGCCCCAAGAGGGATCAAATATTTTTTCACTCTATGCTAGTTTGCATATCATGATATTTGATACCTATAGGGGCTTAGTAGATCCAGAGTAAAGATGGATCTATGCTGGTTTAATTCCCCATTTAAATAGGATACATTCCACGTGAACACCATGGGTAAATACCATGTGCCATTTTTATTTTTATTAATATTAATATTAGGGTTAATAATGTTTTTTTGCATGGTATTAATAATAATCTAGCCCATGGTATTTGACCCATAGTATTTTGCCCATAGGTTTCACCTATAACGCATTTTTTGAGTGTTCGTAAATATAAGGTGACTTATGGAGTAAATATAAAAAAATGTTTTATTTATTTACCATATCTCTCATTTATTTATATTTTTATTAATATACCATACCTCTTTTACAAAGATGGTATTTGGCCATAGGATTCACTTAAATAAAACCTCTTTTTTGAGCCTTCATAAATAGAAAGAGGATCCACTTTATTTATATTTTTATTTGTTTACACCCTTGCATGTATACAAGGTGACTTATGGAGTAAATATAAAAAATGTTTTATTTATTTACCATATCTCTCATTTATTTATATTTTTATTAATTTACCATACCTCTTTTATAAATATGGTATTTGGCCCATAGGATTCACTTAAATAAAACCTATTCTTGAAAATTAGGGCTAATGGAAAGTTGTATCTCCTAATTTCAAGGGCTAAATTTTTCTTTTTTACCCTCTCCCTTAAAATAGGGTGGGCTATTTGAGGCAATTTGTAAACATGTACTATGATACAAAATATTCACCCACTAAAAATTTAAAACCCCTTAATTCCCCCAAAGGGCGAACATTCGCCCCTAAAATTTTCCATGATCTAGGAAATGGGCCTGGATGCCATATTCTTAATGATTTCCTTGGCTGCAACAAACAACACAAGATAGAACACATATACTTTTGAGATGAAAAAGTAAGTTAACCTTGTGATGTATTCAATTGCAAAGTGTATAAAGGTTATTTCACAAAAAGGAAAGAGAAAGTGAGTCTTTGAAAGAAAATTAATAATACTATCCTAGTAAAGACACGGGAACGTATCTAAAAGAATCGTTAGTTATATTGAGAAATACTTCGCAAACAAATAATGATCACGGAATAAAGAGATGTGAAATTCAACGATGCATACTAAATCCAGCGAAATAATTCATTTTCCTTAGTACATAGAAACATAAACATACACTCAAAACAATGAAGTAATAGCCTTACAATCATTCATGACATATGCATGAAAGTGCATCGGCTCAAAGAGCTTCAAATCATTAAGTGAAGGTCCAAAGATACACCATTTCAATGATACAACATTAGTTCCAATAGTCGAAAGTTGAGCCACCACTTGCACCTCAAAATACTAATCTTCTCTCCTATGCCTAGCTTGAGAAGCCAAAGTGAATAGTCCTTTGCTTGAGCTATGAGGGTGTATTTATAGCAAATGCGGTGACTCTCCACCTCCCTTGTGACTCTTGAACTTCCCTCGTGACTCTTTATCTCCCATGTGACTTTTTGAATTCTTATGTGACCTTTGAATCAATGAACCACTTCATATTTAAGGGGTCAATGATGTACCAATGGAAGCTTTTGACTCGAGCTATGCATCTAAAAGAAAAATCAATGAATAAAATGGTGCACAAGAGGGGTGGAATAAATAGGCTGAGGAAAGACTTAGATCCCACATTGTTGTTTATTCACATCATGATGCTCAAGGATGTTGGAATTTCATAGATGGTACAAGAATATGGCCCTAATGTGACCTTGTGATGACCCTCCCATATCTAAGCATTATAACTTGTTTACAAATGATAAGCTTCCATGGTCTAGACATGAATATCACTTAAAATGTAGACCTTCATTTGCATATGTTTGTTCCAAATTAAGAATTTAGTTTAACAATTTTAAAGGAAAATTTGTCAAGAGTTCTTGACTTTGTTTACCATGTATACATTATATGTTAAAAATAACATTTAGTATTGTGTGCATGGATACTTTTTTTCACACGAAGAAAAAAAAAAACCCATAATTTATTCTAATTATAAATAAGAATTACATTTTGTAGACACACATTGTGTATGCATCTGAAGTCCAAAATAGAGGATCAAGAAAAGGAGCTAAAAGGGTCCAAGGATCATCGTGTGGGGTAATCATACTAGACGCCTCAAATAAAATTAAAAAAAAAAAAATAGCATAACATGTACATAAAAATATGGTAGACTTGAGAAAATAATTTCTCTTTTTCCTTTTTGTTATGAACCTTTTTCCAATTGTCAAGATTTGGATTAACAAGAACCAATGCCATTTCTTGTCCCACATGTGGAGCCTCTTTGTCTAAATCTGAACTTTCTACAACATGTGCTCTTTTGGAGCCGTCAAAAACGTCTAGTTTCATAGTGTCTTCCGGTCCATTTTCTACCTGTTGCACAATACCAATGGTATGTTGTACCGAATCGCCCCCATATTGGACAACATCCTGCAGGTATCTTCCACTGGTACCTTCTTGGCATGGGTGGAATTCTTGATTTTCATCTTCTTCATCCTCAAAGGGACATTATTTTTCTAACTTCCATCCTTTTGATCTATTTATTGGTTTCTTCTTCTTCTTAGGATTCTTCCTTACCAAGGGACAATAACGTTGTAGGTGGTATGTCTGATAACATATATGACATTTAAATGCAGTATTTTCATAATCTAAAACTTGTGACCAACAAAAAATTTTATGCTTCAAATTTATATGGTCGGGAAGTCCTTTTCTCAAATCAATCTCCACACATATTCTAGCATATGTACAGATACCATTTTATGCTCTTTCCATATCCATTTTTTTTAAAATGCCCAATGTGTTTCCAATAACTTCAAGAACTTTGTGATGCCAAAAGGGAAGGGGAATATTTTGGAGCCTTACCCAAACCATCATAGTGGAAACCACCATAGTGTTTGCATCAAACTCAGGGAACCAAGGAGTACTGAAGAGCCCAACTCTTCCCCAAAACCAAGGCCCTGCATTTAAAGAATAGTCAATATCATTCTATGTTTCAAACTAAACTATAAAGAATCCTTTTGAGCACAAAAAAAATTTCAAAATATGGAGTTCAATTTGAGACTATCCATTGAATGAGTGCTTCTGATTTGGGCTAAAAGCCATTAAATCTTCATATGATTGGTTTTGATTGAAGAACATACAACAAGGAGTTAACCTCAAGAAGCTTTATTTCCATAAAAGAAGATTTTTCCATTTGTTCAAATATATATGGGCCCATAATATTTTGGGATTGTACTGCATGGGCTATAGCCTTCTTTTGAGCAACTTCTTTGAAAGAGACAGGAAGCCCTTTAGTGGAGTTTGAGCCAGGAGCCCCTCCTCGGAGTCTAAAGATCTTAATGTTGGCAAAGTCTTTGGAGATGTTGTAGTCTTCCAGATTTGAAGAGTTTTATAAAACCTTCCCATTAAAAAGAAGACATTGATAATAGGATGGAATGCACCAACTAGATTCAATGGATTGTTTAATAAAAAATGTAGAGGACGATCTTTTTACCCAAATGAGTTTATATTCCCCACTATATATTTTAATAAAAAATTGAAAGAGGGGCTCCCTACTAGAGCCAAACAGAGGTGAATATATCTCAAATTGAGCCACATATTGGGGAAATGCCAATCTGGAAACCACCTGTGAAGTCTCAGAGAGTAGAGTCGCCCCCAACTTGGCAAAGGGCGTGTCCAGCCCATTTGATAGAGTGAGAGTAAAAGAAACACATGTTGTCAAATGCATCAAAATAAAAAATAGCCATGTAATAAACTGAAGCCTCCACACTCCAATATAACATTTTATAGAAAAAAAATTGTGCAGGAGAGCAACACAAGGATGATACCATGGTAAGGGAAGGATGTCGATACAGGGAAGGGCCACAGATTCTCACTGAGGGCAGTCTTCCAAGAAATATTATGGACACATACTCTTTTGAAGACATTTTCAGCCAAAATGTTTTGGTTACATCCACTAGGAGGCGCTCTATCACAACATGCCTCCATTGTAGCAGAATTTGAGACGACATCTTGACCTAAGACCCTGTAGCGATGCCATGAGCAGAAGCAATGAAAATATGAACCCTAGCCACCAACGTGTGTGCCATCGCTCCCACTCCTCAATATTTTGTGCATGGATACTACCTCGCTAAATTCTCTTTTATCACTTTTTGGAATATGAGATTGCTCAAATAATGATTTATTGCAAGCTTGTAGAACTTGAATATAATTATTATATAGCAATGGATATATTTTCAAATATAGATGGTAATTTTATTAAAGTAAAAGTTGAACATGATTATTGAACATTTTTATTTCAAAACCTATGAAAAATATTCCATTTAATATTCTTTCTAATATTAATTGTTTTAGTCTGGTAAAAATAAAATTCAAATTCTCAATAAAATATTAATACATTCTACTTTTCACAGGTTAAATGCTAATTAAATATATTGTTTACATTTAAATAAAAAAAGCTATTTTACTTTCAAATTCGAATATAGATAAATGATATCTAGCAAAAATACAAATGATATAATTTTATCATATAGAATATAGTTTATGACAATGGACTAGTAAAATAATTACTCCTTTCATTCTTTTCGAGTTAAATGGATGTACAAAACCAAATTTTCTATTTCTTTTATAAAGTTGATACATTACACTACGAGTATGGGGCTCATTTTGTTTAGCTGGTCAACAATGAAAGGTAATTGCTCCACGAAAGGTAACTGCTCCACGTCTTTTGTAATGACGAGAAAATTTTCAACACTGAGTATTTCTATAGGGGTACCTACCAAAGGTAGGGAGGAAGTTATGTAAAATTTTAGCCACTAAATGCTCTTAGCAGCACAACCACAATTTGTTTATTTTGTACTCTTTGAATTAATAAAGATAGATTTGGCTTTGATTTCTTATAGAATGATAGTTTTGACCCCACCACTAAGCCAATGGGTCTAAAAATAGGCCCTAAACAACCCACATAATATTGTTAAAACAACACTAGCTCCATTCATATGCTTGTATTAACAATTTTTTTGAAGGAATATTATTTGTGTTTAGAATTTTGGAATTTCATAGCTTAGAAATGGTGTTATAGATTAAATCATACTCAAGAAAGGTGCATTACCTTTACATATCATCCCATACTATAAATTCACTTTCAAGTCATCATGGTTATGTCATTAAATAGGATCTGTTCAAAAATAAAGGGGATTCATTTGCATTGTCAACTTCTCCACCTGTTGCATCATAAGTTCTCACTTACTAACCTATTAGAATCCCATGGTCAAATTCTCATAAAAATCATGAGGTACATCCTCATCTAGTTTGTGGCTTATCATTTCCCTAGCATGGGTAACACTCATTCCTTATTGCTTTAGCATGTCACACTTGTCAAAATGATGGCTCATTTAGTGTGTACCAAATATCTAGAAAAAGGAAAGTAAGATAAAGGAATCCCAATTGAGTTCCCAAATAGTCCTTGAATTGTCTGGGCACTATGATTAAACAATTTTTCATTGTCCTTGTTCACTAGAGCCACTGATGCTCCTATATTTGGGAAGAGCCTTACATGTCACCAAGACAAATTCCTTACCCACTAATCATCATTAGAAGAAGGGAAAGTATGTTATTGTGTTGGATGGACAACTTCAAGGCACATGTTTACTACTTACCATGTTATTGTGTTGGATAGACAACTTCAAGGCACATGTTTACTACTTACCCTTCTCCAAATCTATCAAACACTGAGAATTTATTAAGAAAAGAAAAGAAGAGATGGATTTATCAATTTTCCAAGACACATTTTGAGGAAAATGCATAAAATATGTATTCATGTGCACAAAACTATATATAGTCATAGTGAGGGATGTTATCCTCTCTCTTTTCTAAGAAGTGGATCACAAAGTGATCATGGAGTAACTGAAATCGGCTCAAACCCCTTGGTCATATGTAGATGCAAAGGGAGAAGCTAGTAAATTGATCTATAGGATTGTGAATTTTTCTATGGTCACTTAATAAACTCAATACAATTTTATCATTACAGTCTTTGAAGCATTGTTGTCATCTTGTGGTTTCCAAGGTCATTGGGATGGTGATGGTTTTGGAAATGACGAGATCAACAAACTATTTATAGAAGACATGTGAAACCACAAGAGCCATGTCTTCATCAAGAAAGGAGCAACCAGCATTGGCCAATAATTAAAGAGTTTGAGCATTGTTTGGTGACCACTATCGATGATAACTGGGCCAACACATCAAACAAGTGAAAACAATATTGTTTTTGAAATTCTAGTGCATCAAGTTTTCCTATATAAGGATATATGGTCAAATTATTTTTTAATATTTAATGGGATTCTGTATTTTTCCCATTTTAAAAAGAGAATAGGATATGTGAAAGATTTTTATATCATTTTATTCTTTTCATCTTCCTTCACTTTGTTTCTCTATCCCTAAAAAATTTCCTCCATGATTAAAATACCTTTATATTCTTCCTACTTCTGTCATCTTCCCTTATAACTACTCAAAGTTTTATTCATTGTCCCACTTTCATTTATCCCTAGTTTTTACAAGTGAGTATTCATTGTATTGGCCTACATTATAGATACCCGTTTGTTTTGTGATATAAAGAGGAAAATATATTGTTGGTATTGGATTTTTCTCATGTATTTTCCTCTAAAAGTTCTCCCTCTAATAAATCACCAAAATTTGGTTATAAGGGCATCCAAAGGTCGCCTCTATGATCAAGAACTAGAGTATAAAGTCACAAATGGCCATCATTACAATCCAACTCAAAAAATATCTATAACACTACATAGTGGGGGAGGATAGAGATGAAATCTGTTCTTGTCCATGTCTCTGATATAAGCATCAAATGCAAGTTATAATTAGTACTTTTAATTGTCAATTTCACCATCATTTTGTTATTATCAAATGAATATCTACATAAATTTAGATTTAGTAGTTAGACTATATCAATGTTTTTTTTTGAAGGTTTTGTCAACTCCTATGGGATAATATTTTATTTATTTTTTAAAAAAAGTTAAAGATATACATGAAAAGCAAAAAATTGAACATTTAATTTCAATTTATTTTGTACACCATCAACTTTGAAATGAGAAATATCTTTAAATGATCATGTATTATTGTTACCATATCTAAGAAGTAGAGATGGAAGTGAAAGTAGAAGGATCTCAAACCCCAAGACCAAAACTAGCTTGACCTATTGAACACTCTACTCACATAGATCTACAAGTGCTCACCCCAAGCTTTTTGAGGTGCACATTGATGAGAGAACCAACTCAATTGCAATACCTAGATTGAACATTAAGCACAAATGTCCTCAAGCAAACTAAAATGGCGAAGTACTAACATAAGAAAACAATATTCTCTTGTCTCAATACATGATACCTCCTCTAATGGCGAAGTACTAACATAAGAAAACAGTATGCTCTTGTCTCAATACATGATACCTTCTCTAATTGTGCCTTACCTAGAGTTGTTGACCAATATTTCAATATGGGAGCTAAGAGTGATCAAGGCTAATCCAAGGAGAGTGGAGGCCATTATGTTGTTTTATTTCATATGTATTGTTAGCATACCATTCTTTATTCCATTATTAAAATAAAGAAAAAGTACATGTTAATCACCAACAATACACTATATAATATCCATTGGTGGTAATATGACTAAGTGACTTACCACCATCGTCATGTTTATCTATTTTTCTTTGTTAAGGGAATTTTCATTGACCATAGTGGTGCTAGGATGGTGTAATATCTTATAGAGAATCCATGCATGGTAGTTTCTCAACAAGAGAAGCTCTATAGGGACCATGTTGAAATCCAAATAATGCTTCTCCAAACCCATTTTTTGTTTTGAAAGAAAGATGGAGGAGTTGCTTCAATCATAACCTTAAAAGGTGCAAGGGAAATCCTTATTGGATGGGATTTTGGAAATATTTAAACCATCCACCCCTTCTTTAACCTAATCTATAATGAATTTCCAAAAAAAGATGCCATGGGATTATTCCTTGTGTACTTGAAAGGAAACCTCAAAGTCTTCTTCATTGTAAGTGGGAAGAAGAGGGTGTGAAGAGAAGTAAAACTTATATTTTTCGTTGTTATGGGGAAGGTGGACTTTAATGGTATCCTATTATTGCTTGCAATTGCAAATAGTGAGTAGAATGCCAATCTTTATATTAAGGTAGCCAAACATTTGAATTGGATTAAACATTATCCTATTCAAAAATTAGAGTTAAACATTCAGTTATATTAAATAAAAAAATAAAATTAATTAAACAATCAAACTCTTAATTTGAATATATAGATAAAACAAAAAAGAAATTATTAAAAAAAATTAACAAAAATTGACTTCTATTACAAATAATAAAAATTTACCCACATATGTATAGATCCATTTCAAAGAAAAAGAAAATAAGTTCACATTCTTTAACATCCTTTATTTTTAAAATAAATAAGCCAACCAGTCAAATGAATCCATAATTTGCAAAAGAGGACTCATAATGAGCATTCGTGGGCATCCTTGAATAAATGTAAACTTTAATTTAAAAACAAAATAGTGTAAAGATTTGACATGAATTCAAACTCACCCCCACAAAACAATTATGTGCAGTCCTTCCCAAATGTTCAGAATTTACATAATTTTTACACGCAAAAGTGAATTAAGTTAGAAACAGGGCTTGATCATAGGGCAGTGAACTTTTGGCAATAGGACTGAGAAACGATAGCACCAGGAGGTCCCAGAAAATGCAAAAAACCACTTGATTCATTTCCACTTACAATGCCAGCTTCGTTATTGTCAATTTCAAAATATTTTCGAAATTTAACTAATAATTTTTATTTTATTTTTAAGTTGGGTAGGTCTTTTCTATTAATTTTCTTTCAAAAGAAGAAGGTTACATCCACATTTCATATGATTAGGTAGTTTCAACCTGTCCATTAGGAAACCAGATTTGTTGGCCACCTAACAGCATGCTAAGCCATCCAAAAGATAATGAGTCTAGCAAGCCACGCTAAATATGTCTGAGTGTCCTTATACTTCCTACAATCTAGATAACTATAAACATAAATGTAAATATTCTGAAAAGTATGAGACGACAGCATACAAAAACTAAAGCAAGGGGTGCACCAACCCACTATTCATCTTCAGTTAAATCTACCGGAGCAGGGTCCTTCACACTGGAGCCTGGCAGCGCAGTTTGAGGGATACATGGAATATGTTGCTCGATGTGACTGAGGCGACCATTTTGTTGTTGCAGTTGGAATTGAATCTTCTAAAACTCCTTACTATAATCCAGGTACCCATGAGATGACTCAGGCATGCCTGTTGGGAACTGCTCTAGAGCTTTAGCTAGAAGGATCTTCATCATCCAATATAAATGAACTGTTTTTTTGTATTGGGTGGATCTTCCTCGAGAATGACCAGGGTCTGGCACCAAAGTCTGCCAATCTTCCAAATCAATTTCCAGAATATTCACTTTCTGGTTGAGCTCCTCTTCCTATTCTGCAATGAGTTGTCTAATTGGGCAGAACTTCCCAAATGGTAAGTATGGGCCACTTTGTTGATGATTCAGGAGGCCGACCTACGCCCACGAATTGTCCCCCTAATGAACTGGGTTGATTGGTCACAGAGGAAGTTTTCCTCTGTTTACCTCAGCTGTTTGTTTGTCGAACTGCCTTTCCTTTACCAAAGGCGGCACGAACCATATTTTTGATGACCCTGGAAGGCTTATGATAGACTAATTGTAACCCTGGAAGCAGACCTGAATGAAGTCTATACTCAGGAGAAAGTAATTGTGGGGGGTCGCTCTAGAATAGGGCACCTGCCAACGAAACCATATAAGAGGACGAGAATGGAAATAGGAGCCAATTCAATTGCATGTTGTCGATAGATGACCAGCAAGGAACAAAGGCCTTGAACCACACATTACCTTAATTGTGCCCAATAAGTTCGGGGCTATAATTATGAAAATAATATTTCACAGACCAAAACCTTGAAGGTTCCAGGCCTAACCCACATATATTCATACCATACAGAGATCCTTTGTGTCAAAGGCAAAGATAGTAAAAGAACCAAGAGCAGACCATAGACTAGACCCCACCCAAACCCATGCCCAACAACAAAATTCTATAGACCATTGACAACCAAACGAAGTAAACGCAAGACTCTTCACACAGTTCTGACACTACCATGAAGAATTCCCCAAAGACCAGCATATAGAGATAACGAGCCATAGGAGCAGGAATACAAGAATTGGGACTAAAAACATACCCGTAAGAGGAAACTTGAACTAGTAGAGACTGAACCAATGCACAGTGAAGATTCTCGAGGGATTCCTTCCCCAAGATGATGTGTAGCTCGAACCAGATCCAAATCAAATGGAGCGCAATAGGAAACTTACCAAACTTGGCGAGGGAAAAACTGAAAGCCAACACCTTCTTAATGTCTTTTCCACCTTCGGGGTCGACATTAAAGAGCTCCATGCGCACAGCCACCTCTCCATGTGCTTCATGCATGTGGAGGGTGGTAGAAGATTGCCTCAAGATTTTCATATCAAACATTGGGTCGGCGCAGGCCTCATGGTGTCCAACTCACACCCTGATCGGGGAAAAATTTAACAAATATAAACTAAGTTAATTGCTTGATTTCATATATATATATATATATATATATATATATATATATATATATATATATATATATATATCAAATCAAATTTTCAATTGGATATATGACTCTAAGGAGTAACACATTGTCTAAGAACATGAGGTTGGCATGATTTTTGCTACTGTATAGGATCATAACACTATTTAATATGGTTTTTTTTGAGTAATTTCAAAGTTCTACTACTCCCATGGTTTTAAGAAAACTTTCATCCCAATTAAACATTGCCCAATAATGAAAAACTCCTCATTTCCTACCATTAAATCCAACTTCTTTATGCAATAAAAAATCTCATTATTTAAATTTCATTAAAAGAAAATCTAATTGAAATGCTATAGTAACTCAAAACAACGTGAAAACTCCTCATTTCCTACCATTAAATCCAACTTCTTTAGATGCAATAAAGAATGTAATTATTTAAATTTCATTAAAAGAAAAGTTAATTGAAATGGTATATTACTCCAAAAAACCGTGTTTGTTTTCAGTAATGGGTGCAACTACACTTCCGCCACTCCTATGGCTCCAAGGAAGTCCTCATAACAAGTAAACATGGCCCAAAAAGTCATAGTTATCAAATTCGTGTTCAAGTTTGATTAGAGTAATTATACATCTTACAAATATTTATAAATAAATTTTATTATTCTTTGTTATAAAAATTCATTATTTTAACAACTACAAACTTACTATTTTCTAACCTATTTTAATATAACATTTACTTTATTCACATGTAATTTTTTTATTTTAAATATAGAAATTTCTGCTTTTAAAATTTTTAAATATTAAATTTTATATTAACAAAAGTGATCACCAAATTCAATCACAACTATCATTTTTGTAATATACAATTTAGTATTTACTAAAAATATATATATATAAATTTCTAGCTTTATGGAAAATAAATAGTTAGAGTTATATTTACTCATAATTAGATACTACCTCAGCTTAAATATCTCTTTCTAACTAATAACAGAGAACCACCATGTAGACATCATAGAGACTTTAGCCACTTATTAGAAAAATCAGTAAAGGTAATATAAACCTAGAATTCTTGCAACTGAGATAAGAAAATAAATTTTTAAGAATAAAATTTACAAGCACGAAAATCCGTACTGAATTCGAATTACTAAATTTTTAGTGCCGACCAATATTGCGCAATTTGGTAACTATTAATGAAGATTCAAATCTCATTGAGTATATATATCACATGTTGTGTCTTGGCTAGAAGAGTAGGCGACCACATAGCGGACGTTTCGGTTCTCACTGGGATCTATTCAAAATACCTCTCACCAGTAACCGATTATCCTAGATTTAATTAAAATAATAATAATAAATAAATAAATATATAGATAAATTCCTAACTTTCCACCACTAAATCTAACTCCTTAAAATGAGATAAGACACCTTTGCCTAATCATTTAAATTTTATTGAAACCGAAAATTTAATTGAAATGATATTTAAGTACTTCGAAAAGACGCTTCTGTTTCCAGAGCCGCACAAATCCGCTTGCCCACCTATATCTTCCCCTCAGTTTATGTCTATCCTTGGCATTCTCCTGCGCCAATAACTCTGAAGCTAAATCCATACAAGAAGTCCATTAAATATCCAGTAATTACACATACCCATATAAGCGCCATGATTGCAGCCAAGGTTGTCACAGCCATTGCATCGCTCTTTACAGTGGTAACCCTTGTCGGAATTATTCGGGGGTTCAGATCCAACAGAAGGAAGGATGAATCCCGCTCGGCTTCTAAGGCAATGTAACATATATATATTTTCTTATGAGCCTGTATATGGCAATGTAACATATATACTTTGAGCTTATCTCCGCATTTATAGATAGATAGAGTACTGTGAACGAACCTGTGACCAGCAGCTGGCATGTACGTTTGGGCTTTTTAGTCAGTTGAGTATCAGAAAAGCCAATTCACGGTAACAATCCTTTCCATGGAAGGTTTGGAACCCTGCATACACATGTAGGCATCGTCACTGGTTCACTGTTCCAAATTGCTTTTTGGTATGCTCATGGTGAATGAATGAATGGTTGGTTTTTAATGACGTCGATGAGACCCACGGTTTAAAGGACCACAAAACAATAAAAATTCTATTCAGTTTCTTTTCTAGGGTAATTCTGCGCTTGTGAATTTGGAGTAAGAAATTTGTTATTTTGTGAAGTTTTTTCTCCTTAAAAAATTCACTGACATTGTTTACTATTATACTTTTATCAAATTGATGATTAATACTACTACCTATACTGCACATTTTTTATATAATGTCACTTTGTTTTTGGTAAAAAATGCAAGTTTTTTCTTTTCACTCTTCTGGGTTGTAAAAAATGCAAGTTCTTTATTCTAACTTTTCTTTAGGGGTCTCTTATCTCCCCATTTCACATCTTAGATAATGGGAACTGGTCCTCAACTGCTCAATTAATATTTTAGCTTTTCTCTTGATTGTAAAACTCATATACTCTTTATTATCATATTAAATTCTTTAACATAATATGTTTCTTTTTGTCTACTTAAGAAAGATCAAGAGTAAGAAAATGGGTTAATAAGATAATTTGAAGTTTAAAGCACTGGTAAAATATATAGTTGCTTCAATAGACATTATTAAAAAGACTAAATTCTTATATGGTTTAATGTGGGGCCATACGACACTTTGAGAAAGTGGTGAAACATGTGATTGTACTCACAGAGATTATATTAAATGGTTTAGTGTAATTTATAATTTTACAAAAGATTATATTAAATAGTCTTATGATCAATACAAACAAAGGTCATAAAAAATCTGTAACTTCATGTTGAAACATTTCAGGGTGCATAATTTTTGAATCAGATAAAATCTGTCACTTCCATGCTAGGAAAAATATTTGAGGATGCATAATTTCTGAATCAGATAAAATCTGTCACTTCCATGTGAGGAAAAATATTTTAGGGTTTATAATTTCTGACATCCAAAGCTACCATTTTGAACATAGGCTAAACCGTGAACAAAGCATGGCAATTTGTTTGCGGAATAAGTAATGCCATCATTTTGGACCTTGGCTAATGGTGGATTGTTTTTTATTTTGATCATAAATTTTAGAAATATTCTGAAATTTAACCAATAAGAACAAGATTAAACAATTGAATTTCAAAATATTCCTCAAAACTCTAATTTAGTTAAATCCATCCATCTGATTAAACAATTGAATTTCAAATTATTCCCTAAATCTCCAATTTAGTTAAATCCATCCACCTTTGTACAAAACAACCCTTGGCAGCTGTCTACTCTCTCGCACAAAAGCCCAAAGGTACATGCTAATTATGGTCGTGTTCTTATAATGGATGCATATTGACAATTCTTTGCTTAACGATGATTCTATCCATTACAGGCTTTTGAATTTTCCAACATCGAAGCGGAGAAAGTTAGGCAGAAGGACGAGTATGGAATGTTTCGTCGTCTGTTGAAGAGTAAATTTCAAAATTTGGTGGATCGACACTCAATTCTTCATACAACCATGGTAGAGCTAGCTCGGGTTTTGCGTTTGCAGGATTGTGCTATATGGATGCCCAAGGATAATCAACATCTTCTCCGGATGGCCCACTCTCTTGAGCCTGGAAAAAGCGACTACAATACTGTTCAACCTGTTATAAGTTTGGCTAACAAAACAGTTGAGATGGTAAATAACTGGCAGAAATTCATCTAAATTTTCTTTTTTTTAAGATGAGGATTTTTTTTTTCATTTGTGATTCACGGATCAACATTAGGGCAGATCTCGCTCGAAGGGGTATTTACTGACCTGACCCCAAGAGGTTTGGGGAATTGACTCTGTGACCACCCGATTCGTGAGGCACTCATTTGACTGATTGAGCTAACTCTTGGGGCTAGTTTTTTTATGCACTGATTTGACCGATTGAGTTAACTCTTGGGGCTAGTTTTTTTCACTTGTGGTTCATGGATACCCGTGGTCACTAGTTCACTGACTTGATCCCAAGAGCTTTCGAGAATTGACCCTGTGACCTCTCGATTGGACCGATTGAGCTAACTCTTGGGGCTAGTTTTTTCACTTGTGGTTCATGGATACCCGTGGTCACTGGGTAGGTTTACTGACCTAACCCCAAGAGCTTTCGGGAATTGACCCTGTGACCTCCCGATTGAACTGATTGAGCTAACTCTTGGGGCTAGTTTTTTTCACTTGTGGTTCATGGATACCCATGGTCACTGGGTAGGTTCACTGACCTAACCCCAAGAGCTTTCGGGAATTGACCCTGTGACCTCCCAATTGGACCGATTGAGCTAACTCTTGGGGCTAGTTTTTTCCACTTGTGGTTCATAGTTACCCGTGGTCACTGGGTAGGTTTACTGCCCTGACCCCAAGAGCTTTCGAGAATTGACCCTGTGACCTCTCGATTGGACCGATTGAGCTAAATCTTGGGGTTAGTTTTTTTATGCACTGATTTGACTGATTGAGCTAACTCTTGGGGCCAGTTTTTTTATGCACTGATTTGACTGATTGAGCTAATTCTTGGGGCTAGTTTTTTTCACTTGTGGTTCATAGTTACCCGTGGTCACTGGGTAGGTTTACTGACCTGACCCCAAGAGCTTTCGATAATTGACCCTGTGACCTCCCGATTGGACCGATTGAGCTAACTCTTGGGGCTAGGTTTTTTAGGCACTGATTTGACCGATTGAGCTAACTCTTGGGGGCTAGTTTTTTTCACTTGTGGTTCATGGTTGCCCGTGGTCACTGGGGATCAACACTAGGGTCCACCCTAAGGGGGTCACACCCTTCGGCCTATTTATTGACCTGACCCCAAGAGCTTTCGGGAATTGACCCTATGACCTCCCAATTAGTGAGGCACTAATTTGACCGATTGAGCTATCTCTTGGGGCTTTTTAAGATGAAGAATTAGTACGAGGTGGATTTGATATTTTAGAAATACTAGTGGGTGTAATAAGGTTATTATTCAGTATTTAGTAGTTAGTAAATTATTTTTCATTAAATGAAAATAAAATAGTATTAATGTATATGATAAAAAAATAGCAAAACAATAGCTTACTGCATCATTGTTTATTATTTGTCTTATGGCTATTTGTTATATAATTAATCAAATAAATAAGACAACCACAAAACTTAAAACCATTAAACAATTAACTTACTGCATGATGAGAAACTCATAAAACCTAATACCATTACACAAATAGCACACAAATAATACATAAACAGAATACATTCATCAACTATCTGGTATCAACTTCATTTCAAAACACCCTATTATGAACCATCAAATTTATAGTTTAAAGATATTATAACTTTAAAGTTATTGGTATATTTCTTTTCTCCATGTCTATCAGGAGCAGAACATGGAAGCGGATGTTCTGTCTAAAAGAGGGGTCTCTTTTTTGTTTGGCAGAATGTTTTTGTACTTTTGATTAATGGATCCATCTCACGAGAAGGTTTTTTTAAGTTTTAATTACTGAATGTCTGTTCCTCTGTTTTTTTCTCATGATTTTTGCTTCTCGCTAAATTTTATCGAATGTTGTAAGCAGTGTAGCCACTTAGTATCTGTTCTGTAATATCTTTTTTATTTTGTTCTAAGAAATGTTTTTTTGCTTTGTTCTCGCAAATGTTTTTTTATATTTTTTTATATGGTCTCTTTATCCTCAAAACTGGAAATATGTAACTTCTCTTATGAAGAAGCTCTGTTTTTTTCTGCTGAAAAAAACATTAAGATATCATTAGCACTTACATAATAAGATATCAATTTCTCATGTATTTTCTTTTTAGTTGGATGTCCTGATCTGCTTTCTGCTGTGATAATAATGTGCCCAACAGGTTTTGAAGGAAAGTGGGGCAATAAGAATTCCAGTGGAATCCAAGCTAGCGAGATACAGTGGCGCCAGGACATCTACGAATGTTGTTGAGTTAGATTATGTTTTTGCCGTGAGGCTCCCTGTTTTGACCACTTGCTCTGAATTAATACGTCACAAAGCTTCTACTGTGTTCGCAATAATAGTATTAATCGTCCCCAAAAAGGAACAGAATAAGTGGGGAAAACGCGAAATCGACATAGTCAAAGCTGCAGTGGACCAGGTTCAATCCATATCTTTCTTATAGTTTCTGCAACTACAAAAAAACTTGTATTTCATTTTTTTAATGACAAGAATCTTGAATTTGAAAAGGTGATTATTGCACTTTCTGATGCAACTGTTATGGAGGAATCTCCAAAACCAGAGGAGACTTGAAACAGAAAAGTATTGCCATCCAATTTGCCAAGGATCAATCGAAACCCACAACGAATACGCAAAAGAATCTGATTAGCAAGACCAAAACGCCATTGAAGGGAATTGGGGTTATTAGTTCTTTACTTGTGGAGTCCAGTCTCAATGAAGTCCATAAATACACAGTGGGTATTATGCAGAGAAGCAACAAAGTTATATCCAAGCTTATGGATGAGATACTAGACTTTTCAAAGCCAGAGTTCGATAGCCTTCGCTTGAACTCTGTCAAATTTCTCCTCCCACAACTCATTCATGTAGCTGAAATTTTGCTTGAGCCCGTTGCCACTTCCAAGGGCCTTCAACTAACCTTCATGGCACACCAAAGCCTGCCCCGGACTGTTGTAGGAGACGAGATTCGGATTCTTTACGTTTTGCTCAACATTGTAAGCATTCTTTAATCTTATGATCTCGTTTCATGGATCTGTATACTTTGGATAGTTTAGTTTACTAGCAAAACATAAATTTATTTTAACCTAGACCAATTAAAATTATGAAGGATTTTGGATATTTAAGAGATTTGAGGATAAGTTTGACATATTATATTATTATAGACCTGAGGGTTGAATAATTTGAATTGATTGTCACTGTCCACTGGTTTAACAGGTAGGTAATGCTATCAAGTTCACAGAGAAAGGAAACGTAAGAATAGATATTTCCAGCAAGCTTATAGATGGCAAGGATCATACTGAACCAAGAATGTGCAAACTGACTTCTTGTGCTAATATTCATTTTGTGGTGAAAGGAATGGGAGGTGGAATAAGTTCTACTATTATACCACAACTATTTAACAAATCTGATGAAGTGCATAATGGCATAGCAGGCAGTGGCCTTAGCTGGCCAATCTCAATGGAATTTACACAGGTAAATGCACACACATATTGTTATTTTGTTTAAAAAAGTGTATCCTGTCCATTCTGGCAAATTATATTATGGTAAAGTAGATATAAAGATCATTTTTATGTTGATTGCAGATTTTAAAAATATTTTAGAATATCAGGCTCTGAGTATCCGCATCATCAACTCAACCATTTTCACTAGGTTTTGGAACAAAATAAAAGAAAAAAATGTGGAAAGACCCATAATACCAAAAATCTCCATTCCATACATAAAAGGTACCAACAATAAAATAGCAAAAAATTTAAGCAATGACAATATCAATGTGGCTTTTACCTCCCTAATACCATTAGAAAAATAACTGATTCGGTTTTCACCAGGTTTTTGAACAAAATAAAAGAAAAAAATGTAGAAAGACTCATAATACCAAAAATCTCCATTCCATACATAAAAAGTACCACCAATAAAATAGCAAAAAATTTAAGCAATGACAATATCAATGTGGCTTTTACCTCCCTAATACCATTAGAAAAATAACTGATTCGGTTAAAGACCCAATAAACGCTAAGAACAAAAAAGAGTTTACATAATTTCTTGTTTTTGCGGAAAAGAATACATAGGAGAGACATGTAGATCCCTCAACATAAGGCTTAAAGGACCCTCAACATTTCAAGAAATAGAGCCACAAAATCTGCACGCATGCTCATCCTCACATTACATTTGCATTGAAGAGGCTAAATTTGTCTAAAAAAATCTATTATTTAAAAAGAAAAATTTAAAAAGCTATAAAAATAGGAAAACTAAAAAACAACTTAAACTGTGATGATGGATTAAAACTAAGCAACACATGGAAACATTTAATAATATCTACTCATAATGTCAATTAATTAAATACTTTATTAAAAATTATATTTAATAAAATAAAATGATCATGATAAGTCAAATGATTGATTTTTTGGTCAAATTTGATATGATCCTTTTCATTGTGATTACAGATTTTAAGAATATTCTAGAATTAAGTCAAATAATTGACCTTATTGGTCAAATAGTGGAATATTTCAGAAATCTGCAATCAAGTTAAGTTCAAATTTATTTTATTGCAAATTTAAAAAATATTTTGAAATCTGATCGACTAAAAATAAATTTAAACAATTAATTTTACTTCCATTTATTAAATTTTAGAATATTTCAAAATCTGCCATCAAATTAATCTGTTAAAAGTTAACTGAAGATCTTCACCTTACTGATCTATGAAGTGTCTTGTTTTTTTAAGACCATAAAAATTGAAAATACTCATTTTAGCTTAGTTCAAATTGATTGTGACAAATTGCTAAATCTGTTGTTTGTTATTTTCAAGCTTATGAAAGGGAAGATATGGATTGAGAATGAAGCTGCAGAGCACGGAACGACCTGCCATTTTATCTTTCCAGTCGAGATTGTTCATAATTACGCGCACGAACCTTCCCTTTGGGGTATCGATTACGAGCTCTTCACTTTCGAAGATGCATATACCATCAGCGACATTGAAGGTGCAGTGTTGCAATCAGGAAGACCACCATCCTCGGTGCCCAGTTATCACAGACCCCCAAATCTCAGACCCTCAAATTGCCAACTTCCTGCAAGTACTGTGACGCCAGAATCGATCAGCAAGACACCATCCGAACGGCCCAGTTTCCACAGTCCCCCAAGCCTAAGACCAAAAAGTCATCAAAATCCTACCAGTATTACGACACCAGAATCGATAATTGATACAGGGCACCACTCTCTGTCAATTTCCGCCTCTTCTGCAGTTGACACACAGCTTCAGAACTTGTCAACATCTCCTAAAAAATTACGTTCTCGTACAAGCTGCCAAAGATCATTATTTTGAACGGATGAAGCCCAGTTGAAATCAATACCCTCAAAAAGAAATATCACGGACATAAGTATCTTCTGCTGCTACAAGAAGTCTGTCATGGAGATCAAAACTTTTTTGTAACCTCGAGTAATATTTGAATTGCTCCATTGTATTTGGTTTGTCAACACTGTTAGACAAAACTCAGAAGTCAGCATTGATCCATAATTTTCTCATGGAATAAATTGTTTATTAACATTGGTTAAATGTGGTCTTTTGGTAAGTTAATCCATATCTTATCATTGGTGCAAAGCTTCTCTTTTTACATTTTCTGTTTGTGTGTTACATTTTTGGATGAAAATTGGTTTCTTTAACAATAAATGTTGAGCCAACCCAATTAAAATATAAGGTAGCTTATTATCTTAAATTCTTATTTAATGTGTTACTTTTTAATATATTAAAAAATTTAGAATTGTATTTTATAACTAAATTTTTACTCCTTTAATTATTAAATATGGAATCTTTATCACTCAAATTATATATCCAGTGGAGGTGTTAATTGAGTAATACCAGCATAAATCCATCTTAATTCCGAATCTATCAAGTGTTGAGAGGGATTAAATCTCTCGAAGTGCAAATCTCTTTTAGTTGAGAGGGATCAAATCTCTCGAGGTGCAAATCTCTTTTTTTACTACAACTTCAGTAAAAGTTTGCACCTCTAGAGATTTGATCCCTCTGGGAGCTTGATAGAAGATATGGAGTTAAGATGGATCTAGGTTGTTTTCAATTGCGTGGCCAAAAAAAACAACATTTACATTGAAATCAATGCATCTAATGCAAGCAATCAAATAAGATTAGAAAACAACATTTACACTCAAATCAATGCATCTAGTGCAAGTAAGCAATTAAGATTATAAACCAACACCTACACTGAAATCAATGCATCTAGTGCAAGCAGTCAAATAGGATTAGAATCACTATCTACACTGAAGTCAATGCATCTAGTGCAAGCAATCAAATAGGAATATAAATCACCATCTACACTAAAATCAATGTTGCATTTAGTGCAAACAATTAAATAGGATTAGAAATAATATACATTGAAATCAATGTATCTAGTGCAAGCAATCAAATATTATTAGAAATCAGCATCTACATTAAAATCAATGCATCTAGTGCAAGTAAACAAATAGGATTAGTAATCACCATCTACACTGAAATCAATGCTTCTAGTGCAAGAAATATTCTTCCCTCTCTCCCCCGTTCATATATATCTATATCTCCCTCCATCTCTTCTTCTTTGTCTCTCTATCTCAACTCGTCAACCACACACACTCTCTCACTCCATATATATCAATCTCTCTATTCCTTCCTCCCTCTGTCCATCGCTCTCTTCTTATCTCTCTTAACTTTCATCTATATCTCTATCTCCCATTGTCTCTCTATATCACCCCCAAGACATACACTCTCTTTCTCAAATATAACTATCTATCCCACCCTTCTCCTCTCCCTTTATCTCTCTCTCCCCCTTCTTTCCCTCTCCCCTGCTTCTATCTCTTTTCCCTCATGTTGTCCTCTATCCCTCTCTCTATATCTTCCTTATCATTCCCTCTCTCTCTCCACCTTTCTCTCTCTATTTATTTCTTCTTACCTCCCTCTCCTTTACCCTCCAAGTCCATCTGTCTTTTCCTCCCTCTCTCCACTCTCTCACATCCTCTTTGTCTTCCTTCCTCTCTCTCTCTCCCTCTCTCCAACTCTATTACTATATCCCTCCCTCTCTCCTCTCCCTTTCTCCCCCCCATTCTCTCTATCTTTCCTCTGTCTCTTTATCTCACCCCCAAACATACACGTTCTCTCTCCGTCTCCCCCTTGTCACTCCCTCTCTCTCTTCACTTCTCACTTTCTTTGTATTTCTTCTTCCCTCCCTCTCTCCCCCTCCAACTCCATCTCCCTATCCCTCCCTCTCTCCTTGTCTCTCTCAAGTTTGCTCTCTCATACTTCCTCTCTCTCTCCCTTTCTATCCTACCTCCCTCTCTCCTCCCCCATCACTCTCTCTCTCTCTCTCTCTCTCTCTCTCTTTTCCCTTCAATCCTCTCTCTTCCCTCAATCTCTATGTCTTTCTTCTTCCCTCCCTCTCTCCCCCTCCAACTCCATCTCTCTATCCCTCCCTCTCTCCTCCTCTCTCTCATCCTTCCTCTCTTTCCCTTTCTCTCCTATTTTCCTCTCTCTTCCCCCATCTCTCTCTCTTCCCTCCAATCCTCTCACTATCCCTCCCTCTCTCCTCCTCTCTCTCATCCTTCCTCTCTCTCCCTTTCTCTCCTACTTTCCTCTCTCTTCCCCATCCCTCTCTTCCTTCCAATCCTCTCGCTATATCACTCCCTCTCTCCTCTCTCTCCCCCCTCCATCTTTGTGTCTCCCTCTCCTTCTCTTGCCCTTCTCTACCTCTCTCACTCATCTCCCCCCCTCTCTCTTCATTCCTCCTCACCCCTCATTTTATCTCCTTGTGACTCCCCCTTTGTCTCCACCTCTACCACTTTATGTCTTTGTTCTTCCCTCCCATATATTTCTAGAATTAATATATATCATGATATATTAATATATATTATAATATAACAAATTTAATATTATATTAATCCAAAGTTATTAAATTTAATAATATTAATATTATAATATATTAATATAAATATTAGATTTAGTAATAATAATAATATTAGTCTTTTAATATTAATATTAGGGTTAGTAATATTTTTTTGCATGGTATTAATAATAATTTGGCCAATAGGCTTCACCTAAATAAAACTTCTCTTTTGAGCGTTAGTAAGTATAAAAAGGTTTATGGAGTAAATATAAAAAGATGTTTTATTTATTTACCATACTTCTGGTTCTTTTATATTTTTATTTATTTATCATGTCTCTTTTATTTACCATGGTATTTGGCCCATACCCTTGGTATATAATTAGATATTGATTTCTAATCCTATTTGATATATTTTTATTTATTTACCATACATTTTTAAACTTCTTTTATATTTATTTATTTACCATACATTTTTAAACTTCTTTTATATTTATTTATTTACCATACTTCTTTTATAAATATGGTATTTGGCCCATGGTTTGTCCCATGGTATTTGGTCCATATGCTTCAATTATATAAAACCTCTTTTTAGAGTTTTCATAAATATAAAGAGGTTTATAGAGTAAATATAAAAAGAGGTCTTATTTATTTACTTGGAGTAAAAAAAAAAAAATTATTTGTTTACCATATCTTTAGTTTATTTATATTTTTATTTATTTACCATACCTCTTTTTTTATATATATTTTAAATTTATATTGTGTTTATACATAATAATAATTAGATTGATTTTTAAATAGGGCCAACATTAGATTAAAAATGCTAAATGTTAAAGGTTAAATATTATGTTTACATTCATGTTTACATGTTTATGTTTTTACTTGAGATCTACCCCCATACTGGGTTGTAGAAGCCTCTAGGCTCAATGATTTTTTTTAAAAATTTTAAAAATTTTATTCTATTATATATATATATATATATATATATATATATATATATATATATATCTATATATATATATATATATATATATATATATACATATATATATATAGATAGATAATTTAGAGTGGTATAGTTAAGATGAGATAGGAGCATTCAATTTCCAAGTCAAAATTGTATTTTGATTAGATTAGGGGTCATTTCTTTACCAAGGGGGTTGGTTCCCTAATTAAATTTAATGGATTAATTATTTGTAATTTCCTATGTTTCTAAGAAAACATGTAAATGAGATTGAGATTGTAATCACATCTCTTTTAAGAAGAAGAACTTGAGAATATTGAGAGAGAGAGAGACTTTAGAGTCCATTAGATCTCATGGAGGGTAAAGTGGATCTAGAGAATCCTAGAATAGGGGATTGTTGAGCAATTAGTGAATGTGAACAAAAAATATGTTGAGAATCATGTTTGTATAAAATACATAATCAAATAGAAAGAGAGATGATAGAAGATAGGAGGATCCAGAGAGTAGAGGTGTGAGGAATTTTTGAAGGCAAGGCCGAGAGTGCTTTTACTGGCCTTTTGTAAATATTATGTGTGCATATTATTACTTAGTGTGAATAAATGGTGTTATTGTGTAAGATTGAGTCTTTTGATTGTGTTGAATTAGATGCCTTGAAAAGGACTTTAGGCACTGTGGGATTTAAGCGAGCTCAAAAGTTTGGGCTTGCATCATGTGGTATCAGAGCAGGTTTTTAAATCTTCTTTGAAAAAAAACAGTGAATGTGATGATGTAGAAGAAAACTAGCAAGGGAATATGAATGTGATGATGTAGAAGAAAACTAGCAAGGGAATATGATCGCAGGTGGATGATCAATAGAGCAGGCATATAGATAGATCGGATTTGGCAGATCTAAAGAGGTTCCATGAAAGTAAAATGTTTTTTTTTTTAATTTTATAAAAGTTGAGGATTGATGGTTGCAAGGCAAAGTTTGAAGAAATTGTGGGAGCATTTAAGGAGTTGAGAAGACATTGGAACATGACAGTGATGAAGATAAAGAAAATAAATTAGAGGTGTAGGCTCTGGGGGAAGAAGGACAAAGACAATAGCAGTCAAGGATAGAGGATTTGATAGGTAATCATTTTTTTATATAATTTGGATAATTACTCTTTGAAAAGATAGAAATTGCAAAATAGTGGACATGAGGAATTAGAAGGAAGGTAATTTCCTTTTCAATAGAGATTTGATAGAGTTTGGAAAATAAAGAACATTGAAATTCTTTTGAGGATGCAAAATAGGGAGTTTGAAGGGCTAATGTGCTCTGGAGGCTAAAGAGTGTGAGTAGGTGTGTTATAGGATATGTTTTGAAGAAGGAGCTGGTTCAAAGAGGTGAACTAAAAGTAGAAAGATCTTGGCATAGATCTTATTTTGGTAATTTAATGATACCTATAGCTAGGAGGATTTGAGTTTTCCCAAAGAAACAACCATACAACAAGGAGTAGTGATAGCGAAAGAAGATGTAGCCATCGTAGTACAGTCATGATAGGGAGGAAGAAGAAGTCAAAGAATTCAAGGATTGTGACAGGACCAAATAGTAGCAGGTGAGGTTGTTGAAATGAGGGCCGCTGAGTTCTCAAGAGGAGTGAGTTCATGAATATGCATTAGCCAAACAAATTTGAAAGTTCAGGAGCAGACATGCTCAACGAAAGAAGGAGGAGGTTCTATTGCAAAGGACTAGAAGATGACAACTTCCAACAAGCAGAAGTTGGGTAGAAATTTCCAAAGCCAGTTCCACAGTGTTTTTTTTAATGTTTTTCATCCTAAAAAAATTTGTTTTTAGTTTTTAGTTTTTATTTTTTATTTTATGTTTTAATTATCTAATACACTTTTATTGATTTGTTTTTATTTATTAATTGGTTTTTTCATAATTTTACCTCTTTAGAATTATTTCATAATATTTTTTAAAATAATATTTAGTTATAAAATTTTAATTAAATTTTTAAAATTTATTTTAAATATTTTATTTATATTTTAATTTGGTTTAAATTTTAATTTTTCACGATGTTTATATTTTTTAATTTTTTAAATAATTTTTATTTAAATTTTATTTTTTATATTTTATTTTAATGGTTTTAATAACTTTTATTTAAATTTTAAGTCTTTTCTGTATTTTTTATTTTAACCCTTTTTTTAATTGTTTTTTTCTAATGTTTTTTAATATTATTTTTAATTTTTAATTTTATGATTTAAACATTTATTTTAACTTTTTAAAATTGTTTTTAGTTTGTATTTCAATTTTTTTTTTTCATTTTTTTATTGTTTTATTATCTAATTCACTTTTATTTATTTATTTTTTTAGTATTAAATTTTTTCCTAAAATTAGTTTTATTATTATTATTATGTTTGTTTGTTTCTTTTCTTTTCCTTTTTTTTTGTTTAATTTAATTTATTTATTTATTTTATTTTTTTTAATGGTAGGTATATATATATATATATAGTCATGATGAGGAATCATAGTAAGTGGTTCGAACCATGTCTACTCTGAAAATTACTTTATGATTTCTCTCAAAAATATTTTATATTTATTTTTTTATGTTTGATTTTCTTTTGTCATTTTTTATCTTTTTAATTTTATTTTTTATGTTTTAATATATTGTTTTATTTATTAGTTATTATTATTATTATTTTTACTTTTAATTTTTGTTTTGTTTTGTATTTTGTATTTTTATTTATTTATCATTTTATTTTATTTTTTATTTTTTTTGTAGGGTTCGTGTCCATCATCGACTAGCAACCCAACCTCATTGTGTGTCAATTTCATAGTTGATTTTAAATTTATCAGTATAATGGACAAGTTTGCCCCACGATGATCAATTTCATGGTTGATTTTTAAGATTTCATTGCAATAGGTCGTGTTCGCCTACACCACATGTCAATTTGATGGTTGATTTTAATTTTTTGTTGCAATGTGTCAAGTTGTCTTAGGTTAAGATTTTAAAATAGCAATAATTTTAGCATTTAAAAAGAAATTACTCTTGGTATAATGATTGATGCAAGAGCATCCAGCTAGGGCACTATGACCGAGTGTTGGTATCCACCAAGGTGGAAAGTTTTATTAGCGAATTGGTTTCTTTATGTTCAGTTTGTCAAAGTAGGATGTAGGACTTTGTTTTTTTTTTAATCTCAGTATTGGTTAGGGACGGTTTGGTCGGTTAGGGTCACTATTTTGTTTGTCTTTAACGAATAATAGGTTAATAACTGTTCTTTCATTTTAGAGGAAAAAGACAAATATGTCTAATGTAAAATCTTGCAGATAGGTAGAACCGAATACATGAATAGTTATGTAACTAATAAGAATTGCAACTTAAAAAGTAACTACACAGTTCAGGTAATTGTGGACAGAAGACATAAATGTAAAATCGAAAATCATTCAAAGAGTTCATCATTTTGCATACAATAATAAAAAACAGAGAACAAGTTTATTTTCCATCCATCTGTAACAATTTTGTACTGTGTATCTATACTTCTTAACCATTAAATAATTCAGAATGACAAACATGGTGTACGCATACAGTTTCATACATTTCCTCTCTTAAAGAACAAAGCACTGACAGATCGATTGCATACAAGTTTTCCAAAGATGAGAATGGACAAATAGTGAATAAGCCCATGGCCGGAAGAATTTAATGCAGCATAGCCAACTGAACCAGAAAACAAGAACCTAAGCGCCAAGTGGACAAACCCCAAACAGAGGTAACCCGTGACAGTCTATCTCAACGCAATTTCTTTTCATTTCCAACGGAACAAGAAAGAAATATATTGTTTATTATTACATAACAGTCCAGTGTTACTTTGCCAGACAAAGTAAAAGAAAATAATGTCCATGAAACAGAGCAAACCCTAGTCGAGGGTTTGATACAGGAAACCCTCATATCCATTTATACAGTTATAACGAATCAATTACAAACAAGGACTGTAACAGAGGCGAACCTAGGTTGCATAGCGATAGGAGCAAAGAACCAATGAATGAATGTTGTGGCTCAGCCAACGAAACCTACAAACCCTAGTTTCATCCATAAGAAGAATATAGTGACAGAGCCTGCCGAATAGGAACCGAAGAGTTCGAAACCGTCCACGTCCAAGGTCGAATCTTGACTTGCGAGGCCAGAGTAGGAAAAACCTGTTAGTCCAACTGCGAATAAAAGAGAACAAAGAGAAATACAGTTCAAGCAAAGGGAGAACAAAACCATTACCTAGGGACGAATTTGCACAAAGAAAACATAGGCTATTGAGCCACAAAACACGGAGACCACCTGAGACAAAGGGGCAACACATTGTTAGTGCTGGAACTGGATGAGAATAGAAGTGAAGCATGGAAAGTTAAATTACCTGAGGAATATGAGCAGAGCGAGGTCACCGTGCCTGTAACCTAGAACATGCAGAGAAATTAACAAAAAATTTAGCAGCAAAACAGGAACAATTGAGAACTAGACAAGACCAACTAGTGGTCATTTCCTTGCTTGAACAAATAAATTAACAATTTGTGCCCATAAGCCGAATAGACAAACCTCTAGAACGCGTGACAGAGCCGCGCTAGCAAAGAGCATAGTCACCACCAGCACAGGCAGAGCCTGTAGCTCATTATCATTCGCAGATAGCACAAAAGACCATTACCAGAACAAACCCTCGTTGAGTTCACCATGCAGAACAGAAAGTCGAAATGACGGAATGCCAAAGAAATTCCAAGGGTTTTGCCAAATTGAACAAGCGGGAAACGAGGATCGAGGTAGGTACAGATCAGTTGTCACATTAACACTTTGTCATAAATGATTTCAACCACCATGGAAAAATATCTTATGATTAAATGTGTGATTAGTGCCTAATTGCAACCCAAATACAAATTATCAATCAGCGCTGGACAGACTTTGGATTAAGTCGTATATTGGAGTGTGGGTTGGTCCCATCATAGTGGTATCAGAGCAAGATTTGGAATTGGCTTGAGAAATGGAGGTAGGAAGGTGAGGTCGTGGAAGAGGTGTTCGAAGGATAGCAAATGAAGGACTGAGAGAGGAGATCAGGATTCTTACTGCCCGTTTGGAGGTAGTTGAAGCAGGGAGAAGAAGGGATCCAGAGATAGGTGATGATAGCGAAGAGGAAGTTGTAGCGACAACAGATGGATCGGATGGAGAGGGCCCAGAAATAAGACTATTGAGGTTGGTCTTAATGGCAAGCAGTAAACCCAAACCAGAACTCCCAAATTATGGTGGCAGCTTGTCCACAGAGGTTCTGTTGGATTGGATCAACGAGCTGGATAAATATTTCGAGTGTGAGGAGGTCAGTGAAGACCGCAGAGTTAAGTTCGCTACGACAAAGTTGAAGGGACACGCAGCCCTGTGGTGGGACAGTGTCCGAACAGAGAGAAGGAGATTGAGCAAGTTGCCGATCAAAAACTAGTCAAGGATGGTGGCCAAGTTGAAAGGCAAATTTTTGCCTAAGGATTACCAGATTGCACTACACAGGCAGGTGCAAAATCTAAAACAGAAAGGGATGACAGTAATGGAGTACACTAAGGAGTTTTACCGAGTGAACTTAAGGGCTGGTTATATAGAGGACACTCCGGAGAAGACAGCCAGGTATGTAAATGGTTTAAGGTTAGAAATTTTAGATGAAATTAGTATTCTTTCTCCAAAAAACATTGAAGAAGCATATCATAGTGCTATGAAAGCTGAAGAGAAAATTACTAGAAAGCAAAATGCCAGGAGAGGACAAGGACCCAGCAGAGGAAGAGGCCAGTCCTATGGCAGAGGATGAACTGCTAGTAGTAATGAGGAAGGCAACAGTTCTAAAGCTTACGGAACAGCAGAAAGAGGTGACAGCACAAGAGGAGGTAGGCCATATCAGCGAGGCAGGGGAAATGGACGAGGCAGAGGAGCTGGTTATCAATGTTACAGGTGTCACAAGTGGGGACACAGATCGTTTGAGTGTCCTAAGGCAAACCAAGCCGGACAGAGGGGTGCGTATGTCGCACAACTAGAAGAAGCAGAGGCACCTCCCCAAGAAGCGGAAAATGCTCTAGAAACAGGGGAAGCCCTAGTTTTGAACAAGGTGTTGTTGAAACTAGCCAAAGAAATAGCTAAACAAACTCAGTGGAAAGCTTTGTTTTAGATAGTTTGTAAGTCACACAGTAAGTGTTGTAAGCTGATTATTTATAGTGGAAGTACAGATAACTTGGTGGCCACAGAGATGGTGGAAAAGTTGGGGTTGAAGCGGTTGAAACATCCCACCCCTTACAAAGTTTCATGGCTGCAAAAGGACCATCAATTGCTAGTAGATGAGCAATGCGAAGTGGAATTTCATATCGTCAGATATAAGGATAAGGTCATTTGTGACATAACGCCGATGGATGTATGTCACATACTGCTAGACAGGCCATGGCAGTATGATAGGAAGGTGGTACATGACGGGAAGACAAACTGTTATAAGTTTGTCAAGGATGGGATCAAGCACACGCTTGTGCCCATCAAGGAGGAAGAAACAACAGGGACAAGTGAGACAAGAGTATTGTTAATGAGCAGAAAACAGTTTCTGAAACAAGTTGAGGACAACGAGGTGAGCTATGTTGTTGTAAGAAGAGCAAAGACGGTACTGCTACACACAGAGGTGTCAGATTTACCCACAGAAATTCAGCAGATGTTGCAAGAGTTTACTGACATAGTGGTGGATGATTTTCCAGATAAACTGCCCCCCAAAAGAAGCATAAGTCACCATATTGACTTCATACCTGGAGCAAGCTTGTCGAATAAGGCAACATATTGAATGAGCCCCAAAGACAATGAAGATATTAGAAAGCAGGTGCAGGAACTGCTAGACAAAGGGTTGATAAGGGAGAGTTTGAGCCCTTATGCAATTCCAATGGTTCTCCCTCCCAAGAAAGGAGGAGAATGGCGGATGTGCACAAACTCAAGGGCCATCAACAAAATCACCATCCGGTACAGGTTTTCATTGCCACGGATGGACGACATGATGGATTGCCTAAGTGGAGCAACATATTTTTCTAAGATCAATATAAAGAGTGGGTATCATCAGATTCGAATTCAAGAGGTGGATGAGTGGAAGACAGCCTTCAAGACTAACGAGGGACTATATGAGTGGTTGGTTATGCCATTTGGACTGAGAAATGCACCCAGTACTTTTATGCGGTTAATGAATGAGATGCTAAAAGAACACATCGGAAAGTTTTTGATAGTGTACCTGGACGACATATTAATTTTCAGGAAGACAAGGGAGGATCACTTTCGACATGTTCGTAAAGTGTTGGAGAAATTGCAGCAGAATAAGTTACTGATAAATCTAAAAAAGTGTACTTTTATGCAAAAGAGTTGATTTATTTGGGCTTTGTAATAGCAAAAAATGAGTTGAAGATAGATCCGGAGAAGATTGCAACGATAGTCAATTGGTCATCCCAGAAAAGCTTATTTGAGGTACGTAGTTTTCATGGGCCGGCGAGTTTTTACCAGCAATTCATAAGAAATTTTAGTGAAATCTGGGCACCTATGTTGGACACCATCAAAAAGGCCAGTCAGCATTTTCGATGGACTGATGTAGCAGAAAGGAGTTTTCAGCTACTAAAGAAAAAGATCAGAGAGAGACCGATCCTGAGATTGCCAGATTTTAAAAAGCTTTTTCAGGTTCGTTGTGATGCTAGTGATACGACTATTGGAGCTGCACTTAGTCAGGAGGATAAACCTGTTGCATTTTTCAGCGAGAAGTTGAATGAAAGCAGGCAGAAATATTCATCTTATGACAATGAATTCTATGATGTCGTCCAAGCACTGAAGCATTGGAGACACTATTTGCTGGGAAATGAATTTGTGTTGTTTTCGGATAATTCTGCACTGCAGTATGTGATGCAACAGCACAAGCTGAATCACAAACATGCCAAGTGGGTGGAATATTTGTAGAGTTTCACCTTTGCGTTGAAACACATCAACGGGTAGGCTAACAAGGTGGTGGATGCATTGAGTAGGAGGACCTTACTCTTGCAAGAGAGTATTGTACAAGTGTTGGGTTTTGAGCACTTGAAAGATTTATATCAGACTGACACAGATTTTAGGGAGGCCTACAAGGCATGTCAGAATCCCTTGGTGAGAGATAATAGTCCATGGTTGGACTACAACTTGCAAGAGAAACTGTTGTTTAGAGGAGGACAGCTATGCATTCCTGACTGCTCAATGAGAGAGAATATTATTTGAGAGAAGCATAGTGGAGGTCTAGCCGAACATTTCGGCATAGACAAGACACTCGAGTAGCTCAACCATTTTTACTTTTGGCCAAAAATGCGAAGGGATGTACAACGATTCATGACTAGATGTAAAGTGTGCCAGTTAGCGAAGGGTCACAGTCAAAACATGGGATTGTATACACCATTGCCTGTTCCAAGCAGACCGTGGGACTCAGTTAGCTTGGACTTTGTCTTGGGTCTACCAAGGACACAGCGGGGTTATGACTCAGTGATGGTAGTAGTGGATAGGTTCTCGAAGATGGCGCATTTCATCCCTTGCAGAAAAACCAGCGATGCCACTCACATGGCCCACTTGTTCTTTATAGAGATTGTTAGGCTACATGGTTTGCCTAAGTCTATTCTTTCTGACAGGGATGTGAAGTTCATAGGGCACTTTTGGTGCACCCTATGGAAGAAGATGGACACACAGTTGAGTTACAGTTCTGCTTATCACTTGCAGACCGACGGACAAACAGAGGTGGTAAACAGAAGTCTGGGGAACTTGCTACGAATATTGATTGGTGAGAATTCGCGGATGTGGGATCGAGTACTTTCCTAGGCAGAGTTCGCTTATAACGACTCCCCCAATCGCAACACGGTTTGCAGCCCTTTTCAAATCTTGTATGGCATGCATCCTCGCGGAGTGCATGAGTTGCAAGATCTCGAACAACAAGAGAGGCGAAGTGCAGATGGGAAAGATTTCACTAACGCGATGAGAGATTTTCATGAGCAGGTAAAAATTAAATTGCAGGACAACAACCAAAAATATAAACAACAAGCAGATTTGAAAAGAAAGGAAGTGCAGTCCAATGTGGGAGATGAAGTCCTCGTGCATTTGTGCAAGGAACGCTTCCCTAGAGGTGCATACAACAAGTTGAAGTACAAGAAGATAGGTTCCTGCAAAGTCCTCCAGAAATTTTCAGCGAATTCCTATGAGATACAGTTGCCACCAAGGATAGGCATTTCACCCATCTTTAATGTGGCAGTTATGTTTCCCTACACTGCTGACCCAAAAGAAGAAGACAGAACCACACCGCCTACACGGAATACCCAGGATGGAAGTGAAACTTGGATGAGACAAATGCCTTACGTTCAGCCTCCTGAGATCGAGAGAATCCTCGACACTCAGGTGGCCAAACGAACTCAGCGGAAGGAGTATCTGCAATACCTAGTCAAGTGGAAGAACCGTTCTATCGAGGACAATTTGTGGCTTGATGCTAGGCAAATAGAGTAGGTGGGTTCTTCAGTTGAGAAGCTCATGGACCAGAGTCATAATTTCTTTTTACCCCAGGAGCCTGATGCTGGAGCATCCAGCTAGGGCACCATGATCGGGTGTTGGTCTCCGTTAAGGTGGAAATTTTTATTAGCGAATTGGTTTCTTTATGTTCAATTTGTCAAAGTAGGATGTAGGACTTTCTTTTTCTTTTTAATCTCAGTATTAGTTAGGGACAGTTTGGTCGGTTAGGGTCACTATTTTGTTTGTCTTTAATGAACAATAGGTTAATAACTGTTCTTTCATTTTAGAGGAAAAAGACAAATATGTCTAATGTAAAATTTTACAGTATAGGCAGGACCAAATACATGAATAGTTATGTAACTAATAAGAATTACAGCTAAAAAGGTAACTACACAGTGCAGGTAACTGTGGACAGAAGACATAAATGTAAAATCGAAAATCATTCGAAGAGTTCAACATTTTGCATACAATAATAAAAGACAAAGGACAAGTTTATTTTCCATCCATCTATAACAATTTTGTACTGTGTATCTATACTACTTAACCATTAAATAATTCAGAATGACAAACATGGTGTACGCATACAGTTTCATACATTTCCTCTCTTAAAGAACAAAGCACTGACAGATCGATTGCATACAAGTTTTCCAAAGACGAGAAGGGACAAACAGTGAATAAGCCCATGGTCGAAAGAATTCAATGCAGCATAGCCAACTGAACCAGAAAACAAGAACCTGAACGCCAAGTGGACAAATCCTAAACAGAGGTAACCCGTGACAGTCTATCTCAACGCAATTTCTTTTCATTTCCAATGGAACAAGAAAGAAATATATTGTTTATTATTACATAACAGTCCAGTGTTACATTGCAACAGAGCAAACCCTAGTCGAGGGTTTGATACAAGAAACCCTCGTATCCAATTATACAGTTATAACAAAACAATTACAAACAAGAACTGTAACAGAAATGAACCCAAGTCGCATAGCGACAGGAGCAAAGAACCAACGAATGAATGTTGTGGCTTAGCCAATGAAACCTACAGACCCTAGTTTCATCCATAAGAAGAATATAGTGATAGAGCCTACTGGATAGGAACTAAAGAGTTCGAAACCGTTCACGTCTAAGGTCGAACCCTGACCTGCGAGGCCAAAGCAGGAAAAACCTGTTAGTCCAACCGCGAATAAAAGAGAACGAAGAGAAATACAGTTCGAGCAAAAGGGAGAACAAAACCATTACCTGGGGACGCATTTGCACAAAGAAAACGCAGGCTATTGAGCCACAGAACATGGAGACCACCTGAGACAAAGGGGAAACACATTGTTAGCTCTGGAACTAGATGAGAATATAAGTGAATCATGGAAAGTTAAATTACCTGAGGAATATGAGCAGAGTGAGGTCACCATGCCTGTAACCTGGAGCATGCGGAGAAATTAACAAAAAATTTAGCAACAGAACCGTAGCAAAGCAAATAAACAACAGAACAGGAACAATTGAGAACTGGAAAAGACCAACCAGTGGTCATTTCCTTGCTCGAACAAATAAATTAACAATTTGCGCCCACAAGCCGAATAGGAAAACCTCCAGAACGCGTGATAGAGCCGCGCTAGCAAAGAGCATAGTCACCACCAGCACAGGCAAAGCCTGTAGCTCATTATCATTCGCAGATAGCACAAAAGACCATTACTAGAACAAACCCTCGTTGTGTTTACCATGCAGAACAAAAAGTCGAAATGACAGAATGCCAAAGAAATGCCAAGGATTTTGCCAAATTGAATAAGCGGGAAACGAGGACCGAGGTAGGTACAGATCAGCTGTCGCATTAACACTTTGTCATAAATGATTTCAACCACCGTGGAAAATATCTTATGATTAAATGTGTGATTAGTGCCTAATTGCAACCCAAATACAAATTATCAATCAGCGTCAGACAAACTTTGGATTAAGTCGTATATTGGAGTGTGGGCTGGTCCCATCAATGATTGTTTTAACCAGGTGTTTATTTTTAAAGATGTTTTAGTCATATAATTTTTACATAATGCCATGGTTTAAATATATTGAAAACTTTGTGTTTTTTGCAGTCGTGATATTTGGTTTTAATTCCAAGGTTGAAGAATTGTCAAAATTTTAAGGTTTTTCTAAGTCACGATATTTTATCTTTAATGTTATCATCAAAAACAATTATAAGTATTTTATCTTTAACGTCATGGCTGAAAATTGTTTTAATTTTAAAGCTTTTCAGAGACATGATATTTTATCTTTAACAACATGTTTGAAAATTGTTTCAATTTTAAGGTTTTTTGGAGTCTTGATATTTTATTTTTAATGTCATTGCTAAAAAATATTGAAAATTTACCCCGAAAAAAAATTAATAATAATAAAAAAATATTCTAGCATCAAGACTTTTCAATTTCAAATTTCTTTTTGCACCAAACAAAATGACTTATATTGTTTTTTACTATTATTTTTAAAAAAATATTGAAAATTTACTCTGAAAAAAAGCGGTGATGCAAAATCAAAACTTTTTGTTTTTGGGTTGTTTTTTCATGGTTTTTTGGGGTTTTTGGGCTAGAGTACCCATTTCATGTTCGATCGGTAACTATGTTAGTAAAATGAGTAAGGAAGAAAGGAAGAAAGAGTTAGCTAAGTTAAGGGAATATTTTGATAAGTTCAAGCAGCAGTTTGCAGAGTGGGAAAACATAAGGAAAGAATGTTATGGCTGGGTAATGAGAAAAAAGAAGGTAAGATGGCCTTCTTTGCAAACAGAGTTAAGACAGAGGATGTATAACAGGCTGAAGGACGAACTCAAAGCAGATGAGCTTGAAAGGATGTGTTCTTTGCAGCGAAAGAAGCCAGATCTATTGAAGAAGAATTCCTAAACAATCTGTAGGAGGAAGAAAATACAATTGAAGCCTTGAAGGAAGAAGGGACTTATGTTTTTGAATTTGACAATTTGTTTATGTTTGCAGGTTTGGCAGATGGTGATCAGTGTTTCACTGATATATTTTTACAGGCTACAAAAGAAGTGAAACTTCTTGAAGAGGTAGCTACAATGGAATGAACTTATGAACATCTTTTGATTAATTTGGAAGGTGCCATGGAAAATGTTGTAAGAAGAAATACTGAAGGAACACCATCTTTGATTTCCAATTTAAAAAAAGATGAGATGACATCATCTATTCCTTGGATGATGAACCAAAAACATTGTGCAAGTGTAGAGGACATGGAGAAACAAACTTTGATAAATTCAACATCATTCCATAGAAATGAAGAAGAGGGAAGAATGTTTCTTGAATATTTTCTCATGGAAGGTCTCATACTAGAGGAGAAAAGTTCAAATGAAGATATGTTCGAGGACAAGCTAATGCAGATGGGAAGCCTCTTGTCAAAGGAAGGAAGCATGAGTGAAGATGAGGAAAATTTTCTGAAGGAATGGCTAGCAAGGGACTCAAGCATGGAGGATATGGATACAATTCCAAGTAATTTTGAATTGTTTGAAGAATTGAATTTCTTGGAGCAAAGAATAGAAAGCCAATGATTGCACATATGAATTACAAAGGAAGAATAATTTATATTCAGGAATAGTGAAGAGCAGATTGCAAAGAATGGACATCAAACTGATAATGGAGGATGTAAACTAGATTTAAGAAAGAGTTTTACAACTCTTGTGGAGGAAGAGAATATGTAGCAGCCTAAGAATAATGATAGCAGTGGAGTTTAGCCAAAGATGGAAATTGATGAGGTGATAGAGGAAATGTGGATGTTGATGAGGAGGATATCCAGGAATAGGTATGTCAAAAGGAGGAGGAAAACCAACAAAGAATTGCAGCTAACTAAAGTAGTGTGCATCAATATAGCAAGTGGACATCAAAAACATATGGTATGGAGACCAAGGGAATTGGAAATAGTAGGAGAACAACACCACAACAGGGAGGAAGAACAGTTACAAGCAAAATTTTGGGACCCAGGAGGGTTTTTCATCATCATATGGACACACATGGTTAGCAGACCATGACTCTTTCAAACCTTGGGAGCTTGATGCAAGAGTATTCAACTTCCAAGTAAAAATTGTATTTTAACTAGACTACAAATCATTTATTTACCAAGGGGATTGGTTCCCTAATTAAATGTAATCGATTAATTTTTTTGTATTTTCCTATGTTTTAAGAGAAACATGTAAATGGGATTGAGATTGTAATCATATCTCTTTTAAGAAAAAGATCTCAAGAATATTGAGAGAGTTAGAGAGGCTTTAGGGTCCGTTAGATCTCTTCGAAGGAAAAGTGGATCTAAAGAATCCTAGAATAGAGATTGTTAAGCAATTAGTGAATTTGAACCAATTTTTTTTCCTCTTTTTATAAAATATGTAATCCAATAGAAATAGATAGAATAAAGTACAGGAGGATCGAGAGAGTAGAGGTGTGAGGAATTTTTGAAGGCCAAGAGGGCTTTTACTATAAATATGGCTGAGAGGGCCTTCTGTAAATACTATGTGTGCATATTATTATTTAGTGCGAAGAAATGGTGTTATTGTGTGAGTTTTAGTCTTTTGATTGTGTTGAATTAGATGGGTTGCAGACATTATCGAATCTCAGGAGGGATAGTGTTGTAGCAGTTGTCACAGTGAGGAAATCAATGTTTGACTGAATGAGAAAGCTTAAGAGGGATTCATGTAGTTGTATACATATAATGGGTGCAACATCAAAATAACGCTGAGGAAGTGTAAGAGGAGGTTGCAGAGAGAGTTGAAGGTCTCATTAAAGCGAAAACCATTTCCATAATGGAAGGAGTGAGCAAGTTAATCAACATCATCGAGGAAGAGTAATGTCAATTGAGGACTTTATCATATTTCACAAGTATAGGCGTAACAGAGGGTGAAGCAGGAGTGTATAATTTGAGTGTAGGAATGCAGATCTGTAGTAAAAGAAATAGACGGAGGAAGGATAAATGGAGGAATACAAAAAGGAACTACTGAGGCATGGAATTAGCACAGCACTTAGTTTTTTTAAGTTCTGACGAAAATCTGTCATTTGAATGCGCCAGCAGATGGGACTTGACAGAGATGAGAGAGAGTTAACAACGGTGGGTCGGATAGTTTCAACACTTAGTTGATTTTTCGATTTCGATGAAACTTTTCATCTAACAAACTCCGGAACAATTTATTAATGTAACCAGTAACGATGATATCCAGAGGTCGGAATGCCTGTAATATTTATGAATTATTTTTTAGAATTATGGGACATGGGGATCTAACTATTGATAAAAGTTGCAAGAGATGGGAACTTTTCCATTTCCCGAGACTATCAAACCCGTAAGCGAATTTAATTAGAATCTAGATACTCAAGTGGGGCCACAAGTGAAAAAATTGTCCAACAAATATTTTAGTTAATTAAAATCCAAGCTAGTGATCGATAGTTGGAAAGGTGGGCTAGGCCAGAAGTTGTAAGCTCGGAAGAAATTTTAATTGAGAGTCGGGCATTATAAGTGGGCTGACATATGGAAGTGGGCTAAGCCAGAAGCTCATAAGCCCGTAAGGTTTAAAAGAGTGTTATCTAAAAGAGACCCAGGTATCCCGGCTCCAAATCTAGTAAGGACTTATATATATATGTGCGCGCGCGCGCGTGTAGGAATATGAGAGATAACTAGGTCAATATAGTTGGTGATACTCTTTTGGCTCCTCCCACTGTGTTGAATCCGTCCACTGCTAATAACTCCTTCACGACAGTTCAAAGAGGGATTTATATCCTGATAGAATTGATTATGCAAGGTTGAAGGCATCACATTTTGGAAAGGACCTTGGGCACTATGGGAGTTAAGCAAGCTCAAAAAATTGGGCTTGCATCATAAAAGCATGTGCTTCCACATAAGATGTCAATTAGAGGGGTACAATGTACACTTCCTTAGAGGGGTACTTGAGTGCATGATGTGTTGGTTGGGGAGGTTGGCTTTCGCACCCCCTAGCCATGTTCGATACCTGCGGGAGCTGCGCGATGCTGCAACACATTTGTTTTGATGATGACATATGTGTTTCGATGATGACGTAATTTTGCTCGCTTCGGCGTTAAATGTTGTATGATGAAATCTGCTCGCTTTGGCGATATATGTTGTATGATGATTCTTCAGCGGGGATGCTTCTCTCCCACTGAAAAAAAAAATGTACACTTCCTTAGACTCAAATAGTTACATGGTAGGGGGTCCCTTATCCCATAAACAATGGGCCTCATACACCAATTTGGTGTCGGACTTGGTAGTAACCTTAAAATTAGATCATCATTATTATTATTATATTTAAAAACTTTCCATCATTAAAACATTAAATGATGGCTTTAAAAAAATATGATCATTAAATATTAAATTATATTAGGAAAATGTAATACCCTTAACACTTTAGCAAGATTTAAAAATATTTAATGTTGAATTTCAATATTTCATAATAATAATAAATAAATTAAAAGAGAATGAATTAAAAGTGAAAATTTGAGAAAATGAATTAAAGTTGGACCAGGGTAAAAGAAAACATTAGTGTCTAGATAAAAACATGTTAGTCTTTATCTTGGAAATTTGAATCCATGTTAAGGTAAAGTGGTGGAGCTCCTTGTGTTTTGGTGGTTAGCCTTACTTCATCTTGGTCTTTATTCTTTGCCTTTGAATCTCAGCTAACATTAATCAATTTTTTATATCTTGGTTTAGTCAATTTAATTTGTTAAGAATTTTTTAGTGTTGAAGGTCTTTCTCTTCAATAACCATTTATGATTTTCTAGGTATGTTCTATGAATGTTTTGATATTCTACTATAGATCCACCATTTTTAGATGCTTGGTATCATTGTTTTTAGAGAGTCACATATTTAATATCTACGATGCTTAGTATCTTTGCTCTACCTTAATTTTTTCATTGGAGATTTAGCATCATTCCTCTCTTATCTTATTCTCTTAAATGTTTTACTTTTTATTTGATATTCACTATGAATTTACAATAATAAGCCTCCATAGTGTTGTTTGATATTGCTACAAATCTTACAATGATAAGCCTTCATAGCTACAATAGATTTAGACTATGCCCTTCTCTTAGTGATCCTTTCCTAAGTGCCATAGGATTCTTCAGTTTCCTTAGCTTATTGTGTATTATCTTTTAAGCTTTTCTTCCTCCACAATCTTAACTTGAAAGTCTTCTATACTTTCCATCCACTATATTCAAGAACACATTAGCAAGCTAGAAGTAATTGCTTAAAAAATAGAAATTTGATCAAATTATTAAAAGTTTTAATTAATTATTTCATTTTTTTTCCATGACGGAGTTATCATGGACATTGTGATATGTATGGGTCCTATAAGATATTCTAATTTTTTTGTTCTTCTTTAACACCCCACTCCCGAATGCTCTACTCAACTATAAAAAAATAAAGAATATAATAAGAATGGAACCCCTTCATATCCTAATTCTCCAATATTTAACAATGTCTCAATAGTTATCTAAGGTTAGGTTAAAAATTATTGCATGCCTCAACTCTTATTAGGGTTAGGATTTTGGACCCTCTAAAACCTTCTTGAAGGTCCACATGTGACTAGATCCACATGTGTGAGTAATGGAAGTTAACATGACATCTACTAGGTATCATGGTGGTCAATATGACATGTTAACTTACGAGAAGCATAACTTCCTCATGTGAGATATAATTGAGGCGATATTCATGTCATCCAAAAACTTTCGATGTGTAGAGAAAGATCAAGAGGTTCAAACTTTTCTCTCAAAATTTTGACCCCAAAAATAGTTATTAAGGCCTCAAATGGGCTTTGTAAGTTTTTGGACCCAAAATAACCAAAGTGGGAACTACCTATGAAATGGGCCCCACAAGCCAATATCTCTTATTTTTCCTCCTAGAAAGTACCAAAATAGATGAAAATTTACATTTGATCCATTTTAGATCATACCTTCTCATTTAGGTAGGCCTTTGATCCCCAAAAATTTGTATTGGGATACTACTAGGTATGATTTTAAAAAGAAGGCACCTAAAATATGGTCTTCAAATTGAGGCAATATCCTCTTCTTTCCTTTCCTTTCCACTTCTTATTTTCATCCTTGGAAGCATATTTTTGGTATTTCTACTTGGAACCACTTGGTTTTTGTCTATTCTTGTATGTATTCTCCAAATATTATACTTACAATCAGCCCCATCAATGATCTTGTGTTGAAATACCATCACTTGTCTCCTTAAATGACTATGTAGACCTCTCAAATACTTAATAAGTACATCCAAGTTATTGGGAGATATACCCAAAATAGTATTTTGTTCTCTGAACTCAGTAGTGCACTCTTGCACACTCTAACCTTGCTTCTACCATAAGTAATGGAAATGGATCCATTAGATTTCTTCATATCTAATCAAACAGTCTAGGGATTTTTCTCTTCTCCTATGTTATGGACAATGAAATAACATTATAACTATCACAACCATTTTAAACTTAATAATTCCAATATCACCTTGGTTGACTTTGATGTCCACATTAAACAATGATTGGGAAGAAGTTATGGCACTAGAACTTGGTCTCTCTTTTTATGGATTTTTTTTACGCCAAATTTCCAATATAAGGCTCCTTTCTTAGTACAAATTTGAAATTTTATCCTCCTATTTATCATGTGGAAAATTATTGTACTTGTCCACCATGGCTAGGGTTTAAAGTGTATTTTATTATGCTAATTTCTTGATCATGCAACTTTCCACCAAAAACCCAAAGAAAGTTGATCTAGTATAAATATTATATGTAAATTGTCATGGATATTCAACTAGAACATTTCATCATGATAGATCTTAAAATATTCAACAATCTCTTATTTCATGGTGTTTGATTTTAGTTTAATATTACTTACTTAGACACAAAATGTTGAAATTAAATTGAAATAAAGGAAGCTAAGAAAATAACATCATCCATAAAATGAACACAATATGTACCCTACAGAAACCCAACTAGAAGGTGAGACCAATTCCTTTCTCTTTTATTCTTAGTCATGAAATGAAAATACCAAGAAAGTGCACTAACTATGGGGTTACGATGGACTTTGTGGCTTATATGGCTACTACAAGATCTTCTAATTATTATGTTATGCTTCAATATTCCACTCACAAATTCTTTTCTCAACTAAGGAACAATTAAAAATATAGTAAGAATGGAAACCCTTACTATCCTAGTATCTTAATATTTAATAATGTCTCAATATCCTTATGGGGTTCAGTTTAAAGTGTTTTCCTGTCTTAAATCCCAATTATATTTATGGTTTTGGACCCTCTAGAATCTTCTTCAAACTACTCCACATGTGACTATCTCTACATGTGTGGGTAACTAAATATAATGTGGTATCTATTCGATATCATGGAAATCAATATGCAGGGAAAATTTTAGGGGCTTATATTCGGAGGTGGGTTAATTTTCCATGCTTTTTCCAAAAAAAATATTCACCAATTTCCATTTTTTCTAAGACGGTTCGCCCAAATTTTATAATACACCATTATTTTACCTTAAAAATTGCCAAAATATTATATTGACTAATATAAAATAATTGAATTTAGGCTTCTGTGATCCATATCAAGTTTATTAAGATGGTTTTTGGCGATAATCACATCAAAATTCATTTGTCGACGCGTTTCAAACCAACAAGTGTGGTTCATCGTCAAGACAAGATAAAACCATTGGAAATCTAAAAATTTCCACAAAGATGTCACCAAAAATTTAACAATTTGCATATTAGGGACTAGTAAGATTTGCCAAGGTTTCTAAACTTTAAGATAAACTTCCATCCTTAAAATTTTGCCTGTCAATAAGATAGACAACTTGTGGAAGACATAACTTCCTCATGCGAGCTTCAACTTAGTTGAGATCCATGACGTTAGAAATATTTTGATGTCTAGAACAATGTTAAGAGATTATGAACATTATTTAAAAAAAATTGACCCCAAAAATGGTCATGTAAAACCTCAAATAGGCTCTAGAACTTTTTGGAACGTAAATCACCAAAGTATCTACTTCTAAAATTGGCTCTATAATCTAATAAATCCAAATTTAAGCAATAAGGGGATTCTATAATCCAACATATGAAGTATTATTTTTGGGATTATCTATGTAGAGTAAGTCATTAATCTATTGCCCATGTCCATGATCATTTGTCTCAACTAACCAATTTATCATGATTTGGGATAGTCCACTTAGCACTCATTGCATCAGAAGATGTTTGCAAGGGTGAAAAAGTAGGACTAAGGCTAGAAAAATGAATTGCATAACATCAATCATCACCTCTAAATATTTACACTCGGTAACTAGGAATTCCCATGAGATCACTCATCTCAAGACTCCTCTGGATTACTTGTGCTTAACTTTGGAGTTTTCCCCCTCAATCAATCCCACTTAGCTTTCTACCCCACTTGAAAAACCTTATTAAGTATTGTGCTTTATGAACTATTCAATTAGAGCTCCCTTTACTATTTTATTTAAGCATTGAGAGGCTTTCATAGTCCAACATATGAGATATTATTTTGGGGACTATCTTTGTAGAGTAATTCATTAATCTATGACCCCTATCCATTAGTATTAGTTACAACCAATCAAGTTCTCATGATTTTGAAGATTCTAATTTCCCACATAGTAACAAAATATATGAGAAGTTATATAATAATACATTTTGGATTGGTTTACCTACTTTACGTGTCAAAATACAATTATTGGATTCATAGACCCTAAAATCATATAGGTAGCTCCTTTTGATGATAAAATTAGCATTTCAATTAAAAATTATTATATGCACACATAAATATTTCTAAATAGAAATTTTTGTCCCATATAGGAGAAGGATATGCCCAAATCAATTTTTGTCCATTCATTATTAGTTCATGTTATATAGAAGATTAATAAATTCAAAAACATTAGCGAGATCCCTTTATATGTAATTAATTTTAATCCATGAAAGTGATCCATTAGCATTTAGTGCCAACACTATGAAAACCACCAATTTTGTCATTTTAACTTGAAACTTGTACACATTTTCCCAATGACCAAAAACACATACAACATGATTAAATCAGGCTAAATAAACATTTTATGTGTGTGAAATCCATCATTTATTTATTTTGTGTGCTCAATGTGTAGCAGGATCTTCCTTATACTTGAAAGAATGATCACTTTATTCAACTCATCTCTTGGAGCCTCCCTCTTAACATATAACCTAAAATATATTCTTATGCCAAGAAAAGTGAGATTGAGTGTATAGTTGAAGAATTGCTAAGGGATAGCAACATTCAACCTAGCCAAAGTTATTCTTATTCTCCATTGGTGATGGTTTATGAAAGGACTCTTCATGAATTGAATGTATGGATTATAGATATCTCAACAAGGTCACCATTAAATATAAATGTTGTATTCATGTCATTGATGAATTGTTGGATGAAATGTACGGAGTAATCTTCTTTACTAAGTTGAATCTTTATTTAAGATATCATTAGATTAGAATGAGGGAATAACACATCCCCAAAATAACCTTTATAACACATGAACATCATTATAAAAAATTTATGATTCTTTTTTGGCTTCCTATGAAACTTCCACATTCCAAATCTTAATGAATTTTATTTTTAAGTCATTCCTCAAAAAAAATATTTTGGTATTTTTTATGATATACCAATTTACAAAAAATCTTGAAAAGATCATGTATAACATGTTGACACAGTTTTAAACCTATTAAAGGAGAAACAAATATATGCAAAAGCTTCCAATTGTGCCATTGGGATTTTGGAAGTGGGATATTTGGGTCATACTATATCTCATGATGGTGTCAAGGTGGACCCAAATATAATTCAAGCTATTATAGAATGACCAATTCCTATAAAATTGAAGAAGCTTATGAGTATTTTAGGCTTGATGGGCTATTACTTCAAATTTTTTATGAACTATGGTCAAATATCAACACTCCTAACATGATTATTAAAAAATGATTCATTTTCTTGGACTCAAGAAGTAACCCAATATTTTTAGAAAAATTATAAAGCATGTGTCTAACTCTTGTCTTAGCCATTCTTAACTTCAAAAAACATTTATTTTGGAGTGTGATGCCTTAGGGCATGTACTTGGTGCAACTTTAATGCAAGAAGAAAGACCCTTTTTATTTGAAATCCAACAACTTAAATGAAAGAACTCACTCAAACCCATTTAGTGTCTACAATCACCACAAAAAAAGGACAAAATTAAAGTGGTCAACAATGCAAAGTTTTGGTATTCATTATTTGGCATAAAACACCAAATTGAGATATATGATATTATATCTCAACAATTTATTCTTTTAGTGTATTATTTTGGTAGCAAAAATTTAGGTATTTTATCTTCATATAGGTGATGGAATACCTAATTTATTATTTGATATTCAATTACTCTTTCAATTTTCTACTCTAATGAAATATCGAAATCCAAATAGCAAAGAGATGTGGTATCAAATTTGTTTCAACTACTAACTGTCCACCTTGCTAAATGTGGTTTTGGCTCTTAGAACAAAGCATCCAATTGAACAAAGAAGTAAAAGAACTCCTTTTACCTTTATAAAGAAAGAGTGGTAACCTTGATTGCTATGTTTATCTTATAGTAGCAGAAACTCTCTATGATTTCGATATAATCTTAATTAATCTAGATTTCATCCATGGTCAACAACATCTCATTTTGTTTACTCCTTTCCACTCATATATGCTCTATTAATGTATTTGAAAATAAATAGTCTAAGCGAGGAAAATAGACTTCCAATGTTTGAACAAAGGATTTGATCCATTTAATAAATCCTATAACAACTATATGCTATTCATTATGTTAATCACCATCTAGGAACCTACATTTGTCCAAGAATATCTTAAGCAATTTATGAATCATTGGTTCACCCTCATGGAGCCAAGGGCACCAAGTGAATTCACTAACCTTGAAAAAGGTTTCCTATGCAACACAACATTGGATCTAGAAATGAGAAAATATGAAGTTGACTAGGCTAAAGACTAAATTGCATATCCATGACTAAAATTGAGTGTTTGGAAGAGAATGAAGGTATTGAAGGCCTATGCAAGGGAACCAAATCATAACCTAATATCTTGTGGAAATGATGATAAGTTATTATGATTGATAAAATAATAGATAGAGTGATATAATCATAATCAAAGGAATTCTCATCCAAAGAAGCTTATAGTGAAGCATGTAAGCTTCAAGGATCTTGAGATGAATCTAGTTGATTAGGAACCCTCCTCAAATAGTGAAATAACTCTTATATAATCTAGGAACAATTTTTTACTTGAATGAAAATGCATGTTAGCATTCAAGTCGTAAATTTAGTATTTAGACACTTAGTTCTAGTTGAAAATGCATTAGCAAGCCAAACTATTCTTGTTGAATGGTTGCAATAACAACCAAAGTAAGAAAACATGCCTCTTTTCCTCCCAATGCTAAAACACACTACTGATACAATGTAGTGGAAAATTAAGATGATATGAGATTCATTTTACCCTTTGGAGATTTATCAAGCCTACTGAAAATGAATAATGCATGAGTCAAACACATATGTGGAATGTATGTTGCAACACATTGGAGTATGAAGTCATGTATGTTTCTCATAATGGATTACACAAACCTCATCTAAAGATGAAATTCCACTAAGAGGAGAAATGCAATATGGTTGAATTTGTGGTAGTGGAATAGAGAACATTATGATGGGTTTCTCCCTTTAGGGATTTTTTAGGCCCTACCAAAAGCCAAAAAAGCACAAGGATGTAAGATATGATGCTATAGAGGGTATACAACTATATATAGAATAAATCAATGCATTTGATCCCCTAAAGGCATTTCTGAGTCCTAGTACAACCTAAAAAATGTATGCAAAGCCAAAATGAACTTGCTAGAGAGCTATGGCAATGGAACAAGAGAACAAAGGATGAGTTTTAGCCTTAGATGCTTTGTTGGAGCACCACTAATGAGCTTAAAATGAATTAAAATATAAATCACACTACCTTGTAGATTATAACAGTAGAAAAAGTGAGAGGAACATTTAGTTTACCATTTGAGGATTTTTTAAACCCTAGCACAAGCCAAAAAAATAATCAAAATCCAAAACACACTAATTGGGTCTAATGAGGTGAACAAAACAAGAAAGTGATGAATTTTCCTTAGGGAAACCCTATTAGAACATAAGAAAGACTAAAAAATGCATTATAAGTGAAAACATAGTTGTAGAAATAAAGTAAGAAGATAGAAATATGTTTTTTCTAGAGGGACATTATCTAACTTGTTGGAGCATTGCTTTTCCCCTTGAGGGAAATTTTGTGCCAAGATATTTCCCATTGATATTAACTTTCCAGTTATTGGGGTTAAAATTCCTTCTCTATGCTTAAAACCATACTTTTTGGCTGCTCATGATGTTCTAATAATGCATTTTTATTTGTTGGTAATGGTTTATTGAGTGTTGTAGGCAAGAGTGTTGTCCAAGGACAACATTAAAACAATTGGTTGAAAAATAGGTGTAATTTGAGCTTTGAAGCATGTTATTTATGTAGAGCACTTGAAAATATAACTCTGCTTTGAAGTCACATTCCTCATAATGATTTGGTTGTATAGCTTATATTTTGTTTTTTTTTCCTTGATAATTTGCTTGTTGAACAAAATTTATTAAAAATAGTCATAAAAAAATATCCTACTTGTGGAATTAAGAATCATCTCTTTTGCCACATATGGATGAAAGAACTAGAATAACACTATGCGTTTTTGGAGAGGAAAGATAATGGATGTTTCTCTTGCAAATCAATTTTGTTCCTTTCATTTTAATCATTTTATATCAACAAAGTGTGTATTTTTCATTTATTAGTTATACTTGTCTTTTTATTATAATACATTTCACTAATTACCGATATTGAAAAGGTAATGGTCTATCCTTTATCATGTAATAATCACATTCTAAACATGTTCTTATGTTGTTATCTTATGCTTATGAAACTTTCTTGTGCATAGAGGTGAATAGAGAAAGCAGGTTCACAAGTGGGCATAAGGGAGAACAAATGCAAGATCAAAACGACTCGAGTTGAGTGAGAGAAGAAAGAAGAGACAAACAAGGAGGGATTCAAAGTTCATTTCTCAATGCAAGACAAGATCCATGTGTTATGCAAGCTCCATGCCCAAGGAGGAATGTTCAGTGAAAGGGATTATAAACATTATTCCTAGCCAAGTAATGAACATAAAGACAGTTCACAATTTCTAGCAAAATACAAACACAAAGCATGCTCAAAAATCAAAGTGGTGAAAGTATGTTAGAAGGGATAAGGCAAAAACACATCTAAATAATTGGATTGATTGTGTTGACAATGTTTATCTTTGAAAGTCTCACTTGAGTGAGTTAGGATATTTTTATTTTCTTAATTTTATTGAGGTTTATACTCACTAATTAATTGAAATGTCAAAGAGAGAATAAGAAGAAGGTTAGGATTCTTCTAAGGCATCTTAGGAGTTAGCAATCTAGAAAGCCAAGATCCATGAACTAAATGTATATCTATAATGTCCTTTTCCAAGAAAATCGATTTAATTGTTCATTTTCACTTGGAGAAAAAAACAACATGAAAAAAATGAAATGAATAATTAAATTTAAAAAAGGTCATAAAGAGAGACCCTTGGTATTTTGATGACCCATGGTATTCTGAGATAAAGTTATAAAAGAGAAACGGAGCTCACTTTTTGGGATATGATTTTGGTTATTATTTTTTGATAATTATTTTGGGAGCTCTAGTAGCTAACTTTGCGAGGGGAAATCCTTGTATAAATTAGAGTTTTAGTGTTGGAAAAATACACCCTAGCGGATGGTGATTAGTTTCGGTGGTGAAACATTCACCCTATCTAGTCAAGAGGGAGAGCCACTTCAGGTTCTTAAAGATGAAGTATGAGCTTTTGGAGTGTTTTGCTAAAAGGTTGAAGCAATACACAGTTGTAGATAGGGGAGTCTATCCAGAGGAGTTTTATGAAGAGGAACGGATTACTCAAAATTATTTATTTGTTAGGTTTCCTTTCAAAATAAATTTGATTTAATTTCCCTCTCAAAATTATAAATAAGTAACTGGGTTCGCAGTGGAATTTGGCTACAAAATTTATGATTATTGGCTCTATAATTTATTTAAATTTGTTAAGTTCTCGGAAGGCAAAATAATAATAATAATAAATAAATAAGTAAAAAATTAATATATATATATATATATATATATATATATATATATATATATATATATATATATATATATTGTGTGATTTTTATGAAGAAAATTCATAGAATAATTTCTGATAATTTAAATAAATAAATAAATGGAATATTAAAATGGTATCAAATTTGGTTTCCCTATTAGCCTGAAGGGTTTTATTTGAAAAATGTTGCAACATGAAATATTTCTCTCACTGGAAGGGAAAACACAAAAATCTTGTGTGTTTTGAAGATTATGACAGAAACCTCACAAAGGTGATAAAATAGGTTGGAGCATGGGAATTATTATAGGTGGAAAAGGGAAAAAAAATCAAATCTAAATGTGATGAAGTAACATTTTGAAGACCATCCGTCGCAAGAAATTGATATGTCAACTTAGGCTTATAAGATTGAAATTCTTTGTATGCAAGAAATTGAAGCAACCCAGGATGACCATGATTCATGAGACACCATGCAAGCTGCTTTAGACTTGGGTGAACATTGGTGCACCATATGCAGAAGTGGGAATAGTGAAAATGTGTATGCCTTTACTCTCACTTACTGCTGGTACAATCCACTTCAAGATGACTGAGGTTCACCCCGAGGATGTGGTCCAATGGTTAGGTGGGGAGGTTTGGTCCCCATAGGTATTGTGGTCCAATCCCGGGTAGAAAAATGTGTACCTAAGAGTTGCTCCAGGCATGATTTCTTTGGTTGAAAAAAATTATGATCGAGGTCCAAGAAATACTGGGTGATGTGATTAAATTTGAGAGCAAGAAAATATAAGAGGGCCCTACTCCTCCTACAAAAAATAGGCCCAACAATGGCTTTGAGCCTATGACACAGGTTCTCTAAGATATTGAACAAGACCTCAAAATTCTAGAATTTGAACAATCAGACTCGAGATTGATGCAAGAAAATCAATCTCAGAATCTTCAGTGCAAGAAACAAAAGACAAATGGGCTAGAGGAAAAATAAGTTACTAATATCGATTGCGATGATTTTAAAGTGATGCCCAAGGTTGAGAAAAGAAGGCTATTTGTATCAATGTTCCATGATTTAGTCAAGATACTGACACAAGAACATGACAATCTAAATAAAGAGGACAATCCAAAAATCGTAGAAGTGTTCCTGGAAGCAACAACTAAGTTTAAAATTTATTGAAAAAAGCTTCGCAAAGATCACTTAGGATCTATTCCTAGAGTATAAGTAGGGGATGTATTTTAGTCTCGAACACTATCGAGTATGATAGGTTTTCATTATCCTCAAGAGATAGGTATATAATATGTAAATTCTGTATGAATAGGAAATATGAATCCATTGGCTAACAACATTATTTTCTTTGGACATTTCGAAGACAATGTCGACAATGGAGTTATGATAATATACACAGGGCAAGATGGGAAGGATCCTCTGGTTGGAAAACACAATCATAATAAAAATCTCAATGGATGGAATGAATCCCTAGAAAATATCTTTAAGAATAAGAAGCATGTTAGATTAATGTGATCATGTGACAAAATTCCCTATGGGTATAGATATGATGGACTACAATTTAGAGAATTTCTAGTTAGATACTATATGCTCAAGATTTTAGGTGTATATGCCTAGACTAAGGAAACATGTTTTACACGTAATGAAATATCTTAATTGGTTGAGACAAGTCTTGGTTATAACTCCATGTTATCAACAACATATTTAAAAACAGTTGTTAATTCATGGCATTGTTTTTTTTTGAAACTATATGTGAAGCCTACGAATTGAATCTACAATAAATGCTTTGAGAGTCGAGGGCTCAATTGCAGTTGTACCGCTCATGAAAACACCATTTGTGAATTTAATCAATTATGCCTCATTGGATTCTACAACTACTACAAGGCCTAGGCATGATGTTGGGAGTTCTAAGAAAAAATTGGAATATGCTGCGCATAAGGTTTTGATATAACTATTAGTGCATCAAAATTTTGTTACCTAGGTGGATTTGATGCAAATAGCAATGTTGATGTTGGGTGAATATTTGGAATACCTCTTTGAGGGACAAACTCTCACACTTTTGTTAGCTCATTAATGGGACCTGATAATATCATAGACTGGACATTTCCTAGATTTGATGGTACAAGTGGTTGTGAAGACTTTGTGAGTTTAACACAATGGAGTTGTCTTTAAGTGTGACTCTTTTGAGTTTCCGGTAAATTTCTAACCGGAATATGGCAAATAAATTTGTGGTCAAATATTGATTTATGTTGTTTAAACTAGTTTTTTTACTACATATATGGATTCAACATCCTGTAAAACCCTTTGGGCACTTCGATTGTGCATATTTCAATCATCAAACTTGTGATTTCAATAAATCCCTGTTGGATTCTAAACAAATTAGATCATAAAATAAACCAACAAAGTTTTTATAAAGTCACACTTAAAGACAACTCATAAGAAAACACTATTAAGAAAATTATAAGTAGCAGATTATCTTAGAAGAATGTTCTCTGACACCAACCAAAGTGAGATGGAGACATTTATATCACATGCTTTGTTTTCTCCGAAAAGCATTTAGGCTCTCATGGACACTTACAATGTTCTGAGAGGTGGGTATCCTGATTTATGTGCAGTTTCTTTGGAACTTAATGAATTAGGTTATAAATCTCATGGCATCAAATAGGATTTTAGTGACCTTGCATATTTATATCAAAAGCTCTACACTACTCACAATATGCTATTTGGTTTTCTAGTACATTTTTTGTACATTCCTTTCTTATGGAAGCAATTTCCAAATCGGAAGAAAGTTGTTAAGAGACAAGTTCTATAGTTATGTTACGTTCAACATATATAAATTTTTTTCTAAGTATATTCACTCTTCTTCCTCCAGATACATCTTCACAACTTTCTAGTCACGCTTGCTTACTTGGTAATGTCTTGGAAGTAGTTGGGTTTGCCTTATCTCCCAAATTGTACTCCGCAGACTCTAATGCACTTTGCAACTAGTGCAAGATTTCTTTTGTAGATACCACATAATTTTAAGACTTAAAATTAAAAAATATTTGATTATGATGATGACATGGATGTGGAAGAGGGTGCAAATCAAGTAACATTTAGCAAGGATTTATAGAGTAAAATCCTGAATGCAATTGATTTAGATTTTTTTGAAACAAATGGTGAGCTTTTTATATGGATACATGTCTGGTTTAGGAAATAGTACTCTAATAGAAGGGCCATCTATAAAATAAGTAGCACTTGTTGCTAAAAGTTATGCATTTTTTCAAGTTTCTATCATAATGCTACCACTTGAGAATGTCATGACTAGATTTGCGTACACAAATGAACTCGTCCCTACTATTTGACACTACATAAAACAATTACACTTAACCCAAATGTGGCCATTTATATAGGCTTTATTAGAAATTTTCCCAATAGATGCTCCTCGTTGTTATTTCCTCTTTTGGTCTTCTTCCCATTGTACAAGCATATGTTGATGATTATTGATAATGAGGAGTTCCATGAGCAACAAAAGCCTCTTCCATTGCAATATGTCAAGGTTTTGGTTTTCATATTAAAATATGCATTGTGGAAGTTGCTATCGGTGATCCTCTCTAAGACTTCTACATCTCAGAACACTGTTCATTCTTAATCAAATCAAAATATTTTTCCATTACAATCTATGTGAGAGAGAGAGAGAGAGAGAGAGAGAGAGAGAGAGAGAGAGAGAGAGAGAGAGAGAGTCAACATGTTATCAATTGAACTCTTCGCATAATTGCAAGATGAGAATTGTAGGTGAGAATTTACATCACCAAATTATTTTCATGCTCATGATGTAGTTGATGGAACATTCTATGCTCAGGCTAGAAGTGAAATTTCAAGAGCCAATGAGTTAATTAAATAGGAAACATTCTTAGTTCCATTTACAAATAGGGTTCAAATTTATACTTCTCAATTTTACAAATTTTGTGAAGGAAATGAGGAAGAGAAGGAAGATGCCCCAACTCTATACCACTTTATCTACTTGATGGGGAGTTATTCACGTGATTTTTTCATGCAAGGGTTATGTCACATTATTCTTAGCCATCAAATCCCCTTGTCAAACTAACTAGGGGAAACTAGGTAGATTCATCCATAGAAGAAATTATACATGATTCAGAGAAGCCCTATAAAAACCCAAAAAAGATGGATCACATTGATAACCAATAAAGAACAGGAAAAAGGGAATTCAAAAGTATATTAGAATAGTAAGACCCATGGCACCAAACAACTTTGAAGTTCAAAATATAGATACCAGAGTGAGTTTAGGCCAACGGAAGAAGACATTGGAAGTTGGTGCATGAATGGAAAAGAGGTAGGCAAAAGAAGGCTCAACTTGCATTAGAAAGTGAGAGAATCCAACCTGTGCATGGTGTCAACTTGATGTCAATGAATTCCAAGAAGCAACAGTCAGAGGTAGAGGTACAGAATCAAGATTTTGTGGGGAGAGTTTCTCCATCAAATACAATAGCAGATGAGGAAAACCGCCATTATGAAGACGTTTCTGTTGATGCCCAGGAATTTATGATCAACAAAAGCAATGAAGATTGGGTGCAAGATGAAATTGTAGAAGCTCCCAGAAGGTCATGCTACAGTCGAAAAACATTGCAAGATGTCTGTCAACGAAGCCAAAGTCTAAGAATGGTTGAAAAAGTAAGAATCCCTTCTACAAAGGCTAGAAAAGAAATGCCTTTTTGACTTGGGTGTCCTATTTCACATAATTTGGATTGGGTCATGGTATTGTTTTCCATCCATGGTGATCCTTTAAAAGTGAAAAAGGTGGAGAAATCAACTCATAGAACCAGTTTTATTGGTGAAAACCAGTTTGGAAAATTGGGGTATGAAATCTTCTAGCAACATTTTGAGGTATCAAATGACGTTTTCTTGGGGGTAAAACTTTTCCACTTTAGTGAAGCTCCTTTTTTTCCTATTCTACACACATATACCATTCCAATGGTGCAACAATTGTCTCAATTGGAGTTTGCATGCAAAACTTATGCCACTCGGAAGTTGGCCTTCCTATTTTGCCCACCATAACTCGAAAGGATGCCATGTCAACCCCCCATTACTCAAGGAAAATGGGATATACACGTGATCATCATGAATAATATTCTAGAATATTCCATATTATAAATCCAATTAATATTTGAGGAAGTCAAACCTAACCACTTGATCCGAGTTGACTCAACTCCCGGATTTAACCAAGATCTTTTACTTTCGTGATGCGATTATAATTGCATTTATGCTTTAAAGAATAAGGAACATGACAATCATCAGCAACATAAAATAACAAGACGTTGATAATGGAGTTCGTCTGGGAGGGACTACGTCTCCAGGCCCTGGTGTCAAGATGGTGTAGGCCATCGCATTAAGTGTTGTCCATAGTGATGATGTACATAGGTGGCGACGTCACTATCATACAAGGAAAATTCCCTCATGCAGGAGTGGCTCCATGAGATGTTCCGCTACATGAATTCTCAGTCAAAAAGGACTCCTATTAGCATGACATAAACTCGTGCATGATGATAATGAGCATCCCGCCAACATGGCATCAAAGGGACCTCAATGCAAACATACATGGTGACACATGAGTATCCCGTCAACATGATGACAAAGGAATCTCAAACAAAACATGATGAATCATGGGAACAAGTACATCCCATAAATTATTCTGCGTCACATCAAGCAGGAATCATGAAACAAGGAAGAAAACAAGATCCCACATCAAACATCAAACAGGGATCTATAAAGCACAATGCATCTCATATCAAAAGAAGTACATGAACACACTACATATATGTTGGCTTATTGGGGCTTGACCTAGGTTCAGAAGTGTTTTAGCCAAACAAATCCCGAAACTATCAACCCTTTCGGCAACAGTCCACTGAGCGCGGACTAAGGTCTCACCCGAGGTAGTATGGGAGGGTGCTGGAACCAAGTTTCCGCACCCTAGGGATGTCTTGATGAGATTTGGAAAGTTCATGAACCGATCCTACACGCCGCGCTACTTCTGCGTAGCTATCTGTTCAGTGTAACTACTGTCACGTGGCTTGGATGACGAGTGCGCACATTCTTTACCCTTTACTGTTCTTATTATCATTATAGATCATGAATTAAATTAAGTGGGCCTGATACTTTCAGTTACTATTCAACATAAACAGACATGCGTGCAACCATAAACTGTAAAAGATGCATAAACATATAATAGAAGCATAAACATACAGATGCACAATATTTCAGAACCAACTTATCTTCTATTAATCTTTCATTTCAATTATAGTCCACTTCCTACCCTGCGCACTCAGCTGCAAGGATCCGCGCACACAGCTGCGGACTCTACTAGGACTCCACGCACACAGCTGTGGAGCCTCTATCTACTACTACGACCCAAGACTCAGACTTACAGACTCAGAGCGACTATCGTATTCAAAAACCCATATCACTTAAGATCAGATCTAAAACTTACTTCTATCCTTATAGCCTCACTCTATTTATACATTCCCATGGTCCGCGGACCATGGGTAGGCTGACACATTCTATATTAATTACAATATTTTAGGGTGGACTACCCTAGACTTTTGCGCTCCGCGCCTGCATTTTGCGGAGTCTTTTCATTACATTAACCCAAAACTTGGCTTTAAGCCCCAAAACCGTTACATGGGGGATCCGCTACCCAACAGACCCCCAACACAATCATCGTGACTTGTCCCGAGTCACTTGTCGGTGTGGTGAGGTGCACTGCCAAGGCTTCGCAGTCCACCATCCCTGTGAGTGACGCACTATAATCTATTGCTCCATCCTTGCCTTCTGCAATGCTTCTTCAAGCTCCTACTCCATTGCCCCTACTAATTCGCTTAATTGATGATGCTCATTTTGCTCTACTAGGTTAACAAAAAATGACTCCTCATAGGATTTTAGCTCTAGCTAAGATGTCAAATGCGTGAACCTTTTGTGCAAGAGCAACAAGCTTGCGACCTCTGGTCCAGTATACTCAATGTCTATTGAAGCTTGTGTTGCATTTTTGCAAGAGAGTTGTTGCTGTCCGCAAGGTCCCAACCTTCAAGTTTCGTCGTGGGCACGCGGCCCAAGGACACACTTTTCAATGGAATTCTGTCTTTTGTCCCAAGATTCATCGTCTTGTCCTTATCTTTCATAGATCTCTTACCAGACTACGGGTTTCGTGGCGACATCCGGACCGGTCTTGCTACCTGTTTGGGAATTTTTGGTACATATCCCAACATTGGCGTTGGGCTCGGCGCGGTAGCCTTGGCTGTTAACATTACGCTGTCTCAAAGATCCAGCAACTCTTTTGGCCATGATGCACCCACTGGGCTTACTCTCAAAGCGTCGAAGTTCGACGGGTCCATACCTATTGGACAGTGCAATAACGTAATTCTCAAGATGCCACGATTTTTTCGATGGGTGATCAGCTGTGATTTATAAGCCTGTTGAAATTCAAATTCGACCATTCCCCCCTTTACTGGCTCATTAATGCTATACTGGCGGCAAATCGTTTCAAATCTAGTTCTGACTCCGTGTCTTAATTGCTCGCCATCCGCTCCTTGTCTTAAATTGACCATCTTGTCATGAACAGTGACAACAACGGTCACTTTCCAGCCTGTCCACGCAGCCCCTTATGCACGACCATGATCCCTGTGACATACGAGCCCTACATGGAACTCTCTTTCCACGAAGCTCTCCTGCATACTCGTTTATAGTCCCGCGCTACCTTTCAACTGCTTGGAGCGCTGAGACTGTGCTTCGGTCGGTTAGTTAGATAGCCAGCCCACTCGTGTAGGGCTTCAAGCGATTGCCATTTACTCTTCCTGGGAAGGGCTCTCCGTTAAGTTTGGTTAGCTGGACAGCGCCTCTGTCTGTGACCTATTTTACCACATATGGTCCCAACCAATGCATTCTGAATTTTCCAGGAAATTTTTCGAACTTGCTGTCATACAACAACACTAAATCATCTACCTTGAATGTGTGCAACTTGATATGGTGACTGTGCCAAGCTTTCTCGCGCCGTTTTTGTACCTGCTGATGGAATCCCGCCAGAAACCATTCTTCCTCAGGTTCTTCCAGTTGCACGAGCCTCTATTCCAAGGCTGCGTGGTCTGCCATGCCTATCATCGTTGCTATCTGCAAACTGGGTAAAATGTATTCCATTGGCATGACTGCTTCTGTACCATATACTAACCTGAAAGGTGTCTGACCCGTCAACTTCTTGCATGTAGTTCTGTATGCCCATAATATGACAGGGATGCGCAAGTCCCAACCATTTCATTGCGAGTTACACACTTTGGTCAGCGTAGTCTCCAGAGTCTTGTTGAATGCTTCTATTGTCACATTAGCTTGTGGATGGTACAACATACTTTGCTAATGATACACCTGGAACTCCTCAGTGAGTGCGCTAATAGTTTCATTTAGGAAGTACATTCCGTGGTCACTCATTAAAATTTTTGGGCACCCAAACCATGTCAACACATTGTTAAACAAAAATTTCATAGCTGTAGCGGTCGTGCAATCCTTAACGGCTGTGCTTCTGCCCATCGATTCAGGTACTCTGTTGCGGTAATAATGTAGCATGCACCCGTATTCCCTTGAGGTTTAATGGGCCCCAAAAAGTCTATCACCTATTTTTCAAATGGCTGCAGCGTCATCTGTGGATTGAGTGGCATCTCATCCCTATCCGATGGTTTCCCAGTCCGTTGACATACGTCACAGGCCTGGCAATACACTTTCGAATCTTGATGTAGAGTTGGCCACCATAGTTCGACGTGAAGAATATTCTGTGCCATCGTCCATCCTGTATAGTGTCCTCCTACAGCCCCCCCATGTGCTTCTATGAGGATTTGTCCTCGTTCAAATTCAGGTACATATCTTCATAATATCTCGTCGTTTCCCATTTTGTAGAGGTGCCCCGCGATAACAGAAAAATCTGCCACGCGTACCACCAATTCTTTCTTCTACTGGACTGAATATCCCTGCGGCACGGTCCCTGTGGTTAAGAAATGGATTATATCTTTGAAGTGGCTATCCGCGATGTGCACTGCATAGAGCTGTGCATCAGGTAGTCCTTCCTCCAAATTTGTTGGCTCCTCACCGTTCTCAATTCGTGATAGGTGATCTGGTCTTGCATTTAGGCGTCCCGGCTTTACGATGACCTCGAAGTCATATTATTGAAATAGTAATGGCCATCTACATATGCACCCCCAGCACAGGCTTGTTCACCAGGTATTTCAATGCGGAATTATCAGTATACATCTTGAAGTGCCCACTAAGTAGATAGTGGCGGTATTTCTGGAGCGCGCCAATCCCTCGCGCTCAGTAGTAGAGTATTTCTTTTCGGTTTTGGATAACCGTCGACTTGCAAATGTGATCGGGTGATCGATTCCTTCCGCACCTTCCTGCATGAGTACAACACCCAACGTGATACATGACGCATCAACATGTACATGAAATTCAATGTCCCATTTTGGGAAGACAAAAATGGGAGCGGATGCCATTTCTTCCTTGAGAACCTCCAGACTTTTCTTACAATCATCATTCCAACAATATGTATCGTCCTTTTTCAACAATTGTTCCATTGGTGCCGTGATTTTTGCATAGCTCTTAATAAACTTTTGATAGTAGCCAGTGTGCCCGAACGTGGCACGTAGTTGTTTGACACTTCACGGCGCTTCCAGATTGAGAATGAAAACAATCTTCATAGGGTCCACCATTAGGCCTTGTTTGCAGACCACATGGCCGAGAAAATTTCCAAATGGGATGAGGAAGGTGTGCTTCTTAAGATTCAGCGCAATCTGGTGTCGTTGGCAAGTATCCAACATCAACCGTAAGCTCGCTATATGGTTTTTAACTAACTCAAATACAATCCAATCATCGAAATAGACCTCTAAAAACTTGTGGATGAATTCCTTGAACACGACCACCACTACACGCGAAAATATCGCTGGCGTGTTCTTCAGTCCAAAGGGCATAACAATGTATTGAAAACAACCCCATTCGGTTGCAAAGGTTGTCTTGTTCCTATCTTCCGGCGTGATCTTGATCTGATGGTACCCTGAGAACCCATCCGTGAATGAGTAAGCTTCCTATCTGCCAACATTCTCCAATACTTCATCTGTAAATGGTGTCGGGAATGGATCATGAACACAGGCGTCATTAAGCTTCCTGAGGTCCATGCAGATTTGAATTTTTCCCTTTTGTTTTTTCTCCTGCACTACCATAGGACTCACCTAGTCAGATTCTTCCACTGGTTCAATAATTCTTGCTGCAAGCATTTTGTCCAACTCTTCGCAAACCTTTTCCTTATACTTCGGGTTCAAATGGTAAGGGCGCTGCTTAACTGGCTTCGCGTCCAGTTTCAGATTAATCTTCATCATCCCTAAGTCACCAAGGATCCCCTTTAACTCCGTGATTTTGGTCGGGAACAAATCTTGATATTCGCGAAGTAACTCGACGACCTTATCCATTGTGGCATCATCCCAATAGTCCCCAAGCATCGCGTACTTTGGCTCCACATTTGTACCAATGTTTACCTACTTTGTTTTCAGCAGCGCAGTGATGTTGGGGTCCTCAATTGATGGTCCTCGAACTTCGCGACTCCCTTCAGTTTCTGGAATATTAATATTTCAGGGGTCATCATCATCATCCTCCACTTGTATGTTGTAACATTCTAGGGCATGGCTTAACTGAGGTGACCATACTGGTTGAACTATTTCCTGTGGTTCCTGTGGTATTTTGAAAATGGTGACTTTCACGGCTTGCAGCGCATCGTCAACAGTATCCGTCCATGGGTCTTCAAATGAGAATGTTAACAAAAATCCCTCGTGCAAGACATCCCATTCACCCATACCATGTCGGAGTTCTGTCTTAGTATACCAGTTCCTTGGTATGACATCCAGGGTATGATAGAATAAGTGTACCCATTCAGGTTGAGGTTCTTCTCCATAGGCCTTGGTCCATATTGTGAGGTGCGTACGCGGGTCATCATGTCCATCATATTTCTTGGTTATTCGTAGTTCCGGTTTCCCAAACCGTAGCCACATCATCCTCCTACAGCCACACCAGTTTTCAAAGTTTCATTGATGTGTTCCCCACCAACGCGCAGGTGTCGCACGTAGCGCCCACTTCAATGCATCGAACCGTTGGTGCTTTGGTACTACGTTCTCAAACTTATTCAATAATTCATCTACCGTTGTCAATCCATCATATGTCGGTAGATCTCAGACCTGGGTTGTTATGCAACGCAGTGATTTAGTCATCATGTTGCAATTCAGTGTTGTCACTTCGCTCAACCAATTGTGCCAGCGTTCATCTTCTTCGTCTGAATCCGAAGGGTAGGAACCTACGCACTCCCACAAGACCCTTCCATCTGTAGTTGGGTTCACCCAATCCTGACCTCATGCAGTTATCTTGTAGATACAATCTAGCTCATCATCACTTCCATCGTCGTGCACGGGTTCAGTATAGCACACTCCTTCGGCTAGATCTAGTGGAATGACTACAAGTAGGGACTTTTTCTCGAATATCATCTTCCGCTTCTTCAGGTTGATGACTCCATTCATATCAATGGCCCAGTCTATTCCTAGCAACGCGGGGTAAGGGTTGTTGTCATCCACAATCTCTTTCACCTTAAAGGCAAGATATTTTGTTGGTTCACCATTCGTAATTGAATAAGAGACCATTGTAATGCAGGTCTACCCATACATTCCAATGTCTACTTTGGTAACACATTCGCATCCGAACCCAAGTCCAATATTACCTGATCCATCTCATATTCGCCAATATGTGCCGTCAATCTCATTTCCCTCCCAGTGCGCAATGCATGCTTTCCCAATTTTCGGACTACGCGCGGTTCACCCGACCCTGCGCACCTAGTGATCAGCTCTTGTAGTCCCTTAACTGCCTTATTGTCGTGCAACAACTTCATGCATGTCTCTAAAAAGGTAGTAAGCATAGAAGGATCCATTCTCGGCTCTGGTTGATCCTTACTACCTAAAGTAGAGGCCTCTGTGAAGCTCTTCTTAGCTTCCATAAACGTTTCCTTTGCGCGTTCCAAGTCAAACTCAGGTTCCTTTGTAGGAGCCTTGTGAACCCATGTATCTTCCTCGGGCTGATTTCGCTTATCTTCCCCTGTGGTCACGCCACTTCTGAGCATCATGTTTGTTAGCACTCAGAATTTTTTCAAGGTTAAAGAAAGAAATTTTTGAGGCAACCACAAACCAATATTTTAAGTACATAATCTAGCCAATCTGTACTTAGAGAGGGCTCTCTCTTTATGATTTAGCTTTGTTTTATGGGATATTAGGCAAGTTATGAAAGCTTGGGGGATTTTGATTTTGTTGGGTGGTGGAATTCAGGAGCAGATGGATAGAACAAGGTATTTAAGGCCATTGGGCTATGGAGTCAACTGAAGATGGCTTAACTAGATCAGGTTGATTCAACAAAGGAGGGTTTCACAGGGTAAGATAACTAAAGGGGTGAAATGGTCTTGAAAAGGAGGAAGGGCAATTAAGAATCCTTCAACAAAGTTCAAGATTAGGGAAAGTGGGTGATCATTAACAAAAAGCAATTAAGAATTCTTTGTTAAATGGCCACAATGATAAACTAAAAAGCAAGGAGCAATTAAGAATTCCCTACCTATGATAGCTTGGAAGAAAACATTAAGAATATAAATGATTTTAAAGACAGAATGCAGTAAAGCTCTTTCTGAAATATAATTTTTCATTTATCATTCAGATATGGAACACATATGAATATTTAAACAAGAAAACTGTAAAAACATAAGATATAGAATACTTATTTGTTTCTCGTTTGACACAGGAATCCTGTAAAAGTCATTTGCTTTATTACTTTGTCCTGCCAGCCATACAATAGATGTTCAATAGCACTTATATTCCAAAATAAAGAGTCTACAGAAATGTCTAAGAATCCACCCTCAAATACTTCAAATGAAGAAGTATTTATACTAATTATAAACTGAAATATCTTGAAAAAGTTATCAAGATTAGTTTCACAAATATCTCCAACTGTTTACATTAATAGAACATGAATAAAGGACATTCAAAACTAATGAACCTATTTGGAACTATTTCTATGGATTTATGGTGACAAAGAAGAGAAATTCGAATTTTATAGCACCTCTTAGTTGATGATGAGGCATCCCAGTCACTAATTGCATCCTTCCTTTGTGCATTCTACCCCAGAAATTCTGAAAACTTAAGGTTTAATTATACGCTTGTATATCTCAATCCGTGATATATATGTAAAAAGTGAAAGAGGTTTTTGTAGATAGGAATGTTTTTGAGATAAACCTCTCTTAGTTTCCCAAAATTCAGCTCCAACTATTCACAATATGCTCTACAAAAAGATGTCAAAAATAGGACTTTGCACAAACTGAAAAATAGGTTGTGAAGACATGCACTTATCTCCTTTTTGGTAATACCTGTGTAAAAAGTGAGATTTTTTTGTATATTGGCCTGTTAGGAACAAAAACCTCCTCCAGTTTAGAAAAATACTTCTTGGATTGGCCACAATAGTTTCTACAAAACTATGACTTAAACAAGAAATTTATGAAGAATGTACCATTTCTGCTATGATTTCATCTTTTAACCTTAAATTCCTTTCAACTATTTTTCACATTTACTTTGGATAAACTTCGTTGTAGCTGGTGAACGTGTTTTAATCTTTGTTTAACCCTTAATGTCTTCATGTTTACTTTTACATTTATTGTTTACTTTTTACTTTTATCGCTCTGTTTTTTCATCTGTCTTCACTTTTACATGAATTTGTATACCCTGTTTTGAAAGTATCTTCCTTGTTGTTTATCTTCATGCTAGATGATTTACTTGACTTGGTCTTCAATCTGATACTCTTTAACCCTGATAGACTTTGATTGTTCTTTACTGTGTCCTTTTACCTTCCATCTCTATTTGAATAGATTTGATAACAATTTCAGAGTAAACAGGTCTTATGACTGTTTATCCAAGGCTGTGGTCTTCTGATCACCTGTAAAACAAAACAAACTATTAAGAAAGCATTATTTTACAGGGGAGGTCGAAAATGTTTCATTTGAGATTGAAAGGTCTGTGGAGTGAATCCAGAATACTTTTTAGGAGGTAAACCATGCTCGAATCGGTTAACAGAGGCTTCAGGTGGCACAGATGGGTTACATAGGGTTTTATTGCACAATCAGGTGAAAACAAGAAAAAATGGGGTTTTTGTGTTTAAACGGGTAAATGGTTGATATTTGCGGGTAAACTTTGAATGAATAGTGGAAAATTTATCATATGCGGAGAGTGGGAAGCAGGGGTATTTGACGTTTTTTGTTGTTTACGGGAAAGCGGTAAGCGGGTTTTATCGCACCGCTTATGGGACGTAAATGGTTTTTAGGGAGGACCACGCGATTCCACACATCTTTCGACACGTAGCATTGGCATTGTTCACAAAACCGCTCACATCGCGCACTAAAGGTCTACCAAAAGGCCCGCGCGATATGAGCGAGGGCCGTTGGATCTAAAGGGTCTAATCAGATGGTAGTCGGGGCAATGACATGACTGATGTATAACAGGGGCGGGCTCGATATTAATTAAAAGAATTAATCATATCGGGGGCGATTTGATTGGTCGTTAAGTTATTAATTAGTCCTGATGACTTGATTAATTCTCATTAGCATGGTGGGGAGGTCGGGTTCTTAATTAACTACATATTAGCTAATTAATCCCGTTTATTATTTGATTTACGGTTATATTTAACCATCGGGGTGGGATATGTAAAAATTTGGGGTTTTGTATAATATAATAATATGGGCGTGGGTAATATTGTTTTATTCATGAATTACATAATAATAACATTAGTGGTTATTATGACTATGGAATACAAAGTGCGCTAAGTAAATGTTTCTGAAAGCATTTCATCATATAACATTACTTAGGCTAATAATATATGAGGGTTTCATGTAGATAGAATGTTTTAAATTTTACTAAGTAAAATAGGATTTACTTAGGAAAAGCTTTATAAAGGGAATGAATGACTTAATGAAGGGGTTTTAAGTACTTTAGGTATTTCAAATTATTGGGCCGAGGGTACGGTCCCTCCAATAGTCAAAGAAATGCTCTGAGCCCCTTTAACTTTGGCAATGACCTTTAGTACTTAGGGAATTAGTGAAAATTTTAGGGGAAATGAGTAGGGAGGTTAATTATTTTTGACTTTGGGTGTTGATGTGCCTTCCATGTGATACATGCCTTGTCAAAGTGATGAAAGAAAAAGATTTAAGCATTAAACTCAACCATTCATCACACACTTATTCTACAACCATCATCTACTTACCCTACCTACCTAACCTAGCATTTTTACTTCTTTATTAGGGTGCACTTAGACTAGCAAAACCTTTTCAACTTTTCTTTTCTTTTACATAGTGATATATCTAAATCTAACCTTATTACATCCAAGGGCTCAGATTGAACTATTGAGCTCCTTTTTCACTCTACCTATCTACTGATTTGCTAAGATTAAACTGTTTAGTCAGATCTTTATTCTCTATTTCTAAAACATGAAATTTAAAACATTGAATAACCAAGATTAAGCTATTTGGTTACCATGGATTGTGGCCTAAGTAACAAGTTTCACACAATCTTTATTATACATAAAAGTAAATAATAGTGGCATTTAGACTTGCACACTTTCATGGTCTTTTCTTTTTGTTGGGGTTCATTTTTTTTCCTTTTTTGACCTTTTCTTTATTCTTTTTACCCTTTTATTATTTTTATAGGGCATACCCTCTTTACATATTTTGATTTTTTGATTTTTTACAAATATGGAAAACATTTGCAACAAGCAAAGGTATGTACATATTTCAGAGCTAAACCCATTCAATCATGATATATGACACCTATTGGTATAGGAACCTAATAGTGGCTCCACTTGGGGTTGGCATTTCCTTGTGAAATGTCAAGAACACCGTCGACTAGTAGCCTGATCCATTGGGCCTATCCCACATGTGTATGCTCTGTTGTATAATATTTTGACTGAAAACCTTGAACTGAAATTGTAGCCTTTTCTGCAAACTGAAATATGATCTAACATATACTTACTGATGGAAACTGAATTTATTCAAACTGGAATCCTACCTACTTACTCTAATAAGCTTTATGACTGCAGGTTAGGTAAAATGAAAAACCAATGCAACCACTCAAGCATCCTATACCTTGGTGACTTTTGTTGCCTGTTCTTGTTGGTGGTTAAAATTGAGATCTTGAAATCAAATATAGCTTTGTTAACCTTTGAGAAGATAAAGAAATTCCTGATCTCCTTTGTTGACTCTAGAAACTGTACAAAAAGATCTTTTAAAATATATACACTATTCTTGAACTGATTCAAACAACTGTACATCTGTTGTGTATGGTCTGCATGCCATGAAACTGAAATATCACTTTTATCTTTATCACCCTGCATGTTTTCAACTGATCTTTGTGATGATATTTCTACTGATTGTAATGTCTGTCTGGTGAAACCATTATCATCTTGATTTTGACTCTCATAGTTTGTTAATGGAGAGAAATTTTGATTGCATTCATCATCCAACCTATCAGCTATTGGATCATAAAGAACTTGGAAGGATTGTTGCAACTTATTACATATAGGTTCAAATGGAACTTCATATATTTATACAAGTTGCTCCTCCTTTTCTTTAAAAATTTTATACCACATTTCCTTTAAAAATTGAAATGATTCAAAACAAAGAGGTAGGGAATCATCTTGGATCATTTGATCATATGTTCTAGCTTCCAAGTCTTCTTCTGCAACCTGACATTCAATGGCATTTTGGGGCTACAAATCTAGATATGAGAAGTCTTGCACAAGGATTTTATTGCCCTCTAGATAGTTAATATCAAGACTTGTTGACATTTGATTTCTAATTGCATGATAGTTATCTCTGATAAACTGAAACGAAGAAAAACAAAATGGTAAAGTTCCTTCACTGATTTCAAAATTTTCTGCACTTTCCTCCTCATTCTCATAGCTAAAATGAACAAGTTGATCACTATTTTCAAGTTGCTGACCCTGACTTCCCTATTCTTCAAATTAGCTTTTGATTCCTCTGCCAGGTTAATTTGGATTTGAGAAACATAATCATTATTATATTGATCAAGCTTAGGCACATCATCATAAGAATCAATGTCACCAAATGTACATATTAGATCAACAGATTGCCTCTCCACATATGGTTCTATAACTCTATCTTCAGATTTATGGTAGTTGGAATTAACAGGAATTTGTTCATGGTTGTCAACCTCTTCATTTTGTGAAACAAATGTGTCATGGTAATTTTGAACAAAAAATTCAACTTTCATGGTGATCTTCTGCATCATTTCCTTTGTTTTCTTTATCAAAATGTCGAGTTTTTCCTCTTTCTCTGCTTTCAACTTTTCTCTTCTAATTTGCAGATTAACTTCTACATCTACTGCCATGTTCTACATCTGCTCCATTGTTGAGGGGTTTCTTTCTCTTAGATGAAATTCTATCTCTGAATCAAATGCTCTTGGGTAATGCAAAAGAGCTGAACCAAGGGGAGGTTTTATATTTAATGGTATTGAATAATAGGCTTGATTAAATCTGTCTGAAAATTGTTGTATTGTTTCATCTGGCTGTCTTTTTAACTGATTATATTCTTCTATGATCACAAGAAAATTGACTTTAATTATCCATCTATTAAGGAATATTTTGAGAAACTGCTTGAGATTTGAGATGCTTGCCTCAGTCAAGGTTTTGAACCAACTCTTGACTTTGTCTTGCAAAGAAAGAGCAAAAAGCCTAATACTGACATCCTCTTCATATACTTCAAATAAGTTAAGATAATCTTCAAAAGTTTGAATATGTTTTTGGGTAGTAATACCATTCTCTCCATCAAACCTAGGGAGGTGCTTGGGATAATCGTTAGGGAAAGCATGGAGTGTAGGAGGTAACATGAGGGGCTTATATCTATCAGGAACTTTATAAGGTATAGGAACATGTACAGGGATTGTATGATTAGTCTTGATTGTTTCAGTTTCTTTTATTGGAATATGATCTTCATTAGATTCAGAAGAAAGTTGTTCAAATATGTAAGGAGACTTTATATCTACAACTTTTGAAGGAAAATAATAAAAAATTAATCTAAAATCTTCTCTAAAATACAATATACATTGAAAAAAATTATCAATGGGAAAGAACATAATTTCTTGGATAACAATCCAAGTTAAAAGTTTGATCTTTTCACATAGTTCTTTCAGGTTCATTTCTCCAGTGGAGTCTTGATTGTGAAATTGATTTGGAGTCGCCAGGTGGATGATTTTAACCTTTGTGTGTCTGATCACTGTCCACCATCATAGATCAGATCTAAACCTATAAAACAATTCTGAAGAAAATGTTAGTTCTCCCCAGTGGAGTCGCCACTATGTTATCACTTAGAATTTTCTCAAGGTTAAAGAAAGAAATTTCTGAGGTAACCACAAACAAAACTTTTAAGTACAGAATCTAGCCAATCTGTACTCAGAGAGGGCTCTCTCTTTATGATTTAGCTTTGTTTTATGGGATATTAGGCTAGTTATGAAAGCTTGGGGGGTTTTGATTTTGTTGGGTGGTGGAATTCAGGAGCAGATGGATAGAACAAGGTATTTCAGGCCATTGGGCTATGGAGTCAACTGAAGATGGCTTAACTGGATCAGGGTGATTCAACAAAGGAGGGCTTCACAGGGCAAGATAGCTTAAAGGGGTGAAATGGTCTTGAAAAGGAGGAAGGGAAATTAAGAATCCTTAAACAAAGTTCAAGATTAGGGAAAGTGGGTGATCATTAACAAAAAACAATTAAGAATTCTTTGTTGAATGGCCACAATGATAAACTAAAAAGTAGGGAGCAATTATGAATTCCCTACCTATGATAGCTTGGAAGAAAACATTAAGAATATAAATGATTTTAAAGACAGAATGCAGTAAAGCTCTTTTTGAAATATATTTTTTCGTTTATCATTCAGATATGGAACGCATATGAATATTTAAACAAGAAACTGTAAAAACATAAGATATAGAATACTTATTTATTTCTCGTTTGACACAAGAATCCCGCAAAAGTCCTTTGCTTTATTACTTTGTCCAGCCAGCCATACAATAGTTGTTCAATATCACTTCTATTCCAAAATAAAGAGTCTACAGAAATGTCTAAGAATCCACCCTCAAATACTTCAAATGAAGAAGTATTTATACTAATTGTAAACTGAAATATCTTGAAAAAATATCAAGATTAGTTTCACAAATATCTCCAACTGTTTACATTAATAGAACTTGAATAAAGGACATTCAAAACTAATGAACCTATTTGGAACTATTTCTATGGATTTATGGTGAAAAAGAAGAGTAAGTCGAATTTTATAGCAACCCTTAGTTGATGATGATGCATCCTAGTCACTAACTGCATCCTTCCTTTGTGCATTCTGCCCCAAAAATTCTGCAAACTTAGCGTCCAATGATATGGTTGTATATCTCAATCCGTGATATATATGTAAAAAGTGAAAGAGGTTTTTAAATATAGGAATGATTTTGAGATAAAACTCTCTTAGTTTCCCAAAATGCAGCTCCAGCTGATCACAATATGCTCCACAAAAATATGTCAAAAACAGGACTTTGCACAAACTGAAAAATAGGCTGTGAAGACATGCACTTATATCTTTTTTGGTAATGATTGTGTAAAAAGTGAGAGAGGTTTTTTTTAATTGGCCTGTTAGGAACAAAAATTTCCTCCAGTTTCACAAAATACTTCTTGGATTGGCCACAATAGTCTCTGCAAAACTATGACTTGAACAAGAAATTTCTTAAGGATGCACCATTTCTGCTCTAATTTTATTTTTTAACCTTAAATGTTTTTTACTTTTACTTTGGATAAAATTAATTGTAGCTGGTGAAAGTGTTTTTATCTTTGTTTAACCCTTAATGTATTCATGTTTACTTTTAATTTTTACATATTACTTTTTATTTTTACCGCTCTATTTTTTCATCTGTCTTCACTTTGACATGAATTTGTATAATCTGTTTTGAAAGTATCTTCCTTGTTGTTTATCTTCATGCTAGATGATTTACTTGACTTGGTCTTCAATCTGATACTCTTTAACCCTGATACACTTTGACTGTTCTTTAATATGTCCTTTTACCTTCCATCTCTATTTGAATAGATTTGATAACAATCTCAGAGTAAACAGGTCTTATGACTAATATTAAGACTGTTTGTCCAAGGCTGTGGTCTTCTGATCACCTGTAAAATAAAACAAACTGTTAAGAAAACATTAGTTTGCAGGGGAGGTCGAAAATGTTTCATTTGAGCTTGAAAGGTCTGTGGAGTGAGTCCAGAATGCTTTTCAGGAGGTAAACCATGCTCGAATTGGTTAATAGAGGCTTCAGGTGGTGTAGATGGCTTACATAGGGTTTTACTGCAAAATCAGGTGAAAATGAGCAAAAATGGGGTTTTTGTGTTTAACCGGATAAATGGTTGATATTGGCGGGTAAACTTTGAATGAACAGTGGAAAATTTTTCATATGCGGAGAGTGGGAAGCCGAGGTGATTTGACGTTTTTTGTTGTTTATGGGAAAGTGGTAAGCGGGTTTCATCGCACCGCTTATGGGAGGTAATTGGTTTTTAGGGAGGACCGCGCGATTCCACACATCTTTCGACACGTAGCATCGGCACTGTTCACAAAACTGCTCACATCGCACGCTAAAGGTCTACCAAAAGGTCCGCACGATATGAGCGAGGGCCATCAGATCTAAAGGGTCCGATCGAATGGTAGTCGGGGCAATGACATGACTGATGTATAATAGGGGCGGGCCCGATATTAATTAAAAGACTTAATCATATCGGGGGCAATTTGATTGGTCGCTGAGTTATTAATTAGTTCGATGACTTAATTAATTCTCATTAGCATGGCGGGGAGGTCAGGTTCTTAATTAACTACAGATTAGCTAATTAATCCTGTTTATTATTTGATTTACGGTTATATTTAACCATCGGGGCGGGATATGTAAAAATTTGGGGTTTTGTATAATATAATAATATGGGCGTGGGTAATGTTGTTTTATTCGGGAATTACATAATAATAACATTAGTGGTTAATATGACTATGGAATACGAAGTGCGCTAAGTAAATGTTTCCGAAAGCATTTCATCATATAACATTACTTAGGCTAATAATATATGAGGGTTTCATGTAGATAGAATGTTTTTAATTTTCCTAAGTAAAATAGGATTTTACTTAGGAAAAGCTTTATAAAGGGAATGAATGACTTTATGAAGGGGTTTTAAGTACTTTAGGTATTTCAAATTATTGGGCCGAGGGTCCGGTCCCTCCAATAGTCAGAGAAATGCTCTAAGCCCCTTTAACTTTGGCAATTACCTTTAACACTTAGGGAATTAGTGAAAATTTTAGGGGAAATGAGTAGGGAGGTTAATTATTTTTGACTTTGAGTGTTGATGTGCCTTCCATGTGATACATGCCTTGTCCAAGTGATGAAAGAAAAATATTTAAGCATTAAACTCAACCATTCATCACACATTTATTCTGCAACCATCATCTGCTTACCCTACCTATTTAACCTAGCATCTTTACTTCTTTATTAGGGTGCACTTAGACTGGCAAACCCAATTTCAACTTTTCTTTTCTTTTACATAGTGATATCTATCTAAATCTAACCTTATTACATCTAAGGGCTCAGATTGAACTATTGAGCTCCTTTTTCACTCTACCTATCTACTGATCTGCCAAGATTAAACTGTTTGGTCAGATCTTTATTCTCTATTTCTAAAACATGAAATTGAAAACATGGAATAACCAAGATTAAGCTATTTGGTTACCATGGATTGTGGCCTAAGTAACAAGTTGCACACAATCTTTATTATACATAAAAGTAAATAGTAGTGGCATTTAGACTTGCACACTTTCATGGTCTTTTCTTTTTGTTGGGGTTCATTTTTTTTTTTTCCTTTTTTGACCTTTTATTTATTCCTTTTACCCTTTTACTCTTTTTCTAGAGCATACCCTCTTTACATTTTTTAATTTTTTGATTTTTTACAAATATGGAAAACATTTGCAACAAGCAAAGGTTTGTACATATTTTAGAGCTAAACCTAGTCAATCATGATATATGACACCTATTGGTATAGGAACCTAACAGTGGCTCCACTTGGGGATGGCATTTCCTTGTGAAATGTAAAGAACACCTCGACTAGTAATCTGATCCATTGGGTCTATCCCACACATGTGTATGCTCTGTTGTATAATATTTTGATTGAAAACCTTGAATTGAAATTGTAGCCTTTTCTGCAAATTGAAATCTGATCTAACATATACTTGCTAATGGAAACTGAATTTATTCAAACCGGAATCCTACCTACTTACTCTAATAAGCTTTTTGACTAATGATTAGGTAAAATGAAACAACCAATGCAACCACTCAATCATCATATACATTGGTGACTTTTGTTTCCTGTGCTTGTTGGTGGTTAAAATTGAGATCTTGAAATCAAATATAGCTTTGTTAACCTTTGAGAAGATAAAGAAATTCCTGATCTCCTTTATTGACTCTAGAAATTGTACAAAAGGATTTTGTAAAATATATACACTATTCTTGAACTGATTCAAACAACTGTACATCTGTTGTGTATGGTCTGCATGCCATGAAACTGAAATATCACTTTTATCTTTATCACCCTGCATGTTTTCAACTGATCTTTGTGATGATATTTCTACTGATTGTAATGTCTGTCTGGTGAAACCATTATCATCTTGATTTTGACTCTCATAGTTTGTTAATGGAGAGAAATTCTGATTGCATTCATCATCCAACCTATTAGCTATTGGATCATAAAGAACTTGGAAGGATTGCTGCAACTTATTACATATAGGTTCAAATGGAACTTCATAGATTTCTACAAGCTGCTCCTCCTTTTCTTTAAAAATTTTATACCACATTTCCTTTAAAAATTGAAATGATTCAAAGCAAAGAGGTAGGGAATCATCTTGGATCATTTGATCATATGTTCCAGCTTCCAAGTCTTCTTCTGCAACCTGACATTTAATGGCATTTTGGGGCCGCAAATCTAGATATGAGAAGTCTTGCACAAGGATCTTATTGCCCTCTAGATAGTTAATATCAAGACTTGTTGACATTTGATTTCTAATTGCATGATAGTTATCTCTGATAAAATAAAACGAAAAAAACAAAGTGGTAAAGTTCCTTCACTGATTTCAAAATTTTCTGCACTTTCCTCCTCATTCTCATAGCTGAAATGAACAAGTTGATCACTATTTTCAAGTTGTTGAACCTGAACTTCCTTATTCTTCAAATTAGCTTTTGACTCCTCTGCAAGGTTAATTTGGATTTGAGAAAGATGATCATTATTATATTGATCAAGCTTAGGCACATCATCATAAGAATTAATGTCACCAAATGTACATATTAGATCAGAAGATTGCCTCTCCACATATGGTTCTATAACTCTATCTTCATATTTATGGTAGTTGGAATTAACAGGAATCTGTTCATGGTTGTCAACCTCTTCATTTTGTGAAACAAATGTGTCATGGTGATCTTCTACATCATTTCCTCTGTTTTCTTTATCAAAATGTCAAGTTTTTCCTCTTTCTCTGCTTTCAACTTTTCTCTTCTAATTTGCAGATTAACTTCTACATCTATTGCCATGCTCTGCATCTGTTCCATTGTTGAGGGGTTTCTTTCTCTTAGATGAAATTCTATCTCTGAATCAAATGCTCTTGGGTAATGCAAAAGAGTTGAACCAGGGGGAGGTCTTATATTTAATGGTATTGAATAATAGGTTTGATTGAATCTATCTGCAAATTGTTGTATTGTTTCATCTGGTTGTCTTTTTAACTAATTATATTCTTCTATGATCACAAGAAGATTGAATTTAATTATCCATCTATCAAGGAAGAGTTTGAGAAACTACTCGAGATTTGAGATGCTTCCCTCAGGCAGGGTTTTGAACCAACTCTTGACTTTGTCTTGCAAAGAAAGAGCAAAAATCCTAATACTGACATCCTCTTCATCTACTTCAAATAAGTTAAGATAATCTTCAAAAGTTTGAATATGTTTTTGGGCAGTAATACCATTCTCTCCATCAAACCTAGGGAGGTGCTTTGGATAATCGTTAGGGAAAGCATGGAGTGTAGTAGGTAACATGAGGGGCTTATATCTATCAGAAACTTTATAAGGTATAGGAACGTGTAGAGGGATTGTATGATTAGTCTTGATTGTTTCAGTTTTTTGATTGGAATATGATCTTCATCAGATTTAGAAGAAAGTTGTTCAAATATGTAAAGAGACTTTATATCTACAACTTTTAAAGGAAAATAATAAAAAATTAATCTAAAATTTTCTTTAAAATACAATATACATTGAAAAAAATTATCAATGAGAAAGAACATAATGTCTTGGATAACAATCCAAGTTAAAAGTCTGATCTTTTCACATAGTTCTCAGGTTCATTTCTCTAGTGGAGTCTTGATTGTGAAATTGATTTGGAGTCGCCAGGTGGATGATTTTAACCTTTGTGTGTCTGATCACTGTCCACCAACATAGATTAGATCTAAACCTGTAAAATAGTTCTGAAGAAAATGTTAGTTCTCTCCAGTGGAGTCGCCACAATGTTATCACTCAGAATTTTCTCAAGGTTAAAGAAAGAAATTTCCGAGGTAACCACAAACCAATCTTTTAAGTATAGAATCTAGCCAATCTGTACTCAAAGAGGACTCCCTCTTTATGATTTAGCTTTGTTTTATGGGATATTAGGCTAGTTATGAAAGCTTGGGGAGTTTTGATTTTGTTGGGTGGTGGAATTCAGGAGTAGATGGATAGAACAAGGTATTTCAGGCCATTGGGCTATGGAGTCAACTGAAGATGGCTTAACTGGATCAGGTTGATTTAACAAAGGAGGGCTTCATAGGGCAAGATAGCTAAACAAAAGACAAATGATAGCTTAAAGGGGTGAAATGGTCTTGAAAAGGAGGAAGGGCAATTAAAAATCCTTTAACAAAGTTCAAGCTTAGGGAAAGTGGGTGATCATTAACAAAAATCAATTAAGAATTCTTTGTTAAATGGCCATAATGATAAACTAAAAAGCAGGGGTAATTAAGAATTCCCTACCTATGATAGCTTGGAAGAAAACATTAAGAATATAAACGGTTTTAAAGACAGAATGCAGTAAAGTTTTTTCTGAAATATACTTTTTCGTTTATCATTCAGATATGGAACACATATGAATATTTAAACAAGAAAACTGTAAAAACATAAGATATAAAATACTTATTTGTTTCTCGTTTGACACAGGAATCCTGTAAAATTCCTTTGCTTTATTACTTTGTCCAGCCAGCCATACAATAGTTGTTCAATAGCACTTCTATTCCAAAATAAAGAGTCTACATAAATGTCTAAGATTCCACCCTCAAATACTTCAAATGAAGAAGTATTTACACTAATTGTAAACTGAAATTTGTTGAAAAAATATCAAGATTAGTTTCACAAATATTTCCAACTGTTTACATTAATAGGACTTGAATAAAGGACATTCAAAACTAATGAACCTATTTGGCACTATCTCTATGGATTTATGGTGACAACAAAGAGAAATTCGAATTTTATAGCAACCCTTAGTTGATGATGAGGCATCCCAGTCACTAGCTGCATCCTTCCTTTATGCATTCTGCCCCAGAAATTCTGCAAACTTAGGGTCCAATGATACGCTTGTATATCTCAATCTGTGATAGATATGTAAAAAGTGAAAGAATTTTTGTAGATAGGAATGTTTTTGAGATAAAACTCTCTTAGTTTCCCAAAATGCAGCTCCAGATGTTCACAATATGCTTTGCAAAAAGATGTCAAAAACAGGACTTTGCACAAACTGAAAAATAGGTTGTGAAGACATGCACTTATCTCCTTTTTGGTAATACCTGTGTAAAAAGTGAGAGAGGTTTTTGTAGATTGGCCTGTTAGGAACAAAAACCTCCTCCAGTTTCACAAAATACTTCTTGGATTGGCCACAATAGTTTCTGTAAAACTATGACTTAAACAAGAAATTTCTTAAGAATGTACCATTTCTGCTCTGATTTCATCTTTTAACCTTAAATTCCTTTCAACTATTTTTCACTTTTACTTTGGATAAACTTCATTGTAGCTGGTGAAAGTGTTTTCATCTTTTTTTAACCCTTAATTTCTTCATGTTTACTTTTACTTTTTACTGTTTACTTTTTACTTTTACCGCTCTGTTTTTTCATCTGTCTTCACTTTGACATGAATTTGTATACTCTGTTTTGTAAGTGTCTTCCCTGCTGTTTATCTTCATGCTAGATGATTTACTTGACTTGGTCTTCAATCTGATACTCTTTAACCTTGATACACTTTGACTATTCTTTACTGTGTCCTTTTACCTTCCATCTCTATTTGAATAGATTTGATAACAATCTTAGAGTAAACAGGTCTTATGACTAGTATTAAGACTGTTTATCCAAGGCTGTGGTCTTCTGATCACCTGTAAAACAAAACAAACTGTTAAGAAAACATTAGTTTTCCGGGGAGGTTGAAAAGGTTTCATCTGAGATTGAAAGGTCTGTGGAGTGAGTCCATAATGATTTTCAGGAGGTAAACCATGCATAAATCGGTTAACAGAGGCTTCAGGCGGCGCAGATGGGTTACATATGGTTTTACTGCACAATAAGGTGAAAACGAGAAAAACTGGAGTTTTTGTGTTTAAATGGGTAAATGGTTGATATTGGCGGGTAAACTTTGAATGAACAGTGAAAAATTTGTCATATGCGGAGAGTGGGAAGCGGGGGTGATTTGACGTTTTTTGTCATTTACGGGAAAGCGGTAAGCAGGTTTCATCGCACCGCTTATGGGAGGTAAATGGCTTTTAGGGAGGACCGTGCGATTCCACACATCTTTCGACATGTAGCATCAGCACTGTTCACAAAACTGCTCACATCGCGTGCTAAAGGTTGATCAAAAGGCCCGTGCGATATGAGCGAGGGTCGTTGGATCTATAATATATGAGTGAATGAATGACTTTATGAAGGGGTTTTAAGTACTTTAGGTATTTCAAATTATTGGGCTGAGGGTTCGGTCCCTCCAATAGTCAGAGAAATGCTCTAAGCCCCTTTAACTTTGGCAATTACCTTTAGCACTTAGGGAATTAGTGAAAATTTTAGGGGAAATGAGTAGGGAGGTTAATTATTTTTGACTTTGAGTGTTGATGTGCCTTCCATGTGATACATTCCTTGTCCAAGTGATGAAAGAAAAAGATTTAAGCATTAAACTCAACCATTCATCACAAATTTATTCTGTAACCATCATCTACTTACCCTACCTACTTAACCTAGCATTTTTACTTCTTTATTAGGGTGCACTTAGACTAGCAAACCCTTTTCAACTTTTCTTTTCTTTTACATAGTGATATCTATCTAAATATAACCTTATTACATCCAAGAGCTCAGATTGAACTGTTGAGCTCCTTTTTCGCTCTACCTTTCTAGTGATCTACCAAGATTAAACTATTTGGTCAGATATTTATTCTCTCTTTCTAAAACATGAAATTGAAAACATGGAATAACCAAGATTAAGCTATTTGGTTACCATGGATTGTGGCCTAAGTAGCAAGTTGCACATAATCTTTATTATACATAAAAGTAAATAGTAGTGGCATTTAGACTTGCACACTTTCATGGTCTTTTCTTTTTGTCGGGGTTCATTTTTTTTTTTTTCCTTTTTTGACCTTTTCTTTATTCTTTTTAGCCTTTTATTCTTTTCTAGGTTATACCCTCTTTACATTTTTTAATTTTTTGATTTTTTACAAATATGGAAAACATTTGCAACAAACAAAGGTATGTACATATTTCAGAGCTAAACCCTGTCAATCATGATATATGACACCTATTGGTATAGGAACCTAACAATGTTCACGTTGGGGTCTTCTTCGTGTGGTTTGGACCTCATCATTTGGATATTCTGAGTTGGAGTAGGCTGTAGTACCACTTTCTCGTGCATTTGTGCGATCAACGTAGGACAATCTACCATTTCATGATCAAACTGCTCATAGTACAAACAAGATATTCTTATTGGGTTGGTACAATCATGGGCGTAGTGTCCCGGTCCTCCAGAATTGTAACAGATTAGCTATCCACGACCTGTTCCTGGCCCCATTCCTCCTCGTCCTCGCCCTTTCCCTTGAAATCTAGTGCACACTATCCCCGCGGCTGGGTAAAGGCCTCGCGTTTCCATCTGCATCCTATATGCTGGGGTCGACTCCATCATTAACTCATAGCTGCAACACGTATGCTCATCATGGTCCATCGATCTACAAAAATTACAAAACAACTACTGCAGAGTCCGTGTATACTTCTGCAACAAATGACAATTGTCCGTCGTGTGCTTTCCTCCCACCTAACAGATCGTGCACCAGAGTGCGGGTTTTGCACTTAGCCCTACCTATGCCTCTAGTCTCAACGACATTAGTCCCCCTCCTGCTAAATAGTTCGCAAATACTGGAGAGTGATCCTTATCGTGGCCCTAGCCTTTACATTTTATGCACCATACCTCTTCACGCACTTTTGGCTAGGGTGCCATATCCTGCTTCAAACTCTGCATCTCCAAGCATAGGTTCTGTAGTTGTGCGTGTATCTGTTATAATCCCAACCGAGGATCCTGTATCGGGGTTTCATGCAACCTCATCACCATTTCCAATGCTTCTGCCTGGGTTGAGAGCTTTTTTTGCGACAACGCTATCCTCAGGTGTGGTGTCAAAGATGCCACAAACCTCGCGCAATGTTGCGCATCCGTCAGTGTCATATTAGCCTCATGGATCATACTTTTTAGTCTCTAATCCAGATCCCAAGGGGTCTCACCTGGAAGCATCACAATCTTTTTGAATCTGATGATCCACTGCATTTTTGATTTCGGCTAGCTAAATTCTTTGTTTAGCGCGTTCTGGATCTTCGCTATTCCTGCATTTGGATGATCATTCGAGTGCTTAATATACCATGTCACCGCACAATCCTGCAACGCACTTACCAATGTGGCCTTCTTAATGTTGTCATCCGTGACCCCATGTGCTTCCCAGACTACTCTTACCATGAACCAGAACTGATCCGGGTCCTCGTTCCCTACTCCTCTGAATACGGGTAGCTTGATTGCACTCGCCATGCTGAACTGCAGGTTTGGTGGAGGTGGGGTGGTTGAAGATGGAGGTGAAGTAGGCGAAGTGGGTGATGGCGTAAGTGGAGGTGATAACTGCGGAATGCGCTGCCTTATCAAACTGACCGCACTTCTTGGGGAAGCCTAAGTGCGCTCTTCCTCGCTCGCTTACGGTGGTGAAATTAAAGGACTGTTTCCTAACCCTTCGATCCCTTTGTAGATCTTCCCACTCCACATTGCTCCACTCATTAATTTGTGCACATAACCCGCTTTTCAGATAACAACATCTTAATCTAGGTATTCAGGGATTTGATGTACCTACCTCACAGTCCCTTGAGAAAATGTCATTCTGCTTCACTATAGCTCACGATTGTGTCTATCGCGAACTCAGTGATAAACCCTCCTATTATCCGGTCGAGCCAATGGTCCACGACCCACGCAATCTTATCTTCTGATGCTTCTAGTCTATGCACTAACTCCGAAGTCCACACTATCGGTTGATCGAGCTTATACCTTCCCTGGTTGTCGGCTAGCCTCGCGATCTAATCATACAGCTTTGAAGAGAAGGTCGTGAAGAAGATTTCATGGATTTTCGTATATACGTAGTGATCCAGCCACCTCTTTTTGGATATCTGTGAAGTTTTGTTTTCCTATGTCACGAACTCATGAAGCTTCTGATCCAACCAATCTTCAATTTCCTTCTTCGTAGGGTTCCAGTGTTCCGACATTAGACATCCCTTAGGCAAATCTTGGTCCCGGCAACCAAACCATTTGTTGGCTTATTGGGGCCTGACCCAGGTTCATAAGTGTTTTAGCCAAACAAATCCTGAGAATACCGGCCCTTTCGGCAATAGTCCGCAGAGCGTAGTCTGAGGTCTCACCCGAGGTAGTATGGGAGGGTGATGGAACTAGGGTTCCGCACCCTAGGGATGTCTTGATGAGATCTAGAAAGTTAGTGAATCGATCCTATGTGCCGTGCTACTTCCGTGCAACTGTCTGTTCAGTGCAACTACCGTCGCGCGGCTTGGACAATGAGTGCGCACGTTCTTTAAACTTTACTGTGCTTTTTATCGTTATAGATCATGAATTAAATTAAGTGGGCTCGATACTTTCAGTTGCTATTCAACATAAATAGACATGCGCGCAACCATAAACTGTAAAAGATGCACAAACATATAATAGAAGTATAAACATAGAGATGCACAATATTTCAGAACCAACTTATCTTCTATTAATATTTCGTTCCAATTATAGTCCACTTCCTACCTTGCGCACTCAGCTATAGGGGTCCACGAACACACCTGTGAACTCTACTAGGTCTCCGTGCACACAGCTGCAGAGCCTCTATCTACTACTACGACCCAAGACTCGAACTTACAGACTCAGAGCGATTATCGTATTCAAAAACCCATATCACTTAAGATCAGATCTAAAACTTACTTCTATCCTTATAGCCTCGCTCTATTTATACATTCCCATAGTCCGCGGACCATGGGTAGGTTGACACATTCTATATTAAATTACAATATTTTAGGGTGGACTGCCGTAGACTTTTGCGCTCTGCGCCTGCATTTTGCAAGGTATTTACATTACATTGACCCAAAACTTGGTTTTAAGCCCCAAAACCACTACGCAGGGGATCCGATACCCAACAATATACCTCACATCCTGGGGCCATCTAAAGAAAATGATGTCAACCTGCTGAAGTTGGCCATACCATCAATCTCGTGGCATTAGATCTCATGGAAATGACTGCTCGCACATTGAATGTTGACACCTGCACTCCACTTTGAAAATTTGAATGCACCATCAGATTTGTGGCATCGAATAGGGTAAAATCGACTGTCAAATTTTTGAATTATGAGAAAGTGGAAATCTAGGGCTACAGGAATCTTTTAGATTCCCCCTAGATTCCTCAAAGATTTTCTCCTCTGGGTCATCTAAAGATCTACTGCTCAGATCAAGTTTCTGTCTGCGCCATCAGGTTCGTGTCTCTAGGAGATGTATGATTGACATAAAGTTTGTCTAATTTGGACGCTGACAAAATTTCACCCACCTAAAAATTTGGCTCAATCATGGTTCCGCCTTTGTCTTTTCAGAATCATGGTTCCACCTGCAAAATAATAAAACATTATGTGTCTCGAAAATGTGCCATACTCATGGAACTGCGTATGCTCATGGTTCCACCATTGGTCTGCTCCTGTTCATCTTTGTTCCATCCTTTTTCGTGCAAATGAAAAACAAAGGTTTATATAAATGAACCTGGGCGGAGCTTACAACATGAAGTCGTCGGCATGTTGGTTAGGCAGGTATCTTAGGCACACAGAGGTCGAGGGTTCAAATCCCGACCCCTCCAAGCTTATATGCATTGCGCGTTATGTATTTTTAAACAATAAATATATATTGGAATGACGTTACAATGGACATGGAACCGGATTATATTTATGGTGTGTTTTGTTTGAGGTTTGGTCGTATTAATGGTTCATTGTTGTATTAATCTATGGAGGTGCCTGGGAGGCGGGACGTCCTGACCGTTTGGGCAGGTTCAAGCCCCGCCACCTCCAGTTTAAAAATTGTCGAAGGTTAAGGTGGTGGGTGTGGGCTGGGTCCATCAGAGGTGGCCCACCCAACCCGCAACATTATTTTTGGCTTTAATTTAAGTTGGGGTATGGTGGTTGGGGGACCGGCGGGAGTCATCGCCCGTTGGCCCAAATTAAAAATTTGTTTTTATAATATAGTTAGTTGTTGTGGGGGGGGGGGGGGGGGGGGGGGGGGGGGGGGGTGGTGGCGTTGGTGGCCTGCCACCCCATAATATATATTTTTTATTTTTTATTTTTATAAAATGAGGATTTTTTTGATTCTGTCTAATATAGAGGATATTGGACAAATTAACGATCCAACAAATTCAACCACTTTTAGGAGCTAGTTTTCATGCCCGGAACTTGGTCAATTTGTAGGACACTTAAACTTGCCCCACAGCCCAACTTTGACCAAAACTTTGACTGGCTCGTTCTCCCTCATACAAGCTCGGATTTGAGTGTTGTTCACACCATTGGAATCAGGGCAATGAGCACTTCGATCTAGTGCTAGTTTAGGAGAAATCTGACCACTTTGAATTTTTCCCCTTTCTGAGTCCTTTGGGACTTCTGCTTGTGTCTAGAGCCACCTGGATCAATCCTCCCCACTGAGGAGCTTTTGGTCCTCCAAAAGCATGAAAAATAATCTACAACTTCTTTGTACCCTGTCTGCACTTACAAGTATCTGATATATCACCCTTCATTCTCCTTCACCTTTGTCCTTCGGAGCCATAAGTGATGAGTCGACACCTGCAACCTCTGCAAACCTGTAGTACAATTCTGAAAATTACATTCTTGACTTATATGACCAACTAATGGCCTAAGCATCGCATACTTGCCATGAGTTTATAACACATGTTGGGCGATTTAATTGTCTGCTAAATCCCTGTCATTTAATTTGTCAACCCGGGGTTTCATAAACTTAGAAGCAAACCAAAATATATGGGACCTCAGATGAAACAGGTGTAGGAAGTTTGTTTAGAATGGAAATGCATATTACAAATCTAAACTATCAGATCTATTTTATGAAAGCATAAAAATGTTTGATCAATGGAATTATTTTACATTAGAACATAGAGAAGAGTCTCTTGTTCAAGAGTCCTGATTGTCCTTCTACAATCGTTCTATAATAACATTGGCAAACATCTAAGAAAGAAGGAAAGAAATGAAAGAAAGTAAATATTATTTTTAGTTCAGTTCCTAGTTCATGGAGAAGAGTCTCCTAACTTAGGAGGACTTGATTGCCCTTCTCACATAAAAACTATATAATGAAAGGGAATCAGTATTCACATAAATGTAATCTAGGAAATCATATGAGAAAGTAAATCTTATTTCAATTTAATCTAGCTCATGGAGAAGAGACTCCTAACTTAGGAGTTCCTGGTTGTCCTTCTCACATCAAAAATGGCTACTAAAAGGAGATCAACCTTCACACAACAAAACATGGCCACAACATGAATTCATACTAAAATTATCTACAAGTATTTACAAGAAAGAAATAAGATGAACATCATAATTAAAATTAGTATATTCACAACATTACTTTACAACAAAGTGCACTTATCTCAGTATGGGGATCCTTCCATTCCTCAATGAGCACACATGAACAACTATCACACCTTAAGAATCAAACAACACTCATAACTCATGATTTGGAGAAAGTGGTATTATTCATGTTGAATGAACATAAATCTAATGCTAATGAATAACTTATAATTGTTTTCTCTCACTCCTTTCTCCTCCTTTGAAGGATGCTCTTCTTATTTATACATGAATTAGGGATATCTACTCAATAAATGTAGATCCCTTAAATATCTACTAGACCCATACTTGTCTCAACTTATCCCTAAATACTAGATACAAATCCCATGACACATCAAAATCTCCATGATCTTTCTCCTTGGAATATGGTCCACCTCTTGAGTTGAAATTCGAATTTGATCTTGGGAGGCCACATAAGGGTGCCTTGGAAACTTCCAAATGATCTACACATGTCATCAAACTCAAGCCACTTTTAGGTATAAGCAAATACATGTTATTTCTCTAACTTTTAATCATAAATTCACTCTAAATACATGAAATTAATAACTTTGGAAAATGAAAATATAAACTCATATGGTAACGGAAATATAGGATTATGTAATCATAATATGATGAAATGAGGTGACAAAATGAGGATAAAGGTGAAAATGGAGTGAAAGTTGATGTTAATTTGGCGGCCCAACATACCCCCCAACTTAAGTTATTGCATGTCCTCATGCAATCTATTACATTGATCATGATTTAATCTTTTGAATTGTCTTGCTTTTACATGAACTTTGGCTGATATCGATTTTTTTAACTTCACATAATTTTTTTTTTGACAACTTTGTTCCTTTTTGCAAAGTCTTCTCTCTTAAAAACATTTGATTGCAACATATTATTTTGGTTGGTTCTTGTGTGACAACCAAATTTGTTTATTATTGGTTCTTGTGTAACAATACTTTCATTGTTTTTGGGTTGCATCAAAAGACTTTGAAAACATTTAGTCAACCATTCTTTCTTTGATCATTATTTGCAAAACATGTAACATTTGAATCATAATGCAATAGTAGTTGTTTGGAAAAAGTATGTTGGTTAGGATGATATATGTAGAAAGGACATATATGACATATGGAAGGTGATAATGGAGTATGGATGTGAATATCAACATGGTGAAACATTTTCCAAAAATTATAATTTTAGTATTAAAGGAATTGTATGATAAAAAGTTAGAAAAGAACATACCTTTACTTACCTGAGTGGACAAACTGTGTATATGTAGAAAAGTGTAGCTTCTGTTGTTGAATCATGGAATGAAGAATAAAAGAATGTGATCTGTGTCTTGGTTGCATATATGATGGATGAAGTCGTGAATGTGGATCCTTTATTACTGCTACTGAATCTATTCCAAAGTATAAAATAATCTGCTCCTGAATCATATAGTCTTCATCTCGTCCCATATCGTGGCACAATTCTTTCCATGTGAATGAATGTGTCGATGTGGAACATGGAAATAAGTCATTGGATTACAGAACATTGATGAATGTCGTTAACCAATGCGAGGCAAACTCACCATTAATGTCAATGAGTGCCAAGGTACCCAAGTACATCTTGCGAAGTGCGAATGAATGAGCTGATGTCGAGCCACTTGCAAGATCCAACAAACAAGAGACATTAATGTATTCCCATTGTTCATTGGCGAGAAGACTTGCCATTAGGGCATGCAAGCCTCAAGGTACTAATAATGACTCTAGTCTTTGTCCCAGATAAGGTGTTGAGGTCGATGGGTCAAGACTTGTTGAAAGGTGGGCCTTAAGGAATCCCACATCAGTCAACGTGAGTTCATACAAAATGATTGGTAGGACTATAGATACAAGATGTTATGGCCAAACAGTTTTTATGGCAAGGAAAGCAAGGCAATGTAGAGAGATGGATGGTTTATTCATGAGGCAAAAAGATGAACTGAAAGGTAGGCAAAAATGTATGCGACTCAGAAAAGTAGACATGTATGAAGTCATGATGGATAAGGCAATGAATCAATGTACTTTAACATGGATGATTGATGAGGCTTTGAAGGAGAAGTGTGGTTAACATATCATGATGTAAAAATTTTCTGTGGCGACAAATTTCACGACATATGTAACTAACTCCTTCAAGCTTTCAATAATGAATGTGATTTCGAGAGATCACATCTGCATGGACTTGGATCATCGCGCACCTGTAAACACTTAGTACATATCCTGCATGAAAACTGTAAGAGATTTTTGAAAGATATAAAATGCAAGAATGAGTATGAATGCTTAGCAACCAAAATAAAATGAAATGAATTTTTTACCTGTTGCCTTTGCGCGCTCGTTCCCAACTCCAACAAGACAAGTTAGCATAAAATGTTTTCAGCTCTTATGAAATGTCCATTTGCAATTTTTTTAATTGTTTTGTTTTTTTTTTTTAATTGTTTTGAAATTATCTATATATATATATATATATGAAATTTTTTTATTTATTTTGATTTATTTTAATTTGTTTTTGATTTTCTTAATTGCTTTGATTTTTTTTTTTTTTTTAATTGTTTTGATTTTTTTTTATTTTATTTGTTTTGTTGTTTTTTTCATAAAACTAAAATTTAAAACTATTTTTTTTCTCTCTCTCTCTCTCTCTCTCTCTCTATATATATATAGATATATATATATCATAACAATTTGTTTTGTATTTTTATTGAACGAAAACCAAAAAATATCATAACAATTTGTTCTGTATTTTTTTTGAACCGAAACCAAAACACAATGTTTGTTCACCCACATTTATCCAACGAACTTGTCTCATGTGTTTCGATGGCAAGCCTTTCATTTTTATCAAATCAGAATTCGCTCTAGATCGACCTAGAATAGCTAATATGATTGAATGTTTCATTAATGAGCATTGACCTTATCGGCCTTCTCAATCAGATCCCGCCAAACCAAGTTCTGGCATCCTTTTCGGCTTCAACATTTTCGTTTGCCTGCGCTGGAAGTAATTGCCGTAGATGTACTCAAGGCGAAAACCCTTTTCTTCGTTGTAAAGCATGATATGGCCATGCCATTTCCATACGCGGGTAGTCGGATTCCGACTTCTCCGTGGTGGCAACACAGATGTGATGTCCCCCAACTTCCACAGAATTGCAGGAATTGGGCTTCAATTCGTCCCCTTTTGCCACTTAATATCATGCGAACGATCTTCTGTTCAAGCTTTGCCGTCTCCTTGGTGATCTTCAACTTGCACTCATCTTTGATGACTTTATGGCACGCATTGGATATCAGAGAATCAGTGTCGAGATATTGAGGGCGTATCCCCAATCTCTCCATCATGTTGCTTAGCCTGAATACGTCGAGAGGAGATTTGGGGCTCGATTTCAACATATTTACTGCAACAAATGAAAGCCAGATTCCATCAGATGCTTTCTAGCTTGAAGTGACTTCTCCTCATCTCCTATAACCAATGAAATAATTGGGCTAGATTGCATGAGGAATTGGCGCGATCTATTCCAAATTTTATGAACTGAAACCTGATTTTGCTCATGGATTTTCGAGTGTTCTTTCCTGCTAAACTTAGCAAATGCACACAATTTCTGGCGAATGTCCCTCATTAGAAATACCGTTATCGAAATGATAAGATTTTAGGGATAGCAGTTTAGGTTTTTCGCTAAGATCTCCATTACCTATGCTCAATGCGGCCATGTTGCTTTAGACGCGACGTGGATAAGATCGATCCAGTGTTGTGACTCTTCTCATGGCTTCTGACTGGGTGAGTCTATGCAGGAGATGTAACTTGGTTGAAAAGGCAGGCATAACTAAGTTTCTCTATTTATTTGCCATCAATCATCAGTCACTCCATCAATTGATTCTCTTTCAGTTTTCAAACCCTCCGTGGCTCTGTGTTCTGTCCGAGATAAGTGTGAGAAGGGATTGCGAGGGAAAGGGTTTGTTATCTCTTCTTGTCGGCCATGATTGATCTGTTCTCATACTGCCGCCTGTGAATTCACAGCTTGTAGTTGCCGGACGATGCGTTTTTGCGATTCGAAGCTTGGACTGCTCGTGTATCATTCTCTTATTTTCTTGCAGAAGAAATTTAGGGCCAGAAACGCCTCGTTAGGGTTTCCATAGCATCGACAAGAAAAATGGAAGGCGGTGGTTTCGTTCGGCGCACTGTCGACGACGTTTTTAAAGATTTCAAAGCACGTCGAGCTGGCTTGATCAAAGCCCTCACTACGGATGTGGAGGAGTTTTATCAGCAATGTGATCCAGATAAGGACAATCTATGTCTTTATGGATTTCCAAATGAAACATGGGAAGTTAATCTACCTGCAGAAGAGGTGCCTCCTGAACTTCCCGAGCCAGCTTTGGGAATAAACTTTGCAAGAGATGGGATGCAAGAAAAAGATTGGCTATCACTGGTTGCTGTACACAGTGATTCCTGGCTACTTGCAGTTTCTGTCTATTTTGGTGCACGATTTGGGTTTGACAAAAATGACCGGAAGCGGCTTTTTAACATGATGAATGAACTTCCAACAATATACGAGGTTGTCACTGGAACTGCAAAGAAGCAAGTAAAAGAAAGATCTACAGTTACCAACAACAGCAGTAGCAAAAACAAGTCAGGAGGGAATGTGCGGTCATCTGAATCTCAACCAAAAATGTCGAAGTTACCACTATCCAATGGCTTCTCATGTTACTACCAAAATAAATTTAAATAAATAAATAAAAATAAAAAGGAATTTATTCCTAAGAATTTTTATGTTTTTTTTTTCTAGTTAAGACTACCTAGGTACCCATGGGGGATTTGAACTGGTGACCTATCATAAGGATTGCCTTAACAGCGCACCCATTCACCGTCAATCCAAAGCCCCGTGGGCGCTAAGAATTTTTATGTTAAAATCAAAATCTTTTTTTTTATAAAGAAATTGAATTTATTTTAATTTTTTTTTTAATTTTTATATTGTTTTAAAATCAAAATCTTATAAAAAGTATTTAAATTTATTCTAATCCTAAAACATTCTAGGATTTTTTTATTGATTTAGGATAATTTTTTAGCAAATGGAGACAACTATATTGCAACCTTGAAAACATTTATAAACATTCTACTTTCTGATCCTCGAGATCGTACAAAGACGCAGGAGGAGAGCATACTTATTCAAACTGAAAATATTATCCTACCTATTCTATGCTAATTGAAAATTACAAACTATTACGTGTAATTAAATTTCCAATGTAACCATTCACGCAATAGTAGTAAAAATATATTCATTTTCAATTTCCCAATTTTAAAACAAAAATATACAAGGATGATCGAATCTAGTTTTTGTGAGTATGATCTAATGAAATAAAAACAAAATCGATCTAACCTCGTACTTGTTTGAAACCATCGAAACCACTTGTCGATAAGGCTCTCATAGGCGTGATTTCCACTCTGATTCAGATCGTGCTGCAACTTCTCTTCGTCCTCCTCAATTTCCTATTCAAATAATTGTTCATCGTCAGATATACAAGATTCTTCAAATGTTAATTCATTGTTTTCTTCTAGAGGAGTAGTTAAGCTTTTGGCGGCTGTCAAGATCTCTTCTTCGCAAGAAGAGGAGATCCTAACACTTGCTAGGATCTGAGCGAGTTGTTCCAAACTTATACTCATTGTTTTTATTGTGTTTTTTTGTTTTTTTTAGTGAATGGGGGTTTTTTTATTTGCGTTCTATTTCTATGTTTTCTATATGAGAATAAACTTAAATGAAAATTCCTAAATGCAACTAACCCTAAATGATCCTAAATACAAATTCTTCCTAAACAATCTTCTTAACTAGCTTACATCTAAGTTTGCTTCCCCGGCAACGACACCAAAATGTTGGGCGATTTAATTGTCTGCTAAATCCCTGTCATTTAATTTGTCAACTCGGGGTTTCGTAAACTTAGAAGCAAACCAAAATATATGGGACCTCAAATGAAACAGGTGTAGGAAGTTTGTTTAGAATGGAAATGCATATTACAAATCTAAACTATCAGATCTATTTTATGAAAGCATAAAAATGTTTGATCAATGGAATTATTTTACATTAGAAGATAGAGAAGAGTTTCTTGTTCAAGAGTCCTGATTTTCCTTCTACAATCATTCTATAATAACATTGGCAAATATCTAAGAAAGCCGGAAAGAAATGAAAGCAAGTAAATATTATTTTCAGTTCAGTTCTTAGTTCATGGAGAAGAGTCTCCTAACTTAGGAGGACTTGATTGCCCTTCTCACATAAAAACTATATAATGAAAGGGAATCAATATTCACATAAATGTAATCTAGGAAAGCATATGAGAAAGTAAATCTTATTTCAATTTAATCTAGCTCATGGAGAAGAGACTCCTAACTTAGGAGTTCCTGGTTGTCCTTCTCACATCAAAACTAGCTACTGAAAGGAGATCAACCTTCACACAACAAAACATGGCCACAACATGAATTCATACTAAAATTATCTACAAGTATTTACAAGAAAGAAATAAGATGAACATCATAATTAAAATTAGTATATTCACAACATTACTTTACAACAAAGTGCAATTATCTCGGTATGGGGATCCTTCCATTCCTCAATGAGCACACATGAACAACTATCACACCTTAAGAATCAAACAACACTCATAACTCATGATTTGGAGAAAGTGGTATTATTCATGTTGAATGAACATAAATCTAATGCTAATGAATAACTGATAATTGTTTTCTCTCCCTCCTTTCTCCTCCTTTGAAGGATGCTCTTCTTATTTATACATGAATTAGGGATATCTACTCAATAAATGTATATCCCTTAAATATCTACTAGACCCATACTTGTCTCAACTTATCCCTAAATACTAGATACAAATCCCATGACACATCAAAATCTCCATGATCTTTCTCCTTGGAATATGGTCCACCTCTTGAGTTGAAATTCGAATTTGATCTTGGGAGGCCACATAAGGGTGCCTTGGAAACTTCCAAATGATCTACACATGTCATCAAACTCAAGCCACTTTTAGGTATAAGCAAATACATGTTATTTCTCTAACTTTTAATCATAAATTCACTCTAAATACATGAAATTAATAACTTTGGAATATGAAAATATAAACTCATATGGTAATGGAAATATAGGGTTATGTACTGATAATATGATGAAATGAGGTGACAAAATGAGGATAAAGGTGAAAATGGAGTGAAAATTGATGTTAATTTGGCGGCCCAACAACACATACTCAGTGGTCAAGTTTAAATCAAAATGAAAACAATACCCCACTTATGAAAACAAGGCCAACATATCATTGTTGCTTCAAAAAGTGATGGAAAACACATCATCACTGCAACACATTATTTACAAAAATAAGGCCAGCACTATTTTTTTTTTTAAAGTGATGGAAACACAACATCACTTTCAGAGTGTAAAATGCCACACAAAATAAGGCCAGACATCATTGTTTCTTAACAAGTGATGGAAAACCATCATCACTTTTACATTTTAGAATGCCACAAATGATTTACAAAAGCACGACCATGACAAGCTAACATATATAGAAACCATTTTTCACTTATTAATGTGAATGGGTCATCCCCCTGTGGTGGTTTTGCCTGTCGAATGATTGTTTCACCTGGTTCATGTAGCGACGCTTTGTATTTAATGCACTGCTTTGGATGGAGGCTCCAACATGTGGCTCTTTGATGGCCACCTGTATCGCAATGAATGCAATAGTTCTTCTTCCTCCAGATCTACTTCACATGTTTCTTTACCTGTTGTTGAGAGGGTCTTTCATGCCTCCTCATTTTGGGTGTTGTTATTCTTTTCCAACACTTATAAAATGTATGGTTAAGTAAACCACAAAACGTACATGTTTTTTGATGCCATGTTTTACGTCCATTATTAACAACATGATTATAATCGAAATGAACATTCGAATATCGAGACTGGTTATACCTTTCCTTGATGTCCATGATGTCAATATCGTGATGAGAGCTTGCCTCAACTCTTTCCCTGCAATGGACACTGCCATGAGATGATGGTGATTTGTTCTCATCATTTTCTTTCCTTGACGATTTCGACGATGTCTCGGAAGAATATGACACCTTCGAGCATTCTCCTTCGGTGCATCCCAAGCCTGCAAATTGAGGTCTCTACACAACCTCCAATGGTTGAGTTATGCCTTGGTTATTAACACCAAGTTCTTTTTCCTACTTGTACCTCATCCTGGTAAGGAGCCTCATGTTTGTCCTTGTAATTGGGATCTCCAAATCTCTGACAAGAATCATACTATGCGAAGACGAAACTGAAAGGAAATCAACATATTTTACCTCCATTATCAATTGGAAAGAACTAATGAGGGTTGCTCATCATCTGTTGTTGGTGGTTCATTATCTGTCTTGGTGCATTCCCCAACTTCCTTCCTGACATACCCAAGTCCCGCCTGATGGGGTAATTCTTCTACTTTGATGGGGTTAACAATGCCTTGGCCATTAATTCCAAAGCCTTTTCCTTCATACCCCATTCTCTTCAACAGTTTGGAGCCAATTCCTGTAGTATGATTTTAAAAAACAACAAAATCATCATTAGGAAACATTAATGAATTCAGAGAACTACATTTTACCTCACATGGGTCACACTACAACTTTTCCAACGCCTCGTCCTTAGCTTGCAGCTATTGTAGCAAACTTTATTTTTCCTCTTTCTCTTCATGTAGAAGCATCTTCAATTCAACATTCTCTGTTTGAAGATTCTGGTTATTGTGCGTTAATTCTTCCAGGGCCTACTCTGTGGCTCGCAACTGAAGCTGCAATCGCTCCTTTTCCTCTGTCTCTTTTTGTAGAGCTTCATACATTATTTCCACCCTTTGGAAAATTTTGTGCATGGTCTCGTAAATTGATTTTTCATCCTATGTCACTGCATGTTCCATTGTTCATGCTTGCAATTCACATCCACGGAAAGACCGCTCTGATACCAAACTTGATCCGAGTTGAATCAACTCCCAGATTTAACCAAGATCTTTTACTTTCGTGATGTGATTATAATTGCATTTAAAATAGCATAAAGGAACAGATATGCATGATGTAAAGAAGAAGGAACATGACAATCATCAACAACATAAAATAACAAGACATTGATAACGGAGTTCGTCTAGGAGGGACTACGTATCCGAGCCCTGGTTTCAAGATGGTGTAGGCTGCTCCATTAAGTGTTGTCCACAGTGATGATGTACATAGCTGGTGACATCACTATCATACAAGGAAAATTCCCTCACGCAGGAGTGGCTCCACGAGATGTTCTGCTACAAGAACTCTCAATCAAAAAGGACTCCTATCAGTATGACATAAACATTAGCATCCCACCAACATGGCATCAAAGGGATCTCAATGCAAACATACATGGTGACACATGAGTATCCTGTCAACATGACGACAAAGGGATATCAAACAAAACATGATGAATCATGAAAACAAATACATCCCACAGATGATTCCACATCACATCAAGCAAGAATCATGAAGCAAGGAAGAAAACAAGATCCCACATCAAACATCAAATAGGGATCTATAAAGAACAATTCATCTCATAGCAAAAGAATTACATGAACACATTGCATATACCTCAAATCCTGGGGCCATCTGAAGAAAAGGATGTCAACCTGTTGAAGCTGGTTGTAGCATCAATCTCGCGACATCGGATCTCATGGAAATGACCGCTCGCACATTGAATGTTGACACCTGCATTCCACTTTGAAAAGTGGCTGAACACTGAAATGATCAAATGGAAAATCTGAATGCACCATTAGATTTGTGGCATCGAATAGGGTAAAATCGACTATCAAATTTTTGAATTCTGAGAAAGTGGATATCTGTGGCTACATGAATCTTTCAGAGATTCCCCCTAGATTCCTCAAAGATTCCCTCCTCTGGGTCATCTAAATATCTGTTGCTTAGATCAATTTTCTATCTGCACCATCAAGTTCGTGTCGCTGAGAGATGTAGGATTGACATAAAGTTTGTCCAATTTGGACACTGGCAAAATTTCGCCCTCCTAAAAATTTGGCTCAATCATGGTTCTGCCTATGTTTTTCCAGAATCATGGTTCCACTTGCAAAATAATAAAACATTACATGTCTCAAAAAACATGCCATACTCCTAGAACTGCGGCTGCTCACAGTTCCACCGTTGGTCCACTCCCGTTCATCTCTGTTTCATCCTTTTTCGTGCAAATAAAAAACGAAGGTTTATATATATGAACGTGGGTGGAGCTTACAACATGAAGTCATTGGCATGTTGGTTAGGCGGGTATATTAGGCGTGCGGAGGTTGGGGGGATCAAATCCCAACCCCTCCAAACTTATATGCATTGCGCGTTATGTATTTTTAAACAACGGTTATATATTGGAATGACATTACAATGGGCGCGAAACCGGATTATATTTATGGTGTGTTTTGTTTGAGGTTTGGTCATATTAATGGTGCGTTGTTGTATTAATGTGTGGAGGCGCCCGGGAGGTGGGCCAGCTAGGTTGGTCAGGCGGGTTCAAGTCCCGTCACCTCCGGTGTAACAACTATCAAAGGTTAAGGCGGTGGGTGTGGGTGGGGTCCACCAGAGGTGGCCCCCCCAACCCGCAACATTGTTTTGGGTTTTAATTTAAGTTGGGGTATGGTGGTTAGGGGGGGACCGTAGGGGTCATGGCCCGTCGGCCCAAATTAAAAATTTGTTTTATAATATAGTTGGTCGTTGGTGGGGGGGCGGGGTGGCGAGGTTGGTGGCCCACCACCCCATAAAATATATATTTTTATTTGTTTTATTTTTATAAAATGAGGATTTTTTTCGATTCTGTCTAATATAAGGGATATTAGAAAAATTAATGATCCAAGAAATTCGATCGCTTTCGGGAGCTATGTTTCATGCCCGGAACTCGGTCAATTTGTAGGACACTTAAACCTGGCCAATAACTCAACTTTGACCAAAACTTTGACTGGCTCGTTCTCTCCTCATATGAGCTCGGACTTGAGTGCCATTCTCACCATTGGAATTAGCGTGATGAGAACTTCGATTTGGTGCTAGTTTGGGGGCAATCTGACCACTTTGAATTTTTCCCCTCTCTGAGTCCTTTGGGACTTCTGCTTGTGTCTGGAGCCACCTAGATCACCACTAGTAGGCTATTGGGTTGTGTTATAATCAGGTGTTAGCTTGATGGGCCCTGACCCAGGTTCAACATTAATTAGCCAAGCAAATCCCTACACTATTGGCCCTTTTGGCATCAATCCACGGAGCGTATATTGAAGTCTCACTTGAAGCAGTATGGGGAGATGCAGGAACCAAGTTTTCACACCCTGAGATGGCAGTGATGTCACTTTATACCCTAACCATTCCTTCACGCAGGTCGATAATCCTTTGGGGGCTTATCGATATACTTCCCTTAGTCATCCTCTAGACCTCCGCGAAGGTCTACAACTATCTTTTGCATACCCTTAATAGGTGATTCAGACACTTACACACCTCTATAATTACTCTTACTGTTGTATTTACCCAGATTAGCTTAAGTAGTGGATAACTTCAACATGCATTATGATTATCTTCACGTAAACAGATATTCCTATTTGTGTTCATATAACAAAGTAAAACACATAGATTCATGCATCAATACATCATTAAATCATAAACCCAGTGTTCAACATAATCACATGCATTCATAACAGAAGTAAAATAGCTCATACACAGGTATTTCTAGAATAATTCTCTTTATTGATGTTCATATCTCCTTTACAGACTCTAACTACCTTGTGCACACAACTATAGGGGTCCGCGCACTCAGCTGCAGACTTCTACCCTAGGCCTCTATGCACACAGCTGCAGAGCCTCTTTCCTATGCTAAGAATCTTCACTCTTATCTCTCACAGACCCATTACATCAATGACTCCTCAAAACATATCTGAACTAAACTAAGATTGCCTTAGACTCTTCTAAGACTTCCCTTTTTATACAATCCCATGGTCGCGGACCAAGGGTGGATCTCATAAAGCTGACACAAGCTACATAAACTAAGGGCAGAAACCCTTGATGAATCTTTACATCTTCACGCTCCGCGACCACAAAATGCGGATAATTTACATTATTTATACAAAACTTGGGCCTTTAACCCCAAAACTTGGGATTTTAACCCCAAAATTGACCCTAGGGGACCCGTTCCCAACTTCAGGCCACTACGAGGAAAAGGGGTTCCATTCTTTTCAAGTACATTTGTTCCATAAATGAGTAGAGTAGCTGAGAGGGATAGGGAGAGATCACAAAGAGAGGATTTTTTCACTACAGTAGCCAGTGAAATTTCCTTAAATTGCAGCAAATGGAATTAATTCTTATAATTGATCAATTATGCATGTTGGCTTATATGAGCTTGACTCAGGTTCGGAAGAATTATTTAGCCAAACAAATCCTGCAGCTACCGGCCCTTTTGTTAATAGCCCGCGAAGCGTGGACTGAGGTCTCACCCGAGGTAGCAGGGGAGGGTGCTGGAACCAAGTTTCTACACCCTGGGGATGTCTTGGATGTGGTTTGGGGCTCACACACTGTTCTGCAGTGTCGCGCTATGCCAAATCCGCACAGATTGGAATACCCTTATCGCGCTTATTACAAATGGAATCACTTATTACTAGTTTGATCTAGTTAAAACGGTCTTTAAGCAAACATTTATTACTTTTGGTTACTTCATGCATCAAGATTAATCCAGTTCACATGAATTCAACCGTAGCAAATGCAGAAATCATAACAGTTCATTTATCATAAAAGAGTACAGTCGCAATCAACACAGAATTCAGAAGAAACTTATCTTTATTATCAATCTTCAATAATACATCCAGATCCACCCTGCGCACTCAGCTGCAGGGGTCCGCGCACACAACTGTGGACTTTCCAGGCCTCTGCGCACATAGCTGCAGAGCCTCTACCTTCTACCCTACTCCCTCGACTCGGACTTACAGATGCTTTCAAGTTATTTCCTTTCAGAACCCATTACATTCCATCTTTTTCCAGAACTACTTTCCCTCATAGAGCCCTGCTCTATTTATACTTTCCCTTGGCCCGCGGTCCCTCCGCAGGCCAACTCTATTACTATTTCTTTACATTATTTTTGGGTAGACTACCCTTTGACTCAACCTACTATAGTTCACGCTTCGCACTTTCCGCGAAGTCTTTTACCCTAATATTACCCAAAATTCTAGGCTTCGCACCCCATACTCATTCCGCGGGGCTTGCGCTACCCAACAGTCCCCCAACACAATCATCGTGACTCGTCCCGAGTCACTTAGCTGGTGTGTCCATCTTTGTGTGAAGGTCGTTTAACAAGTTCTGTGCTATGCGTGTCTCTTCAACAAATTTTGTGGCGGTCTGTTGTACCAGTGCCAATCGGGTTGTTGATGTATCTGTGTCTAATGGATTCGCTTGCTCAGAATCACAGGCTACCTGCATCTGTGCTATCTTTCCCTCCATCATTGTAGAAATGGTAAATGCTTCATCGATCGATGGTTGAATGCAGTCTTTAAGTTCTACCTCGTTTTGCCTTGCAACATCCATTTGGGCCTTGAGAGCCTGAGCTTCCCTCATCTTAGCTAGCCGTTGTGTGGTAGTGACTGTTGGGTCCCTATAATACTAGTGATTACCCCATTAATATTGTAGTTATACCCCTTATTAATATTGTTGTGCCCCTATTGCCCCCATATTGTTATTATTGTGCCCCATAGAATCCCTCTATTGTTATTTTTGTGGCTTTATATTATTATTGTTAGGTCGGCTGGATTATATTGTGACTCCTTAGACTCCTATATATAGAAAGGAGGTTTTGTCATTTGAATCATCGAAGAATTGTTCATTTATGTAATGTAAAGGAGGTTTCCCCCTTGAAGAGGCTGAATTCTAAGGCGTTGATCTATTTTTTCTTGAGCTGGTTTCATAACATTTGGTATCAGAGCTTTGGATTCTAGGGTTTCGCTGCTCCAAACAGGTCATCGTGGAATTTTCGCTATAACTTTTTTTTTGCGATGTTTCAGAAGTTGCAAAAAAAACCCATTTGAGAAGAAATCACGCTGAACCTCGGGTCCTAATTTCAGATCTTTTCGCGCTATATTTTCGGAGATATGATCTGAAGAAGTTGGTCTTTTTGCAGACTCCTGAATTACATTCCAAACAGGTGACCTGGGGAAAATCATCATAACTTTCTCTCTGGGGATCAGATTGAAATTTCATAAGAAGGTACAAAAAGAGGACGAACTCTAGTTTCTTGTATGCATTTTTCAGATCCAAAGGTCGAAAAAGTGACTCGTGCCACGTCATACAAGTTCTCTCTACTGAACTAGTCTATAATCAAGTCACTGTGGGAGATTTCGCATAACTCTTCCTTGGAGAATCCAATTTGGGTCAGACTTGTGGCATTGGAAAGAGGACATAGAGGGCTACTGCAGGTCACAAATTTAGAACAAGATGATTGAAAAGTACAGAGATACATCAGAGGCAATATCGAGCTCCTACAAAGTGAAAAAAGGTGTGTAGATTTTCTTAAATTTTTGCTTAAGATCGGTTTGAAAATTATTTTGAAGGAATTATTATCAGTAACTGATGCCCCAAGGAAAGAAAATGCAAACACCTAGTAAGGAACCTGAAAGCTCTAGCATGACTCATGAAGAAGAGGAAGAAATGCTACATGATATATCAAAATTACAAGAACAAGTGCAACAAATGTCACGCTCACAAAAACTAACAGAAGCTAAGATAAATGGAATGGAATCTAAGATAAAGGGCATGGAAGCTAAGATGGATGATTGGAAGACAGATTTGAAAAAAGTCATGGAAGAATTGAAGATAGATTTGAACACAAACTTGAAGACAGGCATGACAAATATGAAGACAGATTTGACAAATTTTATACAAGAAATACTTACTAATGGTGAAAAGGTAGTAAAGGAAACTCATGATGCGAACAAAAGAAATGTTAATCATGATATCATAGACTCTAATGTTGGATCGAAGACTCACCATATTCCAAAAATTGATATGAGGAAGTTTGATGGCAAGGATGCCGCCACATGGATATTATAGATGGAGCAGTTCTTCGATCTCAATAATGTGCAAAACACACAAAATGTACGTATGGAACCTTTATATTTGGAACCAAATCAGTTTGTATGGTATCAATGGCTTTGCTCTCGTAAACAATTTATCACTTGGGCAATTTTTACGGAAGAATTGATAGCACATTATGAGGATACAAAAAGCAACACTTTTTTTAGCCAATTGATAAGTCTCAAACAAAAGGGTTCAATAATGGAGCACATTGAGGAGTTCCAAAAATTGAACATAAGGGTAAAAGATATTCCAGAGGAGCATAGGATTGATGTGTTCATAGGGTCTTTAAAGGATAATATCCAACATGATGTTCGCCTTTGGGAACCTGATTCATTAGAGAAGGCATTCAGGTTAGCAAGAAAAATGGAAAGCAAAATTATGGCAACCAGGAAGCATACCACTCACAACTATAAAGACGGAAGTGTTGTTGCCCCTAGTCTTCCACAACCTATAAGGTTGACACCACAACAATTGGAAGAAAAAAGAGCAAAAGGGCTTTGTTACAGTTGTGATAGCAAATACACTAAAGGTCATAAGTGTGCTGAGAAGAAATTATTCTACATAGATTGTGAAGAGGAAGAAGAAAAGGAGCAAGAAAGGTCAAAAGAAGAGGATATACTCCAGGAACAAAGCCTAGATGAAGAACAAATAAATCCGACCATATCTTGTAATGCATTGGCGGGAATTACCACTCCTCAAACCATCAAGATAGAAGGACAAATCAAGAAGAAAAAGGTAATAGTGTTGATTGATTCAGGAAGCACCCACAATTTTATTCATTGTAGGGTAGCAAAAGAATTGAATTGCTTCCTATATCCAGCACCAGAGTGTCAAGTGATGATTGCAAATGGAGGAACAATAAATTGCTCTGGAAAGTGCCATAATATCAAGCTATCCATGGGAGAATATGTATTGACTAGCCCAATGCTTTCCATTCCAATGGGAGGTGCTGATGTTGTACTAGGAGTCCAATGGCTACAATCCTTGGGTACAATAGCTTTTAATTTTCAAGAACTTTTCATCAAATTTTCTACGGAAGGAAAGGAAGTTGAATTAAGGGGTATTGCAGGGAAACCAGGAAAGATAATCAGCTCTAATGGCATGACAAAGCTTCTAAAAAAGGAGCAAAGAGGTGTAATTGCACAATTATGTTCGCTAGATGTTTCCACATTGGAATCATCTATTTCTCCAGATCTCCAAAAAGTCCTGGACAATCATTCCAAGGTATTTGAGACTCCCAAAGGTCTCCCACCTATGCGTGATCATGATCATGCTATTCATCTGATTCCAGGAAGTGTTCCTCCAAACATCAGGCCCTACAGATATCCCTATGTCAAAAAAGTGAAATTGAACGTATGGTTGCAGAAATGCTAGAGGCTGGTATAATTCAACCGAGTCAAAGTTCTTTCTCTGCTCCAGTAGTATTGGTGCACAAGAAGGATGGATCATGGCGCATGTGTCCGGATTATAGGGAGCTCAACAAGCTCACTATTAAAGATAAGTTCCCCATTCCTGTCATTGATGAATTACTGGATGAATTGCATGGATCAATTTACTTCACCAAGTTGGATCTTCGTTCAGGATATCATCAAATCAGAATGAAGATTGAAGACATTCCAAAAACAGCATTTAGAACTCATGAGGGTCATTATGAATTTTTGGTCATGCCTTTTGGCCTTACCAATGCACCTTCAACATTTCAAGGTTTGATGAATTCAATTTTCAAACCATTCCTTAGAAAATTTGTGTTAGTATTTTTTGATGATATACTAATCTACAGCAAGTCTTGGAAGGATCATGTTGAACATGTTGACAGGGTGCTACAACTATTGGAGGAGAAACAATTATATGCAAAAAGATCCAAATGTTTCTTTGGAGTCCAGGAGGTGGAATATTTGGGTCATATTGTATCTCATGAAGGAGTTAAGGTAGACCCTAGCAAAATTAAAGCCATTAAGGAATGGAAAATCCCCACATCCATAAAGCATCTGCGAGGATTTCTTGGGTTGACAGGGTATTATCGCAAGTTTGTTAAGAATTATGGGAGAATAGCAGCACCTCTAACAACATTATTGAAGAAAGATGCATTTTCATGGACTCCGGAAGCAACAAAGGCCTTTGAACATCTTAAAGAGGCAATGTGCCAAGCACCGGTCTTAGCTACACCGGACTTCACAAAAACCTTTATTGTGGAATGTGATGCTTCAGGAAATGGAATTGGTGCTGTTCTAATGCAAGATGAAAGACCCATTGCTTTTGAAAGTCGTCCAATCAAGGGAAAGTTTTTAAGCAAAGCTATTTATGAGAAGGAAATGTTGGCAATACTCCATGCACTTAAGAAATGGCGACCCTACCTAATGGGAAGACACTTCAAGGTAAAAACGGATCATGATAGCCTTAAATACTTTTTAGAACAAAGATTATCCTCTGAAGAGCAACAAAAGTGGGTCACAAAGATGTTGGGTTATGACTTTGAAATCATCTACAAAAAGGGAAGCAAAATGTGGTGGCAGATGCACTCTCAAGAAAGGATGAGGATGTGGAAGCATTGTTGTGCGCCATTTCTATTATCCAACCAGATTGGATAAACGAAGCAAGGGAGGAATGGAAGAATGACGAAGAAGTGTGGGCACTTATTCGAAAGCTACAACAAGATTCCAGTACGTCTGATACATTTAGCTGGCAAAATGATTCGTTATGGTACAAAGATCGCTTATACCTCTGTAAGAATTCCCAGCTAAAACAAAAGATTCTTATGGAATTGCACACTTCTCCCTTAGGAGGGCACTCAGGATTTTTAAAAACTTACCACAGGGTTAAGAAGGAATTTTTTTGGGATGGCCTTAAATCAGATATTCAAAAGTTTGTGGCGGAATGTTTGGTTTGCCAACAAAATAAAGTTGAAACAATTAAGACACCGGGTCTATTACAACCTTTATCCATTCCAAGCCAACGTTGGGAGGAGGTTTCAATGGATTTTATCACAGGTTTACCCAAGTCTGAGGGAAAGAGTGTCATCATGGTGGTAGTTGACAGACTTACCAAGTATGCACACTTTTGTGCATTATCACATCCATTTAAAGCCAGTACAGTTTCTACTGCATTTATGGAAACAATTCAAAAGCTACATGGAAACCCAAAGATTATTGTAAGTGACAGAGATCCCATTTTCACTGGAAATTTTTGGACAGAATTATTTTCTTGTCTTGGTACTCAGTTAGCTCATAGCTCATCTTATCATCCTCAATCTGATGGGCAAACTGAGATAGTAAACAAATGTTTGGAAGGATATCTTCGTTGCTTTGTATCTGATAAACAGACACAATGGGTCAAATGGTTGCCTCTGGCTGAATGGTGGTATAACACTTCCTTCCATACAGCAACAAAAATGACCCCATTTATGGCACTTTATGGGTATCAACCACCATCCATCACATCATATTTAAGAGAAAATTCTAAGGTTCAGGCAGTGGAACATCACATCGAACATCAACAACAAGTCCTCCAACTCTTAAAGGATAACCTCGTGTTGGCACAGAATAGAATGAAACAACAGGCAGATCAACATCGCAGTGAAAGAAGTTTTGATGTAGGTGATTGGGTATTCCTACGGCTACAACCATATAAGCAAATGTCCCTCAAGCAAGCTAAGAAGGATAATAAATTATCACCAAAGTATTATGGTCCGTACAAGGTGTTGCAAAAGATTGGTACTATGGCATACAAATTGGAGCTTCCTGCAGCTTCTCGATTGCACCCAGTTTTCCATGTTTCATGTTTAAAGAAGGTTATAGGTGACAAGCTCCCAGTTCAAACAATATTGCCAGAACTTGACGAGGAAGGAAAAATTATATTGGAACCGGAAGCAGTCACAGAAACAAGAACTCGACAGCTACGAAATCGATCAATTTCAGAGTATCTTATCAAGTGGAAGAACTTATCCGCTGAAGATTCCACATGGGAGGATGAGAATTTTATGCAGAAGTATCCAGAACTACTCAAGCGTTGAGGACAACACTTTTTTGAAGGAGAGGGGCATGTTGGGTCCCTATAATACTAGTGATTACCCCATTACTATTGTAGTTATACCCCTTATTAATATTGTTGTGCCCCTATTACCCCCATATTGTTATTACTGTGCTCCATAGAATCCCTCTATTGTTATTTTTGTGGCTTTATATTATTATTGTTAGGTCGGCTGGATTATATTGTGACTCCTTAGACTCCTATATATAGAAAGGAGGTTTTGTCATTTGAATCATCCAAGAATTGTTCATTTATGTAATGTAAAGGAGGTTGCCCCCTCGAAGAGGCTGAATTCTAAGGCGTTGATCTATCTTTTCTTGAGCTGGTTTCATAATAGTGACCATTTGTGCTTCTTTGTGAGTTGTATCATAGGCCTACTGCAACGTGCGTATATCAGCTTCAACGCGCTGAACGGTGGGGTCCTCCTGTAGAGATGTAAGTAGGCCAATGGACTGATCCAAAAGTCCTGAATATTCTCAGACCGTGCTTCGCATGGTTTCCATGCCTTCTTGAATTTCCGTGCGACGGTGTTCATCATCAGGCCGGGGTTGCTGTGCCTGGAGCTGAAGCTCTGCAATCTGTAGGGCAAGCTCTCCTTGTGCTTTTGCAGCCTCTTCCTGGACCGTGCGGACTTCTGCGGCCATGTGTTGAACCTTGGTCAGAGTTGGAAGATCCTCAGGGATAGCTACCCTCAGAACTGTGCGGCATGCTTCTGTGACAGCTTGTTCGACGTTCCTATAATGCTTGACCCAGACAGCATGCTGAAGATTGACCTGTTCGATCTCAGCTTTCTACTTCCGTAAAGTGTGGAGGGTGCGACCTTCCCTAGTGCGGAGTTCACTAGTGAGCCCCTCCTGTAATTGAAAAAGTATGCTACTAGGTAGGGCGGCCAGATCTAAATCCCAACTACCCTCATCACTAGGTCTTGTGATAGCAGTGGCTAGCAATGTTACAGTGTTCGATGCGGGCGCGCTCTGTTAGTGTCGATATCTTCATCCCTCCATCAGTGATCAAATTCTCTTGTTGCATTACATGTTAGGTGTCTCATCCAATCAGCTGCATTCCATTAGGATCATGGATCATCTGATGGTAGTAGCAAATTATACATTTTCGCTCATGTTCTTTACCTGCTGACTCATTTTCATACATCTAGATCATCTGTAGTCATTTTTTGTCTTTAAATATGCAAAAGTCATTTTTAGGGTTTTAGGTCTCATTAGGTCTAGGGTTTCATCAATAAGGTCTTGAAAATGCTCAATAATGGTCAGCAGGTGCATGAGGAGGTCAAATAAAGTCTCAGCAACAATAATTTCAATAATCGCATGCTCAATGATTGATTTTTCCTCAAAACTCTGTTTTGAGGAAAAACAGAGTTTTTATATGTTTCATGTAATAAATTTCATGTAATTTCATTTTTTCATATGTAATAATTTCAGAAGCAGCCTTGGTCACTTTGCCAAACCTCTGCTACTTCAGTTCCTACAAAAGAAACAAAATGACAAAGATATTTAGTCCATCAAAGGCAAAAATCAAGCAAACTGCCCAAAACAGAGTTTTTTTAAAGCAAGTGAAAATCAAACATTAGCAAAGTGGGTTTTCTTGAGTGAAAAATTAAAAGCCATGGCTATATAAAGTTTTTTCAAATCAAAGGAGGCTCATTTGTGTCCACAAAGTGAAGTGAGCAAGTGCATTTCAATTTTTAAAGGCCAAGAGAGCGATTTTACATTTGAAGGGTGAAAATTGGTGGCACGGTGCACCTGGGTTAGAGCGCGGTGCACACATTCAGCGCGACGCACCTGGCAGTGTTTCACAGTGCATTTTTACAACGGGCGCAGCGCACAGAGCCAGCACGGTGCACCTGTGAGGTGGCATGGCGCACAGGACTGCAAGGCCCAAAATTGCTCACAGCATCCTCCAAAATAAAAATAAAAAATCGCTAACTCCTCAATTATCCAAGTAAGTTGACATTCCTTCATGGCCAATGAATGAGTTTATCTTGGTGTTTATGGTGATTTAATGGGAAAAAATTGAAACCCTAGATCCTTGCATTACTTGTTAAAAAACACTACCTAGGGTTTACAAATTGTTGTTTTTGCTACTAAATCCCACTTCTATCATTTTCACTCCCTCACTTCATTCTCTCCCTCCCTCTTCATTTATATTTACCTATTCCCTATTCCCCATATCCCTAAAACTACTAACCCTAATCCCTAATCTCATTATCCCAAAGCCTAATTGCTATTCCTAAACCCTAACTATTATTCCCTAAACCCTTTCATTTCCCCAAAAACCTACAAACAACATCCCCAACCCGTCATACACAGTCCCCTCACAGTCCCTCATCAAATTCATATCTTTGGCAACAAATTCCTGTTGTCACTCTAAAATCTCTTCATACTCATCTAGTAAACTCAAGCATTGGCAAACATGGAGTCAGATTCTTCCTATGACAAAAATGAGGAAACAGTCACTGACTCTTTTAGAGAAATTCATGCACTGAGGAGACCTCACAAGAGTGGGAAACATAATCGGGAGGAACCTACTTCACTTGCTGAGCTGTTGGCTTGTCCTCTTGCTGTCACATGCTTCCTGTTAGCGCTTGAGATTTCACCTCAGTCTGAGAAAGGTAAACCTCAAGGCAACATCAAACCATTCAGCCCCGTAGCTAGCCCTACGGGGAAAGAGAAGGCTCTCTCCGGTCAATCTCGGTAGATCTTCAATTGATGAGATGACCAAACGGGTAATACTGATATTAGGCTAGTAAACTGATTAGAAAGATTGATTTGGGGTTTTTAATTAAATAACGGGGTTTTTCTGGGCTACATGGGCAAAATCACAGCTTGAAACAGAGAAATATAATGGACAACACAGGTTATCGACTGAGGCAAGGTAGGCAAGAAATTTAGCATCAAATCTAGATTTTAAATGGGATGGCAAGACTGGTGAGGAGCTAAGGAGGGCAAACAATAACTTTGAATCCTCCTTAAACAGTAGAAAACATTAAACATGAACAAACTTATAGGCAGAGCATGGCAGGCATGAATTCTTACCTAAACACTTCATTTGTTCAGTTAGAAATGATCATGTAGTGAAATGAAACATAACAGATTACATATGAAACAAGAGAAAAACTTATGCTAAATTATCATGCCACAGGAATCTCAGAAGTCAGAGCTGTGAAATTTCATTAAAAATCCCTGCCAAAAACTGTACATTGAAAGCTCTGTTCTCCACCAGCTCTCAGCACTCAGAAACTCTCTCCTCTCACCAAATTTTTTTTTTTTTTTATACATTAAATCAACTAAAAACAAAAAACAACAGATCGACCCCCAAAACAGGGGCGCTGTTTCAACTAAAGCCATAAAAATAGAATAGAATCCTCCATCTGCTCTTAAAGATAGAGAAACAAGAAACAAGAGGCGCCTTGTTCAATCAAGCGTTTTCACAGTTCAGAGCCGTCTTAATTCGGTCAACTGTACAGGATATGAGGCTGTTGACAGTTGCAACCGACCCTAAAGATAGCTTTGCTGTTGGCACAGAGTCGACTAAAATCTGGAAAGCCACAGTCAACAACGAGCCACTGGAGATTTTGTCATTAATGACATCGCTACCCAAACTCGACTGTGTGCCATCAGGCAAAATAGCAAAACCCGATGGTAAAAGAGCCACGTAGTTGGGATCACCATCGTTGAGAACGACATTCATGGCCACTATATCAACGGGAGCGTAAATAACGTAAGAGCCACATACATCAGTGCAGCTCTCCTGGAGAATAAGCATGTTACCCTGATTCGATTTCAAGTTGTTGACACGCAAACGAACCTATGAATGCCACTTTGCAAACTGCGCCCCAAATCTGGAAATGCGTTGGCCATTTTAATAAAACAACCTTTAAACTAAAATCCTATCCTTATGATGAAAACTGTACTGAAAGAGGTTTGCATGGTTGCACTCAGCGTTTAATTCAGATTTATACTGTGCCACTCATCGATTTCCAACACATCCAACCACATGCTATATGGTAGCATCGGCAATAGCTCACAGTCCGTCTTCTAAGAGCCACATCGCCCACAAAATCTCCAAAGGATCAATCGCTGGCGAAAATCATGGAACGGAATCCCGTCTGTCTCAGGCTCCCCGTGATCTGAAACTCATCATCTGTTTACATTGAAAGTGACTTTCTTGGTATAGAGTTGTGCAGAGGAGGGGCGCTACTCCATTTTCGGGCCAAGCATAGGACTCATCTGGTAATACTTGCGACAATTTTGCCGCACTCTGTCCAGAACCATACGCACACACCTTCGCACTACCATCCAGAAGAGTAATAGTATAGAGACGGAAATACACATGAATAAATTTGATTTGCAGAATGCCCACAAAGGAATAATTCTAGTTTTAACAGTGAAGCTCGATACATCTAATGAGAACCCTGCAAACCTGTGTAAATTAAAACAAACTGAGAGCGACTACCACCATAGTGCCAAAAGGAATGGCAGCCAGAGAACCATAGAATGATGTTTCAGTACAAATCCAATGCCAAAGCGAAGAGAGATGCCGTAAGAACCATTGGCTTTGTCCAGCGCTTGCCATCATTTACAATTGAGCGAACTCGGGTAGCATATGAAAGAAAATTATGGGTCTCATCCATAATGGATTCCGCTGGGGATATATTTGCAAACATTAATGTTTTGGCATCGCCATCAAGTGCATCACTCATAAGCATCGTGAGCTTGTGATTTCTGTATGCCGCCCTCAGAAGCCAGTGCACTAATAACATCCCCCAGGGCTGAAAGAGACCGATTGATATTTTGAGCCACTTTCATTTGATTGCCTGTTGATCCTGTTATTTTATGTTAACTTAATGAAGACATCAACTTGCAATACTTTACAAGGCCCACGGAACCTGAAAAGATCGGTAAGGCATTGATTAAGGATTGATAATTCAATTACATCAGTGCTGTTGTGAACTAAGCATGACTCGGCATGATAAATCTCATTTTCATCGAGTACTGCAACCTCTGTCTCACAAACAGAACAACAAACTGGCTTGAAAACTTCATCTCTTAATTTTTCATTTGCATCTTCAGGCAACTTTGCACAGTATTTATAGATAAGACTGACACTGGAATCACAGGTGACGGTAGCTCCAGATGATGAAACACGATAAACATTTGTTTCAACAGAACTTTGCTCTTGAATACAAGGTATATGATTTAGGTTGCTATTCACAGTCGTCTCCTTCATTGATTCCTCACTCCTGATTATCTCATATAATAGCTTTTGTTGCTTCTCATTACCTCTCTCAAGAAGAAGGATAAAATTTGATTTGTTTTGACGAACACGCCCACGAGATTGAATAAAGCTCCTTACTGTTTTTGGCAAATCAAAACGAATGACACAGCTACAATTTCGCACATCAATGTCTTCTTTAACAACATCGGTGGCTACCAAGACATTCACCTTGCTATGCTCCTCCATTTGAATATTGGTAGATCCACCTTGGTCCCATCTGAGTTGCAACACATTTCATTGTCGCAGGAGGATAAGAACAGGCATAATTGCAGTGAGGGCAGCAATTTCAAGAATTGATGTACCATTCAAGTTGCTGACAAAATCTTTCTTAATCTGCTTGTGAGGATTGAGGCAAGTACTGTAGGACTCCATTGATATATTATGAAAAGTGAATATTCTGAATTGTGCTTGTGCAGGGATAGGAGCTTGAAGTCGCTGCTGCCTTTTGAAGAGCTGGAGAATAAATTACATAATCTAAAACACATTTAATGATTTCTTCTTCAAAACAGGGTTTTGAAGAAGAATCAATCTCTGACATGAGACAGAGTCTAACACTTCCAACATCAATCTTGTTTCCAATTTTGTGAGATGGTGGCAAGAGCTAAATACCATCATGAGCTTGCCCGACTGTTTGTACTCCACCTTCACAATGGTCAGGTCAATTTGGCAGGTGTGACATTCACCTTGACACCTGAGACTATATCTTAAGCAACCGGTATTTCAAATGTCGGTGAGCAATGGAATAAGGGGCAGCTAGTAGACAGGGAACATTATGAGCCTTATATCAAGGCTGGTTTTCAGAGGCAGATTAGAAGATTTTTCCCTTTCAGGTACCTTCAGGATACATATACACCCTTAATGAAACTCATAATTAAATATTTTAGCTGTGAGGGCAGATTTTCTCGCCTGTATGCCTACCGCATCAGATTATTGATGCACTTCACTAGGGTGAGAATGATGAATCTCCCATATTTTATTTGCCGGAATATTGAGAAGATGAACACCTTGGGGCAAAGGAAGCCTCCTCATCAGCAGCATAACAACATCTATCACTTTGCACTCATCAAAATTGTGGTCTTGCATCAGCTTAGTCTACTGAATGTTTCATGGGAGAATTTCATTGCACATGAGGTCTTTACAGGTCCACAAGTTCCCCCATCAGTTTTTCATGAGGTAGGAGAGCCTTCACATCAACAAGAGGTGCATGAGACACAAACCACCAGTGTGCCAGTGTTTGTTACATATCAAAAAGGCACTAGGCAATTGTTTGTATCAGCAAAACGAGCACTATCTCCACCCGGGGTGGAAGGGGTCTCGTTTCCTTCAACAGAAAAGCAGGTACAAGACAAGGGTAAGCAGCCATTACATGATGAGGGGCCTTCAGGAGGACAAGAGACATATTTCATTCTTATTCAGGATGATGACACCGATTTGGGCTCCCAAAGCTCAAAGCTCAAGGAGATCATTCAGGAACAGCAAGCTGACATTCATGATTTGTCTCTCAATCTAGAAAGAGCCAAGTGGATAATCAAATATCTGGAGCAAAGGAACAAACAGTTAGAGGATCAACAAACCATCATGGAGCTCCAAAACATAAGAGAAAACCGGCAAGCTGCCAAGAGTAGGAAAATCAAGTTGACACCACTTGAACAAGAAATTGAAGCTGATCATGAATCTTGGCTTGAGAGAGAAAATATGCACTTGGAAAGGATGCTAGAGAAGGCCAATAGGGAGAAAAAGATGTTGAGGCACATGGCCTACCACTACTTGGTGAGAAATAAGGTGTGCAAAGCAAGAATCAGGATTTTGAAGGCTAAGTTGAAGAAAGCATCGAGGAAGTGAAAATAGCAAGATCGACTCCAGATCTTGGTTGAGGCTTCCTTAGCCCAACACAGAACTTGATGAAGGACACTCAGCCTAAATTTCAAGAAATTTGGGAAACTTTTTGCAAATTTTGAATTTTTGGCCAAAAAAACAGGTTTTTCTGCCTAGTTCGCGCTTTTGCTAGAGACCTCATTTTGAGGAAAACTCAGCATTTTTGGATTCCTCATGGAAAAATGTGAATTCCCTCACATGAACAAGAAATTTTGATAGGTTTTGAGCTTCCAAAAAGGTCAACAACACCCCAAAAATGACCTTTTTGCCCCTTTTTGGCCACATAGGAAGCAGTGTTGGGAGAAATCATTTTTGGAGGGGCAAATGGAGACCAAATTTAGAAATGCCACTTTTTCTGGAAAGTAGATAGGAAGAAATTTCCAACAAGCCCACTTGCAGAAAAATTGGTGCATGGGAAGGCCTCCAAAAGCAGCTCTACAGTAGCATGGTGCACAGGGACAAGAGCGCGACGCACAGGATGAAATTTTGTTATTTTGGTCGAAAAACTCTGTTTTTTCGCCTAGTTTCTTCACAGTTTGACTTTTCTCTTTCTAAAATTCAAACTCATGATATAATTTGATGTGAATTGATGGATTTTGATGTAAATATGTTAAATTTTCACTCATAGAGGTAGATTCATCCATGAAAAGGTAGTTTGCAAATGAATGAATCAGTTTCCTAGTTTTTAGAGGCAAGTTGTTCCACTGCCTACTTTTTAGTTCTTAGTTTAGATCTTGTTGAAACAGATCCTAAACTTATGAGGTCGACCCCTAAAGGCTAGGATGAGTTTTTTATTGCCTATATCTACTATTTTTTCAGTCATTGGCAAAGGTTTGACTTTTGGGAAAGCTTGGAGATTTTTTGTACACTTATTTCAATAGTTTGGCAAAGGAATAGACCAGGGTTTGCAGCACTTTATGGTATCCTTGTGGAAAATTGATTTGGTATTTTGTTTCCTTCTGTAATTGCAAGTTTACATGTGTTTTATGTATGCCATCATATTCTCTCTTTTCATCTTAACTAAATGAAACAGGGATAAAGGTAGAATTCATTGAATTGCAGTGCTCTACGTAGGGTTTTGTTTAGTTATTTATGTTTTCAGTTGTTTGAAGAGGATCCCTGAGACTTTCATGCCCTCTTCAACTCCTCACCAGTATAAAAGCTCTCCATATCACTCAATTTGAAGTACTAAGTCATTTGCCTACCTCGCCCCATAGAGATATCTACAAAACTGAGCCCATTCCCCGGACCCAAATCTGCCTTTCACATTTGAGCCAAAAAAATATCATCAAATTCAATCAAATTCTTCTGAAAATATACCTAGCCTAGAATTAGTCCTTACATCAGTCATCTCAAGCCTCATTGATCATATTTTACTGAGATTGACAAGGAGAGAGCCCTCTCTCAACCTGGTAGGGCTAGCTACCAGGTTAAGCGTGGTTTGATGTTACCTTAGATTCTACCTTTCTTAGCCTGAGGTAGATTTAGGCCCTAACATAGTGGCGACTCCACTGGGAATCAGATTATTTATTTGTTAGTGTTCTTTGTTTTATAAACTACAGACGGAGCCTGAAGTTATGCCAGGTAGCCTTCGAACTGCACATTGCTTTGCGAGTGCATAAGTAGATAAAAGCTGCTTCAGTCAATCTCCGGTCTAGTCTTATAAACTGAACATCTGACTTGCAAATTGCCCCAGTACATCAGATAATTCTAGACTTTTGGATGATGAGTTTAGAATTTGATAGGCTGAACAAGTTGATAATGTCCATTTGATTTTTGGGAATAATTCAACACACTGGCTTCCAGAAGATACACCAGAGCAAATCCTGATCCTGATCCACCTCCCGTGTATGAAAATCCAAATCTTATTCTAAGAATTTTTCGCCAAGAAAGTTTTGTGATTCCTGTGTTTAGATCTCATTCATGCCCGGTTGTTTTTGAATATCTTGAGTTTGACAAACATTTTGATCTATCGTTGTTTGAAACTAAGTCTGAAAGTGTTGTTGGTTCTACTGTCCTAAATCCAGAGTTTGTCAAAGATCTTGAAACTGAAAAGGCTAATAAATCAATTGATGATTATATCTTGAAACTTCAAACTTCCATTGTGGCTACAAACATTCCTGAATTCTTAGAGTCTACATCTGCAACTCTTGGGTCATCTGCTATTGCATCTAGTTCAGAAATTCCTACCGAACCTGCTTTCACTCCCATCATTCCCGTACAACCTTCCATCTCTGATCAGAAATCTGCAGTGTTGTCACCTCCATCCACTCCTTCTACACCTTAAACATCAAAAATTTCTTCACCGCCTTCAACACCTCATACACCGGCCACATCAGTTGCCCCAACTCCTCCTACATCCCCAAGGCTAGTCGTAAATCCACCTAGAGCAATGGTTGCTAGATATGCACCTCTTGTTATGCCTCAAAACTTGGATAACATGCCTGCTGATTATCAAAGCAAAATTTCATTTTTTGACGGTACCCCTCAAGGTATCATAGCTCAGTGACATGTTGATCAAATGGCTGATTTATTTGATCTCCATGAGATCGATGCAGAGAATGTAACAATGAGATTGTTTGTGCAAACTTTTGGTGTTGAGGTCAGAAAGTGGTTTAGAGCATTGCCGACTAGAACAATCAATTCATTGGAGGCACTTCAAAGGCAATTTTTGGATCGTTGGGAAGTAAAGAAGAATCCTCTTCAAATCCTTTCTGAATATGAGAACATTAAGAGGAATGTTGGTGAGACTGTTCAAGATTATTGTATTAGATTTAATTTTGTTTACAATGCAATTCCTGTTGATATAAAGCCACCCATGGGGCTGGCTTTAATTAAGTTTCTAGATGGTTTCGATCCTAATATGGCCTATCAATTAAGAGAAAGAGATTTGGCCACTTTGGAAGACATGTAGAAAATTGCAGTCAACGTTGAAGAAAATTTGCTTGCTAAAAGAGCTAGAACAAAGGCTGAAAAGAAAGTAACCATAAAGGAAGAGGCTTCCACTTCAGATCAAGTGCTCCGAAAGATTGAGAAGATGTTTAACAGTTTAAACATTGATAAGCTTGAAGCACAAGTCATAAATCCAAACTTTCGTGGTCAGCAGCAACAACAATTCAGAATCAAGCAATGAGAACAAAAAGCGCAAGACCAAGCGGCACAACAGTAGGTGAAGACACCCTTACAACAGAATTTTGTACATGGTCCAGAATCAGATGATAAGGTGAATGTAATTGGAGAGGAGAATCATTTCTTTACACCTGATGATATGCCAATTTTTATCACCAAAGGTGAGGAGTATTCAAAACGCCCAACTGTACAAAGGGATGAAGATTTCATTTTGGCAAATGACACAATTCTTGAAGAAGAGTCTGATGAATATTAGAGGGGATACATGAATGCTCTGATAGCCCAGTAGCGACAATATTCACTTAGGAGTAGAGATGTACCCATAAATCCAATTCAGAAGAGGAAAGAAGTGACACTGCCAAAGAATGATCCTCCCATTGTGCAGAAAAAGGGAAAGGAGACAGTTGATCCTACCACCAGAAAAACACAATTAGCAAATGAAAGATTGAATCAGCCAAGTGTATCAAAGGAGAAAACTGAAAAGAAGGATGCTTCAGCCAAAGAGGTAGAGAAAACTTCAGTTTTTAGCTTAGAAAATGAAATTGCTAAGTTAAAAGTATCAATTCCTTTGACTGAGTTGATGAAGAATAGCAGCTATAAAGGCCATGTGTCAAAGATTTTAAATTTAGGTCCATTATGTTAGTGTCGGTCTTGAAGCCCTCCATCAGCGATCAAAACTCTTTGCATTTGCATATGTAGGTGTCTCATCAGTGTCAATTTTTGCATCCCATTAGGCATGCCATAACCCTGATGGAGGAGCTGGTGTGTTGTACCCCTCTTGGCATTGTTGGTTCAGGTCATTTCAGTCATTAAGCTTTTTCAAGCTTGTCTCGTCTTGTCTTGAGGTGAATTTCCTAGGTCTAGGGTTTTGGTCAAAAATATTTACAAGGTCATGTGTCTGAAAGGTGAATGAGTATTCAGCAAGCCAGAGGGATGATTGTAAAAGTGTTTCTTCAAGATTTCTTATCTGGTACAGCTAATCTTCACCTTGGATTTAAAAACTCTGTTTTTAAAGCCAAGGTCATTTTTCACATTTTTGTAAATAAGTGATAAAATTTCAAAAGTCTTCAGCAAACAAAATGCAACCCTGGTCCCCTTCCCAAGATCCCTCAGATGATCTACCTGCAAAAAGAATCAAGTCAAAGCACTCAATGAGTCAAATTCAGGATAAAAGAAACCAAAAAGTCAGTGTTATAAAGTGTCAAAGAGAAAACATTAGAAAGTGGGTTTGTGAATGAAATTTTTTCAAATTGAAACTTATAAAAACCCAAATTCCCTCCTATCACTCTCATTGTGCATCCTAACGCTTGCAAGAGAGGTTTGAGAGAGTGATTGAGAGAAAGGAGCAAAAGCAGAGCGATTTCGGGCATTAGACTGGTGCGCGACCCGTCAAGTGCGCGCGACCCATCAGAGGGTTGTTTCCAGTGCAGAAAAACAACGGGCGTGACCCGTCAGAGGGGCGCAACCCGTTGGGCGTGGTGCGCGACCCGTTGAACTGTATTACTGCAAACTCCAAACAAATTTGATCAAACGCCCTCCAAGCTATCAAATCGTTTGAGGTAGGTGTTCTAAACATGGAATGGTTGCTGGTTATGAATGGTGGATGTCATGAACATGTTTAATGATCAAAATTTTGCAAGTGAAACTCCTTCATATGATTGCAATGTTGATGTTGAAAATATGCTAGGGTTTGTGTTGTTTCAAGGTGTTTTTCCCTTTGTGTTTGTTTCCCTCCTTCCCCTTTCACTCACACTTATATGTATATCTTTTTCCCATACCATTTTGTAAATGAAATGCAAACCCTCCCCTCTCCCTAATCACTAAAATGCAAACCCTACCCCTTTCCCAAAGCATCAAAAATTCAAACCCTAATTTCCCTCCACCATATGCATGTGTAAATAAAAGAAAATTTTGGTGAATATGTCAGCATATTTTGTGCATATGTTTCCCTATCTCCCCTATTAATACATGTATGCATATTCCCATGTTCACTATCATACATGTTTTTCCCATATGCAGTGATTTTTACAAATGATTTTCCAATATCCCTGATTATAAATATGTACTCCTATATGCATAATGGTTTGCAACATTTTCCTTAAAAATTCTCTGTTATATTTATATATTCCCAAATCCTTGTTAAAAGATCCCTCCCCTAACATTTCCCCCATGTCTTTTTCCCCTTGAAACAGCATAGAATTCAGCATTTTTACAGGCAGATATAGCAGTACAGTTTGTCCACTTTGCTCCTAAACTATGTCAGAAACCGAAACTTATGAGCAAAGTGATGACCATTCATCATCTATAGAGGTTGAGGTACAGAGGAGGCCTCGCAAGGGTGGTAAGGGTGGACATCATAAGCGAGAGGAGCCCATCTCTTTGGCAGAATTACAGGCTTGTCCTATGGCAGTCACTTGTTTTCAGTAAATGTCTTATTATCAGTTTTGTGAGAGGATCTCTTGGATTCAACATCACAGAGAGTTGGCCCGCCTCTTTGTTTTACATTTGCATGATGGAAATGTCAACCTTGCAGGGGTGGACTTTACATTGACACCCGAGGTGATCTCACATGCTACAGGGATACCTAATGTTGGTGAGGTGTGGCCTAAGCGCAAGATGCTAGATACTGTTCACTTTGAGCCTTATGTCCGGCCACCATTCATGAGACATTTGGCGGGTGTTTTTCCATTCAGATTTCTCCGGAGCGAGTATTCTCCCATCATGAGGCTTATTATGCACTATTTTACCTGTGAGGGCAGATTTTCACAGGTGTACTCATATCACATTCGCCTCTTGATGCACTTCACCCGAGTGAGGATGATGAACATCCCAGTTTTCTTCTTTCAGAACATTCAGAAGATGGTGCCCATGTTGCAGACGAAGACCCCGGCCCAGCAGTACAGGAGCCTATGTCATTATGGTTTGATTCATCTCATAGTCTTGCATCAATTGACTCAGCAGGGCATCTCATGGGAGGAGTTCATCTCTCGTGAGTTTTTCACAGCACCACCTTAGCCACATCCTGAGGTCATTCAGGAGGAGGGAGGACCATCTCAGCAGCCTGATATTCCGATCACTCGACATGTCAGCTCCACACCTCTGGTCACCTATCAGAAAGGCCCAAGGGCCTTATTTGTAGTAGCCAGGCGAGTACTATCTCCACAGCAGGTGGAAGGGGTCTCGCCTTCATCATCAGCTCAGCGAGTGTTATCTCCACATCAGGTGGAAAGGGCCACGCTTTCTTCATCAGCACAGGCAGCACAAAGGGGCAAGCAGCCCATGATTCATGAGGGTCCATCAGGAGTCCCAGACACTGAGGTTATTAATCTTGAGGCCAGTTCTCCTAGCCAAGAGGCAAAGGAGATCATTCAGCATCTCAGAGCTAAAAATGATGCTTTGCAGAGGAGATTTGAGGGTGCCCAATGGACCATCACTTACCTAGAACAGCGCAACAAACAGTTGGAGGAGGAGAAAGTACTTGATGAGCTATGGAGGATTCGTAGTGACCGAGTCTTGAACCGAAGAAGACCAGGTGATCCATTGCCTGCTGACCGAGAGTCTATGCTTATCCAGGTGAATGCACACTTAGAGAAGTTGTTGGCTAAGGCCAACCAAGAGAAAAAGTTGCTGAGGAATATGAAAAATCATTATTGGGCGAGGATGCATGTGTGCAAGGCCAAAATGAAAATGTTTCAAAGGTGGTTGTCCGAGGCCCTAAAGGGGAAAAGGAAGAACAATCCACTCCATATCTTGGCTGAGGCTTCACTCAAATATCATGGCACTCAATAGCCTAGCCACAACTCAAATCCCAAAAAATTTTGAGAATTTTGGGTAATTTTGGCATTTTTTGGTAATTTACAGGTTTTGGCTCTTTAACGGGTCTCATCCCCGGTGAGACCCTTTGTCATGGCAACTCCTTTTGGAAAAAACTCAGCATTTCTAGATTTTTCATGCAAAATTACATATGCCTATGGATGGACTTGAGTTTTTATGGAGTTTTGGGCCTCCAGAAGGTCAAAATACATGCAAAATTTGACTTTCTGCCCCTTTTTTGAGTTGCAGAAACCAGCCTTGGGAGAATTAAGTTTTGATAGGGAAAATGACCTCCAAATTCAAAAATTCCAGTTGGGTTGGAAAGTAGACTCACATACCTTTCCAACAAGCCCACTTTTGCTCAATTTGGCCACCTGCCAGTTCCTAAAACAGGGCTCCAAAGGGGCGCGACCCGTCAGGCAGGGGGGCGCGACCCGTCAGGCAGTTTTGTCCAGAAATGCATTGTTCAGCCCAGAAAACGCAGATTTGACTCTTTTTGACTTTTTGAGGTTAATGATGGTCCTATTTGATGTAATTGTGACACTTGTTAGACACTTTTACCCTTTTGTAACTCTTCTAGAAGATTCATTTATGAAAAGGGTAAAAATTTAATGTATGAATTGGTTTCCAAGTTTATAGAGGCAAGTTGTTTTCACTGCCTAGTTTGTAGTGCTTAGTTTAAAAGTGGTTGAAACAGCTCCTAGGATAGTGAGCTCGACCCATGGAGGCAGGGAAAGAGGTTAGACCATCTATATTATGTACTTTCTTGCTCATTTTCATGGTTGGACTCTTGAGGGAGAAGCTATCATTGTATTATTTCACTTGTATCTCTGCAATTTTTGGCTAAGGAAGACCAAGGTTTTGCAGTCATTTTTGGGATTCTTGCGGACTCATGTATTGATGGTGTGTTTCTAAATGTTCTTGTAAGTGTGTTTATGTGATCATCTCCTTTTTTTTCTTCTGCATATTAAACAAATGAAGTGTTAAAGTAAGAATTCATGCTTGCCATGCTCTGCTTTTAAATTTGTTTAATTTCTATGTTTTATACTGTTTAAGGAGAATTCAAAGTATTATTTGCTCTCCTTAGCTCCTCACCGGTCTTTTGTTGGCATTATGGTTCAAGTGTTGTCCTTGATGGCAACTCACTCAGTGGATGGTACAGGTGCTCAAAGGTTAGTACAGGTGATGGCAACTTAATCAGAAGACAGATCTCAGTACAGCATGGCAAGAAAGCTCATACACGCTGTTTCGTTAAGCCCAAGTCGCGTGTACACGCAATTTCGATTCAGAAAAAGCGCGTGTATGTGGAAAGGTTCCTTTGGTTCATGGTGGTTAGACCTTGGAAGTTGTGCCTATGATTTCGGACCATTATGTCTCGACGGGCGTGTCGATCCCTAGTTTTAAAGTTGATGGTATTGTGTTACTATGGTTTTGGCTCTTGGTATTGAGAAAGGCCTAAGGCTATATAAGGAGAAGAAGATCATTAGGCAAAGATCATCTTTCGACAAGGCATGAATATCTAAGAGAGAAAGAGATCTGATATGCAGGTTCTGAGTTGGTTGATCTGAGCTAAGGAGAGATCTCATCGGTTGATGGAGAACTAGATCTAAGGAGAGATCGGGATCAAATGGTTTGAAATGCACTATCATGTTATGGTTGATTATGCGTATTTCTAGATCTGCATATTGTCGCAATGTTACGTTCTGAGTCTAACTAATATCTGGTACAGCTGCAAGTTGAGAAAGTTTATTTTTAGATCTGTACGCAGGTTGGCTTCGGTAAAAACGCGTGTATACGCGGTTTCTGCTCATTAAAGTAGCGTATATCTTTTGAAGCTTGATTTGGGTTTACAGTGGGATCTGACTGTTATTACAGAGTTCTGTAGTCTGCTCTGTGTTCTGGTAACTGGTGATTGACAGGGTTCAGTGGTTCAGTGATTCAAAGTTGGTTGTTTTATGCTTCAATGATCTGTTGTGAAAATTGAATGAATTGTGGTCTTCAGATTGTAATGTTGTGCTTCAGGAATATCCAAGTCTGAAAATGTATGAAAAGTGATACCTGGAAGAAGGAAGATTGTAGGACAGCACCTACGTACTAGTATCTTGGCTAGTACAAAAGCAAAAGGGGGTTGGAGCTCCCTTCCAAGGAAGTTTGGAGAACGAGAGAAGGTTGAAGCCTTCTGCAGGTTGTAGCCTGCGTACTGGTATAAGGCTGCACCAGTACAAAAGATTGTAAACTGAAGTTTCATATTAAGAAAGATAGAGACAACTTGCAGCAGGTGGTTTTCACCCACATTGGGTTTCCACCTTATATCTTGGTGTTCATGTGTGTGGCTTTTTATCTGTTCTGTTATACTGCACATGTTTACTGTTAATATGATGAATAATGTCCTGATGCACTTAATTGAAGAATAAGCCAACTAAATTGTGAGTTTTCTGCTTATACGCTGTTTTACTTCGTCACAGTAGCGTGTACACGCTGGTTCACTTAACTGAAGTAGCGTATATGTTTTGGGCATTTGAAAAGTTTGATTAATCTGATAATACTGATTCACCCCCCCTCTCAGTATTATTTCCAACAATTGGTATCAGAGCAGGTCCTTCAGAGAAGCTTGATCGCTTGAAGGAAGATCATTCATCATGAGCAACTACGAGAAAGAAGCATCAATCAGGCCACCGGTTTTTGATGGAACAAATTTCAATTATTGGAAGGTAAGAGTTACTGCATATCTTCAATCTCTTGGTACAGAAGTTTGGGACATTGTAGAAAAAGGCTATGCTTTTCCTTCAGCTACTCCTACAGATCCAGATGAAAAAAGGCATATGAAACAAATGCAAAAGCAGTCGCTACCCTATTAGGAAGTATATCTCAAACAGAATTCATGAAGGTCATGCACTTCAAATCAGCAAAAGAAATATGGGACAAAATGATCACTAGCTATGAAGGAGATGAACAGGTAAAGGAAGCTAAACTTCAAACACTCAGGATTCAATATGAGACTCTCAGGATGTATAATGATGAAAGTGTGGCTAATTATTTTCTCCGGGTAGATGAGATTGTTAATTGTATGAAAAACTTGGGTGAAGAAATAAGAGAAACTATAGTAGTTCAAAAGGTTCTAAGATCTTTATCCCCCAAGTTTGAATCTAAAGTATCTGCAATAGAAGAAAAAGAAAATCTCCGTGTTCTCACTATGTCTCAGCTACATGGAATTCTAACCGCTTATGAAATGAGAAAGGGAGGTCCATCTGACAGAAGGGAAGCTGCTTTTAAGGCATCAGGAAAAGAAGATTACTATGAAGCAAGCCATGTTCCAGAAGAAGAGGAAGAAGAATCAAATTTTGTCAGAAATCTTCAAAGGGGTTCTGGAAGGTTCAGAGGTAAGCTACCTTTCAAATGTTTTGCTTGTGGGAAAGTAGGTCATTATGCTGCAAAATGTCCTTATAAGGATAAAGGAAAAGAACCTGCTAGATGGAACAAGAAACAAAGTGCAAATAGGAAAAGCTACTACACCCATGAAGATAGTGATGGCTTATCAAACAGTGATGAAGATGAACAAGGTAATAAATATAAGCTGTTAATGGCATTTGAAGATGATGATTATGAGGATGCTATAGATGTGGATAATCTCTATAATGAAATCACTAGACTCAAGAGAAGCATAGAAGAAAGGAATGTGATTATTGATACTTTGCAATTTCAAATTGATGAAAAGGAAAAACATCTTGAAAAACTAGAAGGTGAAATTGTTGGTCTCAGAAAAGAAATTGAGAAAACAAAAACTATTAATCTTAAATTTGTCAAAGGATCTGAAACCTTGGATGAGATTATTAGTGTGCAGCGGTCTCCTCTAAACAAAACAGGTTTGGGCTATAATGGAGAAACCTCTCAAGCATCCACCTCAAAAAGTTATCTTGATGCAGCAAGAGGAAATGAGCGGAAGAACAATGAAGATAATCAGGTAAAGCAGGGACGAGTTACAAACAGAAACTATCAGGGACAATCCTCCTTAAGGATGAACAAAAGCTACAACCAACCACAGGTAAAATCTTCTCAGTTTGGCTCAAGAATAGATGAAAATAGAAATTACAATCAGTTGGCTGGTAGATTCAATAACCGCAGAAGCTTCTTCAATGGACAATGCTTTTCTTGCCACAACTTTGGTCACAGAGCAGCTCAATGTGTTGCATATAAAACAATCATGACTAGGGAAGCTCAAAAACAAAGAAGTATGACAGGGATTACAAAAAGGACCTATAACAACTTTTCGGTGCTTGAAAATGAAGTTGAATGTTCTATTTGCAATAATTTTGGTCATAAAGACTCTGAATGCAGGAGCAGGTTTCAGGAGAAAAAGGAACAAGCCACAAGCACCAAAACATGGAGAATAAAGGAACCTCAAACAGAAAGATGTGGGATAGCATTTTATGCAGAAGGACAGGAAAATCTATGGTACATTGACAGTGGATGTTCGAAACATATGACAGGTGATAAAGAAAAACTTGAATCTTATTCTACTTTAGAAAAGGGAAAGAAAGTCTCTTTTGGAAATGATACTCCTGCTACTATAAAAGGAAAAGGTATTGCTCCTTTAAAAGAAAAGGTCAAGGCTGGAAATGTTTTGTATGTTGATGGATTGAAACATAATCTTCTAAGTGTCAGCCAGATGTGTGATCAAAAAACAGAGGTTATTTTCAGATCGAATGGATGTCTTGTTCGTGATCTTGATACAGGTAAAACAGTTCTCAAAGGCAAAAGAACTCCAAATAATCTGTACATATTTGAAGAAGAACAACAACAATGCTATCTTAGCAAGGATGAAGAGCACTGGTTATGGCATCGAAGGTTGGGACATCTAAGCTTCTCACAAATAAGGAAAGCATGCAAATATCAGGCAGTTCGCGATCTTCCAGATATCAAAATTCCAGACAACACCATATGCAAATCTTGTCAGTTTGGAAAGCAGACCAGAACTAACTTTCCAGAGAAGGAAGGGTCAGCTAGCTTGCCTCTTGAGCTAGTCCATACAGATGTATGTGGTCCATTTAGGAAAAGGTCACCTCGAGGAGAAGAATATCTGATATTATTCATTGATGATTTCTCAAGGTTTGTTTGGTTAGGGCTTATGAAGCACAAAGATGAAGCATTCGAAAAATTCAAATCCTTCAAAGCATTGGCCGAAAATGAATCAGGACACAAAATCAAGTGCCTCAGATCTGACAGAGGTGGGGAGTTCACATCAAATGAATTTTTTGATTTCTGCGATGAACATGGGATAAGAAGAGAATTCTCTACAGCTAGAACTCCTCAGCAAAATGGGGTTGTGGAAAGAATGAACAGAACTATCCAACAAATGGCTCGTGCTATGCTCGATGAATCAGGTACTCCTGCAACCTTCTGGGGAGAAGCCGCACATGCTGCTGTTATCATTCTTAACAAAACAAATGTCCGAGTAAACAGCACTCAAACACCTCATGAGCTTTGGAGTGGTAAAACTCCTTCCGTGAAGCATTTCAAAATCTTTGGGAGCAAATGTTATATTAAGAACACTGATGAGCAACTTGGCAAACTTGAACCTAGAGCAGATGAGGGCATTCTTCTTGGTTATTCTCCACATAGCAAAGCATACAAGTGCTACAATAAAAGACTTGGCAGAATTGTTGACAGTATTGATATAGTGGTTGATGAGAAGGGATATATTCCTAGGCAAGTTCATCATGAAGAAGATGAAGGTTACTCTCAAAGGCGAAATGATGAAGAAGAAGAACCTCAAGAAGAAGAAGAATCTCAAGAAGAACCAGAGGAGCAGACAAGAATAGAAGAAAAGACTCCATCCAGATATGTCCAAAAGAATCATCCAGAAACTCAGATTGTGGGGCAGAAAGAAGCAGGAGTACAAACAAGAAGGACACTTGCAGAAGCTTCAAGCTACTTGGCTCTACTCTCCTCCATTGAACCACAAAATGTGAAAGAAGCATGCAAAGATGAATGTTGGGTCAAAGCAATGGATGAAGAACTTGAGCAAATCGAAAGGAACAACACTTGGGAATTGGTTCCTAGACCAAAAGATAAGAATGTAATAGGAACAAAATGGGTCTTCAAGAATAAGTTAAATGAAAATGGAGAAGTAATTAGAAACAAGGCCAGACTTGTTTGTAAAGGGTATGCACAGCAAGAAGGAATAGATTTTGAAGAGACCTTTGCTCCTGTGGCAAGACTAGAGGCCATCCGAATGTTCCTTGCTCTCTCAAGCTTTCAAAACTTCAAGGTATTTCAAATGGACGTGAAATCAGCCTTCCTGAATGGAGACTTAGAAGAAGAAGTATATATTGAGCAGCCAGATGGGTTCATTCTTGGGAATGATCCAAACCTTGTATGCAGATTGAAAAAGGCTCTCTATGGGCTCAAACAAGCCCCAAGGGCTTGGTACTATCGGTTGGACAAATATCTTCACCAACAAGGCTTTTCAAAAGGATCAGCAGATAGCAATCTCTATATAAAAGTTGAAAATAACAAATTGCTAATTCTTGTTGTTTATGTAGATGATATTATTTTTGGCAGCAATGAAGAAACTATGAGTCAAAACTTTGCCTTGGTTATGCAGAAAGAGTTCGAAATGTCACTTCTTGGAGAATTGACATATTTTCTTGGATTGCAAATCCAACAAAATGAAGGAGGTATCTTCTTGTCTCAAACCAAATACCTCAAGCAGATCTTGAAGAAGTATGGCATGGAAGAGTCAAAACCAGTATGTACACCCATGGTTACAGGATGCAGCCTCAGTGCAAATGATGAATCAGCAGCAGTTCACCAACCCACTTATAGATCCATGATTGGGAGTTTGCTTTATTTGGCAGGTACTCGACCAGATATTACACATGCAGTAGGGATGGTTGGAAGATTTCAAGCCAACCCAAAGGAAACTCATCTTCAGGCAGTCAAAAGAATCTTCAAATATCTTCAAGGGACCCAAAACTATGGCTTATGGTATCCTAGAAATACAGATCTCACTCTTCATGCTTACACAGATGCAGATTGGGCTGGAAGTGTGGATGATAGGAAAAGCACAAGTGGAGGTGCTTTCTTCATGGGTTCCAGATTAGTATCTTGGTTCAGCAAGAAACAAAGTTCGATTGCCTTATCTACAGCTGAAGCAGAATATGTGGCTGCAGCATCTTGTTGCACACAACTTCTTTGGATGATGCAGACCTTGCAGGACTTTCAAATCACTTGCACTCCACCTGTCTCTATCTTATGTGATAATACAAGTGCAATCAGCATTTCAAAGAATCCAGTCATGCACTCAAAGACCAAGCACATACCAATCAAGTACCATTTTCTTCGGGAACAAGTGCTTGAGCAGAAGGTCAAGTTGGAGTATGTTCCTTCTAAGGAGCAAGTTGCTGATATTCTCACAAAACCACTGCCCAGGGAAACTTTTGAATATCTCAGACAAAAGCTGGGAGTAGTTGATGCTTCATCCTGTTGTTGAAATTTGTTTGTTCTACAGAAAAGTTGGTATACGCAGGTTACGGAAGGGATATGAGCGTATACACGCGGATTTATGTTGAGTAAGTCGCGTGTATGCTGGACGCTTGTTGCAGAAAGAATATCCGCGTACATACGCTGCTTTATACAGGATAAAACGCGTATATGAAGTTCTGAACAGCAAAGGAAAACTCTGAAGTTCTGAACAGCAATAGGAATGTCAGAAGTATTCAGGCACAGTTTCAGGGAGTGCAACAGGCACAGGTTCAGGGGGAGCAGCTCAAAAGTCTCATAAAGCATTGTTGGCATTCAGATGTTTTGGTTGATTGGTTTAAGAAGGAGCTCAGAAAGAAATTCTCGTTGCTGATCTAACAAGATGTTTATCAGATGCTGCTGGTGTCTTTCCTAAGTCTTGGTCTAGATCTGTTGTCTCTATGTCATGTATCTCTCTTGTCTCTTTTATGGTGTCAAGGTCATGTAACGGCCTTTGTTGGTTTCCCCACTATGCCTGGGATGAATGATGAAATGTTCATGTATTATCATGGTTAGGTGGATGAGTCAATATTGATGTATCCCCACTTGGTTGGGTGGATGAGTCATTTTTTTTTGTATATCCTCGCTTAGTTGAGAAATGGATGTATGTATGAGTCTTTGGTTATAGGAAGGTCTTTTATGATGTATAGAGTCATGTTCTTCTTGAAGAACATCTTTTGCAGATCTTGCCTACAGTCAAGGGGAGCATGAACAACACTTGGTGAGCAGGATGGATAGATTGGTACTCTTTGGCATTCACAAAGGGGGAGCACACTTGGAGATTTCAGCATGTACTCAGGGGGAGTATGGACAGCAGTATGGACAGCAGAAGGATTACCAAGGAAGAGAATATCTTGGTCCTCCCTTTGCCCTTGATGTCAAAGGGGGAGAGTGACTTGGTGTGGTGGTTGCCATCAAGTCCAAAGGGGGAGATTGTTGGCATTATGGTTCAAGTGTTGTCCTTGATGGCAACTCACTCAGTGGATGGTACAGGTGCTCAAAGGTTAGTACAGGTGATGGCAGCTTAATCAGAAGACAGATCTCAGTACAGCATGGCAAGAAAGCTCATACACGCTGTTTCGTTAAGCCCAAGTCGCGTGTACACGCAATTTCGATTCAGAAAAAGCGCGTGTATGTGGAAAGGTTCCTTTGGTTCATGGTGGTTAGACCTTGGAAGTTGTGCCTATGATTTCGGACCATTATGTCTCGACGGGCGTGTCGATCCCTAGTTTTAAAGTTGATGGTATTGTGTTACTATGGTTTTGGCTCTTGGTATTGAGAAAGGCCTAAGGCTATATAAGGAGAAGAAGATCATTAGGCAAAGATCATCTTTCGACAAGGCATGAATATCTAAGAGAGAAAGAGATCTGATATGCAGGTTCTGAGTTGGTTGATCTGAGCTAAGGAGAGATCTCATCGGTTGATGGAGAACTAGATCTAAGGAGAGATCGGGATCAAATGGTTTGAAATGCACTATCATGTTATGGTTGATTATGCGTATTTCTAGATCTGCATATTGTCGCAATGTTACGTTCTGAGTCTAACTAATATCTGGTACAGCTGCAAGTTGAGAAAGTTTATTTTTAGATCTGTACGCAGGTTGGCTTCGGTAAAAACGCGTGTATACGCGGTTTCTGCTCATTAAAGTAGCGTATATCTTTTGAAGCTTGATTTGGGTTTACAGTGGGATCTGACTGTTATTACAGAGTTCTGTAGTCTGCTCTGTGTTCTGGTAACTGGTGATTGACAGGGTTCAGTGGTTCAGTGATTCAAAGTTGGTTGTTTTATGCTTCAATGATCTGTTGTGAAAATTGAATGAATTGTGGTCTTCAGATTGTAATGTTGTGCTTCAGGAATATCCAAGTCTGAAAATGTATGAAAAGTGATACCTGGAAGAAGGAAGATTGTAGGACAGCACCTACGTACTAGTATCTTGGCTAGTACAAAAGCAAAAGGGGGTTGGAGCTCCCTTCCAAGGAAGTTTGGAGAACGAGAGAAGGTTGAAGCCTTCTGCAGGTTGTAGCCTGCGTACTGGTATAAGGCTGCACCAGTACAAAAGATTGTAAACTGAAGTTTCATATTAAGAAAGATAGAGACAACTTGCAGCAGGTGGTTTTCACCCACATTGGGTTTCCACCTTATATCTTGGTGTTCATGTGTGTGGCTTTTTATCTGTTCTGTTATACTGCACATGTTTACTGTTAATATGATGAATAATGTCCTGATGCACTTAATTGAAGAATAAGCCAACTAAATTGTGAGTTTTCTGCTTATACGCTGTTTTACTTCGTCACAGTAGCGTGTACACGCTGGTTCACTTAACTGAAGTAGCGTATATGTTTTGGGCATTTGAAAAGTTTGATTAATCTGATAATACTGATTCACCCCCCCCTCTCAGTATTATTTCCAACATCTTTTCCATCCACTCACCTCAATCAAAGGCATCAATACGGTCTCCTACCTCGCCCCAAAGAACCCCCTGCAGAAACTGTGTCAAATCCCCGCACCCAAAATTGCAATTCCTCAATTTCCCACCAAAAAACCCAAAAAACCCCAAATCAACCTTTTTAATCAATTTACTAGCCTAATATCAGTGTTACCTTGTTGGTCATCTCATCCCATTGAAGATCTGCCGAGATTGACCGGAGAGAGCCTTCTCCTGCCCCGTAGGGCTAGCTACGAGGCTAAATGGTTTGATGTAGCCTTGAGGTTTACCTTTCTCAGCCTGAGGTGAAATTTCAAGCGCTAAATTACTGGTGACCATATTGGGGAGAACATCTAAATCCTCTGCTCATTGACGTGTTATTTCATAAGTCTTAGACGGAGCCTGAAGTTACGCCAGGTAGCCTTCGAAAACGCTCTTGTTTTACATCAGCGCAAGTAGATAAACGCTGCTTCAGTCTATCTCCGTGAGCTTGTGAACATAGCGCTTCATTGACATCCTATCCCAGTATAATTTTTAACTCTGAGCCGGGGATGATAGGTTGAGAGTTTTCAAAGGCTGAACGGTTTTTCTTTCCTAGTCTTTTGAGAAAAACAAGCTGGCTACAGATCCTAGACCCATTTCCAGATCTCATTCATGCCCAGCTATTTTTGATTATCTCGATTCTCTAGTCCTTGACCCTGACTTTGCAGCTGCTATTGAATTTGAGAAACATAACAAATTGGTCGAAAATTTCATCTTAAGACATCTTCAAACACATATTCAAGCTACTACTCTTGCTGATTTTGTTGAGAATATCTCTGATCACATTGGATCTACTATCACGGCTCACGAAGAATCTTATCCTCCTTATGTTTCGGTTTCACCTATAATCACCTATCCCGAATCAACAGTCAGTTCTCCTCCTTCTTCTCCTACTCCTCCGACTCCCCCAACTCCACAAACTACACCTCCTCTTGTTATAATTCCTACTATCACAACTCCTCCTCCTCATACTCATCCTACTCCCCCTCCTAGAGCAATGGCTGCTCGGTTTGCCCCACTGGTTTTGCCTGCAAATCTTCATGATATGCCAGCCGATTATCAAAGTAAAATCCCCATGTTTGATGGCACTCCACAAAGTATTACCGCTCAGCAGCATATCGACAAAATGACCACTTTCTTTGATCTATATGAGTTGGATGAGGAAGATGTTACCATGCGGTTGTTCGTGCAAACATTTGCGGGAGAAGTTAGAAAATGGTTCAGAGGGTTGACAGCTAACAGCATTACTACTTTGGAAGCACTTCAGAATCAGTTTTTAGATCGGTGGGAAATCAGAAAGGATCCGCTTCAAATTAATGCTGAATACAACAACCTCAAGCGTAATCTGGGTGAGTCTGTTCAAGAATACATAATCAGGTTCAATACAGTTTATAATGCTATTCCCGATGATTTGAGGCCATCTAGAAAATCAGCACTTCTTAAGTTCCCGGATGGTTTTGATCCGGAGATGGCGTATTCATTGAGAGACAGAGATCCCCCTACCTTGGAGGAAATGCAGAAAATTGCTGTCAGCGTTGAGGCAAATTTAAACGACAAAAGGGCAAGGATGAAGGCAGAAAAGCGAGTCACAATCAAAGAGGAAGCATCCACTTCAAATCAGTTACATCGTGATGTTGAACAGATAACGAGGGCACTTGAAAAGATTACTATTGACAAGCCAGAGCCTCAGATTCGTAATCCCAATTTCAGAGGTCAACAGCAGCAACAATATGGGATCAAGCAACGTGAAATGAAGGCACAAGAGACATCAGCTCAGCAGCAAATGAAACCACCTTTTCGGCAGAATTTTGTTAGCCAAGAATCTGAAGATGAAGGTGATAATGTTGGAGAGGAAAATCACTTCTTCACTCCTAATGATATGCCCACATATATCACGGAAGAACATGAGTTGGTGAGTAATTTCGTCTTTCCCCAAGATGAGCATTATATTTTGTCAAACGATGCAATGCTTGAAGAAGAATCTGAAGAGTATCAAAGAGGGTACTTGAATGCTTTATCAGCTCAGCAAGGACAGCAAAGGCAATTGAGAAGCCGAGTTATTCCTATAAATCCCGTGCAGAAAAAGAAAGACATTGCAGCAAAGAATGATTCGGTTTCCTCAAAAGGTAAAGATATAGTCAGTCCATCAACAACTCAATCATCACCAGCAGCAAAGATAGATCAGCTATCAAATGCACCGAAGGATAAAGCCGAAAAAAGAGATAATCCAGCAAAAGAAGGTGAGAAGCTTCCAGTTTTCAGTTTGGAGAATGAGATTGCAAAGTTGAAAATATCTATTCCCTTGACGGAGGTCATGAAGAACAACACTTACCGAGGCCAAATTTCCAAATTGCTGAATTTCGATCCAATGCTAGACATGGTAAATGTACAAGATGATCAGTCGGAGTTGATTTTTGGGCCAGCTTTAAATGGTGAATCTCCCGAAAGTGATGGTCCTCCATTTTATATCAGTTTGCGTTTGCATGAGTTTGTGTTGCACAATGCCATGTTTGACTCGGGAGCTTCGCATAATTTGATGTCGAAAACAATCATGGAGAAGCTGGGACTTGACATCACAAGGAAGTATCATGATTTGTATTCGTTTGATTCCAGCCGGGTAAGATGTATCGGTTTGATTAAAGAATTGGTGGTGAGTCTAGATCAAATTCCAGCCAAGAATGTTTTGATGGATGTGGTGGTGGCAGATATTCCTCCACGGTTTGGCATGTTGCTGTCGAGATCATGGGGAGCCAAGCTCAAAGGTACACTTCAGCTTGATTTTTCATATGCCACAATTCCAGTTTTCGGTCAAATGAGGAAATTATATCGGGAACAAAAGATGAAATACATGATCACTAGTAAGGAAAAGCCCGTCAATCATCCTATAAATTATGTACAAACAGATTTAGAATCCTTTGTTTTGTTTGCTGATAATTTCAATGAGGTAGATAGTCAGTTAGTTCAAGTAGAAGATATACCGGATATTTCAGAAAATTTCAGGGAAGTTTTGAGAAAGGAAAGTGAAGAAAGGTCTGCTGTCATAAGGCCAATTGCTGAAACAAATGGGCAGCAAGCAGAACATGAATCAAAATCAGATTTTCAGCACTTAGAAGATGATGAGGATGGTCTTTGGACCATGGATTTTGATGGTGCAGTGGGCAGCGATGGTGCTGGTATAGGTGTGTGGATTCGAAGTCCATTTTCAGCCCAAAATCAAGTTCCAAGCAAGGTACGTGTATGTTCTTATAAATTGGCATTTGATTGTTCAAATAATGAGGCGGAATATGAGGCTCTTATTGCTGGTATGAAAATCCTTCGGAAGTTGAAGGCAAAGAAGATAGCGGTATATGGCGACTCCGAGTTAGTTATCAAGCAAGTGAAAGGTGAATTTCAGGCCAAACATCCTCGTATGCGAGCATATCGGAATGCTGTCTTAGATATTTTAAAGAGGTTTTTTGAACATACTTTGACATGTGTGCCCCGGATTCAAAATGGTGTTGCGGATGCATTGGCTAAGGCAGTAAGTAATCTGAAAATTCCCATGAATTCCAACAATAAGTTTGAGATATATGTGAAGCATCGTCCTACAGTTCCAGATAATCAAAGGTGTTGGAAAGTTTTCCAAGATGATGAGGAAATCAAAGATTTTCTGCAAGTTGAGGGTAAATTCGAAGACATTTCAATAGACACGGAAGCTGAAGGAGTAAATCAGATGGATGTGTTGCAGCTTAAGGACAATTACATTCCTAAAGGATTGATTCCTTTGGAAGAATTGTTCGATCAAGATGACGTGGCTCGCAAGCCAACTTTGAGGCCAACGGACGAAGGAGTTGAAGATGTAAATCTTGGGACAACTGCGAATCCAAAGATGGTGAAACTTTCAAAAGCATTGCCGTCTAAGGTAAAGCAAGAGTATATCAGATTATTGTCTCTGTATTCTAATGTTTTTGCATGGGATTATTCAGATTTGAAAACTTATGACACAAGTGTCATTCAGCATACCATTCCCATAAAGCCAAATCAAAAGCCTTTCCGGCAAAAGTTGAGAAGAATTAATCCTAAATTGCTACCATTAATTGAGAAGGAAGTCAACAGGTTATATAAGTCCGGAATCATAGTGCCAATCCGGTTTTCTGATTGGATTTCAAACTTGGTGCCCGTGAGAAAGAAGACCGGTGAGATTCTTTTGTGCATAGACTTCAGAAATCTGAACAAGGTGTCATTAAAGGACAATTATCCGCTGCCCAAAATGGACCACATATTGCAGCGGGTTATGGGGGCATCTAGAATGTCATTGCTTGATGGTTACTCCGGATATAATCATATTTTGGTGCACGAAGATGACCGTGACAAGACAACATTTACTACTCCATGGGGTACATTTCATTATGCCAAGATGCCGTTTGGATTGAAGAACGCGGGTGCCACATTTCAGCGGGCAATGGACATGGCCTTTGAAAATGAGAAAGATGTCTTTTTAGTTGTTTATCTTGATGATCTGACCGTGTTTTCTAAATCAGATGAAGAGAATTTGTTTCATTTGACTAAGGTGTTTCAAAGGTGCAGAAAATATGGCATCTCCTTGAATCCGAAAAAGAGTCTTTTTGCTATGAGCGAAGGCAAGCTACTGGGCCATATCATTTCTAAAGACGTCATTCGTATAGATCCTGCACAAATGGAAGCAATCCAGCAATTGGAGTAGCCCCGTAGCAAGAAAGAAATTCAGTCCTCCAATGGTAAATTGAATTTTCTGCGTCGTTTCATCCCCAATCTTGCTGAACATCTTAGAGAGATAACCAATATGCTCAAGAAGGGCAGCGAGCTCAAATGGAACGAAGAGGCGGTGAAATCTTTTAATTTGATAAAGGTAATCTTATCTTCAGCCCCAACTTTGATCAGCCCAGATTATACACAGGATTTCATTTTGTTTTCATTTGCCTCTGAGCATACATTGGCAGCCGTGTTAATGCAAAAGAGAGATGGAGTTGAGAGACCCATAGCTTTTTTCAGCAGCATCATAAGAGACGGAGCGTTGAATTATAATATCATTGAGAAGCAAGCATTGGCGCTGATCAAAGCTTTGAAAGATTTCCGGGTTTACATACTGAATTCTCATATTTTAGCATATGTTCCTAATGCAGCTGTTAAGGATGTTTTAGTGCAAACGGAACCGGAAGGAAGAAGGGGTAAGTGGATCGCTGCACTATTAGAGTATGATGTAGAAATTAAGCCTACCAAGTTGATTAAAGGTCAAGGTCTAGCTAAGTTGATGGCTGAAACAAATCTTCACGTCCTTGATATCAATTTGATTGCTGCTTTGTACGATGAAGAGGAAAAAAATTCAGTTCTACAGGTGTCTGATATCTTTGTGTCTTCTCCTTGGTATGTTGATATAGTTTATGTGCTTCAAAATTTATCTTCACCTCCTAGAATGCCTAGAAATAAAGCTAGAACATTGAAATTAAAGGCTACTAAATTTTGTATCATCAAATCTGCACTTTATTGGAAAGATCCCGGAGGCATCTTGCTGAACTGTTTGGTCGAAGAAGAAGCTAAGACAACAGTAGATGATTTCCATAAAGGTGACTGTGGGGGTCACTTATTTTGGAACACCACGACTAATAAGATCTTGAGAGCTGGTTTCTATTGGCCTTCTTTATTTTCTGATGTGTATAAAGTGGTAAAGAACTATCATGAATGTCAAATTTTTCAAGGAAAACAGAAATTACAGCCATTGCCTCTCAAGCCGGTTGAAATCAATGCACCATTTCAGCAGTGGGGCTTGGATTTTATTGGCGAAATCCACCCAACATCTTCCGGGCAGCATCGATGGATCTTGACCGCCACAGATTACTTCACGAAATGGATTGAAGCCATTCCCACCCGGCAGGCCACGGATTCGGTAATTATTTTTTTTCTTGAAAATAATATCTTGTCACGTTTTGGCTGTCCACATAAGTTGATTACAGATAACGCAGCAGCATTCAAATCGAAGAAGTTGGTTGATTTTTGCTATAAATATAACATCAGCTTGGGGCATTCAACCGCCTACCATCCGCAAGGTAATGGGCTGGTTGAATCTTCGAATAAATCTCTACTGAACATCATAAAGAAATTGCTGGAAATAAATAAGAAGAGCTGGCACAAGAAGTTAATAAATGCATTATGGGCTGATCGGGTAAGTCAAAAGAAGTCAATTGGTATGTCACCTTTTGAACTGGTTTATGGAGTTGATGCAGTGTTTCCTACTTCACTTAGTGTTCCAGTAGCCAAGTTGTTTCAAGAAGCTAGTGGTGAGGAGGATCCTATGCAATGACGGATCAGTCAAATGATTCATTTACAGCAGACACGAGAAGAGGTTCATCAGAATTCCCTTAAGTTGCAGGAGCGCATAAAGAAAATCTATGACAAAAAGGCCAAAGCAGATGATTTTCAGATCGATGATGTTGTGTTGAGATGGGATGCCCGTAATGAAGACAAAGGGAAGCATGGAAAATTCGACAACTTATGGAAGGGTCCTTACAAAATTGTAGCATACCGTGGTCCAAATGCCTTTCTTCTCAAAGAAATGAACGGTGATGAATGTCTCGGTGGGTCGGTGAATGGCCGGCTGCTCAAAAGGTATCATGCTTGAGCATTTTCTGCTCTAATCACTCTCATTGTAATTACCATTTTATTTTCATTCTGCAGCAAGTGTGAAACTGATCTCTCATCTTCAGTTTGGGGCCCGCGGTGAAGGCTATAATTCTGAAAATGGTGATTAGTTGGTGTGAGTTTTGCAAGTTGTTTCAGTCAGTTCATTTTCTGCATAAAGTAAGCGAGTTAGTGTCAAAGTTAGTCTAGGATTTCAGTCAATTGTCCAAGTCAAATAAAGTTGTTTCAAATTTGGTCATGTGTGTATATGTTGACTCCATCGCCCAATGAATAAGGCACTGGTCTGCTCTCCCAGAGGTCTAAGGTTCTTGGCACCTCCAAGGAGCTACCATCCCCATTGGAGCCAATGTTAGTGTCGGTCTTGAAGCCCTCCATCAGCGATCAAAACTCTTTGCATTTGCATATGTAGGTGTCTCATCAGTGTCAATTTTTGCATCCCATTAGGCATGCCATAACCCTGATGGAGGAGCTGGTGTGTTGTACCCCTCTTGGCATTGCTGGTTCAGGTCATTTCAGTCATTAAGCTTTTTCAAGCTTGTCTCGTCTTGTCTTGAGGTCAATTTCCTAGGTCTAGGGTTTTGGTCAAAAATATTTACAAGGTCATGTGTCTGAAAGGTGAATGAGTATTCAGCAAGCCAGAGGGATGATTGTAAAAGTGTTTCTTCAAGATTTCTTATCTGGTACAGCTAATCTTCACCTTGGATTTAAAAACTCTATTTTTAAAGCCAAGGTCATTTTTCACATTTTTGTAAATAAGTGATAAAATTTCAAAAGTCTTCAGCAGACAAAATGCAACCCTGGTCCCCTTCCCAAGATCCCTCAGATGATCTACCTGCAAAAAGAATCAAGTCAAAGCACTCAATGAGTCAAATTCAGGATAAAAGAAACCAAAAAGTCAGTGTTATAAAGTGTCAAAGAGAAAACATTAGAAAGTGGGTTTGTGAATGAAATTTTTTCAAATTGAAACTTATACAACCCCAAATTCCCTCCTATCACTCTCATTGTGCATCCTAACGCTTGCAAGAGAGGTTTGAGAGAGTGATTGAGAGAAAGGAGCAAAAGTAGAGCGATTTCGGGCATTAGACTGGTGCGCGACCCGTCAAGTGCGCGCGACCCGTCAGAGGGTTGTTTCCAATGCAGAAAAACAATGGGCGCGACCCGTTGGGCATGGTGCGCGACCCGTTGAACTGTATTGCTGCAAACTCCAAACAAATTCCCTCAAACGCCCTCCAAGCTATCAAATCGTTTGAGGTAGGTGTTCTAAACATGGAATGGTTGCTGGTTATGAATGGTGGATGTCATGAACATGTTTAATGATCAAAATTTTGCAAGTAAAACTCTTCATATGACTGCAATGTTGATGTTGAAAATATGTTAGGGTTTGTGTTGTTTCAAGGTGTTTTTCCCTTTGTGTTTGTTTCCCTCCTTCCCCTTTCACTCACACTTATATGTATATCTTTTTCCCATACCATTTTGTAAATGAAATGCAAACCCTCCCCTCTCCCTAATCACTAAAATGCAAACCCTACCCCTTTCCCAAAGCATCAAAAATTCAAACCCTAATTTCCCTCCACCATATGCATGTGTAAATAAAAGAAAATGTTGGTGAATATGTCAGCATATTTTGTGCATATGTTTCCCTATCTCCCCTATTAATACATGTATGCATATTCCCATGTTCACTATCATACATGTTTTTCCCATATGCAGTGATTTTTACAAATGATTTTCCAATATCCCTGATTATAAATATGTACTCCTATATGCATAATGGTTTGCAACATTTTCCTTAAAAATTCCCTGTTATATTTATATATTCCCAAATCCTTGTTAAAATATCCCTCCCCTAACATTTCCCCCATGTATTTTTCCCCTTAAAACAGCATAGAATTCAACATTTTTATAGGCAGAGACAGCAGTACAGTTTGTCCACTTTGCTCCTAAACTATGTCAGAAACCGAAATTTATGAGCAAAGTGATGACCATTCATCATCTACAGAGGTTGAGGTACAGAGGAGGCCTCGTAAGGGTGGTAAGGGTGGACATCATAAGCGAGAGGAGCCCACCTCGTTGGCAGAATTACAGGCTTGTCCTATGGCAGTCACTTGTTTTCAGTAAATGTCTTGTTATCAGTTTTGTGAGAGGATCTCTCGGATTCAACATCATAGAGAGTTGGCCCGCCTCTTTGTTTTACATTTGCATGATGGACATGTCAACCTTGCAGGGGTGGACTTTACATTGACACCCGAGGTGATCTCACATGCTACAGGGATACCTAATGTTGGTGAGGTGTGGCCTAAGCGCAAGATGCTAGATACTGTTCACTTTGAGCCTTATGTCCGGCCACCATTCATGAGACAATTGGCGGGTTTTTTTCCATTCAGATTTCTCCGGAGCGAGTATGCTCCCATCATGAGGCTTATTATGCACTATTTTACCTGTGAGGGCAGATTTTCACAGGTGTACTCATATCACATTCGCCTCTTGATGCACTTCACCCGAGTGAGGATGATGAACATCCCTGTTTTCTTCTTTCAGAACATTTAGAAGATGGTGCCCATGTTGTAGAGGAAGACCCCGGCCCAGCAGTACAGGAGCCTATGTCATTATGGTTTGATTCAGCTCATAGTCTTGCATAAGTTGACTCAGCAGGGCATCTCATGAGAGGAGTTCATCTCTCGTGAGTTTTTCACAGCACCACCTCAGCCACATCCTGAGGTCATTCAGGAGGAGGGAGGACCATCTCAACAGCCTGATATTCCGATCACTCGACATGTCAGCTCCACACCTCTGGTCACCTATCAGAAAGGCCCAAGGGCCTTATTTGCAGCAGCCAGGCGAGTACTATCTCCACAGCAGGTGGAAGGGGTCTCGCCTTCATCATCAGCTCAGCGAGTGTTATCTCCACATCAGGTGGAAGGGGCCTCGCTTTCTTCATCAGCACAGGCAACACAGAGGGGCAAGCAGCCCATGATTCATGAGGGTCCATCAGGAGTCCCAGACACTGAGGTTATTAATCTTGAGGTCGGTTCTCCTAGCCAAGAGGCAAAGGAGATCATTCAGCATCTCAGAGCTGAAAATGATGATTTGTAGAGGAGATTTGAGGGTGCCCAATGGACCATCACTTACCTGGAACAACGCAACAAACAGTTGGAGGAGGAGAAATTACTTGATGAGCTATGGAGGATTCGTAGTGACCGAGTCTTGAACCGAAGAAGACCCGGTGATCCATTGCCTGCTGACCGAGAGTCTATGCTTATCCAGGTGAATGCACACTTAGAGAAGCTGTTGGCTAAGGCCAACCAAGAGAAAAAGTTGCTGAGGAATATGAAAAATCATTATTGGGCGAGGATGCATGTGTGCAAGGCCAAAATGAAAATGTTTCAAAGGCGGTTGTCCGAGGCCCTAAAGGGGAAAAGGAAGAACAATCCACTCCGTATCTTGGCTGAGGCTTCACTCAAAGATCATGGCACTCAATAGCCTAGCCACAACTCAAATCCCAAAAAATTTTGAGAATTTTGGGTAATTTTGGCATTTTTTGGTAATTTACAGGTTTTGGCTCTTTAACGGGTCTCACCCCCGGTGAGACCCTTTGTCATGGAAACTCCTTTTGGAAAAAACTCAGCATTTCTAGATTTTTCATGCAAAATTACATATGCCTATGGATGGACTTGAGTTTTTATGGAGTTTTGGGCCTCCAGAAGGTCAAAATACATGCAAAATTTGACTTTCTGCCCCTTTTTTGAGTTGCAGAAACCAGTCTTGGGAGAATTAAGTTTTGACAGGGAAACTCACCTCCAAATTCAAAAATTCCAGTTGGGTTGGAAAGTAGACTCATAGACCTTTCCAACAAGCCCACGTTTTCTCAATTTGGCCACCTGCAAGTGCCTCAAACAGGGCTCCAAAGGGGCGCGACCCGTCAGGCAGTTTTGTCCAGAAATGCATTGTTCAGCCCAGAAAACGCAGATTTGACTCTTTTTGACTTTTTGAGGTTAATGATGGTCCTCTTTGATGTAATTGTGACACTTGTTAGATACTTTTACCCTTTTTTAACTCTTCTAGAAGATTCATTTATGAAAAGGGTAAAAATTTAATGTATGAATTGGTTTCCAAGTTTATAGAGGCAAGTTGTTTTGACTGCCTAGTTTGTAGTGCTTAGTTTAGAAGTGGTTGAAACAGCTCCTAGGATAGTGAGCTCGACCCATGGAGGCAGGGAAAGAGGTTAGACCATAAATATTATGTACTTTCTTGCTCATTTTCATGGTTGGACTCTTGAGGGAGAAGCTATCATTGTATTATTTCACTTGTATCTCTGCAATTTTTTGCTAAGGAAGACCAGGGTTTTGCAGTCATTTTTGGAATTCTTGCGGACTCATGTGTTGATGGTGTGTTTCTAAATGTTCTTGTAAGTGTTTTTATGTAATCATCTCCTTTTTTTCCTTCTGCATATTAAACAAATGAAGTGTTAAAGTAAGAATTCATGCTTGCCATGCTCTGCTTTTAAATTTGTTTAATTTCTATGTTTTCTACTGTTTAAGGAGAATTCAAAGTATTATTTGCTCTCCTTAGCTCCTCACCGGTCTTTTCCATCCACTCACCTCAATCAAAGGCATCAATACGGTCTCCTACCTCGCCCCAAAGAACCCCCTGCAGAAACTGTGTCAAATCCCCGCACCCAAAATTGCAATTGCTCAATTTGCCACCAAAAAACCCCAAATCAACCTTTTTAATCAGTTTACTAGCCTAATATCAGTGTTAACTTGTTGGTCATCTCATCCCATTGAAGATCTGCCGAGATTGACTGGAGAGAGCCTTCTCCTGCCCCGTAGGGCTAGCTACGAGGCTAAATGGTTTGATGTAGCCTTGAGGTTTACCTTTCTCAGCCTGAGGTGAAATTTCAAGCGCTAACACATTATATGATATGGTAAATGTGGAGGACGACCAACCTGAGTTGATCTTTGGTCTAGCATTAGAAGGTCAGTCTCAGGATAGTGATGTAGCTCCTTTTTACATCATCCTTAGGGTGCATGATTATGTATTGCACAACGTTATGTTTGATTCCGGAGCCTCTCATAATCTCATGCCTAAGGCAATCATGGAGAAATTGGGTTTGGACATCACTAGAAAGTATCATGACCTTTACTCCTTTGATTCTAGTAGAGTAAGATGCATTGGTCTTATTAAAGATTTGGTGGTCAGTTTGGATCATATTCCAGCGAAAAATGTTTTGATAGATGTGGTTGTGGTTGATATTCCTCCTAGATTTGGCATGCTTCTTTCCAGATCTTGGAGAGCAAAACTTAAAGGGACATTGCAGCCTGATTTCTTCTATGCTACTATTCCCATGTTTAGTCAGTTACGGAAATTATACCGGGAACAAAAGATGAAGTAAATGATCACTAGTAAGGAGAAACTGGTAAATCATCCAATCAACTATGTACATACTAATTTAGAATCATTTGTTCTATATTCTGATAGTTTTAATGATGTAAATAGCCAATTAGTTGAAGTAGAAGACATTCCAGAGATCACTGAAAATTTCAGAGATGTATTAAAGCAAGAAAGACAAAGACTTGATAGTACTGCTGAGCAATTAGCCTTCCGACAACAACAAAATATTGATGGACAACAAGGAAAAGTAAAAGAGCAAACAGAATTTCAGCATTTGGAAGAGGATGAAGCCGGTTTGTGGAGCATGGATTTTGATGGTGCAGTAGGAAAGGAAGGTGTTGGAATTGGCATTTGGATATGCAGCCCTATTTTCTCACCAAACAACGTGCCAAGTAATGTAAGGGTTTATTCGTATAAATTGGCTTTTGATTGTTCAAATAATGAGGCTGAATATGAGGCTTTAATTGCTGGTTTGAAAATCCTTAAGAAGTTAAATGCTAAAAGAATTTCAGTATATGGTGACTCCGAGTTAGTTATCAGGCAAGTGAAAGGGGAATACCAAGCTAAGCATCCTTGAATGCGGACCTACGACAATGTGGTATTAGATATCTTGAGATTGTTTCCGGATTATACTTTGACATGTGTCCCTCATGTACAGAATGTTATTATAGATTCACTTGCAACAACAGCAAGTAATTTGAAAATTATGATGAATTCAAACAATAAGTTTGAAATTCGTGTGAAACATCGCCCGACAGTCCCTGATAATCAAAGGTATTGGTAGGTGTTTCAAGATGATAAAGGGATTGAAGAATTTCTGCAAAATGAAGGTAAATTCAAAGACACTTCTATAGGTGTGGAGCATGATGATGGTGAAGTAGATATGGAAGTAAATCAGATGGAAGTTTTGCAGCTGAAGGACAATGTCATTCCTAAAGGTCTAATACCATTAGAAGAGTTGTTTGATGAAGATGACGTAGCTTGGAGACTGAGCTTGCTGCCAACCGAGAAAGGAGTTGAGGATGTGAACATTGGATCAGCAAAAAATCCTAAAATGGTGAAGTTATCAAAGGCGTTGCCTCCACAGGTAAAAGCAAAGTATATCAGTTTATTATCCTCATTTACTAATGTATTTGCATGGGACTATTCAGATTTGAAGGCATATGATATGAGCATAATTCAACATATAATTCCGATCAAGCCAAATCAAAAGCCATTTCGACAGAAGCTAAGAAGAATAAATCCAAAGTTGTTGCCCTCAATAGAGAAGGAAGTGAATCGATTGTACAAAGCTGGTATAATCGTCCCCATAAGATTTTCAAATTGGATTTCTAATTTGGTGCCCGTGTGCAAGAAAACAGGTGAGATTCGATTATGTATTGATTTCAGAAATCTGAATAAAGTATCTTTGAAAGATAACTATCCATTGCCCAAGATGGATCACATACTTCAAAGAGTAGTTGGAGCATCCCACATGTTGCTACTTGATGGGTATTCTGGTTATAACCAAATTCTGGTCCATGAGGATGACAGGTGTTAGCTACCTATACCAATAGGTTTCATTTTTCATGATTGGCAGGGGAAGTTCCAAATATGCTCTACTTTGGTGATGCAAAGATCCCATATTTTGTGGAAAACACATATCTACAGTTGTTTGATGTTGTCCTACTTCTGGATGGGTGATCCAACAGTCTAAACTGGGTCATGCCATATTTCAATTTTTGTTGTAGATTAGAGAAAGAAATTTGTCCAAACTGTTCAATCTTGGCAGATCAGTAGTTAGGTAGAGAATGAAGGTTCCCAACTGCTTAATCTGGGGCCTTGGAAGTAATAAGGCTAGCCTTAGATAGAAAATCAAAAGAAAATGGAAAAAGAAAAGAAAAAGAGCAATTGAGGGTTTGCTAGTCTAAGTGCACCCTCCTTGAAGTAACAAAAAATGCTAGGCTATAGAATGGGTAGGTAGATGGGGTTGCAGAAGCATGATTTCTTTCATATCACTGGCCTAAGCAGAGAAAACACATATTGGCCAGAGCACATCCACCTATCCAGCATTTTGGTGTCAGTAAAGTGAAGCATGTCTAATTTCCCAATCATTCCCCATCAAATTCCTTGCTAACATCCCACTATCACCTTGGTTCATAAGAGAAATCAAACTCATTTGTTGATCCTTGTTGTATAGAAGAGCCACATTTCTTGTGTAAGAATCTTTTCATTTTGATCTACTCTCCTAACTAAGTTTGTTCCCTAAAAACTTAGTGTTTGCCTCCTCTCTTCCATATCTCCCATCCAATACTAACTACTAACTCTATTATTACTTAACTCCCTATCTTCCCCTTTTCCCTATTACTATATCACTATTGTGTATAAAAACCCCAAAAAATGTATATATCCCTTCCCCTAGGCAATATAGCCTTATAGTTCCAAAAGGTCAGAGCGCAAAGAAATTAAAGCGCTAAAGGCAAAATAGCGCTAACATGATGTCTTGGGATTAAACCAAGATCCGCTTGGTTTAACAGCCCTAACCCCTTGTTGTGAATAAAAAACAATAAACTCATTTGTTCTAAAAAAACATTTCAAAACCCACAAATCCGCCTCGTCCTAAGTTTTGTTCCTGGCGCGCATTTCCAGAAATATAATTGTTTATTGCCCGCTCCCCGCCGTATTGTCCTATCACTTTTGCTTCCCGTCGACCGTCGGATCTGGGCCCTCCCATCCGACGTCCAACAGCAATATCGGACCACCCTCGATGCCTGTACGTTAGCGCCCGAAATCTGTCAGAGGGTGACGTCAGGGCTCGGACACGCGTCAATCCTACGTTGTATCGGGCGGCCTCCTGCCAAAACCGCACCCGTACCTTAAGCGGTCCGATATTACAGCTTACCGCCTTCCGCTTACCACTTGCCCAGTCGGCCCTACGACACCTCCACACCATTGCCGAGTCAGCACCACATCAGCGCCCGACCCACCATCGCCCCGAGCTGTCTGCCACGTCCCCCGTCCACCTAGACCACTCACAGTCCACCACGTCATCCTTCCGTACCATGACCCCACCTATGACGTCATGCTGACGTCATCCGAGAAAAGCACGCCAAAGGCCAAATTTCCCATATTTTCGCCCAAAATCACGTTTTTTCGCGTTTTTGTGAAAAAGATTGTTATGCCTCCTGCATGAATTTTTACGTCCTTCTCGCCGCCAACCTGCAGAAAATTGATTCAAAGTCGTGGCCGCCCAGAATTCAGCTTGGATAAGCCTCCACCCATCGTGCCATGACCAGGTATTTACCGTTTCTTCCTGCACCTGGTTCAATTCGTTCTTCGCTGTAAAAAATGCCCAGAACTGCCATTTTCCCCTGAAACTCAAGCTTTTTGTCCTGCTAGTGATTCAATTCCTCCCAAGACTGACCAATTGTGCCCCTTTTACACCAGAACTGCCCGGTTTTCAGTAAAAATCCTTTTTCCCTCAATTCCCTGCACAAAGTCGCGTTTTCCTACATTCCCAAGTGAAATTCTGCTTGAAGAACACCAAACCCATGGAGACACCAGTAGCTCTAAACATTCCACCTCTAAATGCCCCACAAAGAGAGCTAGAATGGCTGCCCCTGGCTGACAGAGACTACTAGATGGCAGAAGTAATCCTAGAGTACAGTAGATACCATATTCATGTACTCAATGAGCTGAAAGCCGAACATCTCAGTGGAAATGATATTCTAGGGATTTGGGACTCCAATTTGCCCATTCTCAATCTTCCTCAAGTCAATGTCCTCCCAGATTTAATCCATCGATGCAGTGCCAACTATGACCCATGTCAGAGAGCTGTCCTCAGTCCCTCAGGCTCAGTTTTGTTCCATGTCACCCCTGAGGCTATAAATCAAATGCTGCACTTTCACACTACAAAGCCATTGACTCCTCTATCTATGATGGACTTGATAAAGCAAGGAGGCAAGCTGTCCAGTGCCCAAATCATAGAGATTAATCAACTATTCATTCAATCAGGCTCTCAAACTGTGAGGACTCCTCCTATTGGAAATGTATATCTCAATGAGTTGGGCAAAATGCTTGTGGATATGATCAGTTATGTCCTGGGATACAGATCATCTGAGGATGTTGATGAAACTATTCTGGCCATGATGTCTGTCTTCTCCCCTGGAAAGCCTCCTTCTGTTCACTATGATTATGCTACATACATTGCCAATAAAATTCATGAGCAATTGATGAATTTAGAGAGGGAAAGGATATTTAGATACACTTCTTACATCTATCACTTGTTCCTATTTTATCAGCCTGATAGCTTCCCTATTACTCTCAAGAAGTTTGATGCTCAGGGAAACCAAAGGTCTGTGGTATTTTGGTCTTCAATCTTTCATCACATATCTTTTTCACCATATAGCTACTGTGAATTCATAGACCTTTTTATCCATCCAGCCATGTCCTTGCTGTTGAGTTCCCCTCCTCCAATATTGACAGATGAGATGCAAAGAATCCTCCAGCTCTCAAAGGCCTACAGCATTGGGGATTGGTACTTTTACCAACACCATACAGTGATCAGAATATATGGTTGTGAGTTAGCCCCATATAGGCTACCAAGATATGTCCCTATGAGACTTTTTGCTTTAGAATATTTCAGACAATTTGGAAATGCAGACATGGTCCATTTCCATAGCAAAAATAAGAAGGTACAACTCAAAGTCAGAAACCAGCTAGGCCCATTTATTTATAATAAAAGAGAAGAGGCATGGCAAGAAGCAGATAAGATCCTGCAACGCCTCGGGTTGCAAACCAGTTTCCTCTAGATACCCTATGATCCCAATCATTTCATTAGTCTTAGAAGGGTCAAATATAAGTTGGCTAGCTATGATCATGTCAGGTTTCCTCATATTGAAAAATATGCAAATATATTAAGATGGAAAGAGGGCACCCTAGAAGAGGCAAGTTCTAAAGAGGAAATAGCACAAAAAGAAGCAAAGAAACTTGAGAAGGAAGCTGACTTGGAATATTGTGGACAGGTTTCTTCTTCTTATCATACTCAACTTGGAGCAGCTGCCTCATCTTCTACAGCTCCCCAGCAAGCAGCTCAAACTATTCCTCAAGCAGCTAGCACAGATAAGGGAAAAGAAATGGAGCAGGAGCAGACACTCCCAACAACAGAACAGCAGAAAGAACAGGCAGAACAACAAGAGGAAATGGCTGAGGCCCCTGTATCCATAGAGCAACAGGCTCAAGAAAGTGTGCCTCCAAGGCAGGAAACAGCAATGGATACCTCGGTACTTCAAACCCCAATAAATGAAGAGAGAACTAGGAAGAGGGACAGACAACAAGAAACTCCCCTCACTACATCAGCAAGTCAACAAGGGGAGAAAAGGCAAAGATTAAACCCTTTTTCTGAAGAAGAGATGCCTATTGGACCATCCATGGGTATGGGCCCCCCTAGCATGGAAGCATCAGCCAGTTCCTTCCAGCAGGAATAAGAGAGACCACTTGGAGGAGAGGTCAGTTCCTCAAGCCAGCAAAGAAGAGCAGAGTCTGGAATCAAAAAACAATTTATGGATATAAAAGCCAGGAATGAGCCAGTCAGACTCCAGCTTTATAATCATTTGCTCAAGATGGCTCCCACTAATCAACAGAGGCTCATGTCAGCATATGACATTGCAGAAGGGAAGATGACTGTGAGCCATTTTATGCCTACCATACTGCAGCCACAGTCAGCTGCAGATTACATCAGGACCAACCTAGAATTGTTTGCAAAGGACATCCACCCAATGGACCAAATAGAGCTACATAAGCAAACGGGTGAGATGGTCTACTCTACTCTTGCAGATAAAACATTTCTAGCACACAAACTACAAAATTCTCTTCATAATATTACTGCCCAACTAGAATTGGAGAAAGCTTCCTCTCAAGCCAAAGACAACAGGATTAGGTCTTTGGAAGATATCATTATAGAGCTTGGGCATGACCCAAGTGATCCTAAAGCTGTGCAGGCGCTCATGAAGAAAAAAGATGAAGATATATCAGCTTTGAGGAAGATGGTCAAACTTCCAGCAACCCTTCACCCCCAAACAAAAGATGTTGCTCAGCAAAGAAAGGATCAAGCTGTAGTGGCCATGTTGTTGACACTACACAAACAATTGGTAGAAACAGAAGGACGATTGATAGCAACAGAGGGTGCATTATAGGCAGCCCTGAAACAGAAAGGAGGGCAGATATCTCAGCCCCCTCAGCCAGTAATTAACCTTGAGGAACCTCCTCAAATTATAAGTCCTCCCACAGGACAAACACCAGAGGCAGGCCCTTCAGCACCAGCAACAACATCAGGACAGACACCCAGCCTTGATATGCAAAATATGATGAAAGAACTTCAAGCGCTGGAGGCCCAGATGGCAGAGCTAAATGAAGCCAAGGAAAAATTGGCTACACTTAATGAAAAATATGATAAATCAAAGCAAAGTGTAGCTGAAAAAACAAGAGAGGTAAGGGCTCTTGAGAAGAAAATAAAAGAACTGGAGAAAGAGCTCTCTCTTGATAAAGTTGTAGCTGAAGTCAAGAAAGTCCTGTGGGCCAATATTGGTCAGTCTATAACAGATCAATGGCAATATATTGAAACCATCCATGAGCATATAGATCTCATAGGCAGGGCCCAAAAAGAAAGTCAAAGAGCAAGGGCATCTCTAGGCAATATGCCTGAGATAGCCAATAGGATGATCAATGTCCTTAACAATCACACAGGCCCCCAGCTGGAAGCAATGGGTATCTCTAGCAGAACTGATACCATTTTACTAGTAAAAAGGGTGCTCACTTTGAGAAATCATGTGCAAACATTGGATAGAAGGTGCCAGTAAATGCAGACAGAGGTGAAAAAATTCATGGAGAAATTTACAGCATTACATAACAGGGGCCTTCCCAGCTTACTAACCAGTGCAGGAAGGTTACTATCTCATGAAAACTATGGCAAGAGGGTAAATACATATGCTACAAATCAAATCACTGCAGCATCCAGTGCCCCAGAGGAAACAGGGCCTGCATCTGGGCAGAGTCTGTATGACAAAATAGAGAATTTGTTTTTCATCATGCATGAGATTAGACATCTGTTTGAAGTGCCTCCAAATTACTACAAATATACTGAGGCAGATGAAACCTTAGGCATAATTTTGAGACATCAGTTGCCTACTCAGGAATGGTGGACAAGCATGATACAGACATTGCTGTGAAGAAACAGATTTTTCACCAAATTTTTGTACATCAATTATAAGTCATCATGTTCAGAAAATTGATATATTCACTATGACTGGAGAGGAGTGGACAGAGCCAACTCAGCGAACAAATTTGGCCACTAAAGCAACACCGACAGATGCAGATGACGGGGCTGAGATAGCTGCAGCACGACAAAGAAATAAAGGGCTTATTACTCATAATCAATACGAAGCACCCGGCAGACCCAGTTGCCCCCAAAAGTCAAGAATTTCTGACAAACAGCAAGCAGCTGTTGTATATTCATTTAAAGTAGATTTTAATTTTGTAAGAAATATCTTAGAAAGTTGGTAAGAGCAGTTATTGTGCAATAACTCACTGTTGAGATATTTCTGTGATATTTTGTATATATGCACCCCTGCATAGCTTATTGGGGGTTGTTGTTACTCATTTGTTCAAGAGAACTCGGCTGTATATCCTCTGAAAGATATAATACAAAGGAGCTGTTGGTTTCCAGAAGATATGTTTGGCTTGGACATGCTGTGATGAAACTATTGACTGTTGCAGGATTCTCGTGTTATGGCGTGATACAATAAGTGTTCTCTAACTGTATTTGTGTTTCATTTCTTGTATAATCTGTCTGTGATGTATGGTGATTAATCTTAGTAAAAAGGTAAAAGACTAGTTCAGGATTTGTCCATTAAAGACACCCTAAACTCAATCCTTACTACTAAATATGTTTTCTTCAGGGTTATTTGCAACTATGGAATTCCTAAATGCTCCTATTTGCTCTAATCACATGATAAGTCTTTATTCAGTAATTCTCTTTTGCTGTTGAGTTGGATTTGTCCTTCATTTCGTATTGCACTGTGAAAGAACTCTTGATTGCCTTTCCTGGTGTAATTTATACTGTCTCTTTTCTAAAAAATCAAAGTTTGTATCATGAATACCCACCTAGCCTTGCAGTGAACCTCTCTTTATCACAGATATCAAATACTTTTAATTTCTGGACTCCACATGCCCAATGGACTAAACTTTCTTTGATGCTTGCATGCCCTTCTTTGAACAATAGCCGACAACCAAAATTCAAACAAAACCCTCACCTCATAACTAGCCTAAAATCTTCTAAAAACAAAGTTAAAACTAAAAGAGAGAGCCCTCTCTGATTACAGGTAGGCTGGAACCTATAATCCAAAGCTTGGTTAGTGGTTACCCCGGCTGTATTCCCTCAGGAGTTAAAGGGAACAACCTGGGTGCTAACATAAATGGCGACTCCACTGGGGACCTGAATAAAGTTCATAAACCCCTGTCTGATTCTTAATACTGTGGATAAAGCCTGAGTGACAGCCAGACAGCCTTAGAAACTGCCTCTGCTTTGCATTTGCAGGAGTATATAAAAGCTGCCTCAATCAATCTTTATTCAGTCTTAAGTTCCATACAGTTGTGCTATACTTGATTAGTCCCTGTCAAACATCAATACTTCGTAGAAAATTCTCCTAAAGAAAATCACAGAAACTGGCTCCTAAGAAGAAAACTCATTATACAAGATCTAACCCGGATCCAGATCCATCACCTGAGTTCCAAAACCCAAACTTGATTCCAAGAATCCTTAAGAAACACAAATTAGAAGGGACTTTATCAGATTCAAGTTCTGAAGCAGGATTTCAAACTAATATTCCAACCCCTGCTAAGGTTTCTTTACATCCTCATACCATTGTTCCACACTCTCCTAGTTCTTCATCCACTTCACAAGGTGTCCTTTCAACCCCTCCATCAACTACACATACCCTTCTCATCCCCTTTCCTCCCTTTGTCCCATTTGTTCCTGTTATCCCTATTGTCCTTCCAAACATGGCTAATAGATATGCTCCACTGCAGTTACCTGCCAATCCAGGGCCTATGCCTCAAGATTATCAAACCAAGATATCATATTTTGATGGTACTGGCTCTTATTCAGCCCTTCAACATACTAAGAAAATGCAGGATTATTTTGAAAATTATGAGATAGATGATGATGGGGTTAGAATGAAAATTTTTGTGCAAAGCCTAACAGGAGATGTAAGATCATGGTTTAGGTCACTTCCAACAAACTCCATAGCTGACCCCGAAGCCCTGTATCAAACCTTTATAAACAGATGCGAGAAGAAAAAGGATCCACTCCATATTTTATCTGAATACAATGCTATCAAAAGAGGTCCCCAAGAAATTGTCTTGGACTATTGTGCTCGATTCAACAATGTCTACAATGCTATTCCCCAAAATCTCAGACCCCCACCTGATCTGGCCCTATACACCTTCCCTGATGGGTTTGATTCTAATATGGCATACCAATTGAGAGAAAGAGCTCCCCAAACTTTAGCTGAGATGCAAGATATAGCAGTTAGTGTAGAAGCCAACCTGATAGCTAAGAGAAATAGGACCTGAACTGAAAGAAAGACTACCTTCAAAGAAGAGCCTTCAAGCTAGGACCAAAAATTAGATGCAATAATCACTGGTATGCACAGATTAGGTGACAGAGTAGAATCAGTTGAGAGGAAATCATCATGGGAGGCACCACAGAATAATCCTATCAGGAATCCCAATTTTAGAAGAAATCAAAATCCTAATGTTGGCAAGGCCAGCCCTGAACCAGAGATTAGACCTTCGTTCCAAGAAAACTATGCTGAAGCATCCACTTCTAGTGAGCAGATAGATGATACCCACATCAACTTGATGGGCCTGAATGATGATCAACAAGTTTTTCTGAGTCAAGAAGATCATGAGGATGATGAAATTAATCAGTTCCAAACCAAATCAGGTGAATCATTTGATTTCAAACAAGGCTATGACACAGCTGTTTTTGAAGTTCATAAGCAATACAAATTGAGAAGCAGAACTATAAATGTGACACAACCTGAGAAAACAAAGGATACCCCACTGCCTAAGAAGGTTATTGTCACAGAGCCAATTGACAAAACTGATGCAATTACAAATGAAGTAACAGTTGAAGAGGTAACTGAAGCATTTCCCTCAAATCAACAACCATTGGCTACACCGCCTTTACAGCACAATCCAAGCAACACTTTTCAAAAGATGAGCAAAAAGGACAAACCTCAAGATCAGATTGAAAGTCAAGAAGAAGCCTCTAAAAACTCAATTGAGAAAGAAAAAGTTGTTAACCAGAACACCAAGATCCAATCTGAAAAACCTTTTGACTTAGAAGCTGAAATTGGTAAATTAAAGATAGCCATTCCTCTTTCAGAGCTAGCTAAACATAACATCTACAAACAACAAATCAAGAAATCCCTTCAACTGACCCACAATAAGGATGATGTCAACGTGCTGGATGACACCCCAGAATTACTTTTCGGTCCAGAAGTTGATGGAAAGACAGGAGGTACTGGAATCTTACCTTTTTATGTCAGCTTGCATATTCATGATAAGATATTACACAATGCAATGTTTGATTCAGGCGCCTCTCATAACCTTATGCCTAAGTCAGTAATGGAGAGATTGAATCTAGACATCACAAGACCATATAAGGACCTATTTTCATTTGACTCCAGCCAAGTTAAGTGTTTAGGCTTGATAAAAGATCCATGTGTTTCCCTTGTCCAGTACCCAAATAAAACAATCTTAATGGATGTTGTAGTTGCTGATATCCCACCTAAATATGGAATGCTGTTATCAAGATCATGGGGAGCCAAACTCCAAGGTTCCCTACAATTGGATATGTCATATGCCACCGTCTCTGTCTTTGGGCAACCAAAGAGGCTATACAGAGAATCACTCATGAAATACATGGTGAGCAGTGAAGAAAAACCTCAAAATTTACCCATTTATGCAGTCCATTCAGACATGGATTCCTTCATTTTGTTCAATGATGATATAAGTCCAATAAGTGAGAACAAACCTGTCATACTTGAACAAGATCTGCATATGAATGAGCAATCAAATTCCCAAGAAATCCAGGCCGGGAAATCAATTGATGAAACCGTTCTAGAAGACAAACCAGATGAAAAACAAGATCTCCAGCTTATAATCCCAAGTCATAGAGAAGCTGTTAAATATCCCCTAAATCAAGAAATCCTTTGGTTTCTTGAGTTTGATGGATCAGTCAACAAATTAGGGGCAGGAGCTGGAGTATGGATTCATAACAAACAAAGCAATCATGCAGAAGGTCGAGCCTATAGGCTTAATTTCAGATGTACTAATAATATGGCAGAGTATGAGGCTCTTCTACTAGGCCTAAAACTAGTAAGATCCTTACAGGCCACAAAAGTTTCAATCCTGGGAGACTCAGACCTCATTATTCAACAAGTGAAAGGTAATTTTGTCACCAATGACAAAAGACTAAGATCATACAGGTCTGCTGCTATTGAAATACTCAAGGCTTTCATTGAATTTCAAATGACCACTCAAGGCTTTCACTGAATTTCAAATGACCAAAATATCTAGGACCCACAACCTTCATGCACATAGTTTAGCTACATTTGCCAATACATGCAAATTTCCTTTTGAACCCAACCATTGTTTTATAGCCGAGATAAAACATAGACCTTCTATCCCAAACAATGTTAAAGATTGGCAAGTATTTGAGGACGACACATAGATAAATAGTTTCTTGACCTTGCAACATGAATTTTCACGTTTGAACATTGATGTCGATTCTGTGAAAGACACACAACCACTAAGTGAACAGGACCAAACAACTATATCGCCAAAAACAACAAATCAAATACTTTGTCTAATAACCTTTGACAAGGAAAATATACAAGAACTTAAACAATTGCATTTTAATGAAATAGCTGGTGCAGAGGCTGAAATCATACAGCTAAAAGACAATTTTCTACCAACAGGCCTGACTCCGTTGGAGGACATTTTTGACTCAAATGATGTTCCTAGAAAACCAAAAATGCAACCTCTTAATGCTGCCATTGAAGAATGCAACATTGGAACTACTGAAAAACCCAAGATAATAAAATTGTCTGCATCTTTACCTCCTGACCAAAAGCCCAAATACATTGACCTCTTTAAAGAGTTCCAAGATGTGTTTGCATGGAGTTATGAGGATTTGAAATCCTATGACACCTCTGTTATTCAACACACCATCCCTCTCAAGCCTAATCAAAAGCCATTCAAGCAAAAATTAAGAAGAATCAATCCCATGCTTCTCCCTTCAATTGAGAAAGAGGTAAAAAAAAATGTTTAAAGCCGGTATCATAGCACCAATCAGGTTTTCAGACTGGATTTCAAATTTGGTCCCCACAAGAAAGAAAACTGGTGAGATTAGGCTTTGTGTTGATCTAAGGAATTTGAATCAAGTGTCCCTCAAAGACAATTATCCCTTACCTAAAATGGATCACATTCTCCAAAGAGTGGTGGGTGCTTCAAGAATCTCATTGCTTGATGGATTTTCAGGCTTTAATCAGATCCTAGTCCACCCTGATGATCAGGATAAAACAACATTCACAACCCCATGGGGAACCTTCAAGTATGTCAAAATGCCTTTTGGGTTGAAAAATGCAGGAGCTACATTTCAGAGAGCAATGGATATTGCTTTAGCTAAAGATATTCGTGACTTCCTTGTTATTTACTTAGATGACCTCACACCTTTCTCAAAGTCTGACCAAGAACATCTGAAACACTTGAGACAAATATTCATAACATGTAGGAAATATGGAATTTCCTTAAATCCCAAGAAGTCTCTATTTGGTTTGGAAGAGGGTAAGCTATTGGGTCATATCATTTCAAAGGATGGCATTAGAATTGATCCTGACAGAATACTGGCCATCTTACAAATGCCCCATCCAAGAAATATTAAAGAATTAAAAGTTTTCTTGGGAAAGATCAACTTTTTAAGGAGATTTATCCCAAACTTAGCAGAATTGATTAGATTGCTAAACAACATGCTAAAAAAGGATTCAAAAGTAAAGTGGACAGTAGAAGCAAATCAAGCTTTTGAAGGTATTAAATTGGCCCTTACCCAAACCCCAGTCTTAACAAATCCTCAATTTGATAGAGAATTTATCATTTTCTATTTTGCCTCCCAGCATACCATTGTTGTTGTCTTATTGCAGAAAGATGATTAAGGGAATGAAAAACCTATTGCTTTCTTTAGTAGAGCCCTTAGAGATGCACCTCTGAAATATCAGATCATGGAAAAGCAAGCTTATGCTTTGGTCAAGGCCATCAAAGACTTTAGGATTTACATCCTATACTCCCATGTTATTGCTTATGTACCAAATCCCATTGTGAAAGACATACTGACTCAAGAAAGTTTAGAGGGCAGAAGAGGAAAATGGATTGCTAACATTTTGGAATTTGACATTAAAATCAGACCTACAAAAGTGATAAAGGGGCAAGGTTTGGCTAAATTGATGTCTGAAGAAAACTTCCAAGCCTTGGATATTAACCAACTGGACAATGAACCGGAGCTGGCGACTCCAAATATCAATGCAGCCTTTGAACAATCCCTGTGGTATTCTGATATCTGTTATATATTGCAAAACCTGTGTGCTCCCCCAAGATTGTCCAGAACCAAATCTAGATTTCTAAAAATGAAAGCTTCAAGATTTTGTGTTATAGATGGTAATTTACTATGGAAAAATCATGAAGGTATATTGCTGAATTGTTTGAATATGGATGAGACTAACAATGTTATGAAAGAATTTCATGCAGGTGATTGTGGTGGACATTTGTACTGGAAGTCCACTGTGGATAAGATATTAAGGGCAGGTTACTATTGGCCCACTCTATTCTCTGATGTTAAAAATTTTACCACTTCATGTCACAAGTGTCAAGTGTTTGAGGGAAAAAGAAAGTTACTACCACTTCCCTTAAAGCCTATTGCAACAGAAAGGCCCTTTCAGCAATGGGGCTTGGACTTCATTGGGGAAATTCATCCTTCATCTTCAGGCCAACATAAATGGATCCTAACAGCCACAGATTACTTTACTAAATGGATTGAGGCTGTTCCATGTAGACAAGCAAATGATTCTACTATCATTCAGTTCCTTGAAACTAATATTCTTTCCAGATTTGGTTGTCCTGACAAGATTATCACAGACAATGCTGTTGCTTTTAGATCCAAGAAGATGGTGAAATTTTGTCACAAATTCCATATCACTTTGGGCCATTCTACTGCATACTACCCTCAAGGCAACGGTTTAGCTGAATCATCTAAAAAAAGCCTTATCAACATCATTAAGAAGATACTGGAAGAGAATAAGAAAAATTGGCATAAGAAGCTTGTAAATGCCTTATGCCCGCAGACAGGTTAACAACTAAAAGATCTATTGGGGTCAGCCCATATGAGTTGGTTTATGGAATGGAAGCCAAATTCCCTTCAACATTGGGGGTCCCTGTCATGAAGCTACTTCAAGAAAGACAGGCTGAACCAAATGACATGCAAAGAAGAATCAACCAGATAATTTGTTTACAGCAAACCAGAGATCAAGTGTACAACAGAGTTCAAGTCCTACAAGAGAAGCTGAAGAAAGCCTTTGATAGAAAAACCAAGGCTGAAGATTTCTTTATTGGTGAAAAAGTGCTTAAATGGGATTCAGGAAGAGAAGACAAGGGAAAGCATGGCAAATTTGACTCCCTTTGGAGGGGACCCTTTGTAATTCAAGCAGTACAAGGAAATAACACTTATTTCTTGAAGAATTTAAATGAAACTGAAGCTGAAGAGGGCCCGGTGAATGGCCGGATGTTAAAGCATTACTTTGACTACTTTCCATGTATATAACATGGCTTTGCCCTGTACATTATCAGTTGTATATAGTAGTTTCTTTCAGCATATAGATACTGCTGCTTCACAAGTTTTGTAAATAAGCAGGAAAAGGCTTTTACTTCAGAAGTTCCACAATGGTGATAGATTCCAGTTTTGAAATTCAAGGAGAAAACCTTCAAGTTTTGATGAGAAGTCAAGAGCCAAGGCATTATGACCTGTTGTTCTTGGTCTTTCAAAGCATAAAAACCATCCCCAAGTGGAGCCACTGTTAGCTACCTATACCAATAGGTTTCATTTTTCATGATTGGCAGGGGAAGTTCCAAATATGCTCTACTTTGGTGATGCAAAGATCCCATATTTTGTGGAAAACACATATCTACAGTTGTTTGATGTTGTCCTACTTCTGAATGGGTGATCCAACAGTCTAAACTGGGTCATGCCATATTTCAATTTTTGTTGTAGATTAGAGAAAGAAATTTGTCCAAACTGTTCAATCTTGGCAGATCAGTAGTTAGGTAGAGAATGAAGGTTCCCAACTGCTTAATCTGGGGCCTTGGAAGTAATAAGGCTAGCCTTAGATAGAAAATCAAAAGAAAATGGAAAAAGAAAAGAAAAAGAGAAATTGAGGGTTTGCCAGTCTAAGTTCACCCTCCTTGAAGTAACAAAAAATGCTAGGCTATAGAATGGGTAGGTAGATGGGGTTGCAGAAGCATGATTTTTTTCATATCACTGGCTTAAGCAGAGAAAACACATATTGGCCAGAGCAGATCCACCTATCCAGCATTTTGGTGTCAGTAAAGTGAATCATGTCTAATTTCCCAATCATTCCTCATCAAATTCCTTGCTAACATCCCACTATCACCTTGGTTCATAAGAGAAATCAAACTCATTTGTTGATCCTTGTTGTATAGAAGAGCCACATTTCTTGTGTAAGAATCTTTTCATTTTGATCTACTCTCCCAACTAAGTTTGTTCCCTAAAAACTTAGTGTTAGCCTCCTCCCTTCCATATCTTCCATCCAATACTAACTACTAACTCTATTATTACTTAACTCCATATCTTCCCCTTTTCCCTATTACTATATCACTATTGTGTATAAAAACCCCAAAAAGTGTATATATCCCTTCCCCTAGGCAATATAGCCTTATAGTTCCAAAAGGTCAGAGCGCAAAGGAAATTAAAGCGCTAAAGGCAAAATAGCGCTAACATGATGTCTTGGGATTAAACCAAGATCTACTTGGTTTAACAGCCCTAACCCCTTGTTGTGAATAAACAACAATAAACTCATTTGTTCTAAAAAAAACATTACAAAACCCACAAATCCGCCTCGTCCTAAGTTTTGTTCCTGGCCCGCATTTCCAGAAATATAATTGTTTATTGCCCGCTCCCCGCCGTATTGTCCTATCACTTTTGCTTCCCGTCGACCGTCGGATCTGGGCCCTCCCATCCGACAGCCCACAGCAATATCAGACCACCCCCGATGCTTGTACGTTAGCGCCCGAAATCTGTCAGAGGGTGATGTCAGGGCTCGGACACGCGTCAATCCTGCGTTGTATCGAGCGGCCTCCTGCCAAAACCGCGCCCGTACCTTAAGCGGTCCGATATTACCACTTACCGCCTTCCGCTTACCACCCGCCCAGTCGGCCCTACGTCACCTCCACGCCATTGCCGAGTCAGCACCACATCAGCGCCCGACCCACCATCGCCCCGAGCTGTCTGCCACTTCCCCTGTCCACCTAGACCACTCACAGTCCGCCACATCATCCTTTCGTACCATGACCCCACCTATGACGCCATGCTGACATCATCTGAGAAAAGCGTGCCAAAGGCCAAATTTCCCATATTTTCGCCCAAAATCACGTTTTTTCGCATTTTTCTGAAAAAGACTGTTATGCCTCATGCATGAATTTTTACGTCCTTCTCGCCGCCAACCTGCAAAAAATTGATTCAAAGCCGTGGCCGCCCAGAATTCAGCTTGGATAAGCCTCCACCCATCGCGCCGTGACCAGGTATTTACCGTTTCTTCCTGCACCTGGTTCAGTTCGTTCTTCACTGTAAAAAACGCCCAGAACTGCCATTTTCCCCTGAAACTCAAGCTTTTTGTCCTGCTAGTGATTCAATTCCTCCCAAGACTGACCAATTGTGCCCCTTTTACACCAGAACTGCCCTGTTTTCAGTAAAAATCCTTTTTACCTCAATTCCCTGCACAAAGCCGCGTTTGCCTACATTCCCAAGTGAAATTCTGCTTGAAGAACACCAAACCCATGGAGACACCAGTAGCTCTAAACATTCCACCTCTAAATGCCCCACAAAGAGAGCTAGAATGGTTGCCCCTGGCTGACAGAGACTACCAGATGGCAGAAGTAATCCCAGAGTACAGCAGATACCATATTCATGTACTCAATGAGCTGAAAGCCGAACATCTCAGTGGAAATGATATTCTAGGGATTTGGGACTCCAATTTGCCCATTTTCAATCTTCCTCAAGTCAATGTCCTCCCAGATTTAATCCATCGATGCAGTGCCAACTATGACCCATGTCAGAGAGCTGTCCTCAGTCCCTCAGGCTCAGTTTTGTTCCATGTCACCCCTGAGGCTATAAATCAAATGCTGCACTTTCACACTACAAATCCATTGACTCCTCTATATATGATGGACTTGATAAAGCAAGGAGGCAAGTTGTCCAGTGCCCAAATCATAGAGATTAATCAACTATTCATTCAATCAGGCTCTCAAACTGTGAGGACTCCTCCTATTGGAAATGTATATCTCAATGAGTTGGGCAAAATGCTTGTGGATATGATCAGTTATGTCCTGGGATACAAATCATCTGAGGATGTTGATGAAACTATTATGGCCATGATGTATGTCTTCTCCCCTGGAAAGCCTCCTTCTGTTCACTATGATTATGCTACGTACATTGCCAATAAAATTCATGAGCAATTGATGAATTTAGAGAGGGAAAGAATATTTAGATACACTTCTTACATCTATCACTTGTTCCTATTTTATCAGCCTGATAGCTTCCCTATTACTCTCAAGAAGTTCGATACTCAGGGAAACCAAAGGTCTGTGGTATTTTGGTCTTCAATCTTTCATCACATATCTTTTTCACCATATAGCTACTATGAATTCATAGACCTTTTTATCCATCCAGCCATGTCCTTGATGTTGAGTTCCCCTCCTCCAAGATTGACAGATGAGATGCAAAGAATCCTCCAGCTCTCAAAGGCCTACAGCATTGGGGATTGGTACTTTTACCAACACCATACAGTGATCAGAATATATGGTTGTGAGTTAGCCCCATATAGGCTACCAAGATATGTCCCTATGAGACTTTTTGCTTTAGAATATTTCAGACAATTTGGAAATGCAGACATGGTCCATTTCCACAGCAAAAATAAGAAGGTACAACTCAAAGTCAGAAACCAGCTAGGCCCATTTATTTATAATAAAAGAGAAGAGGCATGGCAAGAAGCAGATAAGATCATGCAATGCCTCGGGTTGCAAACCAGTTTCCTCTGGATACCCTATGATCCCAATCATTTCATTAGTCTTAGAAGGGTCAAATATAAGTTGGCTAGCTATGATCATGTCAGGTTGCCTCATATTGAAAAATATGCAAATATATTAAGATGGAAAGAGGGCACCCTAGAAGAGGCAAGTTCTAAAGAGGAAATAGCACAAAAAGAAGCAAAGAAACTTGAGAAGGAAGCTGACTTGGAATATTGTGGACAGGTTTCTTCTTCTTATCATACTCAACTTGGAGCAACTGCCTCATCTTCTACAGCTCCCCAGCAAGCAGCTCAAACTATTCCTCGAGCAGCTAGCACAGATAAGGGAAAAGAAATGGAGCAGGAGCAGACACTCCCAACAACAGAACAGCAGAAAGAACATGCAGAACAGCAAGAGGAAATGGCTAAGGCCCCTGTATCCACAGAGCAACAGGCTCAAGAAAGTGTGCCTCCAAGGCAGGAAACAACAATGGATACCTCGGTACTTCAAACCCCAATAAATGAAGAGAGAACTAGGAAGAGGGACAGACAACAAGAAACTCCCCTCACTACATCAGCAAGACAACAAGGGGAAAAAGGCAAAGATTAAACCCTTTTTCTGAAGAAGAGATGCCTATTGGACCATCCATGGGTATGGTCCCCCCTAGCATGGAAGCATCAGCCAGTTCCTTCCAGCAGGAACAAGAGAGACCACTTGGAGGAGAGGTCAGTTCCTCAAGCCAGCAAAGAAGAGCAGAGTCTGGAATCAAAAAACAATTTATGGATATAAAAGCCAGGAATGAGCCAGTCAGACTCCAGCTTTATAATCATTTGCTCAAGATGGCTCCCACTAATCAACAGAGGCTCATGTCAGCATATGACATTTCAGAAGGGAAGATGACTATGAGCCATTTTATGCCTACCATGTTGCAGCCACAGTCAGCTGCAGATTACATCAGGACCAACCTAGAAGTGTTTGCAAAGGACATCCACCCAATGGACCAAATAGAGCTACATAAGCAAACGGGTGAGATGGTCTACTCTACTCTTGCAGATAAAACATTTCTAGCACACAAACTACAAAATTCTCTCCATAATACTACTGCCCAACTAGAATTGGAGAAAGCTTCCTCTCAAGCCAAAGACAACAGGATTAGGTCTTTGGAAGATATCATTATAGAGCTTGGGCATGACCCAAGTGATCCTAAAGCTGTGCAGGCGCTCATGAAGAAAAAAGATGAAGATATATCAGCTTTGAGGAAGATGGTCAAACTTCCAGCAACCCTTCACCCCCAAACAGAAGATGTTGCTCAGCAAAGAAAGGATCAAGATGTAGTGGCCATGCTGTTGACACTACACAAACAATTGGTAGAAACAGAAGGACGATTGATAGCAACAGAGGGTGCATTACAGGCAGCCCTGAAACAGAAAGAAGGAGGGCAGATATCTCAGCCCCCTCAGCCAGTAATTAACCTTGAGATACCTCCTCAAATTATAAGTCCTCCCATAGGACAAACACCAGAGCCAGGCCCTTCAGCACCAGCAACAACATCAGGACAGACACCCAGCCTTGATATGCAAAATATGATGAAAGGACTTCAAGTGTTGGAGGCCCAGATGGCAGAGCTAAATGAAGCCAAGGAAAAATTGGCTACACTTAATGGAAAATATGATAAATCAAAGCAAAGTGTAGCTGAAAAAACAAGAGAGGTAAGGGCTCTTGAGAAGAAAATAAAAGAACTGGAGAAAGAGCTCTCTCTTGATAAAGTTGTAGCTGAAGTCAAGAAAGTCCTGTGGGCCAATATTGGTCAGTCTATAATAGATCAATGGCAATACATTGAAACCATCCATGAGCATATAGATCCCATAGGCAGGGCCCAAAAAGAAAGTCAAAGAGAAAGGGCATCTCTAGGCAATATGCCTGAGATAGCCAATAGGATGATCAATGTCCTTAACAATCGCACAGGCCCCCAGCTGGCAGCAATGGGTATCTCTAACAGAACTGATACCATTTTACTAGTAAAAAGGGTGCTCACTTTGAGAAATCATGTGCAAACATTGGATAGAAGGTGCCAGGAAATGCAGACATAGGTGATCAAATTCATGGAGAAATTTATAGCATTACATAACAGGGGCCTTCCCAGCTTACTAACCAGTGCAGGAAGGTTACTATCTCATGAAAACTATGCCAAGAGGGTAAATACATATGCTACAAATCAGATCACTGCAGCATCAAGTGCCCCAGAGGAAACAGGGCCTGCATCTGGGCAGAGTCTCTATGACAAAATAGAGAATTTGTTTTTCATCATGCATGAGATTAGACATCTGTTTGAAGTGCCTCCAAATTACTACAAATATACTGAGGCAGATGAAACCTTAGGCATAATTTTGAGACGTCAGTTTCCTACTCAAGAATGGTGGACAAGCATGATACAGACATTGCTGTGAAGAAACAGATTTTTCACCAAATTTTTGTACATCAATTATAAGTCATCATGTTCAGAAAATTGATATATTTACTATGACTGGAGAGGAGTGGACAGAGCAAACTCAGCGAATGAATTTTGCCACTAAAGCAACACCGACAGATGCAGATGACGGGGCTGAGATAGCTGCAGCACGACAAAGAAATAAAGGGCTTATTACTCATAATCAATACAAAGCACCCGGCAGACCCAGTTGCCCCCAAAAGTCAAGAATTTCTAACAAACAGCAAGCAGTTGTTGTATATTCATTTAAAGTAGATTTTAATTTTGTAAGAAATATCTTAGAAAGTTGGTAAGAGCAGTTATTGTGAAATAACTCATTGTTGAGATATTTCTGTGATATTTTGTATATATGCACCCCCGCATAGCTTATTGGGTGTTGTTGTTACTCATTTGTTCAAGAGAACTTGGCTGTATATCCTCTGAAAGATATAATACAAAGGAGCTATTGGTTTCCAAAAGATATGTTTGGCTTGGACGTGCTGTGATGAAACTATTGACTGCTGCAGGATTCTCCTGTTATGGCGTGATACAATAAGTGTTCTCTAACTGTATTTGTGTTTCATTTCTTGTATAATCTGTCTGTGATGTATGGTGATTAATCTTAGTAAAAAGGTAAAAGACTAGTTCAGGATTTGTCCATTAAAGACACCCTAAACTCAATCCTTACTACTAAATATATTTTCTTCAGGGTTAGCTGCAACTATGGAATTCCTAAATGCTCCTATTTGCTCTAATCACATGATAAGTCTTTATTCAGTAATTCTCTTTTGCTGCTGAGTTGGATTTGTCCTTCATTTCGTATTGCACTATGAAAGAACTCTTGATTGCCTTTCTTGGTGTAATTTATACTGTCTCTTTTCTAAAAAATCAAAGTTTGTATCATGAATACCCACCTAGCCTTGCAGTGAACCTCTCTTTATCACAGATATCAAATACTTTTAATTTCTGGACTCCACATGCCCAATGGACTGAACTTTCTTTGATGCTTGCATGCCCTTCTTTGAACAATAGCCGACAACCAAAATTCAAACAAAACCCTCACCTCATAACTAGCCTAAAATCTTCTAAAAACAAAGTTAAAACTAAAAGAGAGAGCCTTCTCTGATTACAGGTGGGCTAGAACCTATAATCCAAAGCTTGGTTAGTGGTTACCCCGGCCGTATTCCCTCAGGAGTCAAAGGGAACAACCTGGGTGCTAACAACAGGGATAAAACAATGTTCACCACTCCGTGGGGAACTTTTCATTATGCCAAGATGCCATTCGAATTAAAGAATGCTAGTGCGACCTTTCAGCGGGCTATGGATATTGCATTTGCTAATGAAAAGGATGTATTTTTAGTTGTTTATCTTGATGATTTGATAGTTTTTTCTAATTCAGATGAAGAGCACCTTTATCATTTGAAGATTTTATTTCAGCGGTGTAAAAAGTATGGTATATCTCTCAATCCAAAGAAGAGTCTGTTTTCCATGGATGAAGGCAAGGTTCTCGGCCATATTATATCCAAGGAGGGCATCCGCATCGACCCAGCTCGAGTGGAAGCCATTCAGAGGATTGATTTTCCATGAAGTAAAAAAGAGATCCAATCATTCAACGATAAGATGAATTTCTTACGTCGTTTTGTGCCCAATCTTGCAAAACATTTAAGGGAAATCACAAATATGCTAAAGAAAGATAGTGTAGTGAAGTGGATCGAGGAAGCGATTAAGTCTTTCAATTTGGTAAAGTTGGCCCTTTCTTCAGCTCCGATTTTGATCAACTCGGATTATACTCAAGATTCCATTTTGTTTTCATTTGCTTCAGATCATACTATGGTAGCAGTATTAATGCAGAAAAGAGACCAGCTTGAGAAATCAATTGCTTTTTTCAGCAAAACCATAAGGGATGCAGCTTTAAAGTATAATATTATTGATAAGCAAGATCTTGCTTTGGTAAAGGCATTGAAAGATTTTTGAGTCTATATTCTGCATTCTCACATCCTTGCTTATGTCCTTAACGCTACTGTTAAAGATGTCTTAGTGCAAATAGATCCGGAAGGGAGACGAGGCAAATGGATTGCTGCTTTGTTGGAATATGACGTGGAGATCAAACTGACAAAGATCATCAAAGGACAGGGGCTGGCCAAGCTAATTGCTGAGTCCAATTTACATGCCTTGGACATTAATCTCATTGCTGCTATGTCCGAGGTAGACGAAGGAAGTTCGCCTGTTCAGGTATCAGAAATTTTTCTTCTTTCTCCTTGGTATACAGACATTGTTTATGTGCTCCAAAATCTGTCACCACCACCTGGAATGGCTAAGAACAAAAGCAGGACCTTGAAATTAAAGGCTACCAAGTTTTATATAATAAATAATGCACTCTATTGGAAAGATCCTAGCGGTGTCTTGCTCAATTGTTTGGTTGAAGAAGAGGCAAAACAGGTTATGGAAGACTTTCACAAGGGAGATTGGAGGTCATCTATTTTGGAAGACAACAGCTAATAAAATTTTGAGAGCGGGATATTATTGGCCAACTCTTTTTGCTGATGTGTACAAAACTTTTACCAGCTGCCACGAATGTCATATTTTTCAAGGTAGGAGAAAATTATAGCCTTTACCGCTCAAGCCGATTGAAGTAAGTGCTCCTTTTTAGCAGTGGGGTTTGGACTTCATTGGCGAGATCCATCCTACTTCTTCGGCACAACACAAGTGGATCCTCACAGCAACAAACCATTTCAATAAATAGATTGAGGCGATTCCCAGTAGGTAGGCCACTGATTCGGTAATCATTTCATTTCTTGAAAACAATATTTTGTCCCGTTTTGGTTGTCCAAACAAGCTGATCATTGATAATGCAGTAGCTTTTAAATCTAAAAGAATTATTGACTTTTGCAATAGATATCAAATTACCTTGGGAAAATCAACTGCATATTATCCACAAGGTAATGGATTGGCAGAATCCTCAAATAAATCATTGGTCAATATTATCAAAAAGTTGTTGGAAACGAACAAGAAAAGTTGGCACAAAAAGCTTGTTAATGCACTTTGGGTAGACAGAGTAAGTCAAAAGAAATCTATAGGCATGTCCCCTTTTGAGCTCATGTATGGTGCTGACATGGTATTCCCGACCTCTCTCGTAGTCCCGATGGTTAAACTTCTGCAAGAAGCTGGCAACGAGGATGATCATTTGCAGCAAAGAATCAATCAAATGATTCATTTGTAACAAACTAGAGAGGAGGTTTTTCAGAATACTTTCAAGCTACAAGAGAGAATCAAGAAAATATATGATCGAAAGGCAAAGGCGGACAAGTTTCAGATAGAAGACATAGTGCTGAAATGGGATGCGCGAAATGAAGACAAAGGTAAGCATGACAAGTTTGAGAATCTATGGAAAGTTCCATTCAAAATTATTGCATATCGGGGCCAAAATTCTTTCCTGCTGAAAGAAATGAGTGGAGAAGATTGTCCAGGTGGGCTGGTCAACGGGTGACTGCTCAAATGGTACTATTTCTGAAATGTTTTCTGTTGTCATATGTATCATTATACATACCGTTTTACTTCCTTCATTGCAAGTGTGTACTGTTATCATTCATTCAGTTTGGGGCTCGAAGTGAAGGCTATAAAATTGAAGGTTTGATTTTAGTTTTGGTTTGGATTGTTTGAGTTAGGTTTTTCATTCAATTTCAGTCTTGAAATTGAGTCAGTTTTGAGTCAGATTTCAGTCCTGAAATTGTGTAAGATATTGGTTTTGATTTGTCGAAGGTATTGACTCCGTAGCCCAATGGAAGAAGGCACTGTCTGCTTTCTAGAGGTCTATAGTTCTTGGCACCTTGAAGGAGATACCATCCCCATTGGAGCCAATGTTAGTGTCGGTATCTTCATTCCTCCATCAGTGATCAAATTCTCTTGTTGCATTGCATGTTAGGTGTCTCATCCGATCAGCTGCATTCCATTAGGATCATGGATCATCTGATGGTAGTGGAAAATTATACATTTTCCCTCATGTTCTTTACCTGCTGACTCATTTTCATACATCTAGATCATTTGTAGTCATTTTTTGTCTTTAAATCTGCAAAAGTCATTTGTAGGGTTTTAGGTCTCATTAGGTCTAGGGTTTCGTCAATAAGGTCTTGAAAACGCTCAATAATGGTCAACAGGCGCATGAGGAGGTCAAATAAAGTCTCAGCAACAATAATTTCAATAATTGCATGCTTAGTGATTGATTTTTCCTCAAAAATCTATTTTGAGGAGAAACAGAGTTTTTATATGTTTCATGTAATAAATTTCATGTAATTTCATTATTTCATATGTAATAATTTCAGAAGCAGCCCTGGTCACTTTGCCAAGCCTCTGCTACTTCAATTACTGCAAAAGAAACAAAATGCCAAAGATATTTAGTCCATCAAAGGCAAAAATAAAGCAAACTGCCCAAAACAGAGTTTTTTAAGAAAGTGAAAATCAAACATTAGCAAAGTGGGTTTTCTTGAGTGAAAAATTAAAAGCCATGGCTATATAAAGTTTTTTCAAATCAAAGGAGGCTCATTTGTGTCCACAAAGTGAAGAGAGAAAGTGCATTTCAATTTTTAAAGGCCAAGAGAGTGATTTTAAGTTTGAAGGGTGAAAATTGGTGGCGCAATGCACCTGAGTTAGAGCGCGGCGCACACATTCAACACAACACACCTAGCAGTGTTTCGCAATGCATTTTTACAATGCGCACAGAGCCAGCACGACGCACCTATGAGGTGGCGCAGCGCACAAGACTGCAAGGCCCGAAATTGCTCACAACACCCTCCAAAATAAAAATAAAAAATCGCTAACTCCTCAATTATCCAAGTAAGTTGACGTTCCTTCATGGCCAATGAATGAGTTTATCTTGGTGTTTATGGTGATTTAATGGGAAAAAATTGAAACCCTAGCTCCTTGCATTGCTTGTTAAAAAACACTGCCTAGGGTTTACAAATTGTTGTTTTTGCTACTAATCCCACTTCTATCATTTTCACTCCCTCACTCCCTCACTTCATTCTTTCCCTCCCATTTCATTTATATTTACCTATTCCCTATTCCCCATATCCCTAAAACTACTAACCCTAATCCCTAATCTCATTATCCCAAACCCTAATTGCTATTCCTAAACCCTAACTATTATTCCCTAAACCCTTTCATTTCCCAAAAAAAACAACATCCCCAACCCCTCATACACAGTCCCCTCATAGTCCCTCATCAAATTCATATATTTGGCAGCAAATTCCTATTGTCACTCTAAAATCTCTTCATACTCATCTAGGAAACTCAAGCATTGGCAAACATGGAGTCAAATTCTTCCTATGACAGAAATAAGTAAACAGTCAGTGACTCTTCCAGAGAAATTCATGCACCAAGGAGACCTCACAAGAGTGGGAAACATAATCGGGAGGAGCCTACTTCACTTGCTAAGCTATTGGCCTGTCCTCTTGCTGTCACATGCTTCCAACATCAATCTTGTTTCCAATTTTGTGAGATGGTGGCAAGAGCTAAATACCATCATGAGCTTGCCCGACTGTTTGTACTCCACCTTCACAATGGTCAGGTCAATTTGGCAGGTGTGACATTCACCTTGACACCTGAGACTATATCTCACGCAACCGGTATTCCAAATGTCGGTGAGTAGTGGAATAAGGGGCAGCTGGTAGATAGAGAAAATTATGAGCCTTATATCAAGGCTGGTTTTCAAAGGTAGATTAGTAGAGTTTTCCCTTTCAGGTACCTTCAGGATACATATGCACCCTTGATGAAACTCATAATTAAATATTTCAGTTGTGAGGGCAGATTTTCTCGCCTGTATGCCTACCACATCAGATTATTGATGCACTTCACTAGGGTGAGAATGATGAATCTCCCCTATTTTATTTGCTGGAATATTGAGAAGATGACCACCTTGGTGCAAAGGAAGCCTCCTCATCAGCAGTATAACAACATCTATCACTTTGCACTCATCAAATTTGTGGTCTTGCATCAGCTTAGTTTACTGAATGTTTCATGGGATAATTTCATTGCACATGAGGTCTTTACAGGTCCACAAGTTCCCCCATCAGTTTTTCATGAGGCAAGAGAGCCTTCACATTAGCAAGAGGTGCATGAGACACAAACCACCAGTGTGCTAGTGTTTGTTACATATCAAAAGGGCACTATGCGATTGTTTGCAGCAGCAAAATGAGTACTATCTCCACCCGGGGTGGAAGGGGTCTCGTTTCCTTCAACAGCAAAGTAGGTACAGGACAAGGGTAAGCAACCATTACATGATGAGGGGCCTACAGGAGGACAATAGACAAATTTCATTCTTATTTAGGATGATGACACCGATTTGGGCTCCCAAAGCTCAAAGCTCAAGGAGATCATTCAGGAACAGCAAGCTGACATTCATGATTTGTCTCTTAATTTGGAAAGAGCCAAGTGGATGATCAAATATCTGGAGCAAAGGAACAAATAGTTAGAGGATCAGAAAACCATCATGGAGCTCCAAAACATAAGAGAAACCCGGCAAGCTGCCAAGAGTAGGAAAATCAAGTTGACACCACTTGAACAAGAAATTGAAGATGAACGTGAATCTTGGCTTGAGAGAGAAATATGCACTTGGAAAGGATGCTAGAGAAGGCCAGCAAGGAGAAAATTATGTTGAGGCACATGGCCTACCACTACTTGTTGAGAAATAAGGTGTGCAAAGCAAGAATCAGGAATTTGAAGGCCAAGTTGAAGAAAGCATCGAGGAAGTGAAAAGAGCAAGATAGACACTAGATCTTGGCTAAGGCTTCCTTAGCCAACACAGCACTTGATGAATGACACTCAGCCCAAATTTCAAGAAATTTGGAAAACTTTTTGCAAATTTTTAATTTTTGGCCTAAAAAACAGGCTTTTCTTCCTGGTGTGTCGCGCCACCTGGTGCACGCTTTTGCTAGAGACCTCCTTTTGAGGAAAACTCACAATTTTTGGATTCCTCATCGAAAAATATGAATTCCCTCACATGGCCAAAAAAATTTGACAGGTTTTGAGCTTCCAAAAGGGTAAAAAACACCCCAAAAATGACCTTTCTGCCCCTTTTTGGCCACACAGGAAGCAGTGTTGGGAGAACTCATTTTTGGAGAGGCAAATGGAGACCAAATTCATAAATTCAACTTGTTCTGGAAAGTAGATATCAAGACCTTTCCAACAAGCCCCCTTGGAGCAAATTTGGTGCATGGGAAGGCCTCCAAAAGCATATCCAAAGTATCGTGGTGCAAAGGGATAGGAGCGCGGCGCACAGGATGAAATTTTCTCATTTTTGTAAAAAACTCTATTTTTTCGCCTAGTTTCTTGACAGTTTGACATTTCTCTTTCTAAAATTCAAACTCATGATATAATTTGATGTGATTTGATGGATTTTTATGTAAATATTTTAAATTTTCACTCATAGAGGTAGATTCATCCATGAAAAGGTAGTTTGCAAATGAATGAATCAGTTTCCCAGTTTTTAGAGGCAAGCTATTCCACTGCCTACTTTTTAGTTCTCAGTTTAGATCTTGTTGAAATAGCTCCTAAACCTATGAGATTGACCCCTAAAGGCTAGTATGAGTTTTTTATTGCCTATATCTACTAGTTTTTTAGTCATTGGCAAAGGTTGGGCTTTTGGGAAGGCTTGGAGCTTTTTTGTACACTCATTTCAGTAGTTTGGCAAATGAATAGACCAGGGTTTGCAACACTTTATGGGATTCTTGTGGAAACTTGATTTGGTATTGTGTTTCCTTCTGTAATTCCAAGTTTACATGTGTTTTATGTATGCCATCATCTTCTCTCTTTTCATCTTAACTAAATGAAACAGGGATAAAGGTAGAATTCATTGAATTGTAGTGCTCTACCTAGGGTTTTGTTTAGTTATTTATGTTTTCAACTATTTGAAGAGGATCCCTGAGACTTTCATGCCCTCTTAAACTCCTCACCAGTCTAAAATCTCTCCATCTCACTCAATTTGAAGTACTAATTCATTTTCCTACCTCACCACATAGAGATCTCTGCAAAACTGAGCCCATTCCCCGGACCCAAATCTACCTTTCACATTTGAGCCAACCAAATATCATCAAATTCAATCAAATTATTCTGAACATATACCTAGCCTAAAATCAATCCTTACATCAGTCATCTCAATCCTCATTGATCATATTTTACTGAGATTGACAGGGAGAGAGCCCTCTCCCGACTTGGTAGGGCTAGCTACCACGTTAAGCATGGTTTGATGTTACCCTATAATCTACCTTTCTCAGCCTAAGGTAGATTTAGGCCCTAACACACTCATCAGTGACTCAGTCATACCTGTGTTGTTGGCAAGGTGAACCTTCCCCCGAGATTGTGCCTGCAATGTTTCCACCTGCTTCCGGATTTCCCCCAACACAGTTGTCTGTTCTATAAGTAGAGCAGGCAATGTAGGGCTTGCTGTGAATTCATTCTCCACCCCTGTTATTACTTTGGACTTTTTCCTGATACTTGGTGGGTCCTCCCACCATGACCATTTGACCTGTTCTCTGGGAGCCTGAGTGTCTGTCTCTCGTGTTGGTTCCAATTCCTACGCTACCGAAGTCTCTTCGGCTGGCGGGTTTTGGGAAACCGCTTGTTGCAAAGTGAGCTATTGTTCCTATCGTGATTTTTCTACCAGATGTTGGAACCACTATTGTTGTTCCTTCTCCTATTGTTTGGCAGTGAGTTTTTCTAGGATGGCCTTGTCCGGAGCGTGCCATTCGAGAGGCCATTTTTCCAAAACCCCATAGATTTCTTCGTCTGTTGCGATGAACGGAAGTGTGGTCCAAGATTGGTTTAGGTTCTTTCATGCCCGGATGTACACATGATGCATGTCAGCTTTAAACTCGGCCATGCTTTGGAGATTATTGTAGATTGTGGGAGACATGTGCGGTCAGTGAGCAATCCGGATCCATATTTGTTCTTCCATGGAAGTCCAAAATGCTCGAATTGTAGAAACCCTTGTCACGTCCCTTGTTGAGCATAGCACCATAAACCGTATGGCCTCAGGTAGGTCATTTGTAATGCTAGGGAACTGGCTATCCACTGGCAGCGTGCTTGTTACCAAAAATATTGACAGAAGCAACCAAGCATAATGAAATGTCTTACCTTTGTCCTGTGCTTCTCGGTAGTTGGTCAAGAACTCTGTGCATAAGAACTGTGCCCAATTAAACTGCACCCCCTGGGTGCACTGCTTGGCCAACGCAATGACAGAGGCAGGTACCTCGTCTGCATGACACTTCCTCATGAGTTTTCCCCCGAGGAGTTGTGTAGCCACTCGGACGACCCGGTCGTTGATGCTAGCTATGACATATCCACGCTTTCCTTTCACTAGCTTGTATCACGTCTTCATTGTTTCAGAGAGGCCGACCTTGCTGATAGTTCCTGCGGCGTTAGCGAGGTCATCTCCTTGCAATGGTAGGTGCGTTATGCAGTGGATTAAATCAGTTGTGATCGGAATCAGCTCTTCCAACCATAAGAATCCATCATGTACAAGACAGAGAAGTTGCTGGATCACAAAGGCCGTAATAGTCACGCGGTGGTAGTGAGGTAGCCATCGGAGGTTGAGGATCTTAGCCCTCTCTATACCTCATAGCCACACCTGTGGTAACAATTTTTCTGCGGCCAATTCAGGGAACTTCTCAATGTCGGCTAGATCCCAATCTTCAAATTTGAGGGTCGGAACACGTCCCCACGGTGAGCCTTCAATCTTTATATCATCTAGAAGAAGAGGGGTCTGAAGTTCGGCTTTCACTCCATCTAAGTCCTTTGGTATCTTTGTTGACCCTATCCATGGAGACAGATATGGGGGAAATGATGGAATTTGGAATGCATCTACTTCGTCCTCATTGATCTGGTCAAGGAGCTCCTGAAGAGCCTTGTCCTCTTCCTCGTTGTCTGTCGAAATGGCTTTGCCCTTATCAGATGCAGCTTGCTTGGTGAGCCACGGTGAGGCTCGGACTGTGTGGGTCTTCTGCCTTCGTGGTGTTCGTGGGGATTTTGGAACCTGCTATTCCCGACCCGCGCCTGCTAACTCTTCCTGATTCAACTACACTTCTTTGGCAAATCATGCTCGAGTTCTGGTCATAGGACGCATGGGTTGATTTGTGGTCAGATGTATATTGATTGATCTTGGTATATAGGGCCAATTTTCCCGTATACTCCCGCAGTCATAAATTAAGACCATCACTTTGAACAACGTCATTCCATTGTGTTTCAATATCGTACCAATGTTTCCTCGAGTGATCTTAATGAATCCACCTCAGAACTTTTGTCTTAATGATTTGCCACCAACTCCTTCTTGTCGTACCCTAACGTCTCTGTTATGGAAAGGAGCGCTAATGATTACCTTTCGGTTGGGCTACGCGGTAGCATAGCCCATCACTCGCGATTGAAATCGAGGAGACAGGGTAATGTAGGAAGAACTGGGTACACCAGATCGGTTCCCTATAGACTTGTTTATAGTCCTACGCCCTCTTTCAGCTACTTGGGGTGTTGAGACTGTGACCTTAATAACTAGTTAGGTGTCTACACTGTCAATGCAGATCCGTACTATCTCTACCTCCTTGCGCTGCAGGCATCGTCCGAGCACTTAGTCAGCCAAGGTTTTGCGCAACGGATGTGTGTGCTGTCTTGATAGCCTGGTCCCCTTTGGGTTAGTTCTAGTAATATTCCACGAGGGTTTGAGTCATCTTAGGTGAAAAAGTGCTAAGCTTCTATGAGCATTGCGGCGTGATATCCTCCTAAATTTAGTCCTTCTACCAGGCTTCGATCTCTGGATTGTACCTTAAGGGTGTTGTCAGTGTGGGCCAGTAGCTACTTGGCTTCTTCTGGTTTTTCTTCCATTGCCTAATGCAGAGCCATCTAGGTCGCAGTACCCGCAGCCTCCAAGCAAGTCATGTTAGCGCAGCGCCATGATGTATGCCATCCCTTGGGTTTTCGTGGATCCTGTGGGTAGCTTCTGGTGATTCGTGTTGCTGCAGGTTGCTCTTCTTTGTTTGTCTAGCTACTGGTATTACCGTGTGTCCGCGACCTCCACACTTTAGTTTATGCTTAGCTGCGCCTACCTCTTTTGTCGATGTCCTAGCTTTTCAGGATGCAAATACCTTCGGCGCACCGGGTTTTGATTTCATCGAGACCACTAGTTCTCTGGCGACTTTTGCAAATGACGCGATAACTCGTACTACCACCATTCTGTTACAATTCAATGTGGTTACTTCGTGCAGTCGATTTTGCCATCGTTCAACCTCTTCATCTGAATCTGATGTGTAAGAGCTATTGCGGTCCCATGAGAGTTGTCCATCCATAGTTGGGTTCACTCGATCCCCATTTCACGTGGCGAGCTGGTAGATGCAATCTAGTTCCCTGTCACTATCATCGTCATGCACTGGTTCGATATAGCGGACACCTTCAGCTGGATCCAAAGGAATGACTACTCGCAGTGCATTTTTCGGAAGATTATTTTCCACTTTTTGAGGTTGATGATTCCTTTCATGTCTATTGCCTAGTCTATTCCTAGTAGTTTCAGATAGGGGTTACTGTCGTCCATGATTTCTATGACTTCAGAATTAGCATGTGTGTAGGCACCATTGATATCTATGACAAATCCTTGCAATATTCCCATCGGCAAGATATTTTGTTGGTTTGCCAATCGTAATTGGATCAGGGACCATTGCAGTGTAGGCCTGCCCATGCATTCCCAGGTTTGTTTTGGTAGGACATTCATGTCGAAACCTAGGTCTAAGATGACCTGGTCCATCTCGTAATCACCAATCTGGGCAGTCAGTCGCATCTCCCGTCCGGTGCGTAAGACGTGTTTGCCCAATTTCTAGATTATGCGCGGTTTGTCTGCCCCCACGCATCTAGCTATTAATTCTTGTAACCCTTTCACCGCGTTGGCATCCTGTAGGAGCTTCATACAGGTTTCTAAAAAGGTTGTTACCAAGGCATTATCCTGTTGTAGGTCCGGTTGCTCCTTCCTACCCAAAGTCGATTTTTTTTTCAAAATTTTTCTTAGCCTCCAAAAATGTTTCCTTTGCTTGCACCAAATCAAATTTTGGTTGCTTTGCAGGGACCTTACGAACCCACGTATCTTCTTCCGGCTTCCTCGCCTTATCTTTCCTTGCAGCTGCACCGCCTCTGAGCATCATGTTTATGTTGGGGCCTTCAGTGTGGGGTTCAGCCTTCATCATCTAGATGTTTTGGGCGGGACTAGCTGGGAGCACTCCTTTCTCCCTTAATTGCGCGAGCAGCGTAGGGCAATTAACTGCATCGTGATCAAATTGGTAGAATGATGGACAACAGGCTCTAGCAGAATTCATAAAATCCCACACGTAATGTCCCTGTCCACCACAATTATAACAAATCAACTGTCCACGGCCCCATCCGGGCCCCCATCCTCCATGCCCTCGTCTGCGTATCGGGAATCCCTCGCGCACGAATGGTGCATCTGGGTCTTGTCCGCGCGTCTCTATTTACACCCTATATGTAGGGGGTCGATCCCTCAACATGCAACAATCTCTCTCCTTGTGACCCATTGTTCTGCAAAAGTTACAAAATAAGTATTGAGGAGGTTGTCGTACATTCGGCAATATGTAGTAGCTATCTGTCGCATGCTTTCCCCCTACTTGGCAAATCACGCACCAAAGTGGGGAAATCGTACTCGGTCCCATCTGTACCTCTGGTCGCAAGGTTGTTGGCCCCCCTGTTTCTACAAAATTCACTACAACCAGACAATGATCCTTATCGTGTCCTTGGCTTCTACATGCCCCCCACCATACTTCTTCCGGGACTTCTGGGCACGGTTCTTGGTCTTGTTTCAACTTCTGTATTTCCAAACACAAATTTTTGACCTGCGTTTGGATTTACTTAACTCCCAACCCTGGGTCCTATATTGGGTTTTCGTGTAGCCGCATTACTGCCTCCAATGCTTCTGCTTGGGTTGAGATCTTCTATTGTGACAAAGCCAATTTAAGATATGGCGTTAGTGATGCGATGAACCAAGCGCAGTGTTGTGCATTCGTCAGGGTCATGCTAGCTTCGCGAATAGTGCTTTTTAACCTCTGATCTAGATCCCATGGGGTCTCACCAGTCATCATTGTGATTTCTTTGAATCCTACGACCAACTGCGACTTCGATTTAGGCGGCTGAACTCCTATTTTAACTCCGTGTAGATGTCCTCTATCCCTGCCATTGGGTTCATGCCCGAATACTTCATATACCATGTTAGCGCTCAATCCTGCAGTGTGCTGACTAAGACGACTTTCTTGATATCATCATGTGTGATCTGTTGCGTGTTCCATACTGAATTCAATACAACCCAAAACTTTTTTGGATCTTCACTTCCTGCTCCCTTGAATATTGGTAACTGGATGGCACTCGCCATTACTACCATCCTGATCCTTCGTCGCTCTTTCCTCTAGCATCCCCGCCTTTCACACCAGACACCCCTTAGGCAAATCCTGGTCCTAGCAACGGAACCATTTGTTGGCTTATATGGGCTTGACCCAGGTTCAGAAGAATTATTTAGCCAAACAAATCCCGTAGCTACCAGCCCTTTCGGCAACAACCCGTGAAGCACAGACTGAGGTCTCACCCGAGGTAGCAGGGGAGGGTGTTGGAACCAGGTTTCCGCACCCTAGGGATGTCTTGGATGTGGTTTGGGGCTCGCGTGCTATTCTGCAACCTCGCGCTATGCCAGATCCGTACAGATCGGAATACCCTTATCGCGCTTATTACAGATGGAATCACTTATTACTGGTTTGATCTAGTTAAAATGGTCTTTAAGCAAGCATTTATTACTTTTGGTTACTTTGCGCATCAAGATTAATCTAGTTCACATGAATTCAACCGTAGCAAATGCAGAAGTCATAACAGTTCATTTATCACAAAAGAGTACAGTCGCAATCAACACAGAATTCAGAAGAAACTTATCTTTATTATCAATCTTCAACAATACATCCAGATCCACCCTATGCACTCAGCTGCAAGGGTCCGCGCACACAGTTGTGGACTTTCCAGGCCTCTACGCACATAGCTGCAGACCCTCTACCTTCTACCCTACTCCCTCGTCTCAGACTTACAAACACTTTCAAGTTATTTCCTTTCAGAACCCATTACATTCCATCTTTTTCAGAACTGCTTTCTCTCATAGAGCCCCACTCTATTTATACTTTCCCTTGGCCCGTAGTCCCTCCGTGGGCCGACTCTATTACTATTTCTTTACATTATTTTTGGGTAGACTAACCTTTGACCTAACCTACTATAGTTCACACTCCATGCTTTTTGTGGAGTCTTTTACCCTAATATTACCCAAAATTTCGGGCTTCGCACCCCATACTCGTTCCGCAGGGCTTGCGCTACCCAACAATGCAATTTATTTTGATACAAAAAATAACGAATTAATCACAATGAAATTATTCACAAATACAAATGTTTCATAAATAAACTCAAAATTGAGAAAATTCTATTACACACAATCTACATTTGACATAGATATTTTTGGATAATTGTCCTCGAAAAAACCCAATGCGGGAAAATCAGTGCAACATATGAGGGTCTTATTATTATGCAGCTATGAAATTTTGAGTACAATATTGTTGGTTTGTGTTATATTTTTTTGGACCCTATATTAGGTTGGGTGGACCTACCTATGGTATTATGCATGGTTTTGTCACATGGTTTTTGATGCGATGGTTTTTGGTCCATGGTATTAGATGCTTCGGCACGTATAAATATGTATTGTAACATTGAAAGGAACATAATGAAAAACCAATCTCATAGTCTCGATTTTGGGATCCAGGGGAAAATATGTGTATATGTGCTTTATGTGTTATGCTCTCGCATTGTTTATTTTCTATGTTTTATAATTCGTATGAAGTTAATTTCTATATGGGGTTAAAACCTACAAATATATGGATGCCCAAACTGGAAATCCAATCTGAGATAAATACTAGAAAAAACAACTGAGAGAAATTTATCCTCCTACACAAAAAATCCTGGCTCAATCTGGCCACTCGAATTGGCTAACTTGGACCCTTATGTGTAGCTATTGCACAAGCCTTGCACAGTCACTCACAAGAATTTGTCGGATCTACCATGAATCTACCTTTTATTGACTATCTTTTTATCTAGAAAGGATCCTCCATCCCTCTGGAAAATTATTCCAACCTCTGGCAACTAAATTCTTCTCTTGGTTAGCCAAATCGAATTATCTTGTTGAGGATATTGTGTAGTCCCTATGCAACTTCATGGAGAAATAATTCAACCTCCTCTCTTGACTCTCTAGAATTTGAAACAGTTTACGCCCCTCTGCATCCCTTCTAGCTCAAACTCTTTTCCTTTGCTCGACCTTTGTAGCCAGATAGCTCGATCTACCAAGGAACTTACACTACTAGATTCTCTCTCATGTGTCTAGCTCTAACCCCATCAACCTCCTCTTATAATCTCTCTTTGGATCACCAGTGTCCATGATAAAGTCCTTATGAATGGCTAAGATATTCTTTGTGTTGATCCATGTTAGTTTCTAGAGAAATCTCACCTTCCTCAATTAATTCTTGTTAATTAATAGCTTTTCTTAAGTTATACTTAGGACATATTTAATTATTGATCAATTAACTTAATTGAACCATCTCTAGGTGTTTTCTCGTGAAACTTTTTCTAGGTTCTAGAGTTCTTGTGTTTTTAAGCCTCTTTGACCAAATTTGAGACTAGAACACTTGATTGATGCTATAAAACTAACACTCCCTCTTAGTGAGGAAGGTGTTCTTTCCATCCCATAACATCATCCTCCATACACGTTGTTGATGTCTGAAAACTGTGACCACTACCACCACTCAATGCATAACTACAATTCATCTTCCAAAGTTGTACCTAAACCACTCTACATCCATGCTGTTGCTGATGCTGCACTATACAAATTTATTACTTTCAACTCTGTCATCTCACTACAACTGATCTCATGTTGTTGTTGCTGCAACTACTCGAACTGAAACCCTAAATATTGAATATTGTATCAATTGTGTCCATTAGCCACAACTGCCTCTGGAGTATTGAACTACTACTAGTTTATGCATTGCTCACTGAGTTTTTCTGCACTGCAAATGCATTGTGCCCCTTAGCATCTGACTCCAACTAGTATTGCAACCATCCCATAATAAGTAACTACATCAAACTGACATTGATACAGCCTACTATTGAATACTATGGGCCCATATAGCAAAGGTAATGATCCATGAGGAAACACCTATCTGATGCTCACCTCTATGGACCCTGTCCAAATCTTTGTAACCTCGGGGAACCAAATTTCAATGTCACTCCACTTCTCTCCTGGAGGTATAGCTACATATAGTGTGAATTCATCCTCCAACTTGGAAGACAAATTTTCTATCTCTGCCAAAGTTGTTTCCTACTCCTACTTCTCCTTCTTGTCCTTCGTCCTCTGAGGACACTCAGTGTTGTAGTGACCAAAATCACCACATTTGTAGCACTTGATCTTTGACAGATCCTTTTTCTTCTTATCTCCCCCCTGTGAGCCTTATCCATAACTGGGACAATTATTTCTTTTCCCTTCAATGTAAGGGCTGCATTCTCCACCTCCTTCACACTCTTTGGTCCTTTGTTGTTGGTGCCTCTAAGACTACTCTTGACTAGAGAAAGCCTCATCTCCTTATGCGTGAAATCTACCCATAATTGATCCCACCCTGGTAGTTTATCTCATCCAGTAATACCTTGGATGAAAGTGACCCATTCCTCGATGAAACCATTGATGGCTACACACACCATCTCACTATCTTGAGGTGTCTCTCCAACTGCAGCAAGCTCATTCCAGATATCCCGAATCCCGGTGAGCTAGGGAGTAAATCCTTCTCCCTTATACATATATTGGTACTCATGATATTCTCCTTCAGGAACATCCTCTAATTCTTGGAAGGATTTTGGTAGAGTGAAGTGAGTGCATCCCATGCCTCTTTGGTCGTTTTCTTGGTCACTACATGTGAGACAACATGATCTTGAACTCCATGAACGAGAATCAAACTCTTCGCCTTAGCCATCCCCTTATTTTAATTCGCTAGCTTATCAATGTATGTAGGCATGACAACAAATCTCTCTGTGTACATCTTCAGAATATGCTCACCTAGAAAAGTCATCATGGATTTCCATATACAATTGTTGGATGTGCCCTTCAATCTATCCTGATCTATGAGCCCCGTTGAAATCATTTTCTATAAAACTCACAACTGGGAAATAAACAGGAATCTCCTTCTCTCCCTGCCAAGGTGCCTTCTTTGCTACACACACTTCCTTCTGGAAATGCACAAATCTACTCTACTACTATAACATTTGGATTTCCTTCGATGGCTTGGATCTAGAAACCTTCTAAAAAAAAATTCCTCTATGAGTTGTTTTCTCTTCCACTTGACGTTGATTCTACTACTGCAAAATTGCTGCAAAAACAACTACACCCATATCTTCTCTGTGAATTCACTAATATTCTTCATTAGAACTGCTTCCTGACTTCACCACTTCATGTTGGAACTTCTACTAGGATTTGCGATTTTTTCATGCCACTTGCACTGGAAAATCAACCCTTTTCCTAGCAGTTCGAATTGTCTAGTATGCTTTGTGAAATTCTGGAGAAATTGTGTTGGTGCCCCCTCTGAAATATGGATTTATCCATCTTCATCTTTGATCCACTGATCTATCAAACTTGCTCTGATACCATGTGAAATTTTCCTTAAATTGCAGCAACTGGAATTAATTCTTCTAAATGATAAATTATGCAGTTTATTTTGATATGGAAAAATAATGAATTAATCACACTACAATTCTTCATAAATAAAAACACTACAGGAATAAAATGGAAACTGATAAAATGTTAGCACACACACAATACAAATTTGACACAATTATTTTTGGACAATTGTCAACAGAAAAACCTAATGCCGGAAGCTAGTGCAACAATTGGGGGTTTTATTAATATGTAACAGTAAAATTATGATTACAATCTATGGATGCCCAAACTGGAAATCCAATCTAAGAGAAATACTTGAAAAATCAAATGCGGAAAATTTACCCTAATCCACAAGCAATTGTGGCTAAGTCTAGCCACTCAAACTGGCTAACTCGGACCCTTCTATGCAGTTGTTGTGTAAGCCTTGTGCAGTCACTGATACACACGGCCCATATTTTCCACGAATCTTTCTCTAACTTATTGTTGTTTCTTTGGAAAGGATCCTTTAGCCCTTAGGAAAATTATTTTTACCTCCAACAACTGAATCCTTCTCTTGCTCAGCCAAATTGAATTGCCTTATTGAGGCTACTGCACAGTCCTTACGCAACCTCCTAGAGAAATAGAGAAATAACTCGACCTCCTCTCCTGACTCTCTGGAAATGGAAACCTCCTCTAGAATTATTGTCTCTATCTCTTTGTGTCCCTTCCAGATTGAATTATCTTTCTCTGATCAACCTTTGTAGTTGGATAGCTCAGTCTTCCAAGGAGCTCACACTATTGTCTTCTCTCTCGTGTGTCTAGTTCCAACCCCATCGACCTCCTCTTATAATATCTCGTTGGCTCACTAACGACCATAATTAAGTCCTTATCAATGCCTAAGATAATCTCTGAGTTGATCCATGTGATTTTCTAGAGAAATATCACCTTCCTCAATTAGTTCCTATTAATTAATAACTTTTCCTAAGTTATACTTAGGAAATATTTAATTATTGGTCAATTAACATAATTGAGCCATCTCTAGGAGTTTTGTCCTGAATTTTTTTTTGGGTTCTGTATTTCTTGTGTTTTTTAGCCTCTATGACCAAAGTCAAGACTAGAACACATGTCTGATGCTACAAAACTAACATATCCCATGGGCCACATGCCTTACTACTTTGCACTCATAACCATTTTCTATTCAAAGAGAGAGAGAGCAGAGTGGCCTCACCTTCCAACTAGGTTTTCTCCCAAAAGGGTTTCCTATGTTATATGTTGTGTCAAATCATGGTTTGTGAGTTTTTAGTTTGTTTTTATCTATTTCTGCATAATTATAATTTGCACGCATACACATCCAACCATAATTTACAAATCCATAAATCTAAAGAGAAATAAACCCTCATATTGTAGATTTCATATTTTTAAGTATAACTTATTATATATGTTGTGACAAACTATCTAGTTGAATATCCAAACCAGTTTAGGGATCATATTTTCATCACAATATGTTTCTTTAGCTTTATTGTGGACATTTGCAAGGAATCTATATCAGCTAAGCCAAAATTCATAAAACCCTAGTCACCATCAACAAATATGTGAATAATCATCATGACTCTGCAAAGGAGAGGTTTTTGTGGGTAGAAGCACAACTTACATATATAAGTTGTAATGTGAATCTCCTCATGTCGGGCTTAAGAAATAATCTTGGGCTATTTAGAGAAGATAGGGGTTAACAAAAAGGACTGATTAGAGGGGAGATTAGGATATCAAGAAGAAATAGAGAATGAGCCAAATAAAGGACCCAAAAGAGATTAATCCAAATTAAGTGTCATGAATCATTCACAGTCCCTATTCAAAATGGAAGAAAAGGTCGATATAAATATGTACCAAGATGAGATCGACACGTTGAAGCTAAATAATTGGTTGTAGCAATTAGAAGTTTATTTCAGTGTTCATCGTATAGAGGAAGAATAGAATATTTCATTAAAGCAGTTGAAATTAGAGGGCCATGCACTGACCTAGTGGAAAAGTCACATGGAGACCTTGAGGTTGGAGGGAGATCCTTCGTTGACTAAGTGAGAGAACTTTAGAACCTTCATAAAGTCACAATTTTATCCTATGGGTATGTCGAGGACCAGTGGATCGGATGGCACTACTTTAGGCAAAAGAAGGGGTGGATTGTACTAGAGTACACCAAAGAGTTTGAAAATATGGCCATAATGCTAGGTATCTTCCCAAAGAACCTAGATGTTCTCCTCAAGTATATGGGGGGTCTACACAACCATATGCAGAAGTGAGTGATGATGTTTAAACCTGGAATACTAGACAAGGCTTGTGTACAAGTATAATAATTGGAGAACATAGGATAGAAGAAAGGGGAATAAAGTGGATTGAAGGAGGAGCACCAAGATTATTCTAAGTATGGGAAGAAGGAGTGGAAAGGGGGAAAATATAAAAATAAGGTAGCCACAACACACTAGTGCAAGGATCCTAGCAACCACTACAACCACTGTAATATTGACGATCATACATAGGAGAACTATTGGATGTTGCATCAAGAGCTTAACCTAAGAACAAAAAATATATATAATAAGAAGAAAAATCTCTTTGCCACTAATTCAAGCAACCAAATTGAAAGGAGCTCAGGTTTGGATGAGATTATCATTTGTACATCAGTGCGGAAGGAGGTGAATTTGAGTAACCTTCAACAATAGGAACAAAAGAAATGACCAAAGTCTTCCACATAAAGATACCAGGGTAAGAAGACAAAGATTAATGCTTCATTTGACTCAGGATCATAGGAAATCTGATTGCAGTAGAGTTCGTCAACAAAATGGTACTAGAAGTTCATGATCATCCAATCCCATATCCATTGGTATGGATAAATAAAGATGGTACTGGAAGTTCATGATCATCCAATCCTATATCCAATGGTATGGGTAAATAAGGATGCAAAGTTAAAGGTAAAAAAACAATGCAAAATTAGATTTTCCATTAGTGTTGATTTTATTGATGAAGTAGAACTAGATGTAGTTCCCCTTGATGAATGTGGAGTGGTCTTTGTAATTCCCTACATGTACATGTGAGATGCAATATTCATACATAGATCCAACTAGTACGAGTTCATCTAATATGGAAAATCATTCACCATCAACATGAAAAATGAAAAGTCAAAAATTCCACTGGTAACTACCAACCAAGCCAAGAAACTAACCATTTATATAAATAAGTCTTTCCATTGTTTTTAATAGAGAAATAGTTTGTAAAAGAGTCAGTAATATTAGATAAATACCTGGAGGGGTGTAATATGAAGTAGAAACAAGAACTATAAGAGTTGTTACAAGAATTAAGAGATGTTTTCTAGGAGCCTAAAGGGTTACCACCCAATGGGGGAAGTAGATCATGAGATCCAACTATTTCCAAACACCCCATTGAAAAACATTGGGCTATACAAGTAGTTTTTTATAGAAGCAAGTGAGTGAAGAAATAGTTGTAGAAACTACTGGAATAGAGTGTCATGCAATTGAGTAGATCACCATGTGGGTCATCCATCATCATTGTACCAAAGAAGGTTGGGACTTAAAAATGTGTATAGATTACAGGGAGTTGAATAAAACCGGACTCAAGAATAGGTAACCCTTGCCCAAAATTGATGATTTGTTAGATAAATTGCAACAAGAAAAATACTTCACCAAGCTTGAATTAAAGTCTGGATATCACTAGGTTCAAGTTAGAGAAGAAGATACTTGGAAGATTACCTTCAAAACCAATCAAGGTTTGTATGAGTGGTTAGTTATGCCATTTGGCCCATGCAATGCACTAGCCACATTTATGAGATTAATGAATGATATATTATGACCTTTTATAGATCCATTTGTTATTTTCTACTTGGATGTATATTGGTATATAGTTCTACTTGAGAGGAGCACATCTCACATTGCACACCAGTGTTAGAGACATTAAAGAAGCACCAACTGGCAAAAAATATCAATAAGTGTGATTTTGCACAACAATGTTTGGTGTATATAGGGTAGGTGATAGCTAGATGAGAGATGAAAATAGGTCCTGCTAAGATGTAGGCCATCATGAAATGGTTAGTTCCTACTAATGTTTATGAGGTTAGGGTTTTTTTCGGGGTAGCACAATACCTAAGGAAATTCATAGCCTCATTTTCAGCAGTAGCAACACCACTCCATGCCATAACAATAACTAGCAAGAGTTTCCAATTGAGAAATCGTAGTGTTGACAAGGTTGATCTTGTCTGCAGATAGAGACGATCCCTCTAGCCCAATGAGTGGGTCTAGCAGCTGAAGTGACAATCAACTAGACATCTTCCTAGGTTATAATTTAAAAGAAGAATGAAGGAGATGACCTACCTCGTTCTGATGCTATTCTGATTTCCTTTGTTGAGGGCCTCGAACCGCTTGTGTCACGAACTTGTTCCTGCTTCTCTCTGTGTTTATGTATCTACACAAGTGATCAAGAAATAACAAAGCATACCTAAACCAATACCAAATCTAATAACAACCTACTTAACTGATAAAGGAATGTCAAGCTAAATAATACATGAACATATGTATTTTGGGAAGATGAACCAGCAATTGTATATTATTAGAAAATAAAGATAAGCTTACAACCAAAGCCTTGATGTTGAAAGGCTCTCCTTGAGTGGTAATCCAAATCCAAGCCAAGAACTCTCCAAGCACTCCTTCTCCAAGTCTAATGAATGGCCTCTAAGTGTAAGCTTAGCATAAGGGTTCAAATAGACATAGACCAACCATTTGTGAATGGGAAAAGATGAATATATAGTCTGGGAAAGGGAGTTAGGATCTCTACAAATATAGGAGCAGGTTCTCATATGAAGGAGGTAGGTCATAGGGATAAGACCAAGAGACCAAGTTGGGATAATTCGACCTCACCTATGTTAAACAACCTCCAGCTCACTGCTCTGGAAGCTTCTAGATCACCAAGCTTCTCATCCTCTTTGAGGAAATTTCCTCTTTGGGGATCATTGTGGGTATACAAGGGAACAAAGCGATGCCATCGTGGGTCAAGCATGGTGCAAAAAGCGACCACCGTGGTTTTTAACCTCATTAGAGAGATGAGTCTCAAAATTAGGGTTTTAGAGCTATTTCTTCACGGGAAAGATCAAGGCATTTTCTAATCAATGTTCTAGGGAGGATATGAGTTGCATATTTGAATAAGTACCCTGCATGATGGTCATGTTTCAAGAACTTCAGGGTATTTCATGGGGAAGTGCAGGAGGTGTGACAAAATATTGTGTAACAGGTAGAAAAGGGGCATTTGGGGAGTTGCAACAACCCTTATAAGTAGAAACAATTGAGAGTGGCTATGCTATGGGAGTGGTCTTGATGCAAGGAGGAAAGCATGTATGCTACCATTCTAAAATATTTCATGGGGAAATTATTAACTACCTTACCTATGACAAGGAGCTTTATGCCCTGGTGCAAGATATGAGGAAGTGGAAGCACTATCTATGGGGAAAGAGAAAATAATCCACATAGATCACCAACCACTATAGTACTTGGAGGGATAGAGTAAGTTGTAGCAGACAAAACATTACAAGTGGATGGGGTTTCTACAACAATTTCATTTAGCGATCAAGTATAAGAAAGGAAACACAAACAAGTTAGCCTGCATGCTTTCAAGTCCACCTACATCAAATATCATAGCTTTGGGAACTTTGATGCACATGGATTCATTCACCAATGATGCATATAGAGAGGCATGTTTAGAGGATGAGGACTTCAAGGTGGTGTTTCAGTAGTTTTATAACCAGAGTCATATACCTGAGGGTGGAAACATTGTCAACTACCATCTCCAGGACATATTACTATACATGATGGATAAGTTAAGTGTTCCTAAAGGTAAGTGATTGTAGCTCATCAAATAGGCTGACACCTCCAAGGTGACACGGCACTTTGGTGTAGGGAAGACAATGGCAAACTTACATATGTATATGTATTGAACCAAGATGCAAGAGAGTGGCTAGGTTCATAATAGGATGCATCCTTTGTTGTACCAATAAGCCTATTAATAGGAAATGAGATCTATCTCATCTCTTATTTGTACCCACTCATCCATGGGAAATAATTTCCATACATTTTGTTGGAGGTTTACCAACAACCAAGAAGGGACATGACTACCTATTCATGGTAGTTGATAGGTTTAGAAAGGTGTGTTTTCATGCCCTGTGAAAATACCATCAGCAGACAAGATGCAATGAACTTGTTCTTTGGATAGGTCTAGTTGGACTTAGGATACGAAGGATCATTTTTCAAATAGGGACATAATATTTCTCATGCATTTTGGACTACATTGTGCGAGAGTACGGAAATGAAGTTAAATAGGCCTACAACATTCCATCTTAAGATAGATGGGCAAACAAAAGTAGTTAATAAGACTTTCATGCAACTTTTGAGGGGCTACAATCAGAAGCATCGGAAGATGTGAGATAAAAATATGGTATATATAGAACACTCTTATAACAAAGTAGTCCACACTTCTACTAGTAAGTCCCCACTTGAAACTTGTTTTGGATATTTTCCACCTTCACCTTTAGATATTGTATATAGGGAGCAAGGAGTAAGGGAAGATATTATAGGGGATGCCTTGAAGGATGAAAATTTTGTAGAAAATATCAATAAAATACATATATAGGTACAAGAGACACTGCAAAATTCATAAGAAATATACAAGGCTAGGCATGATTAGCACATAGAGAATTCATTCAAGGCGAGAGACGAAGTATGGTTATAGTTGAACAAAGAGAGACTAGAGGGTCTTGGTAAGAAAAGAAAGGATCTTCAATATGGTCCCTTTGGGATACTATAAAAGGTGGGAGATAATGCCTACAAACTTAGTCTACCCCCATTCATGCACATGTACTCCATTGTGAATGTAGAGAATCTGAAACTATATGAGCCTTCCATGCTAGATCGGGAAGACAAATAGGTCCTACCTTTTGTGGAGTAATTGGCACCATATGCTTAGGAAGAGTTGGTAGAAGATACAAATTTTTATAATAGGTTCATAACTACAAGAAGGGGGCAACATGACCTTTGGCAGATTAGGTTGAAATGACAACTTCTAGGCAAGGTTAGATCATACACCCGAGAAAAGGTGGAGGAAAATTTTCTTCTCCTTGTTCATTAGAAGTTTTTGGAGACAAAAAGCCTCCCAAAATGAGGAGGTGTGATCCATATTGTATCATGGTATTTTTTTCATCAATATTGATTCTTTTAGAGTGGAAAAAGTGTAGGAATTAGTTCACAAGACCAATTTTACTGTCGAGATCCAAATTTTCCAAATTTGGGAGCATTATGAGGCATCAAATGATGCTTTTTTGGGGTAATTTTTTTATTCTTTAGTGTAGAACCATATTTTATATTATACACATATATACCTTTCCAATGGTGCAAGAATCACTTTAATATGAATCTGTATGCAAAAGTTATGCCATTCGAAAGTTGAACTTCTTGTTTTGTCCACCATAATTCGAGAGGATGCCACATCAACCCCCCATTAATCAAAGAATAGGGGCTAGGAATGTGATCATGATGAATAAGACTCTAGAAGGGTCCATATTTTAGCTTTGGCTAAGAGTTTAGGGAGTCAAACCTAACCACTAGTAAGCTACCGGGTTGTGTTATAACTAGGTCACTAGGAGGAATATGTGTTCTATTCCTTTTGGGTGTATTTGTTCCATAGCTGAGCATAATATTCAATAGGGATATGAAGAGAGCACATAGATAGTATTTGTTCATTGTAGTATCCCATGGGCCATAGGCCTTACTTATTTGTACTCACATCCGTTTTAAATTTAGAGAAAGAGAGCATATCGACCTCACCTTCCATCTAGGTTTTCTCTCGAAAGGGTTTCTTGGGTTATATTTTTTGTCAAATCGTGGTTTGTGATTTTTATTTCATTTTTATATATTTTCCGCATAATTATAAATTGCATGCATATGCATTAAATAGTAATTTATAGATCTAGAAATCTAAAGAGAAATAAACCCTATAGGGTATATTTCAAAAAAATTAAATATAATTTATTAGATCTATTGTGACAGACTATCTAGCGGAATATCCACAGTAGTTTACAAATCATATTGGCATCAAAGAAGGTTTCTTTGGGTATATTGTGGATATTTGTAGGTAATTTAGATTGACTAAGCCAAAAGTCATAAAATCCTAGCCATGGTAGATGAATCTATGAATAATTGTCATGATCTTGCAGGAGAGACTTTTTCATGGTTGGAAACACAACTTAGAGATATAAGATGTAATGTGAATATCCTCATGTCACACCTAAGCAATAAACTTAGGCTCTTCATAGAATATGTGGTTCTAACGCAAAGGATAGATTAGAGGGGAGATTAGGAGATTGGTAAGCAACAAAGAACTAGTTAAATAAAGGACATAGAAGAGATCAACCCCACTTGTGTGTCATGGAACATTCATAGTTCATGTGAAAAATGGAAGCAAAGGTCGATATCAAGTCATACCAAGGTGAGACCGATGCTCTAAATATAAATCACTAGTTGCAAAAATTAGAAGTTTATTTAAATGTTCACCATATAGAGGAAGAATAAAATATTTCATTTGAATGGCTAATGTTAGAGGGCCATTCCCTAACCTAGTGGGAAATCCACACAGAAACATGGAGATTGGAGGGAGATCCTACAGTGACTAAGTGGGAGGACTTTAAAACCCTCATAATGTCACAATTTTTCCCTATCAGGTATGTATAAGACCAGTGAACCCAATGGCACTACTTCAGGAAAAAATAGGGGTAGAGTGTACATGAGTACACCATAGAGTTCAGAAATATGGCCACAATGTTGGGTATCTCCCCAACAAACATATATGTACTCCTAAGTGTATAGGGAATCTATATAACCATTTGTGAAAGCAAGTGATGTTATTTAAGCCCATATTAGACGATGAGGTGTTAGAATCACTATTATCATTACACCAAAACCCACAAGTTTTAGTCAATGATCACATTGCCAGATATAAGAATACGTGAGAGGTAGTTAGTCCATATTGCAAAACACACAGAAAGTGCTAGTTTATCCAATGTCCAAGAATCTCCCCCAGCGTAAGTTGGGTGTGTATCAAACTTGGGACCTACACTCTAATACCACTTGCTAGAATCACAATCGTTGTTAAACAAAAACCCATAGGCTTTAGACAATGATTATATCTCCAAATATAAGGATCCATAAGAGGAAATTAGTATATTTTGTGAAAAAAACTGGGACTGTTGGTTTATCCAGTGTCCAACACAAGGCTTGTGTATAAGGACAGTTCTTGGAGAACACAGACCAAAATGGGAAATCAAGTGGATCAAAGTAGCATGATCACCATGAATCTTCTAAGGAGGGGAAGAAGAAGTGGAAAGGGGGAAAAGATAAAAAGCCAGAGACCACAACAAACAGGTGCAAAGATCCCAATAATTACTGCAACCATTGTAATATTAACAATCATATAGAGGATAAGTGCTAGAAGTTGCATTTGAATCTTAACCCAACAAACAAAAAAATATAATAAGAAGAATAATCTCATGGCCAATAATTTGAGCAACCAAATTGAAAGTACCTTAGACACGGATGACAAGATTGTAAGTACATCAATGCAGAAGGAGGTGAATCTCAGTAGCATTCAACAATAGGAAAAGAAAGATATGACCAAACATAGATGTAGTTCCCCTTGATGTATGTGGAGTGGTGTCTGGAAGTCGCTACGTGTACATGAGAGATGCAATATTCATGGAGAGAAACAACTAGTATGGGCTCATCAAGGATGGAAAATCATTCACCATCAATGCACATAAAGGCAAGTTGAAAATTTTGTTGGTAAGTGCCAACCAATCCAACAAATTGATCATCTGTAGCAAGAAGTTTTTTCTATTATTTTTAAGAGAGAATCAATTTTTAGAAGTGTTAGTGAGATAAAAGGCATTCCTATAGGGGTGTGCTAATAAATAGAAAAACCAACTAGAAAAATTTCTATAGGAATATGAGTATGTTTTTTAGGAGCCTAAAGGGTTACCACCCAAGAGGGAAGTGGAGCATGAGATCCAACTATTTCTGGACTCCCCATTGCCAAACATTGGGTTGAACCTGTAGTCTGTTATAGAAGCAACTGAGGTGAAGGAATAGTTGCAGCAACTACTAGAACATGGTGTCATTCAAATGAGTACATCACCATGTGGGTCACCCATCATCATTATACCAAAGAAGGATGGGACTTGGTGAATGTATATATATTAGAGGGAATTGAAACAAAATTATGCCTAAGAACAGGAAAACCCTACCCATAATAGATGACATGTTGGATCAACTGTAGCAAGTGAAATACTTCACCAATTTGGACTTAAAGTCTTGATATCACTAGGTTCGAGTTAGAGAAGAAGACACCTGCAAGACCACCTTAAAAAATATGCAAGTTTTGTAATAGTGGTTAGTCATTCCATTTGGCCTATGCAATGCACCAACTACATTTATGAAGTTAATGAATGATATATTGCTCCCTTTTCTAGATTCATTTGTTACTATATATTTGGATGATATATTGGTATACAATGTTACCTGGGAGGAGCACATATCACATATGATGCAGGTTCTAGACACATTAAAGAAACACCAGCTGCTATAAAATCTCAAGAAGTGTGGGTTTTCACAATAATGTTTGGTGTATCTAAGATATGTGATAGTTGGAGGAGAGTTGAAAATAGATCCTTCTAAGATATGTGTCATCCTAAAATGTCCAATGCCTATTATTGTTTCCAAGGTTAGGAGTTTTGTTATGGAAACATAGTGCCTAAGGAAATTCATAGCCTCATTTTCAGTAATAACATCACCACTCCCCACCATAACAACAAGTGGAAAGAGTTTCCAATGGGTAAACAGTCAACAAAGGGCCTTTAAGGAGCTAAAGAAGAAGTTCATTCAAGCACCTATTCTAGCACTATTGAACTTGCAACAACCCTTTGAAGTGGAGATAGATGTGAGTGGGTATGCTATGGGAATGACCTTGATGTAGGGAGGAATCCTTGTATGCTACCATTCTAAAATATATAATGGGGAAGTTCTTAGCTACCCTACCTATGACAAGGAGCTCTACACCCTAGTACAAATTGTGAAGAAGTGGAAGTACTATATTATGGGGAAGGAGATAGTAATCCAAACATATCATTGGCCACTACAATACCCATAGGCCTAGAGTACACTACAACAGACCAGAAATTATAAGTGGATGGGGTTTCTACACCAGTTTCATTTAGTGATCAAGTATAAGAAGCGTTGTACAAACAAGTTGGTTGACATGCTTTCAAGGCCACCCACATAAACGATAATAGTGTTGGGAACTCTGTTGGACTTGGAGCCATTCACCCATGATGTATACAAAGAGGAATATTCAGAAGATGAGTACTTCAAGGTGGTGTTTTAGCAGTTACAAAACCAGAGTCATGTGTAAGATGGTGATAGCACCAATGACTACCATCTCTAGGATGGGTTACTCTATAAGTTGGATAAGTTATTTGCTCCTAAAGGTGAGCGATTTCAACTGATCGTATAGGCTCATGCCTCCAAGGTGGGAGGTCAATCTGGTGTATAAAAGAAAATGGGTAACTTACAGAGGTATTATGTGTTTTGGCCCAATATGTAGGAACAAGTAGCTAGGTACATAAGAGGATGCATTCTTTTCTGTAACAACAAGCATAGTAATAAGAAATAGGGTCTATATCATCCCTTTTATGTACCCACTTGTCATTGGAAATAATTTCCATGCACTTTGTGGGAGGTTTACAAACAACTAGGAAGGGACACGACTATTTGTTCATGGTAGTTGACAAGTTAAATAAGATGTGTTTTGATACCTTGTAAAAATACCATCAACAATAAAGAAGCAATGAAATTGTTCTTTGGATAGGTCTAGATGCACTGTGGGATACCAAGGAGAATTGTTTCAGAAAGGGAAATAAGATTTCTCAGTCATTTTTCAACTTCATTATGGGAGAAGATGGACACAAATTTATAAAGGTCTTCAACATTCCAGCCTCAATAGATGGCTATACAAAAGTACTCAATAAGACTTTGGTGTAGCTTTTAAGTGGTTGCAATTAGAAGCATCTGAATACCTAGGATGAAAATTTAATATATATATATATATATATATATATATATATATATATATATATATATATATATATATATATATATATATAACCATATTATAATAGAGCAATCCACATTTCTACTAGTAAGTCCCCATTTGAAACTTTTTTTGCATATATTCCACCTCACCTTTGGATATTTCATATGGGCAACAAGGAGTAAGGGAGGATATTATAGGGAATGCGATGGCTTAAGGGGGCCTGGCCCAGGTTCAGAGTTATTCGCGCCAACCAACAAAACCCTAATTTTTGGCCCTTTTGGTAACAACCTGCATAGCACAGGCTGCAGTCTCACCCGGAGCAATATTGGGGGATGCTAGAACCAAGTTTCTACATCTAGAGGCATGTGTGATGGTTTTCCTAAGGATATTATAGCTTAGATTTTCCTTTGCACAGATCTATTCCTTCCAACTGTCAACTATTGCAACTCTATCGAAATGACCTTCAGGCCTTCGCGAAGGTACCTCATTGTACTTAACATGCATAAAAGATACAGATTCATTACTTTCAAACATTAAACTCTATATTATGAAGCCCTTATGACCTAGATCTATCGTCGTGTAGATCTACCCTTTTTGAATGGTTAACTAAATGAGATATATCTAACGACTTCCTGATCTCAATGAAGAAGGTTAATTATACTTATTATGCCTAAACATTACAGATCCATCCATTTCGTGCAGAAATTAAGCATTAATTCACATAAAATATATCACAGAGCGAAGATACATAAACTTAAATAGAAGTAAATAAACAAGGCACATGTGCACATATTTAGCTCAAAATAGTCTTTATTAAGATGTAAATGTTTAGATACAGACTTCATATCCCTGTGCACCTAGCTGTAGGGGTCCGCACACTCAACTGCAGACTTACCAAGGTCTCGATGCACTCAACTGCAAGAGCCTTCCCCTTTCTCCTAAGTACAGGAAACAGACTTTTCTTGCCTTAGAACCTTTCCCTTACAATAATTCTTCACAAAAAGTTATTTTCTTAGACTCACTATGACTCAACTATATATAGCCTTTTCATTACATTACCATGGTCCGCGAACCATGGGTAGGTCTCAAAACCATCCTATCACCTACCCATACAAGGGACTAATTCCCCTTTGAATCTTACTTAGCTTCACGCTCCACTTCCACATTTCATGGAGACTTTACATTCTTTAACAAAAATATTACAAAAATTGACTTTATTGAGAAAATTTGACTCCAGGGATCCCATACCAACAGGCCCCCAACACAAATATGGTGACTCACCCTCAAGTCACTCAACTGGCTTCTCCACTTTATTGCGGAGTTCACTGAACTCCATATTCAAGACTCCAAGGTCCATTATGCTCTGTATGGAGGCTTGTTGCACTTCTTCAACCAACTTCTCCATAGTTGGTCCCTCCATCGTGAGGCGTATGGTCCTCTGTGTCAGCTCGAAAATCTTTAGCTTCTCTTGGATAGTTAGGGTAATTTGGCCTGCTTCCCCTATCCATGGTTGGATATGAGCCTTCAAAACTTTTTCTGCGCTGCGACTCCTCAACCTATGCCTACAGCACCTTCATTTCTTGTAAGCGCACGAAGCGGTGGACTAGCACCAAAGTGCGCGTAGTCGCGCTGATATCCTCAACTTTCTGTTGGGTCTCTCTGATCTCTATACCCAGTCTCTGCAGGTTTGAGTTCTCCTAAAAAATGGTCCATAGCTCCATTTCATTTTCAAAGAGACAATTGCAGCCTATTACTGCATTATCCAATGTAGACATGTGTGCTCTGATGGCTGCGCCGCGCTGCTCACTAACCTCTGGCAAAGTAGTTAGCTGCAGTTTCAATTGTAGTTCCAAGATCTTCATCTGAAATTCAAAGGTAACTTGGCCTACCTCATCCTCACACTGTCTCATTGCAGCAGCCAATTTCTGAAACTTTTTTGAAGTTGTCGCATCCTCGGGAATGTGTAGTTTTGGTATTGAATTACACACTTGTGTAATTGCTTCTTCGAGGCTCTGGCTTCACACTTCTAACTCTTCTTTGTCCTTAAGAGCCTAAGGATTTTCGGTGAAGATCTTCTCATATTTCATTTTAACTTCTCTAATCACTGATAACGTGTGTTATTCTCTAATCTGAAGCTCATCTGAGACCCCCTGATGAAGTGCGTGGAGGGTCTGATGTGGCAGCATGGCTAAATTCATACCCACGCCTTTGATCTTTCCTAGTTGGGCATTATCTTCCTTTGGATCTGTGTGTAATGTCCTTTCTGGCAAGGGAATGACTCTCAGGTTCAGAGTCCAGTCTATTTCTATTACACTCACGCTCACTTGAACCCTGATTGCTTGTCCCAGGCTCGCCTAAATTCTACTCGTTTCAATCTGCAACTTGTGTAGATCCTTCTAGACGCTCCCCAACATCTGCATGTATTGCTACTCAAATTGAGTCCACAGATATGTCATTGTGTCACATAATTTATCTTCGATCTCATCCAAGTCCCCCTCAATGAGGACCATTGGATCCACGTGTACATGCTTGTCCGATTTTTTCTTATTCCTAGGTCCCGAAGTCATCTCCTTGGTCCGATTCTACAATTTGAAGGGAGTGCATTGCTTGTCACCCCCGACTCCTTCCTGTTCAAAATGTTCCTTCTCTTTAGTATGCTAGGAAGCTAAGGCTTCGGCTTCTATAGTAGCCTCTTTTGCAACGCACTCTTTATTGGCAGTTGCCTTAACAATATTTGCTTTAGCAACAACTTATTTCATCTTCTGATCAGCCAAATCTCGCATTGTTGCTTTTGCTGCTTCTTTTTGTTTCTGCGCATTTATCGTCTGCACAGAGGATCTTTCTCCACCTTTCCTGGTACCAGTGCCTAAATCTCTGGGTTGTCTCCACTCCATTGGCCATGTCCTTGCAATCTCCTGTACATCGGACTCCATAACTAGGTATGGTAACTTGTGCCATATCTTCTTAGGGTCCCTCCTTGCGTAGATGGATACATTATGGAAATCATCCTTAAACTTTTCGAAGGCCCGCAACTACTCAAACAAGGTTGGAGACAACCTTGGCCTCTGACTGATCATTGTGCAGAGGTCCATATCAACTAGTATCCAGAAGTATTTTGACTCTGTGTTCCTCTCAAGATCCTTTTTCATCCACAACAAAGCGAACTTTGCTGCCTCTGGTAAATCCTCATCCTGAGGAAGGAACTGACTATCCTCTGGTAGTCACCATGCAACTAATACAATCAGCAACAGAAGCCAAGCATAGTGAAATTCCTTTCTTTCATCCTGCGCTTCACGACAATTTGCTAAGAATTCCTTGCAAAGGTACTGCACCTAGTTGTACTGCACCCCCTTTGCGCACTGTGCAGCCAATGAAATTACTAGCATCCATACCTCGTCTGCGTGACATTTTCTCATGACCTTCCCGGCCAAAATCTGAACAGAAAACTGCACCTCTTGGTCTATGATAGACCAGATAGAGTATCCGCGCGACTTCTTCATCAGCCCAAACTCAGTGTTAATTTTATCTACAAGTTCCTTCTCCTTGCTTTTGCCTCCAAATTCCTTGGTTGAATTTGTCCCTTTATAGGGAAATTTTGTAATTCTTTGGATCAACATGTCTGTTATGGGGATGGGTTCACCTAACCAAAAACACCCATTGTGCACCAGCGGGAGCAATTAGCACACATAAATAGTATTGATAATCGACCTGTGAAATGTAGTACACACAAAATATGTAGAAATTCGGCCTCCTCGACCCCTTTGACCCATTTCATTGGTTCCAACTTTTTAACCCGAGTCTCTTCATAGTAAATCTTGGTTATATACTTATTGGTGGAAAAATGTGGAAATCTCTAGTCATCAGCTAGGTCCCAATCTTCCAATTTTAACATAGGATACGCATTAAGAGAACACCTTCCAATACCACTTCTTCTGGTAGTAGCGACGTAGAGATCGTGAACTTGCCTGAATCTGGGTCCTTGGTTACCTTCGCTTTCCCTTTCCATGGAGGGATATATGTTGGGAGCCTAGTGATAGGCTCACCCTCATCAGCATCCAACTCCTCAACTCCATCGTGGAGTTCTTCTACGTCCAAATCCATGGGTTCATACGGTTGCTTTGTCTTGTCCATCCTCCCTTTCTCCCGAACCTCTACATGGTTCTTCCTTGGTGACTACCTCACTAGTACAGGTTGTGGTTTCTTCTACTTTTCTTTAGCAGAAGATTGCTACGGCTTAGGAAATTGTGGGGTCGTAGGAACAAATGGCGTATCTTCCATTGAGGCAACTTTAGGGGCTTCTGCTTGAGAGACAACGGCTTCAGAGCTTATAGGCTTGACAGACATCTCTTCAAGGATAATCTTCTAGTTCCACTCAGGAAATCTCACAAATGTCGGACTTGAAACTAAATCCTCCCAAACCTGTTGATTCATAGAGATAAAATAAGAAGGCTTATACGCAATTTGCAAAAGGAAAAGTTTTCTACAACAAACCTACATGCCAGATTTATAGGATATTTTGAATTCAAACCCAACTGTTCCCTCCATTTTTTGATCATAAATGCATCTTTTGCGATAGATATCCAAATATTTTCGCCATAAATGTCGCCTACTCACTCCTCCTAACGGGATTTTCACTATCCAATCATGAACAATGACTTCAAGGGCTACTTTTGGACCTATTTGTGTGGAACCATACTCCAAGGCACAACCTCCTAGCACACCTCCTCCTAGCACGCTACTTGATTTCCTCACGCAGCACTCCTAGTGCACCTCCTCGTGGCGCGCTACTTGATTTCCTCGCGCAACCCCCTTACTGTGTTTTCCTCTTCTTTGGGCAGTGTAGTTTATATTCCTGCTCTCCCTTATAGCTACCTAGAGTGCTAAGACTATCCTACTACCATATAGTCATTGCACAAGGGAAGGATCCCTGTATAAAACTTCAACTGACTTCCATTCACTTGTCGAGGGAACAATTCGTCATTTAGATTTGTGAGCTGAAATGTGCCACCATCTGTGATTTCCTTAACAATGTACGGGCCTAAAAAATTCATTTTGAATTTACCTGAAAACTTTGTGAACTTGCTATCATATAGCAGCACGAGATCATTTACCTTGAAGGTGCACAACTTAATATGACTATCATGCCAAGTCTTCTCACGTGCACTTGCAGGTGAAATCCTGAAAGAAATCAGTCTTCTTCCAACTCCATCAACTGCACGAGTCGTTCCTCCAAGGTCTCACGATCCATCATCTCTGTCAAAGCGCAATGCGCGGGCTTGGAAAAATATATTCCATGGGCATCATCACCTCTATCCCATAAACCAACCTAAATGGAGTTTGGCATGTCAACTTCTTGCACGTCGTCCTATATGCCCATAGAACCGTCAGGATGTGTACATCCCAATCGTTTATCTTCACATTACAAACCTTTGTCAACGCATTCTAGAAAATCTTATTGAACTCTTCCACTTTACCATTGGCTTGGGGATGCTAGGTCGTACTCTTTTGATGGTACACCTGGAATTCTTCGAGCATCGCAGTGATTTTTCCATTCAGGAAATGCATACCCCTATCACTCATCAATACCTTAGGGAAACCAAACCTCATTAAGACATATTCAAATAGGAACTTCGTAGTTGTAGTAACAGTACAATCCTTCATTGGCTACGCTTCTACCCATCTAGTTAAGTACTCTGTCTCAGTAATGATGTACTGCGCGCCTGTCTTCCTTCCTGGTGGTTGTATTTGACCTATAAAGTCAATTTCCCATTTGTCAAATACTTGTAATGAAACCTGAGGATTTAATGGCAATTCATCTCTTCGCGAAGGATTTCCTATCCTTTGACCATCATCACATGCTTTACAAAATTCCTTAAAATATTTATGCACTGTTGGCCAACATAACCCTGCACGCAGAATCTTCTACATTGTTGCTCTACCTTCATAGTGTCTTCCTGCCACTCCTCCATGGGCTTCAGTGAGGATACTAGCGCGCTCAAACTCCGGAACATATTGATGCAATATTTCATTTGTTCCCATCTTATACAAATGTCCCACTATAACAGAAAAATCAGTTGTGCAGAGCACTAATTCCTTTTTCTATTGAGTAGAATACCCTTGTGGATTCGTTCCAGTAGTTAGAAACTGAATTATGTCTGCAAAATGATCATCTGCAATGCGCACAACAAAGATCTACGCATCCAGCAATCCTTCTTCCAAATTGGTTGGTTCTTCACCTGCCTCGATTTAGCTTAGGTGATCTAGTCCTGCGTTCAACTATCCAAGCTTCACTATTACTTCAAAGTCATACTCCTAGAACAACAACAACCACCTACAGATGTCCCCCCAAACACAGGCTTATTGACTAGGTATTTGAGAGCAAAGTAATTTGTATAAATCTTGAAGTGTGCGCCCAACAAATAATGTTGAAACTTTTGCAACACGTAGTCTATTTTCAACCCTTCGCGCTCTGTAGTGGAATAGATATTTTCATCTTTTGACAGTTTCCTACTTGCAAAGGCTATTGGATGATCAATCTCACCTTCACCAGGTTGGGTCAATACTACACCTAGCACAATACAGGAGGCATCGACATGCACATGGAACTTTTTCTTCCAATCCAGAAATACTAAGATGTGTGCAATCACCATCTTGTCCTTTAACACGTCAAGACTCTATTGACATTCCTCATCCCAAAAAAAAAGTCGCATCCTTCTTTAATAATTTCTCCATCGGTGCAGTTATCTAGGCATAAGACTTGATAAACTTCCTATAGTAGGCTATGTGGCACAGCATTACATGCAGCCGCTTAACATTCTTGGGAGCTTCTAAATTCACAATTACTGCTATCTTCACAAGGTCCACCATTAATCCCTTCTTACATACTACATGGCCTAGAAAATTTCCAAAAGGCACACAGAATATACATTTCCTCAAGTTCAGTGTGATCTGGTATCTGTGACATGTATCCAGCATGAGGCGCAGACTTGCAACATGATACTTCACTAATCCGAACACAGTCTAGTCATCAAAATACACCTCCAAGAATTTATGAATAAACTCCTTCAACGCTGTGACTACTGCCCTGGAGAAGATTGCAAATGCATTCTTCAACCTGAATGCCATTAATGTTTATTGAAAGCAACCCCATTCTGTCACGAAGGTTGTCTTGCTACAATCATCTGGCGCGGTCTTTATTTGATAGTGTCCTGAGAACCCATCAGTGAATGAATAAGATTCTTGTCCTCCAACATTTTCTAAAACTTCATGTGTGAATGGTGTTGGAAATGGATCATGCACACTTGCATCATCCATCTTCCTCAGATCTACACATATCCTAATTTTGCCTTGTTGTTTCTTTTCCTGGACAACCATTGGGTTTACCCAATCAGATTCTTCTTCCGGCTCAATAATTCCATCTTCCAACATTTTTCTAGTTCTTTGTGCACTTTTTCTTTATACTTTGGATTTAGTTGATAATGTCTCTACTTTACGCACTTCACATCAAGTTTTAGATTAATTTTCATTACAACCAGATCTCCTACAATACCCTCCAAATCCAATAACTTTGTTGATAATAGATCCTGGTATTCGTGCAGTAGGTTGACCACCTTATCGAATGTATCTTCGTCCCAATATTCTCCCATCTTCACGAACTTAGGCTTCGCATCCGATCCAATATTTACTCAATGGGTCTTCAGAGACTCTGTTACATCAGGGTTCTTTGTCTGAGGTCCTTCGACCTCGCGCTACCCTTCAGTTTATAAAATGTTTATTTTTCTTGGATCATCTTCTTCTTCTTCGGTAGTAACATTGTAGCACTCCAGCATGGGGCGAAACTGTGTACTCCAGCCCAGTTGAACTCATTATGTCAGTTCTTGAGGTGTTCAAAAGATAGCGGCCTTAATATCTTGGAGTGCCTCATCAATGGAATCAAACCCATCCTCAAAGCTGAAGTTAATAAGAAACTTTCCCGCAAAATATCCCATTCATTCGCTCCATTGCATAGCTCTATTTCCAAATACCAATTCATGGGGATAGTATCTAAGTTGTGACAAAATATATGCACCCATTCTGGCTGCATCTCTTCTCCCCAAGATTTAGTCCACCATGCCAAGTGTTCGTGTGGATCATCATTCCTGCTATATTTCTCAGTCATCTAGGTATTATCATATCCAAACCTCATTTTCATCATCCGCTTGTATGCCTTGTAGTTAGCGAAGCTTTCCTTATGCGTACCCCACCATCGAGCGGGCATAGCGCGTAGTGCCAATTCTAGTGCATGGAAGTGATGTTCATTGGGCACCTCATTTTCAAATTCATCCAAAAAGCAATTAACATCATTCAAACTATCATAGTGTGGAAGATTTCTTACCTCTTTGGATACGCACTGCACTGATTTTGTCATCATATTGTAACGTAGCGTAGAGACTATTCTGTCAATGTTTGATCTCTTCATCTAAATCTGAAGTATAGGAACTATCTCTATCCCATGCGATTTGTCCATCTGTAGTGGGCTTTATCCAATCTTCGTCTCACTCTGTTATCTTGTATATTTGGTCTAGATCATCATCATCCTCCACAAAATCATGAACATGTTTAGTATAACGCTCTCCTTCAGCAGGGTCCAGTGGCATAATAACCCTGAGTGCTTTGCTCTCAAATGTCATCTTCCACTTCTACATATTAATCACCACATCCATGTCGAAGGCCCAGTCAATTGCTAGTAGTGTAGGGTAAGGATTGTTGTCGTCTACTATTTCGATTACCTCAAAGTCATCCAATGCACTCACTCCTTCAATGTCCACCGTTACCCCATACAGGCACCCCATAGGAATAATCTTCTGTTGATTAGCCATGTGTAGCATAGGTCTCCCCATGCTTTCCCATGTCTTCTTAGGCATTACATTTGCATCAGAACCCAAATCTAGGATGACTTGGTCCATTTCATATTCTCCTATCTGCACGGTCAGCCTCATCTCACGCCCTGTCCGCTTCTTATGCTTACCTAGTTTCCTCACAGCGCATTATTATGAAGGAACCTTAATCTTACCCACACAATTGTCTATTAGCTCTTGGAGCCCTTCTATTGCCTTCTTATCGTGCAACAACTTTATACAGGTCTTCAGGAAAGTGGCTAACAACGAAGGATCCACATCTCGCACTTCACTGTTCCCAGCTGATTTCTCTTGACTTCCAGATGTAGAAGCTTCAAATAAATTCATTTAGCCTCCATAAAAGTTCCTTTAGCCCTATTGAGGTCAAACCCGACTTCCTTTTCAGCAGCCTTGCGCACCTATACTTCAGTCTCTGGTTGCTTTCCCTTATCTTCTCATGTGGCCATACCACTGCGTGTTACTATATTAAAACTGTGATCTTCTTCACGAGGTTATGCCCTCATCATCTGGATATTCTTCATAGGTTGTTCAGCCTGTGTATTCTTTTCTTGCATCCTTTCCATAAGGATCGGGAAATATTCTATCACATGGTCGAACTCTCTGCAATATTGATAATACAGACGCATTGGGTTCTAACAAGTGGCACACAAAATGTCCAACTTCACCACATTTATAACAGATAACTTGGCTGTGACCTCCCCCAGCCCCTCTTACACTTCCTCTTCCACGACCTTGGAATCCTCCACATGCTGCACCCGTGCCCTGATCCTAAGGCTAAGTTTCTTCCTTAATTCGATATGTAGGGGTTATATCCATCATTAATTCATAACTTCGATAATGGCGCTCATCATGACCTACATATTTGTAGATATTGTAAAACAACTATTGAGGGGTCTATACAAAATTCTGTAGTAGATGATAATTGTCCGTTGCATGATGTCTTGTAACCTAACAAATAGCGCACCACGACGCTGCTCCTACACTCGGCCAAATGGTATTTCCTAGATTCAGGGGGATATTCCCCCCCAATAAGATAATTCTAATGACCGAGAAATGGTCCTTATCATGCCCGTGGCCCTTGCATTTCAAGAACCAAACTTAAGCACGCACCTCACACTGGGCTTCCTTTCCCTTCTTCAGGCTCTGCAACTCCAGGTGTAGACTTGCCAACTGCGATTGAATTTGTTGTACTCCAATGTTCATATCTTGTATTGGCGAGGCTTCCAACCTCATCGCGATCTCTGCAGCTTCTGCTTGCGTTGCTATCTTCTGCTGCGATAATGGTAATCTTAGGTGGGGTAACAATGAGGTAATGTACCAATATTTGTATTGTTCGTCTGTGATGTTCATATTAGCTTTCCAGATTAGGCATTTTAGCCTCTGATCAAAATCCCATGAAGCTTCATTCACCGCTTGCTTTATCTCCTTAAACTCTGTAACAAACTATGCCTGATAATTATTCTTCTTAAACTTGTAGTTCAATGCTTGCTGAGTATTTGCCAACGTCGTGACAGGGTGATCTTGACAATACTTGATATACTAGGTCAACGCTCTATCCTACAGCGCTATGACCAGTTGTGCTTTCTTTAGATTATCATCAGTGATTTGATGCGTTTTCCACACAGCATCTGCAACAAACCATAAATGTTCGGGGTCTTTGCTTCCTACCCCTTTGAAGATATGGATCTTCATTGCATTCGCCATGTTGAATGGTGGGGGCGGAGGCGGAGGTGGAGGTGAAGGTGTAGGTGTATGCAATGGAGGTGGAGGTGGAGGTGGAGTGGATGGATGAGGTATCCACAAGATACCCTAAATTACCAACTGCAACGCACTTCGTGGTGTATTCAGAATCATTCCTTCATTGTCGCTCGACGAGGATCCCAATAGCGGACTATATTCAGAGCCTAATTCTTCATTCCTTTTGAAGGGTTTTCATCTTTGTGTAGTCCCAAACATTAAGGTAATGGCATAAATCATTTTTTGCACAACAACATCTTAATCCAAGTTTTCAAAGATTTTAAATACTTACCTCGCGGTCCCTTGAAGAGCCTGCGCTCTGCTTCACTGTAACTGACAGTTGTATCGATCGCGAATTCAATCACAAACCCTCTGAGTGTTCGATCAATCCAATGATCAAAGACCTGTGTGATGTTGTTTTCTGAGGCTTCTAAGTGCCTCACCAGCTCTGGAGTACACACAATAGGGTCGTCAAGTCTCCACATACCCTGATTATCTACCAACCTAGATAGCCACTCGTACAATTCGCAAGGGAAGAAACAGAAAAAGTTCTTGGTTTTGTTTGAGTATAGGTATCTATTCAACCAGTGTTCCATTGACAACCTCGGGTTTATGTTATCCTAAGCCATAAACGTGTGTTCCTTTCGATCGAGCCACTTCTCAATTTCCTTCTTAGTAGGGAACCACTTATTTGACATCACACATTCCTCATATTGATCCTGGTCCCGGCAACGAAACCATTTATTGGCTTAAGGGGGCCTGACCCAGGTTCAGAGTTATTCGTGCTAACCAACAAAACCCTAACTATTGGCCCTTTCGAAAACAACCTGCATAGCACACACTACAGTCTCACCCGAAGCAGTATTAGGGGATACTAGAACTAGGTTTCTACATCTAAAGGCATGTGTCATGGTTTTCCTAAGGATATTATAGCTTAGATTTGTCTTTGTGAAGATCTATTCCTTCAGACTATCAACTACTGCAAGTCTATCGAAATTACCTTCAGGCCTTCGTGAAGGTACCTGATTGTACTTAACATGCATAAAAGATACAAATTCACTACTTTTGCGTAAAAAACTATATATTATGAAGCTCTTATGACCTAGATCTACCGTCGTGCAGACCTACCCTTTCTGAATAGTTAACTAAAGAAGATATATCTAACGACTTCCTGATCTCCGCGAAGAAGGTTAATTATACTTATTATGCCTAAACATTACAGATCCATGTGTTTCACTCAAAAACTAAGAATTAATTCACATAAAACATATCACAGAGCGAAGATACATAAATTTAAACAGAAGTAAATAAACAAGGCACATGTGCACAGACTCGGCTCAAAACAATCTTTATTAAGATGTAAATGTTCAAATACAAACTTCCTATCACTGTGCACCCAGCTACAGGGGCCCGTGCACTCAGTTGCAGAATTACCAAGGTCTTCGTGCACTTAGCTGCAAGAGCCTTCCCCTTTCGCCTTGTTGGGAACGGGATCCCCCAACGACAGTTTTGGGGCTAGGGGCTAAAAGCCCATGTTTTGGGTTGAATTTTGTAATAAAATTGTAAAGTATCTGCATTTTGTGGTCGCAAAGCGCGAAGGTGTCATGAGTCATAAAGGGTTGCCCGCCCTTAATTTTGTAAAGTAAAGTCGGCTGTAAAGATCTACCCATGGTCCGCGGACCATGGGATTGTATAAAAAGAGCTAAGTAAGCTCTAAGTAGGGCTCTGCAGCTGAGTGCACAGAGGCATAGGGTAGAAGTTTGCAGCTGAGTGCGTAGACCCCTGCAGTTGTGTATGCATGGCGGACAGAGTCTGTAATCAGTTGAAGATATCAATAAAGAGAACCATTTTACAAATTCTATGTCTTTGTTTCCAGTTAATGAATCTTGTCATATTGCGTATGAATTTCACTTACAATGCTTATGTGATGCGTGAATGTATGTAATTACATTGGATAATTGAATGCAAATTAGGATATATGTTTACACGGTGCTAATTGTGAATGTTTAGTAAGATAATTAAACAAATTAAGGATAACTTGGGAAAATGTTCTATATGTTGCTTTAGCAGCACGAAAGTACCTGAACCGTAGATTAGGGTTGCGCGAAGGCCAATCGTACCCCTTCGCGGAGGTACTGAAGGGTGAAATAAAGGGCTAGAAAGATAGAGCCCTAGAAATCAATGACCTGCACGAAATCAGGAATAGAAGGAAAAAACCGACAGCATGACCATCTCAAGGTGCAGAAACTTGGTTCCAGCATCCCCCCATACTACTTTGGATGAGACTTTGGTTCGCGCTCCGCAGGCTGATGCCGAAAGGGCTAGTAGTGTTGGGATTTGTTTGGCTAACTAACGTTGAACTTGGGTCAAGCTCCACCAAGCCAACAAATGGTTCTTTTGCCAGGACCAGAATCTACATAAGAGATGTGTGATGTCGTATCATTGGAATCCAACTAAGAAAGAGATCAGAGACTGGTTGGATAGGAAGATCCACGAATTCGCGGCGCAGGAAAACAGAAGTCCGTGACTAACAAAGGAATAGTGGCTGGACAGGTACCTATATACATAAATACACGAGATATTTTTATGTTCCTTTCTAGTTGAGCTATACGAGTGGATCGTGAAGCTAGCAGATAGCCAAGGAAGGTGGAGACTTGACGGTCCTATTTTTTGGACCCTAGAGTTAGTACAAAGATTGGAAGCCTTTGAGGATACGTTCGCCCATGCTATCGATCATTGGCTTGATCACATCATAGGAGGATTTGTGACTTAATTCACAGTCGATACCTCAATCAACCATAGCGATCTGGAGCGACGCTTTTTCAAAGGTCCGCAAGGTAATTACTTGAAGTCTTTGAATACCTGGATTAAAATGTTATTGTGCAAAAAATGGGTTATGCAGCTACCTTGATGTTTGGAGCTACACGAAGTAGAAATACTTATAGGAATGAAGGGAGAAAGGGTCCTGAATATAGTCCATTAATTTCTCCTCCATGAGGTGACAAAGAGGGAGTAGCGCAGGCTTCTCCGTGGAGTGCTATTTAGTTAATAAGACAAGGATTCCCGTGACTACCACCTCCACCCACACCACCCCGAACTTCACCGCCAACACATGTGACTTCACCCATACCACCACCGCCTCCACTGCAGTTCAGCATGGCACATTCAGTAAAGCTGCCTTTGTTTAAAGGCTCGGGAAATGATGACCCAGACCAATTCTGCTTCGTCATGAAAGCTGTATGGGAAGCTCAGGGTGTTACAGATGATAACATGAAGAAGGTAACACTGGTTAGTGCTTTGCAAGATTTCGTGCTAACCTGGTACATTAAATAATCTAATGATAACCCAAAAGTTGGAGTGGCAGACATCCAAACCACGCTGAACAAAGAATTCAGTAGGCCTAAATCTGAGGCACAATCGATTGTGGGGTTTAAAGAAATCATAATGAAGCCAAGCGAGACACCTTGGGAATTAGATTAGAGGTTGAAGTGTCAAATCTGTGAAGCTAATATGAACTTAACAGATGGATAGCATTGCGAGTGGTTTGTGGCTTTGCTCCTGCCACACCTATGGGTTACGCTGTCACAACATAAGATAACGACTCAGGCAGAGGCCTTGGAGATTGCAATGAGACTACATGAAACACTGATTCAAGATCCAAATCTAGGGGTTCAGTAGATCAATGCACGGTTGAAAAATCTGTGCCTTGGGATGCAAAGTTTGAAGCAGGACAGAACAGTTTGACCAGAGGTGCACAAAGAGGTATGGTGCCTAAAATGCAAGGGTCAGGGGCATGACAAATACCATTACCCGATCTTTGCAAGCTACATGGTAGGAGGAGGACCGTTGCCTTTGAGGCCGGAAGCTCAAGTAGGACCAAGCACGAGGCCTGCATTGTGGTGCGCTATATGTCAGGTAGTAGGAAAACATGCCACGGATAACTGTCATTTACTACAGAAGTTTGTACAAATGCCACTGCAATTGTTCTGCAACTTTTTTAGGTTGGTAGGACATGATGAGCACAACTGCAGGAGCTATGAATTGATGATGGATAGAACTCCTGCCTATAGGGTTCATGCAGAAATGTGCCCCTAACTAGAGCATGGGGATGGTGTGAACAAGCTTTCAGGGGCGCGGATGAGGTCGACGTAGAGGAGGACCTGGAAGAGGTAGGGGACAACTAATTTGCTACAATTGCAGAGGACTAGGACACTATGCCCGCAATTGCACTAACCTAACGCGTCTGTCATGCAAGTATTTCACTCTTTTTGACCATGAGACAAAAGACTGTCCTAGGCTGATAGCAATGATACGTGACAAAGGGATGTTACCACCTTATCCGACTCAGAACCTACAGATGATGAGGTCTGAGCCTTGTGAAGAGGATCTGAATGTGAATATAGTGCTTCAAAGTGGAGTTGCTACAGGGGATGATAAGGGGAAACAACCTGAAGATAATGCATGGGTTCGCAAAGCTCCGGTGAAGGAGGTTGAATTCGACTTGGAGCGTGCACACAAAATGTTCATGGAAGCAAAGAAGATCTTTGCTGAGGCCTCCACCTAAGGGAGCATGGATAAGCTTGATCAAGAAATGGACCCTTCTATGCTTACAAACTTTCTAGAGACGTACATGAAGTTGCTACGCGACAACAACACTGTGAAGGGATTACAGGAGCTTATAAATAGATGCGCCGAAAACACCCCAGGAGGACCTCGCATGGTATGAAATATCGGTAAGCATAAAACAAGGACAGGATGAGAGATGAGGTTGATTGCACAGATAGGAGAGTATGAGATGGATCAGGTTATTTTGGACCTTGGGTCAGATGCGAACATCCTACCAAAGTAGACTTGGGAACGGATGGGAAGACCTGTGCTGCAGTGGTCTTCGATTTGGTTAAGGAAAGAAAATCAACAGAAGATCATCCCCATGGGGCGGCTGTAGGAGGTGACAGTAGATATTGAAGGTGCGAGTGCGCTGGCTGACTTTGAAGTAATAGAAATTGTAGATGATATCAACCCCTACCATGTGCTCCTTGGCATTGATTGGGCTACTGATATGAATGGGGTAATCAACCTAAAGAAGTGAAAGATGATATTTGAGAAGAAATCGCTCCACGTAATAGTACCCCTAGATCCCGCTGAAGGATCGCGCTATACTGAATCATTCCACGATTACGAGAGCGATGACAATCCAGACTGTATCTATAAGATAACAACACGAGACCAAGATTGGGTGAATCCAATAGCGGATGGATGAATTACATGGGATCGTGAGAGTTCCTTCACCTCAAACTCTGATGAAGAACTAGAGCGCTGGCATAATCGATTACATGAAGTAACCACACTGAGCTGTAATATGATGACCCAGTCGTTGTGCTGTGTTTCTTCAGAGGTAAGAAATCTACCCACTTATGATGGCCTAAATGATGTAGATATCTTTTTGGATGAATTCGAGATGGAGGTACCAGAGAAGCAACGCTTCCAGGCTTTGGACTGGGCATTGCGTTATGCCTGCAAGGTGGTGGGTATGCACAAGGGTAGCTTTGATCATTGTCATGAGTGTAGAAGGATGATGAGAACATGCTTTGGGAAGCCGAAGGTATGAGTCATAAACAAATATGATGGGCAGGATGATCCGCACTCACACTTAGCCAAATGGGCTCAGGCTTATGGAGAGAAACCCCAACCTGAATGGGCGCACTTGTTTTGTCACATCCTGGATGTCATCCCGATGAACTAGTACTTAGAAACGGAGCTCCGCCATGGTATAGGTGAATGGGATATTCTGCGTGAGGGATTCATAATGACATTCAACTTTGAAGATGGGTTTGACTGTGTTGACGAGGCGTTACAAGAAGTAAAAGCAACAATCTTTAGATACAACAGGATCCTTTGGACCTGATTCAGCCTGATTGGGCTACTCAGCTAATTCACGCACTGGAATGCTATAACGTAACCACTGAAGAAGATGAGGATCTGTGAAAGGTTAACATCCCTGAACCAGAAGGTCACCATGAGGTTGAAGGACCAGAGATTGAGAATCCTGATATAACTGCGCCATTCAAAACGAAACAAGTATATATTGGTATGGAGGCAGAGCCCAAATTCGCAAAGATTGGAGATTACTGGGATGACATGACGATGGATAAGGTCATTGTATTGCTCCGTGAATACCAGGATTTGTTCCCTACCAAGTTTACGGATTTAAAAGGGATAATCGGGGACCTGGGTTTTATGAAGATCACGTTGAAGCCCGACATGAAGCTAGTTAAGCAAAGACATTACCGTCTCAATCCAAAGTATAAGGAGAAGGTCTGCTTAGAGCTAGACAAGATGCTCGCGGCAAGTATCATTGAGCCTGTGGAAGAATCTGATTGGGTGAGCCCGATGCTGGTACAAGAGAAGAAGGAGAAGGATGAAATAAGGATATGCATAGATCTTAGGAAATTGAATGACACGTGTGTACATGATCCTTTCCTGACTCCATTCACTGATGAAGTGTTGGACAATGTAGGTGCCCAGGAAGCATATTCCTTCACTGATGGATTCTCTGGGTACCATCATATCAAATCATGCCAAACGATAGGAGTAAGAAAACCTTTGTGACTAAGTGGGGGTGTTTTCAGTACATTGTAATTCCTTTCAGATTGAAGAATGCACCTGTGATTTTTTCGCACGTAGTCGTTGTGGCGTTCAAGGAATTTATTCACAAGTTCCTAGAAGTATACTTTGATGACTAGATTGTGTTTGCGCTGGTGAAACACCATGTAGTAAGCTTGCGCCTGATGTTGGATACTTGTCGAAGGTACCAGATTGCGCTCAATCTGAGGAAATGCCTATTTTATGTTCCTTTTGGGACCTTGCTGGGTCATGTGGTTTGTAGGCAGAGACTAATGGTAGATCTCGTGAATATCGCGGTGATACTTAACTTGGAAGTGCCAAGGAGTGTGAAGCAACTGCGCGCTACCCTAGGACATACCAAATATTACAGAAAGTTTATCAAGGGCTATGCCCATATCACTCTGCCTATGGAGAAGTTGTTGAAAAAATATGTCACATTCTACTGGAACAAGGACTGTAAGATAAGATTGGATGTATTGAAGGAAAAGGTGGTCACCGCGTTGATTTTAGTCTTCCTGGATTGGAAGAAGGATTTTCATGTACATGTCAACATGTCATGTATAGCGCTGGGAGTGGTACTAACACAGGCTGGTGGAGGAGACTTGGACCATCCTATAGTGCTCACAAGTAGAAGGTTATCTAAGGCGGAGAAGAACTATTCCACCACCGAGCACGAAGGGTTAGCCATGGTATACGTGCTCTAGAAGTTTAGACACTACTTTCTGGGTGGCCACTTTAAGATGTATATAGATCATTTTGTGATGAAATACCTAGTCAATAAGCTTGTGTTGGGGGGAGAATCTGCAGGTGGTTGTTATTGTTCCAGGAGTATGACTTTGAAGTTATTGTAAAGCCTAGACGACTGAATGCGGGACCATACCATCTGTCGCGCATCAAAACAGGGGAAGAGACGACTAATTTGGAGGAAGGATTGCCTGACGCGTAGCTCTTTGCAGTGCGCATCGTGGATGGTCATTTTGAAGATATCATACACTTCCTAACAATAGGAACTACCCTGGAGGGATACACCATCCATCAAAAGAAGGAGTTAGTGGTGCACACTGCAGACTTTTCCGTCATTGCCAGGCATATGTATAAAATGGGGTCCGATGAGATATTGCGACGATATGTACTAGAGTTTGAAAGGAGCAGTATCCTCGTAGACACTCATGGGGGTGCCGTGGAAGGACATTATGCAAGGAGAGCGACTGCGCAGAAGATTCTATGCACAAGGTTGTGGTGGCCAACCCTCCATCACGATTTGAAAGCGTATTGTAAGGCATGTGATGTGTGTCAAAGGACTGCCAGGCCATCACGAAGGGATGAGTTGCCTTTGAATCCAGAGATGACGTTACAACCCTTCGAGAAATGGGCGATAGATTTTGTGGGACCCATCCAGCTCCAAGGAAAGAGAGGAGCAAGGTACATTATCACCGCGACGAGGTATGTGACTCGATGGGTGGAGGCATAGCCTGTAAAGGATTGCATAGGTGCAACTACTGTGAAGTTCCTCTTTGAGTATGTACTGGCACGATTCAAGTGTCCAAATATTTGAGTGATCACCATACGCACTTTTTGAATGAAATGATCAGCGCGCTTACAAAATAATTTCAGGTATATCACCAGAAGAGCACGCCTTATCACCCACATGCTAATGGGACAATACAAACATTCAATAAAGTACTGGAGAACACGCTGACCAAGGTTTGCAATGCTCATCAAAGTGATTGAGACCTACACATACCCGTAGTACCATGGGCCTATCGAACGACATGCAAGAAGTTGACAAGACAAACACCCTTTAGGCTTGTCTATGGTGTTGAAGTGGTAATGCCCATGGAATACATTGTGCCTAGTCTACGCATAGCAGAACTCACGGGTATGACAAATGACGGAGCCCTGGAAGAGAGGCTCATGCAGCTGGCTGAGCTTGAGGAAGAAATATTTCTAGTTGGATTTCACTAACAAGTCCAAAAGCAGTGCGAAAAAGCATGGCATGATCGGCACATTAAGTTATGCACCTTTAAGGTAAATGACCTGGTTTTGTTATATGAAAGCAAGTTTGATAAATTTCCAGGGAAATTCAGAATGCACTAGTTAGGGCCCTATGTCATTAAGGAGATTACGAAGGAGGAGTAGTACAACTGGTCAAATTGAATGGATATCCCTTTGTAGGAAAGGTGAATGAAAGTCGCTTGAATCCATACACCGGTGGTCTGGCCATGTGACTACATGAAGGTAGCATAGTCTTAGCGCTCCAGGAAGCTAAAAGAAGGTGCGGGACTATAAACTACACTGCCCAGGTTGGGGAACTACGTGATTGGAGGATTGTGCGAAGCAAGGAAGTGTCACAGGGTTCGCAACAGCGTGAAAGGGAGCTGCGCTACCCAGGATCAAATCACGCAGATCGGCCGGAAAGTGACTGTTAAAGTCACCGTTCATGATGTAACAGTAGAAATGCGGCCAAATGGAGCGGATGATCAGCATTCAAGGTAGAATTTATGGGGCAGATCCTTGAAAAATTGCTGCAAATCGACATTAATGAACTGGATTTGGGGGGAAAGTTTATATTTGAATTCAAAATGCCCTATAAATTACAAGTGGCTTTCTAGCGAAAAACACTTGGCATTTTGAGAATTGAGTTGTTGAGCTCTCAGGTGCACACGAATTGCGAGCACTATGAACTTCTGATAGCCAGTTTAGTATTTGAGACATTACTGAAGAAGACACAGGAGTTCTTGCAGAACATCATGTCGGTGCCCACAGAAGCTATAGATACTGAAGCGGAGCAGTTGGTGCCAGAAATTGAGATGAAGGTAGAATTGGCTTCTCTTGGGGTTGCCGAAGTATTAGCCGAAGTCCCCAAATCCCCAAGGATGGCGAGTCCAAAGCTGACCCCAATGAAGGAGAGTGCGAAGGATAAAAAGGGCAAGCAGCCTACAATACCGGTGCACACATCGCCAAGAAGAAACCCACAGGACCCTACCACACAGGAGAAGGGCAAAGCCATCAATTTGGAGCCGGAGGAGGAAGAAATCAAATACATCCCGATGGATGATGAGGATGTGGGAGTAGATGTGGAGGAAGTTGAAGCCTGGGGTGTTGACCCTATCACTTGGTTTCCTGAGTACATCCCTCCGTGCAAGAGCAATACTAAGGTGTTGAAAGACATTGATGAGATCAAGGTCCCTTTACAAACCCCTCTACTATCGGATGAAATTGTCTTCGAAGGATCATGCTTGGGGCGGGTTCCTCTCCTAAAACTCAAAGACTGGGACTTGGCTGATCATGAGAAGTTCCCACACTTGGTGATCGAGCAGCTGATGCGTCACATTATCGACACAACTACTAGAATGACCGCATTGAAGCCGTGGAGGTGGCTCAGAGAAGTAGACAAGGCAGGGTTGCTCAACCTGCTTTACGTGCCACACTATAACTGCACCTCAGTGACAGTACTGGTCATCAAGCAGCTGCTATTCTTGGTGCATGATGGGAGTCTGTGGCTGGAGGAGCCAATACCCATCATTGACAGGTTGATCCACAAGGTCACGCAGTTGCCTTACACTAGAGAAAATCTGGCCATGATATTTGGCAGAAAAGGTGGTGAGCAGGCCCTCATGGAGGCCATGAAAGAAAAGTTTAAGATCGTAAAGAAGACGCACGGATATGCCATATCTAGCATCTATGACCCTACTGTAAAGGTGGCTACGCAAATTTTAGCAGGGAAGGTGATGAGGAAGTGTCATGTTGATGAGGTGTCAGCGCCTGTCATCGCTCTAGCAGCCCAATGTGCTAAAGGAGTCCAGTTCAAATGCTCGGACTATCTTCGCGGAGAGTTCCTAGTTAATTTCCGTGAAGCCCAGGAGCTCAACAAGATGTTCCACTACGCATGGCTCTTGTTATTGATTGTTTTGGTAGCATGGGAGCTACCAGAGGACAGTCAATTCCATTCGGTCGCGACAGACCTACCAGAAGTAGCGAAGTACGCTTTGCTATGGGCAACCAAGGATGTGCAATGCATCAAGGACAACAGGATCTTCTGGATCTTGATGGAGATGAACATCCACATTGCTATCAATCACAAACCACGATTTTAGCCTATGATGTACGCCAACCTGCAGGGCTACGCAGAGTTCAAAGTAGATTTTCACCATGTGGCCATCAGGGCGTGGAAGGACCCTACATAGAAATGGTATGACTTGCCTTACCTAGCAACGGATGATGCCATTGATGTAGTACTTGATCGATGGCCGGAAGAGTGGCGCTCTACAACAGACTTGGCGGTGGGAGGGAGCAAGTCTGCCGCACAGAGAAAGAAGGAGGAGGCCAAGCTAAAGATGACGCAGTTGGCCGAGAAAAGGAAGAAGGAGGCCACTGACAAGGCCCAGGCAGAGCGCGATGCTGCTCAGTAGACAGAGAAGCACATGGGTGGAACAGAGCGAGGCTCTGACAAAGGCGCAAGGTCGCCTTCACCTGAGATAGAGGAGGAGATGGATGAGTAGGCAGAACAACATAGTGTGAACCCATAGGCGACATCTGCCCACATCAAGCGTCCAAGGGAGCAGGAGAAAGGAGGATCCAGGAAGAAATCAAAGGCTACTAAGACATCACTGGACCCAATCATGCTAACAAAGGGTGATTTGCATGACATCGGTGACACGGTGCGGGATGTCACCGTGGAGGCCCTATAACAGTTTGAGCAACAACAACAACTAGTCTTGGGGGCTATCTAGACACGTCTACAGGAGTTGCAGACCTGTGCGTCACAGGCTGGCACGGTGTCTACCAGCCTTGCTATCGACACTTCAGAAGCTGCCGAGATGTTGCGCACGAAGGCCTCCAACGCAATAGTGCTGCCTGATGGAGAACTAACCATGGAGAATGAAGCTGACAAGCCCATTGTCAGCGCCCCAAAGGGAGTAGGGTTGAATCTAGCAGTGCTCCCTAGAGAAGCGCTCCACCTCTTGCAGGATGGAGTGATTGCAGATTTGAGGGCCCGTGAGCACCACGCCCTCTAGATGATTAGTTAGCAATGGATCAAAAATGAGCAAATGGCACTACAGAGAGATTCTGCCATCGTTATTTTGACCAAGGTGACTAACCAGAACAAGCGCATTATGCAGGTCGTCGAGGAGGCATGTTGAATGGTCCTAGAGTTGGCCATTCCTGAGGAGGAACCAGTCGAGGTGTGCGTCTACAAGATGGCTACGTGGGTGCACGACACTTATACTAAGATGGAAAGGGTTTAGTTGGATTTGAACCTGCAGATCATAGAGTTACAGTTGAAGGACTAGCCTTCAACTCTACTAGAAGTAAAGTAGCAGCGGGTGACTGCTCTCACAGAAGCAGTAGCGATGGTTGATAGTGTAGTAGTAGACTGCACGCAACTTTCTGAGCAATTGTTCAAGGTCCTCACAACCTTACAGGAGGACCCCAATGTACAACGACTAGAAATAGAGGCGTGCGAGCTACAACAACACTATGATGAAGTCAAAGGCACAACATGAACCGTCATGCACACATATGGATTGGCGAAGTTGTAGGAGGCCAAGCAGCTAAAGGAACAGGTGGATGCAGCGTTGCACAAGGAAGTAGTGTTGAAGGCATGACTGAAGCCCTGGTTGGATGAGGCTTATATGGTGACAGCTTCTATTGAAGGAAAGCTCGCGACTCTGCAAGAAACTCAGCAAAAGCTTCAGGCTGACAATTCATGAGTAGTTACCAAGCAGATGGTTGAAGACGCGAAGCAGCTGGCTGCAGAGTGCACTGCTAAGGTTGCGGTCATACAAGTTGAGCTCGAAGGTCTTCACACTAAGATATATGTGCCTACTGAGTGATTCAAGGGCAAGTCATGATGTTTTTTGGTGGGGGTCTGTTGGGAAAGGGATCCCCCAATGATAGTTTTGGGGCTAAAAGCCCATGTTTTTGGTCGAATTTTGTAATAAAATGTTAAAGTCTCCGCATTTCGTGGTTGCAGAGTGTGAAGGTGTCATGAGTCATAAAGGGTTGTATGCCCTTAATTTTGGAAAGTAAAGTCGGATGTAAAGATATACCCATGGTCTGTGGACCATGGGATTGTATAAAAAGAGCTAAGTAATCTTAACAAGTCATGAGTTGTAGATGAAGTCTTGAGGATAAGGAAAGGAGTCTAAGTTTCGGGTCGTAGCGTAGGTAGAGGCTCTGCAGCTGAGTGTACAGAGGCCTAGGTAGAATTCCGCAATTGAGTGCGCGGACCCCTACAGTTGTGTGCGCAGGGCGAATAGAGTCTGTAATCACTTGAAGATATCAATAAAGAGAAGCATTTTATAAACTATGTGTCTTTGTTTCTGGTTAATTCATCTTGTCATATTGTGTATGAATTTCATTTACAATTCTTATGTGATGCCCGAATGTATGTAATTACGTTGGATAATTGAATGTAAATAAGGATATCTGTTTATCGATGCTAACTGTGAATGTTTAGTAAGATAATTAAACAACTTAAGGATAACTTGGGAATATGTTCTATACGCTACTTTAGCAGCGAGAAAGTACTTGAACCGCAGATTAGGGCTACTTGAAGGCCAATTTCACCCCTTCGCGGAGGTACTGAAGGGCGGAATAAAGGGCTAGACAGACAGAGCCCTAGAACTCAATGACCTGCATGAAATTAGGAATAGAAGGAATAAACCAACATCACGACCATCTCAATGTGTGGAAACTTGGTTCCAGCATCCCCCCATACTACTTCGGGTGAGACTTCGATCCGCCCTCTGCGGGCTGATGCCGAAACGGCCAGTAGTGTAGGGATTTGTTTGGCTAACTAATGTTGAACCTGGTTCAGGCCCTACCAAGCCAACATGCCTAAGTACAGGCAATAGACTTTTCCTGTCTTAGCACCTTGCCTTTACAATAATTCTTCACAAAAAGTTATTTTCTTAGACTCACTATGACTCAATTATATATATCCTTTTCATTACAATACCATGGTCCATGGACCATGGGCAGGTCTCAAAACTATCCTATCAGCTACCCGTACAAGGTACTAATGCCCCTTTGACTCTTACTTAGCTTCGCACTCTACTTCCACATTTTGCGAAGACTTTACATTCTTTAACAAAAATATTACAGAAATTGACTTTACTGACAAAATTTGACCCCAAGAATCCCATCCCAATCGAATTCCTTGAGGGCTAAAATTTTTGTAGAAAATATCAAGAAAATCCATATGCAGGTACAAGAGACACTATATAAGTCATAGGAAAAATACAAGGTTGGGCATGATTGACATAGAATAGAGAAGTTGTTTAAGGTGGGAGACAAAGTATGCTTACAATTGAACAAGGAGAAGCTACAGGGTCATGGTAATAAAATCAAGGCTCTATGATATGGTCATTTTGAGATACTTTAAAAGGTGGTAGATAAAACCTAAAAAGTCAATCTACCCCCATACATGCACATTTACTTTATTGTGAATATAGAGAATCTGAAACTCTATGAGCCTTCCATGCTAGATCAGGAAGAGGAACAATCTTTTGTGTAGGATTTGGCACCAAATGTCTCTTTTGAGGGCTTGCATGCCCATGTAATTATGTGGTTAATAGGCTACTGAGCCAAGGTCTCTTTTGAGGTCCTGCATGCCCATGTAATTATGTTTATATATTTTTGGGGCCAATTTACCCGATAATATATGCCTTTAAATGTTGTGAGGTATGGGAGCCTCATAATGTAAATGTATGCAATTATTATTAAAAATAAGCTAGTTGAAGACCATCTCCACAAAAAGAGTATGGGGGGAATGCAAATCCATGGAAAAGGGAAACATGGATGATGTGATGGTGGTTTATGAAAAAGGCACTAAACCTTGTGTGGCTTTAGAGAGTGCCATGTGGCAAGAGAGATTCGCGCATATATAAAGTGTTAAATGTTTATTGGAAAGACAATTATTTAGTTATTAGTTATGCATGCATACAATCAGGCAGTGAATAATTGCTAGGAGAGGGGGAATCGGTGGATTTTCTTTGGAACCATGGAGTTCTAGTGGAACTCACTTTGGTGAACAGTTGGCGAGTCTTGAGTGTGGGTTTTGTAGCTGATCGGGTGTATTCAGTTTTGCCTGGAAGGATGTCTGGAAGACCTGCAGGGCAGAAATATCTCCTAGATTCCGCAAGGATGAGACTTTCCCTAGTTAGCTATAAGTTTTCCAAGAAGGTGTTGGCACCACCGCAGAACTGCTGGGTGTAGAGAAGGGTTGCACCACTTGGGCGCAAACTAGAGGGAGCGTGAGCCTTGGGTTGGATGTTGAGGCTGTTGAGGTTGGTATCTTAGACAATTTTTGTTGTTTGGTACTTGGTGTGCAGATTGTATCTGATGGAGTTGAGGATGTAGCTTAAGGGTGACCATTGGTTGAAATATTATGAACCTTCTATTCTATGGTTGGGTAGAATATGGAAGATCTGTAGCTAGTCATCCAATTCAGATAAGCATTCCTTTGATGTTTAATTATTGTGTAATTGCTTGTAAACCCTATTTTTAGGTTATGGATATTTAATTTAATTTTTGTGCATGAACTTATTCCTCTTTTTATAGCCCTAAATAATTGTGTGAATAATTATTTTTTTATTTTTGAGCATGTCATTAATTATGTATTTTAGTTATGCATTTCCTTAAACAAAAAATATAATTCGAGGGCTATTGTTATGTATAGGTACAAGTCATGGAAATTTTGATATTAACAAGGAACCATTACAGTGTTGGATTTGTGGTAAATACCATTGCAAGAAGGATTGTCCATTGTACCAAGGTGACAAGCCGCGGATCTACAATGCTCAGGAGGTGCAGATCGCTAGGCATATAGGTTAGAGCATTCCTTGGATTTATGCAGTACTTGATAACATGTAGGAATACCATCAAGAATCCATTATCAATATGGAAGGTAAGTTTCATGATCAAGTTGTTTCAATTTTGATTGACTCTGGATCTAATAGTTATGTTAGTCCTGACCTAGTGGATTAGTGTTGTTTGAGTAAAGAAGTGCACGAAAAATCTTGGTTGGTGTAGTTCGCTACAGGGACCAAGAGAAGAGTTCATCATTGGGTGAGATCTTGTGCATTTGAGCTTAATGATATGCCTACATCAACACACCTAAATGTGCTTCCTTTGGGTTCAGATAGCATGCTTTTGGGAATGGATTTGTTGTTTATTCATAGGACCAAGGTATATTTTTATGAGAATGCCATTGAGTGCCTAGATGATGATGGAGAAAATAGAATCTTTCAGTGAAAGAAGAAGCATGCATTAATGAACATGGTTATAGCTATGCAAGACAAGCACAACCACATGAAAGGATGTGTATCTTTCAGTTCATGTTTTGATCTAGGTGGATGTTGGTGGCCACCCACATATCCCACTTCAACCCCCACAACTATCTCTTTCAGTTTTTCAGTTTCCTTAATTGTAGCACAATTTACTATTTTTAGTGGTTTTTTGGGTCCTGAACTTCCAGAGTCGTTTTGAGGCCCTAAACAACATTTTTTTGGAAATCTGGGAGAAACATGGGTCCAGGGACCCATGTTTCTCTTCACAAAGTTGTAGTCCTTGGATATATATTTCTAACGACCTATTGTGCGCGTCAAACAGATATCGTATACCAAAGTTACGACCCCAAGAAGTTCATGTACCAATTTACCCGAAACAGGGCCCACAGTTTGGTGTTTCATCTCCTAGGGTTAGGTTTTTGGATGTTTAGGGTTTTCCACTATTTCTCAACAATAAATAGGCCTTAGAGCCTCATTCTAACATAGTTCAGAGGCATGTAATCACCACATCTCTTCTCATAGATAAGCTACCATCGCCCTAGCTGGTTTATTTCGATTTCTATTTGTAAGCATATTTTAGTATTTTACATTAATGAAATGAAGTATTATTTCCACTGCATCTTTGTGTATATGGGTATTTCTATATTTTTTTGCGTTCCTATTTAAATCCAGTTCAATGGTATCAGAGCGGTCTGCTTTTTCTCTATTTTCCTTTGCATGTCCCCAATGAGGTCAGGATATAAGGAGTTAGGGCTTGAACTAGTCAAACCTTTGCAAGACCAGCCTTGCAAATCCCGATGGCCTCCCATGGCAGATGAAAAGAAAGATGAGGGGGCAGGAGATCCTATCAAAATATTGCTCGAAGAAGCCCTTGACCGACAAAGGAATGCGATGATGGACAACTTTTCCCATATCCTTCAACGACTACCCAGAGGTGACACATCGACTTCCAACAGCTACTCTGGAAACGCCACACCCTTTAAGGTACAAGTTAATTTTGAAATCCCCATCTTCGAGGGTCAAATAGACACAGATGCCATAGATAAATGGTTAAATCTTCTAGAAGGGTATTTTTATGTTCATGATTTTTCCAGTCGGGAAAAGATTATTTTCGCTCTTCTTAAAGCAACCCCTCACATCAAGGACTGGTGGGAAACCTACTGCAAGCAGAAGGATGAAAGTACAGGCTCACTATTTTTAGTCGCACCCTCTTGCAATTCATTTTGGGATGCCATCAAGGAGCACTACTACCCTATCAAAAGATATGAGGACAAATACATAAAGTGGACCACGCTGCGGCAGGAAAGGGACCAAAATGTGCCAAACTTCACAAACATTTTTCATACCCTTCGCACACAGTTGGGTATCAAGGACTCTGAGCTGCATTTGGTACTCAAATATCATGGCTGCCTACACAAATACATCCAGGACGAGATGGATTTCTTTAACATCTCATCGCTCAACACGACATACCAATATGCTGTCAAGATCAAGAAGAAGTTAAACAGAAGAAGTGAGACTGTAATCTGCGAATCTGAAGACCAAAGGAAAAAGCCAAGGCAGGGTGACCCAAGACAACCCATTGAAGCCGCAAGAAAAGAACAACACCATGAGGTCAAAGAAGGCACTGGAAAGTGGTGTGAGTTCCATAAGAGCCCCACTCACAACACAAGTGAGTGTAGGACCAAGTAGTCGCTCATGGCCAAGTTGAAGTCTTTCAAATCATATGCATGTTTCAACCCTAAGTCAAAACTTGACAAGAGGAATAACAAAGGGAAGCAGATCATTGATGCGGAGCCCAGCGCCACTGTTAAGATCCAGAAGAATGAGCCCGAAGATCCAGAGGAGGGGGATCATCTTTTCCACTCACAGATGTGGGTGAAGTGTTTGCCACTGCAATTCATTGTTGACAGTGGGAGCCAAAAGAACCTCATTTCAGCAGAGGTCGTGAAGCGGTCGCGCCTACCAACTACACCACACCTGCATCCGTACAGTGTCGGGTGGCTTCACCAAGGGCGAGATCTCCGAGTTCGCCAATAGTGTCGCCTTCCCTAGAACATCAAGCCCTTTACAGATGAGGTATTGTGTGATGTTGCACCTCTTGATGTTTGTGATGTATTATTAGGCCAACCATACTTATGGAGGCAACATGCTGTGTATGTTTCAATGCCTCGCGTTGTTATTATTATCTTGGGTAATTCATTATACAGGATACAGGAGGTAGCCCCACCTACCACCACCTCTTTGATCATTGCTAAGAAATGCAGCAAGCTCATCTCCCAGACCAGGAAATTAATTTTATGTCTAGTTCGCTCCCAAATTAAGGGGAATATCGTCACCACATCCATGACCCCCGTGAATGGTTCCTCCATGCAGAAGTAGCAGCAAAGGGATACAGTCATCTTCTCCTCACCCACAGGGGTACCGTTGCGCTGTCAGGTCAAGCATTCAACCGATCTGACTTCCAAAGCACCTCTACCCAACAGGCTGATCTATCACCACTCCATTCTGGAAAATTCCATGTACAAGTAGCGACATGATCAACATCGGGTGCCACACAAGTTTCAGGTGGGTGACAAAGTCTGGTTGTATCTACAGAAAGAACGCCTTACAAGAGCCCATCAGAAGCTCAGACCACTCCAATATGCTCCTTACACCAGTACCAAGGTTGTGGGAAACAATGCTTTGGAGCACAACATTCCCCCATTCCTTCACTTGCACCAAGTTTTCAATGTGGACCACCCTCGACCATGCTTCCCACCATTAATGGACACATCAGAGGTTGTAGAACAACGCACAAGGGACTCTGTTCAACAGAAGCTTCCTCATCTCATGGAGGAACTGTTTAGGAGGATTGTTGGGAGTCGCCACTTGTATAAATAAGAAGGCTTCAAGCCTCAGTAGGTTAGCCATTTCATAGTATATTTTCTCACTTTTGTGCAGCCTTGTACTCAGCTCATTTTCGAGCTCTTTTTGAAGATAGTTTTGTGATGTAACTACTATTTTTTGATAAATGAAGATGAACCAAGTTTTGAACCAGCACTGATTTTTTCTAGAGGGATAAAAATCTTGGGTTAGTGCCCAACCCAAGTTTCCCAGCACCTCCTTTGTGTATTTATATGCTTTTTCTTGCATTCATGAGATAATTTCTGTTGTTTAGGTTAATCTTGCTTTGTTAAATTAGGTTGCTTTTGATGGTTAGAATAGTTGTTTTTGCTTCAAGTTGCTTAAGTAGTTTGCTGCAGTAACAGAAAAAGATCCAAAAATGCCACCAGCAAGTCTTGATCTCCTTTCTCCCTCCTTGGGACCATGATTTGAGGTCAAGGCACTACTGTTGCCACCAAAAACACAGTTTTTGCTCTTCCAATGCAACTGCTAGTGTGATATTTCAAGTTGGAGAAGTTGATATTAGTTTGGATTCACATGCTTAGATCATTTCATGTTCATTTACCATGGTTTTCTCGCATAATTTTCTGTTCATAAAGTATTGTTTGACATTTTTCTAGTTTTAGGTCAGAATTAGGTTAAGATAGACAAAACTCTGTTTTTCGGTTCTTGCTTTGGTCAGTTTTGAGAAGTAAGTGTGCATCTCTCTTGTAGAACATTCCAGCTCATCATTCCTCCATAACACAACCTGTACCATCTCATCTCTCAATATTTCCCCACTCATTTACCACATTTCGCCAATCTGCCCTAATTTCTGCGTTTTTCCATAAAGTTGCTCTTTTGCCCTTTGAACAAATCCAACCATCTCCTTCGGCCATGATCTTTCTTGACAAGTTATAGATCCCTCAACACTTTCATCAAACCTTAATTTCCCCTTTCCCATCATTCTTCCACCTTCAAACCTCCAAAAACCACTTTCGGCGTCCTCCTATAGAACCTCTTGTAGATCCCCTGCAACCTCCTGTAGAATTTCCTACGAGTGATTTTTCGAAGTCTGATCGCAATGGAAATCTCCAGAAGGGTACTAGGGACTTCTTAGGACCTCTCCACACCTTCCTCACCATCTTCACAAGTCAACTCCATCTTCCTTTTCCACTAAACCTCTGAACAGTCACAACCAGTCAAATCATAAGCATAATAATTCCACATAAGAATACTCAAAATTACAAAAAGATGATTTCTTCTCATTTCTCTTCAAAAGTAGCTTGAATAAATGCAATTTTCCTTTTCAGTAATCAATGGCACCCATTTCAGTAGTTTCCATCTCTTTTCTTGCACAACTAGGGTTTGCTAGGGTTTGCGTTTCATTTCAGTTTTCCTTCTCTTTCTGCAAGTAGAATAGCCCTGTAGAGTTAGTTTCCTTTCATCACAGTTAAAGCTTCTTCTGAGAACTCATAGAAGTTGGCTTAAGCTCCTAGCGAACTTGCGCCAGCTAATCAAGTGACAGCCTGCAGTAAGAGCTAGTACTTGTGCATACAACATCGTCGCTTCCAAGTTTGTTACGAACTACCGGGTTGATAAAAGTAAAGAAGGAAGCCCCAGGAGTTGCAACATTATTGCTGCAATACTGGAGCTCACCACCAAGTGGGCTTGGCAGGTGGCCACCAATATCCACCTGGATCAGCCCATAAGTGGCTTTAGACTCATGTGAAGAAAGATGATTCAGAGGAGAAATTTGATTATCCCACCTTCCTAATAGAGTTTAGGGGTTGGGTATGTGACATGCCAAAAACTCAATTAAATGCTTATTACAAAGTTTACAATGAATTTTTTTTCTGGTGAGGATCCAATTTTCATCGATATCCCTTTTTGAGATGAATGCATCTCTTTCGGTTAGGTACAAGAAAACTCTCATGAGCTCTTGTAAAAACCAATTACATTCGATAATTCTCACTATATATCTTCATTCGAGAAAAAATGGTAAAAAGAATAGATGTTTCCCAATGTCTTATACATTTTGATAAGTGCATATAATAATGCAACCACTTGTGGGTGGATGTAGGATCAATGCAACCATGACAAGGTAAAAAATGTTTGTCCACATGTTGAGACTACACAAAAATGAATAACGAAGTGTGGTCTATATCATGAATTATTTAACAATGTTATTGGCATCCTCTCTTTCTCCTTTCTCAATTCATATGCTTCTTAATTTTTCAATAAATCCTAAGTAATAGTGCCTACTTAGTCTTCTATGCCATAATAATATCATTTCCTAAAGGAATCAATGAATAGGTTAGATCAAGTGTTGAAATAACATCGACATATTTTTTGTGCATGTATATTTAAAATTGTCGAGTTACCACTACAAGAAGAAAATACATTGGCATATGACTAGTGACATTCCATATTTAAAATTAGCAAGTTAACACATAAGAAGGAATAGCTCCACGATGTTTCGAGTAGCCTTTCCATTTCAAATTAATGGGTTGATAATACAACAAAAATCAACATTGATGCATAAAAAACAATGCCTAGAACGGGGAATGATTTCAAGTCATAATAAAAAAAATGGGTAGAAACAAGGAATATTGGGTTGATAATACAACAAAAATTAGCATTGATGCATAAAAAAATGCCTAGAACATGGAATAATTTCAAGACGAAAACAAATGGGTAGAAACAAGCTATAACACTAACAAGTAAAAAATAACATTGAAAAATTACAAGATCAATCACATTTAGAATTCAATTAAGTTCAAGGGATGAAACAATGTCAATATATTTTATATGGAGTTCTAAGTTAAAATTTAATAATTTAAGATAACACATGTAAAATCTTATAAGAAGTATAAGGGTTGTGCTTTATCCAAATTCTTTTAATTGATGCCAACTTCATACATGGGCTCTCTTTTTTTCTTGGATTGTATAATAATCTCCATTTCACAATCAAGATGACTTAGTTCTCCTTTTTGAAGATCATGAAGACTCTTAAAGGGGATAACAACTTCAACTTGTGTTTATACAGAAATAGCTCTATTTGACATCCATACCACCAAGCAAACCATCTAGAAGTTCGTGTAGCATCATCTATGTAACTTTTTCCAGTACTAGTTTAAGTGGTTGTCATGACATTCTCTTATTTCATAGAATTATGCAACAATCTAACTACGTCGAGTTGATTTTATGTGTAGTTTGTTTTTTTAGGGTGTCACTTTATCTAGCTCAACTCACATTTCTAGACAAATGTTTCTACCCTAACAAGGGTCTCAACTTTTCTTTAAATTTTTAGAGTGTGTAGTGTTGTTCATCCTTAATGCAACATCTTTGGTTTACATACCAAACAACAACTTTGTCTGCATTATCGTCAATCCTCCTCAATCTCAACATTTGCTCCAATTTAGGTTGCATTTTTTATGTGGTGTCTTTGAATTATGCTAGTAATATTTCATTCATGTTAGATTTTATGGCTTGGACATTGAACCAACTAGCTTGCAACAACATCATTGATTATATTTTTACAAAATCATACCAAGAAACATCCATTCTCACTTGTAATTTCATGAATATAATAGATGATCCATCAATTTCCTGCCATTTGATCATGTTTGAAAACCTCTATAACTCCTAAACATATTCCAGATACAATGCATTCAATTATTCATACTAATACAATCATTTTCTTGTAAAATTTTCAATGAATAATTTCTTTATACAAATCTACCTCTTTAAGAAAATAAATTACATTACAACTACATTGTCAAAATATAAAACGAAATTGATAAATTATTTTATAACCACAATGTCAATTTTCTCCAAACTTATTGGTCATCTCATTTACAAAAGGCTAATGCCCAAACTTATAAATTTCAATTGCCCAAACACTACTATAAATTTCAATTGTAACATACATCAAAGGCATCATAAGTGTAACATACATCAAAGACATCATAAGGCAGACAAAAATAATAAAAAAAATACACACACACACATATATTATTTCAATTGTAACATTCGTCAAAAGCATCATAGGAGAAGCACATATAATGCTATATATATATATATATATATATATATATATATATATATAATCCTCGAAAACATATATGAGGTTTATCCTTGAAAATTAGATGAAAAACATATATGATGTTTATCTTCAAAAAGTGGGTGATTAAAATACCCGTTTGACATAGAGGAAAGGACTTGGAAAGGGAGTTGTTTTTAGTGCGATTTTTGGACTTTCTGGTGCTGGAATCTGGCGGAAAATTTTGAGGTGAAATCTTGATTTGTGTTATTTAAACTAGTGTTTTGGCTGTATATATGGATTCAACACCCTGAAAAACCAAAACCCTTAGGGCACTTCGATTGTGTAGGGGTTACCCATCAAACTTCTGATTTCAATAAATTCCCGTTAGATTTTAGAGAAATTAGACTGGAAAAACCTACTGGAAAAGTTTCCAAAAAGTCTCACTAAATACAATTGGCTTGGGAACCACTTTGGCTTTAAATATGAATAAAGGTTCTCTTAGTTAATTGGTTAAGTTCTCTTGGTTAATTGAGAATAGAAATTTACGCTTTATTGTAAAGTCGTTAAGTTTATTGCATGAGTTAGTTTTTAAAATATGGTTTAATTTAAAAAATTTATTTTTGTTTAATAATATGATTTTTTAATAATTTAAAATGAGCTTGTTTTTTTACATAATATATAAATCATTTTAACATAAAATTATATTGTTTATCTATTTTTTAAATGATATTGTTTATCTATTTTTTTCCACGCTATTATATTTGTCGTCTATTGCAGGGCCTAACATTTTTCTATGGAGTGTATTAAGATCTCCTAAACTATGTTATTCAAACATAAAATTCAAAAATCATCCAAAAATATGGGAAAATCATATCGTTTTATACTACAAATTTTCTTTAAATATCTTGTGAGACAAACTTGATCTGTGTAAATGGAAACCTCTTTGAACTCAAGAAAAAATACATGCGCCATGTTAACCCAGTTTCCTAAAACTCTTACCAAACTTTATTTGTGTAAATGGAAACCTCTTCGAACTCAAGAAAAAAGCCATGCGCCATGTTAACCTAATTTTCTAAAACTCTTACCAAACTTGATCTGTGTAAATGGAAACCTCTTCGAACTCAAGAAAAAATCCATGTGCCATGTTAACCCAGTTTCCTAAAACTCTTACCAAACTTGATCTGTGTAAATCGAAACCTCTTCAAACTCAAGAAAAAAGCCATGCGCATATGTTAAACCAGTTTCCTAAAACTCTTACCAAATTCTTTCCATTAAAGTTTGCTGATATTATTTTACAAGCTGCCCTCTACAAACATTTGCATTGTAAGGTGAGGAGCATTAATCACGATTTGTTGAATCAAAATTTGGTAAAAAAAATTGTTTTAGTTTTGGGATAATTTTTTAAGGTAATTATGTTGAGTGTTTCACTGTCTAATATGGATTAGATATTGAAGTGGTTCTAATATGGATTAGATATTGGAGTGGTCCTCGAGAGTTAAATCAAGAAATATTAAATAGAAAAAAATAATATCACTTTATTATGGGGAGATGTTATTATGAAATGTTAAAATATAATGTTAGTTAAATTATAAAAGTTAAATAGAGAGTTAAATGGGTTGGTTGTAGGCTTTCAAAATCAAATTTGATTATGGATCAAGACCTTTGGCATATCCAAAAGTAGTGTGAATATTCATCTTATGAGTACTATCACAGTTTATACATAGAACAAACAATACAGGCTAAAAGGCTTTAATTTTTGTATAAACACTTCACATAAAAGATGCATTGAATCCTACAATCCATATGCATTTTTTCTAATAAGGGTGAAAACCAATTTTTGTAGTAATATTATCTATATAGCTTTTTCTGAAAATTCTAAGGTAAAGTAGGAAAAATGTATTAAGAAGAAGCATGCTAGCTCAAAGTACAGACACTCAAAACTTTCTCTTGAAATACATACGCTTAAGGGTGTATATGCATAATGTAATTTTGAATCATTTTATAAATGAATGAAATTAGGGTTTTAAGAAGAAGAAAAAGAAGCTAAAAATAATAATAATAAAAAAGATAGCTAAATTTAATTTGTTATATTTGTTTTTATTAATAAAATTACAATTTTTTTAAATAAATAAATAAAGAATTTAATCATAATATGCATATTACATTGAAAACAATTTAAATAATAATTTTCAAAACTTTATTTTTAAATTTAATTAATAACCATATACAAATTTAATACTTTATATATATATATATATATATGTATATATATATATATATATATATATATATATATATATATATATATATATATATATATATATATATATATATATATATATAGTTAAATTTTTAGCAAAATTGATTTTGCATGACTAAGAGGCCCAAGACCCATAAGTATTTAGTTGAAGTGAGAGGTTTCCCTTTTATGGACCAATAGCCTAGATCCATCTTAACTCCTGATCTACTAAGTGCTAAGAAGGATCAAATCTATTGAGATGCAAATCTCTTTTAAAATGAAAAGAGATTTGATTTAGATTTGATTCCTCTATACACTTGTAGATTTAAAATTAACATCAATGTGAACTGATAACTAAAAATATAATAACATTTTTTTTAAAAATCATTAAAATTTTATTTGCCGAATTTTGGCATCGTAATATCCAATGACTTTGTGAACATAGGAATACATCATCGTAATATCCAATGGCTTTTGTGAACATTAAAGTATGTCCACATACCACAAATACATGATGACAAGATAGGTCAAATCGGTGTGACTGTCTTCTTTTTCCAGGAAAATGAAACCACTTTCTTTACAACTTGTGAGCATTGCGGCATCCAAGAACGTGAAGCTATCATTACATTAATGGAGTGACAAGGAAATTACTAAGAAATTCGACTAAATGCTTAGCTCTAATCAATGTGATACCTAGGGTCAGGTAGTTGGTTGGTGGTGGCAGGATTTGAAAATGCACTGACGAAGAAATTGCCTAACAAATTCTGCTAAATGCTTTGTTTAATCACAATGCATCAGTGTCTGGTCGGCGGCAATATTCAGAAGGAGGAAGGACGGAGGAGAAGAAGAAGGAAGGAAAGAAAGGAGGAGGAGGAGGATATATGTTTGTCATATGAAATAAAATTTGGTGTGATGTGACATATCACACCATAAAAATTTATGGTCTCATATGTCACTAGAAAGAAAGCTTTCTTATGATGTGAAAAAAAATAAATGATTCATTTATTATGAGGAGGAAAACTTTCTCCAATGCAATACATTGTGGCATAAAAATTTATGGTGCGAAATGTCGCACTGGATAAAATGTTCAAGGATGTGATACACCATAATAGAGAAAGTTTTTTTAGGATGAAATAAGCCAAAGAGTGGAGAATTTCTTTGAAAAATGTGAAACCTAGTGATCGTTTATACACTTGTTGATGTGTCACCATACAATGCCATGTTATCCAACATGTGTGGTTCCAAATAGGAGGGAATTTCAGGTAGGCATAGTGACATATCAAGTAAAGAATCTCAAGGAACCTTAAAAGGCCATAACTTCTTGGTTAGATCTTGGAGTTGAGCAAGAGTAAAAAATTTGGAAACCCTTGATGAATGGATTGCATCCATGTGCCCACAAGTGGCTTTAGATTCATGTGAAGAAAGATGATTCAGAGGAAAAAATTGATTATCCCACCTTCCTAATAGAGTTTAGGGGTTGGGTATGTGACATGCCAAAAACTCAATTAAATGATTATTACAAAGTTTACAATGATATTTTTTTGGTGAGGATCCAATTTCGATCAATATCCTTTTTTGAGACGAATGCATCTCTTTCGGTTAGGTACAAGAAAACTCTCATGAGCTCTTGTAACAACCAATTACATTCGATAATTCTCATTATATATCTTCATTCGAGAAAAAATGGTAAAAAGAAGAGATGTTTCCCAATGTCTTATACATTTTGATAAGTGCATATAATAATGCAACCACTTGTTGGTGGATGTGTTAGTTCCAGTCTTCGCAACCTGTCACTAGGGATCAACATGAGCTCTTACTATGTCTGGTTTTGTTAGATGTTTTGCACATGATGTTCAACACAAAAAATATCACAAGTGTGTCCATCAGAATAAGCTCAGAAAAATCTTTCCAACGGTATATCACACTCCCATAACCGGTTCCTGGATTAGAAGAAATGAATGAGCGATTCTTGGTTATGCATGTTTTGAAGCAAGTTGCTGCACACAATGACAAGTTTAGTACAAAATCAGTTTCTGAAATAATGTAAGGAATTTTTCAAAAGTGAAAGAGGTTTTTGTTAATCACATACTAAGTAACACAAACCTACTTCAGTTTATGCACAGGTGCTACTATGTGAGAGATATACAGTGATATTTGGAGCCTACATTAAAACAAAACAAATTTTTCATATTTTTTACTGTTTTAGTCATTTTCGTACGGGGCCATTTTACAACATATGAAAAGTAATTTTGCAAAACCCAAGGAGGTTTTTGTTAAGAACGAGTCATATAACAAAAACCTCTTGCAGTTTATTCACAGGTGTCACGGATTGGGAAATGTGACTAGATATTTACAGCTCATTTTCATAGATTTAAATTTTTAATGATTTTATGTTTTAGAGATGATATTGTGTAACATATTGCGAGAAAGTGGAAACGAATTTCCCAAATTTGAGAGAATTTTTTCTCCATCATGACCTTATCTACAAAAACCTCTTTCCGTTTTGTAACAGGTGCTATGGTTTAGGAGATACGAGGTCATCTTCAACACATATTTTCAGAAATTCGGCCCAAGTTTAATGTAACTGATTCTATTTTCAAGAAAATGGTTGAGCTCAATCCCTTAGTACAAGGATGAGAAAATGTATATATTTTATGAATTTCATAGTGTATCGGTTGGATTTTTGTAGAAGTTTGGACTCTTGAGAAAGCCTTGAGCTTCATTGTACATTCATTTTCAGTATTTTGGCTAAGGAAAGACCAGGGTTTTGCAGCACTGTTTGGGATCCATGTGGCTTTATGTTTTGACGGTGTTCTTCTCTAAGTAATTGTAAGTTCATTAGTGTTATGTGTATCATTTTCCTGTATCTTCTTCTGAATTTGAAAAAATGAGTGATTAAGGTAGAATCCATTAACTGCTATGCTCTGCCTTTGAATTTGTTTAAATTTCCATGTTTTCATCTGTTTAAGGAGAATTCTTGAGACTCTCTTGCTCTCCTTAGCTCCTCGTCAGTCTGGTCTATCCATTCACTCACTTTAAAGCATCAAAATGATTGCCTTCCTTGCCCCAATCAAAACTCTGCAGAAATTGTGCCTCATCCCCGAGCCCAATTTTCCTTTCCCTGTTTCCAACACAAAACCTCCAAAAACTCAAATCATAACTTTGCACTTCATACCTAGCCTAAAATTAGCTTTTATTACAGTCATCTTGAGTCCCATCGATTATCTTTGCTGATATTGACCTAGAGAGAGCTCTCTCCCGTCCTCGTAGGGCTAGCTACGAGGCTAAGCGTGGTTTGGTGTGGACCTAGAACCTTTTCTTTTCAGCCTGAGACAAATCTAGGCTCTAACATAGTGGCGACTCCACTGTGGAAGAAAAGTTTATTTGTTTGTTAGTGTTCTTTGTTTTACAGACTACAGACGGAGTCTGAAGATTAGCCAGGTAGCCTTCGAAATGCTTTTTCTTTGCATTAGCGCAAGTAGATAAAAGCTACTTCAGTCAATCTCTGGTCTAGTCTTATAAATGGAATATCTAATTTGCAAATTGCCCCAGTACATGTATCAAGTTAGATCTGATTGTTGAAGGTGGACAGCAGTCAGACACATATGAAGGTTGAAACTTTCACCTAGAGACTCCAACTCAATCCACAGATTTCAGCGCTCACTGCTCCATTCATGCACTAAAATAATATGGTAGGGTATGTGGGAGACTCTGTGTTTTGTGAAGCTTTAAAATAAGTTAGAGATCAGTTAGTGGATATTGAAATTGATGAAGCATTTTTCATTGCCATGCTTAAATGTTTGAGATCTCAAAAGTTTCATGTTAAAGCTCAAACTGGTTTCTTTGAGTTAGTTATTGAAAATTTTGAGAAGGAGATTCAGTATTTAAATGATCAGATTCAATCATATGAATTCCGAGATCCCAAAAAGTTCTTGGAAACTCTCCCTCCTTCAAAACAAGAAACAATAGAGCTGCCCGTGGATATTTGCATTGACAGTTTGCAGTTGGAGTTCAATATTGAGGAGTTGGGGCAACAAACAGAGTCTGGTTTTCTTGATCCTATTGCAACATACATGGAATTTTTTTTTAGTTTGAATGATAGATCAAATTGTCTTTTACATAACCAGACTCGTTATGTGCATGTATGGCTGTCAGCGTTTACATTTGTGTCTTGGTTGAAGCACTTCCAAGCAGCATCCTTGTCACAATTACTTGATTGGTTGATATGGCATTACAACGTTACTTGATCTATGAATTTTTCAGCAAATTGGGTTAGATTTGTACATAAATAATCTGTCTGAGGCAGCATTTCAGTTTTCAGTATTTGTTTATGTACATGTTGCATTATGTTTATGTTTTTGGATTGGTATGAGTTGTTTTGGGTTTGCAGTTGTTTGACCATCCATGCCTAATGGAAGAGGCACTATCTGCTTTCCAGAGATCTGTAGTTCTTGGCACCTCCAAGGAGCTACCATCCCCATTAGAGCCTATGTTAGTTCCAGTCTTTGCAACCTGTCACCAAGGATCAACATGAGCTCTTACTATGTCTAGTTTTGTTAGATGTTTTTCACATGATGTTCAGCACAAAACATGTCACAAGTGTGTCCATCAGAAGAAGCTCGGAAAAATATTTCCAACAGTATATCACACTCCCGTAACCGGTTCCTGGATTAGAAGAAATGAATGAATGATTCTTGGTTATGCATGTTTTGAAGCAAGTTGCTGCACACAATGACAAGTTTAGTACAAAATCAGTTTCTGAAATAATGGTAAGGAACTTTTCAAAAGTGAAAGAAATTTTGTTCATCACATACTAAATAACAAAAACCTCCTTAATTTTATGCACAAGTGCTACTATGTGGGAGATATACAGTGATATTTGGAGCCTACATTAAAACAAAACAAATTTTTCATATTTTTTACTGTTTTAGTCATTTTAGTGCGGGGCCATTTTACAACATATGGAAAGTAATTTTGCAAAACCCATGGAGGTTTTTGTTAAGAACGAGCCATATAAAAAAAACGTCTTTCTTTTTATTCACAGGTGTCACGGATTGGGAAATGTGACTAGATCTTTACAACTCATTTTCACAGATTTAAATTTTTAATGATTTTATGTTCTAGAGATGATTTTGTGTAACAGATTGCGAGCAATTGGAACCGAATTTCCCAAATTTGAGAGAGGTTTTTCTCTATCATGACCTTATCTACAAAAACCACTTTCAGTTTTGTAATAGGTGCTATGGTTTACGAGATACGAGGTCATATTCAACACATATTTTCATAAATTCGGCCCAAGTTTAATGTAACTGATTCTATTTTCAAGAGAATGGTTGAGCTCAATCCCTTAGTACAAGGATGCGAAAATGTATATATTTTATGAATTTCATAGTGTAGGAGTTGGATTTTGGTAGAAGGTTGGACTCTTGAGAAAGCCTTGAGCTTCATTGTACATTCATTTTCAGTATTTTGGCTAAGGAAAGACCAGGGTTTTACAGCCCTGTTTGGGATCCATGTGGCTTTATGTTTTGATGGTGTTCTTCTCTAAGTAATTGTAAGTTCATTAGTGTTATGTGTATCATTTTCCTATCTCTTCTTCTGAATTTGAACAAATGAGTGATTAAGGTGGAATCCATTAACTGCTATGCTTTGCCTTTGAATTTGTTTAAATTTCCATGTTTTCATCTGTTTAAGGAGAATTCTCGAGACTCTCTTGCTCTCCTCAGCTCCTCGCCAGTCTGATCTATCCATTCACTCACTTTAAAGCATCAAAATGATTGCCTTCCTTGCCCCAATCAGAACTCTGCAGAAACTGTGCCTCATCCCCAAGCCCAATTTTCCTTTCCCTGTTTCCAGCACAAAACCTCCAAAAACTCAAATCATACCTTTGCACTTCATATCTAGCCTAAAATTAGCTTTTATTACAATCATCTCGAGTCCCATCGATTATCTTTGCCGAGATTGACTGGGAAAGAGCCCTCTCCTGTTCTTGTAGGGCTAGCTACGAGGCTGAGCATGTTTTGGTGTGGACCTAGAACCTTGTCTTTTCAGCCTGAGACAAATCTAGGCTCTAACAGGATGTAGGATCAATGCAACCACGACAAGGTAAAAATTATTTGTCCACATGTTGAGACTACACAAAAATGAATAACGAAGTGTGGTCTATATCATGAATTATTTAAGGATGTAATTGACATCCTCTCTTTCTCCTTTCTCAATTCATATGCTTCTTACTTTTTCAATAAATCCTAAGTAATAGTGCCTACTTAGTCTTCTATGCCATAATAATATCATTTCCTAAAGGAATCAAAGAATAGGTTAGATCCAAGTGTTGAAATAACATCGACAGATTTGTTGTGCATGTATATTTAAAATTGACGAGTTACCACTACAAGAAGAAAATACATTGGCATATGACTAGTGACATTCCATATTTAAAATTAGCAAGTTAGCACATAAGAAGGAATAGCTCCACGATGTTTTGAGTGGCATTTCCATTTCAAACTAATGGGTTAATAATACAATTGTTAAACACATACATGGCAGCAAGAAAGTATGAATGATAAGCATGAGAGTACATCTATTATTGACATGATATACATTTATAGTACATGGTGTGACCCTTGGATTCCTATTCCAAGTGGTCTCTTGGACTCCCTTTGGCTATTAAGCTTCCACACCAACCCTTAGAGGATTAGGTGTCCAACATTCCCCAACTTAATATGAAGGGTTATGTATGAGCCAAAGAAGAGAGTTGTAATACAAAACGTGAAAAAATGCATGGCAGCACTAGGCTGAATGTGCTCTCTGAAATGTTGGTATCAAGGGAGGTGGTTTAAGGATGACCACCAACACTGGAATGCTTAGTGCAGTTCCCAAAACTCTTCCAGGTCTGGCAAGAAGGTGAGGTCTTCTGCTAGAGGAAGTGCTCATGATGTTTTGAAGAGGGAAACCTTCAACCATGAAAGGGAGGTCTCACCCTGCATAAAAGGTAGAACCTCAACTTGAAAATGGAGGTCTCAATCTGTGACGGTTTAAGGATGACCAACAACTCTAGAATGCTTAATGCAATTCCTAGAACTCTTCCTAAACTGGCAAGAAGCTGAAGTCTTCTGTTAGAGGAAGTGTCCCCAATTCTTTGGAGAGGCATCACCAACTGAAGGCATGCTCAGGGGCATATTTGTCTTTGGCTACAACTCTGAATCTGGTATGGTAGGTTGTGGCTCAGGCTCTCTTGATGTGGATTTGAAGCTTGTAGATGACCATCATTCCCCCGCCTGTCAAAAACAAGGTGAGATGATGGAAAAAACTCAACTGCAATATTGTTCAATACTTTAGAACAAGTTTGGACATATGACTGAAATATCTTCTTGGTTGTTGATGCCCATTGCTAAGAAACAATCCATCCAAGATGAATCTTTGTTCTTGCAAGAGGCTTGTTTTTGAAGCATCTATTTGAAGAATGACTGGTTTTATGACAGTGCTTACATGGATGAAGATCAAAACAATGATATTTCACATGGCCAACTCGGTCACAATGTTGGCATTTAACATTTTGTTGTTGCTGCTGTGGAAAAGGAACAAAATCTGAAACAGTTGAAGGTGAACTTTCGTGAAGAAACCCAACACTCTAAAATTTGATGGGTTTTGAGTAATCTGGAATATGAAAGGAAACCTCCTTATCATATCCAAGACATGTTCTATGTTTGTTATGGACAAGCTCTTCCCAAGGTTTGATGATCGACTTGGGAAGTGCAGACTGAATTTTTGCATCTGCATGTAACTCTGCTCTTAAACTAGTCATTGAATCTTAATCAACCTCAAATTTATATTATTGTTGTTGATGGGAGTCTATCTCAATCTGAAACAACAGTTTTTTCTGAACATAATGATGCTTACGTTGTTGTAGCTCTTCTTGTTGTAGCTTTGTCTCAAGTTGCAAAAACTCAATATTCTCCTGTGCATTTTGCAGACAAGTTCTGATATCAAATATAGTATCTTTGTTGATTTTAACTCTACAATGAACTATGGAGTGTATTGAAGTATTTAGCAACTCTAGTACTTCACCAATTTTATCCTTTTTCCAAACTAGTGAAGTGTGTTGAATTATGTTATTGAATTTTATTCCCTTCTTCAATTAACTATAAGAATTAGAAACATGGACCACTGGTGTCCAAAATTGTTGCATTCACCTATCTTTAACAACACTAATAGACTTCACACACTGAATAAAATGGAGCGGTTACTGCCACAAAAATCCCTTGAAATGGAGCAAGCAACAAGACTTAAACACTGCACATTATAGGATATACACCAACAATCATACTCAACTCAAGGTATATGAATGACCATGAAATTTTGCATGCTATGTTGATGGATATTTCTATAATACAACATAAACCATTTCAGCTTTACCTATTTTGAATTTCAACTTCCATCCAGACATGTCTTCAGTACTAATACCAAATAACAATTCTTTTGTATGACATTCTCCAATGATACAAACTACTGTTGAATTTAAGCCATCTTCAATTCATAACTCAATCAACCCACAACATAAATAGAGCAAAGAACAAGAATCTGAGAAAGCCATAGGAATCCTAACTGACTCACAATAATGCCAAGCTTCCAAACTCAACTGACAAGTGGGCTCCCTGCAACTCAATTGTTTGATTCCCTGTCCTGATGGTTTGTGAATATCATAGGCGATAACCCTGATGTCATTATACCTGGATTATTCACTGTTGGAGAGGCATCATGTGCATCAGTTCATGGTGCGACAACACTAGAGACCATCCTTGGATGATCCAGGTATTCTTAGGTCACAGTGGGGGATTTGACAATGATGGAAATGAATTACCCCAGTTAATTTATGTATCCCATGAAAAGAGGCTTGGTTTTCAACATCACAAGAAAGCTGGTGCAATGAATGTGTTGGTCCAAGTTTCTGTTGTCCTCACAAATGGCCCTTTTCTATTGAACCTTGTCTGTGATCATTATATAAACAACAACGAAGCTCTTCATGAGGCGATGTGTTTTCTAATGGATCCTTCTCTCAAGATAAAACTTGTTATGTACAGTTCCCTCAGAGATTTGATGGTATTGATCGGCATGATCGATATTGAAATCGCAACACTATGTTCTTTGATAACACCTTGAGAGGTTTCGATGGTATCCAAGGGCCTGTCTATCTGGGTACAAGGTGTTGTTTTAATAGACAGACACTCTATGGTTATGACCCTGTTCTCAATGAGAAGGATATTGAACCAACATGTTTTTTGAGATGCTGCCGGGGATCTGGAAAGAAGAACAAAAGGGAGAACAATAGATATGATGACGATAAGAAGAAGAGCTTTGGTGATGTCAAAGTAACTAACAGAAGTTTATATGGACAACATTTAACGTGTGGTGGTCGGCCTTTAAGAGCGTCAATGATATGGTGTTAACACAGAGCACTATTACCATTCACGCAACACCTCTAGGCAGCATCTCCATGTTGGTCGCACCACAACCAACATTCGCATAGACCACCATCTCATGCACCTCTGTTCGACTGTTCTAACGGTGCCAGACAACATAATTTTCCACCTTGAGGTTCATCTACGAAAATCCAAAAATTTATCGCAGAAATCTATAATGACTAGGATGCAATGTATATACAACATTGGTATATGGGAGCCTTGCAGCGCAAACCTCAACGAGTGGGGGTGGCAATGTAAACCCAACGTTTGGCACCACAATGTATAACCACTATTACGTATGATCACATGAGGAGGTAACGACAGCGCAATATGAGTGGTATCGGGTATTACACTGGACCAGACCCGTAGAAAATGATAGTTGAGGGGCTAAGTGGTGGTATTAAACAACCTCGAGCCAATAGTTGTATGGGCAATCACACCCGAGCAGAGCTGAAAACGCATGTAATAAAACTATCAGGCATATTATTACATGGCAGAGAGGAGCAACGATTCGGTGAACCGATACCACAAAGAATAATGGCAGAAGCATTTTTGCATGGGAGAATATACAGAGCACATGGCTGACAAATGCTCAAGGTGACCTAAATGATATGTCAGTATTCCCAAGAAAATAATGGCTCAAAATGGAGCCAGACCAGCAATCACCCACTCTGATACCATGTTAAACACATACATGGTAGCAACAAAGTATGAATGATAAGCATGAGAGTACATCTATTATTGAAATGTGTTGGATGTGTGGGGCCTGACCGAGGTTCAGTGTTCGTTAGCCAAACAAATCCCTACACTACTGGCCCTTTCAGCATCAGCCCGTGAAACGCGGACCAAAGTCTCACCCGAAGCAGTATGGGGGAATGCTGGAACCAAGTTTCTGCACCCTAATATGGTCGTGATGTCGGGTTATACCCTTTGTTCCTACTTTCGCGCAGGTCACTAAGCTTTAGGGCTCTATTAGTCTAGCCCTTTATTTCGCCCTTCAGTACCCCCACGAAGGTGTATGATTGACCTTCGCGCAACCTTAACCTGTAGTCCAGGTACTTTCACACTACTATGACAATGTATTATATAGGTTCCCAAGTTATCTTATGTGTTTTACTTATCTTGCTAAACAGTCATAGTTAGCACCACGTAAAATGATATTCTTACTTGCGTTCAATTAACCAATATAATCACATACATTTGCGCATCACATAAACATTGTAAATGAAACCCAAAACACAATATAACTAGATGCATTAACAGGAAATAAATACACAAAATTTGTAGAATACTTCTCTTTATTGATATCTTCAGATTATTACAGACTCTATCTGCCCTACGCACACAGCTATAGGGGTCCGCGCACTCAGCTGCAGACTTCCACCCTAGGCCTTTGCGCACTCAATTGCAAAGCCTCTACCTACGCTAAGACCTGAACACTTAGACTTCTCTACCAAGACTCTTCACTTCATTCTTGAAACTACAACTAAACTACTTAGAGCTTACTTACTTAGCTCCTTTTTATACCATCCCATGGTCCGCGGACCATTAGTGGATCTTTACAGCCGACTTTACACTTTACAACATAAGGGAGGAAAACTATTTATGACTCTTGACAACTTCACGCTCCGCGGCCATAAAATGCAGAGACTTTACAATTTTATTACACAATTGACCGAAAACATGGGCTTTTAGCCCCAAAACTGTCCTTGGGGGATCCTGTTCCCAACAGGCCCCCAACACAAACATGGTGACTCGTCCTCAAGTCACTCTGTAGGTTTGGAGATCTTGGCATGAAGACCTCCTAGCTCAACCTGTATGGCCGCAACCTCGACAATGCACTGTGCGGCCACCTACTTCGCTTGCTCAACCAACTGCTCGGTCGCTAGTCCTGAACTGTTGGCTTGAAGCTTCTACTGAGTTTCTTGCAGATTTGCAAGCTTTCCTTCAATAGAGGTCATGACCGCATAAGCCTCATCCAACCAGGGCTTTAAGCATGCCTTCAGCACTGCCTCCTTGTGCTGCGTTGCATCTACCTGTTCTTTCAACTACTTGGCCTCCTGTAGCTTTTCCAGTCTCTGTGTGAGCGCAATGGTTCGTACTGTACCTTTTACTTCATCATAGCATTGTTGCAGCTCTCGTGATTCTGTCTCCATCTGCTGTACATTAGGGTCCTCCTACAGGCTTGTCAGGACCTTGAATGACTATTCGAAAAGTTGTGTGTAGTCTGCTACTACACTGTTGACCACCGCTATCGCCTCTGTAACAGCGGTTGTGCACTTCTCCTTTACTTCTGGTGGAGTTGAAGGTTGGGCCTTCAACTGTAATTTTGTTATCTGTAGGTTTAGCTCCAGCTGAATCCTAGCCATTTCTGTGTGATTTTCACGCACCCATGTAGCAAGCTTGCAGATGCGCACCTCGATCGGTTCTTCCTCAGGAATAGCCAACTCCGGGACCATTCGGCATGCCTCCTCCATGACCTGAATTATATGCTTGTTTTAGTCAGTTACCTCGGTCACGGTGTTGATGGAAGAGTCTTGTTGTAGGGCCATCTATTCATTATTAATCCTCTGCTCATTGATTACCTGCAAAGCACGGTGTTCGTAGGCCCTCAGCTCCGCGATCACTCCATCCTGCAATAGGTGGAGCGCCTCGCCAGGGAGCGCTACCAAGTTCAACCCCACTCCCTTGAGGGTGCTGACAGTGGGCCTGTTATCTTCATTCTCTGTGGTCAATGCTCCATCTGGCAGCACTATCGCACTAGAGACCTTCGCATGCAGCATCTCGACAGCTTCTGAAGTGCCAATAGCGAGGCTAGTGGACACCGTGCCAACCTGTGATGCGCATGTCTGCAGCTCCTGTAGACCTGTTTGGATGGCTCCCAATAGTAGTTGTTGTTGTTATTCAAACTGCTGTAGTGCCTCCACGGTGACATCTCACACCGTGTCTCCAATGTCATGCAAATTGCCCTCTGTGAGGGTGATTGGGTCCAACGACGTCTTAGTGGCCTTGGATTTCTTCCTCGACCCTCCTTTCTCTTGTTCTCGTGGATGCTTAATGCAGGCCAACGTCACCTGCGAGTCCACACTGTGCTGCTCTATTTTCTCATCCATTTCTTCCTCTGTGTCGGGTGAAAGCAACCTTGCGCCTTTGTCAGATCCCTCCTCTATTATGCATGTCTTCTTTTCTATCTATTGGGCGGTATCGCGCTCCGCCTAGGCCTTGTCAGCGGCCTCCTTCTTTCTCTTTTCGGCCAGTTGCGCCATCTTGAACTTGGCCTCCCCCTTTTCATGCTACGCGGTAGACTTACTTGCCCCCACTGCCAATTCTGATGTAGTGCGCCACTCTGCCAACCAGCGATCAAGTACTACATCAATGGTGTCGTCCGTTGCCAAGTAAGGCAAGTCATACCATGTCTGCACAAGGTCCTTCCATGCCCTGATCGACACATGGTGGAAGTCTGCCTCGAACTCCGCATACCCCTGCAGGTTGGAAAACACAGTAGGTGACAATTGCGGTTTGTGATTGATAGCCATTCATATGTTCATCTCCATCAAGATCCAGAATATCTTGTTATCCTTGATGCGCTGAGCATCATTGGTCATCCACAGTGAAGCATACTTCGCTGCTTCTAGTAGGTCCGGCACGACCGAGGGGAATAGATTGTCTTCTGGTAGCTCCCATGCTACCATCACAATAGACAGCAAGAGCCACGCATAGTGGAAGGTCTTATTGAGCTCTTGTGCCTCATGGCAGTTCGTAAGGAACTCACCGCAGAGATAGTGCGCCCAATTGAACTGGACTCCTTCGGCGCATTAGGCTGCAAGAGCAACGACTGGTGTCAACACTTCATCTGCGCGACACTTCCTCATAACCTTTCCCACCAAGATTTGTGTGGCCACCTTGACTGCAGAGTCACTGATACTTGAGATGGCATAGCCTCGTAGTTTCTTCACAAGCTTAAATTTCTTCTTCATGGCCTCCGTGAGGGCCTTCTCGCCACCTTTTCCACCAAACATCATGGCCGGATTTTCTCTTGTGTAGGGCAGTCATGTGATCCTATGGATCAATCTATCGGTGATGGGTATTGGCTCCTCCAACCACATACACCCATCATGCACCAAGCATAGCAGTTGCTTGATGACCAACACTATAATGGGGGTGCGGTTGTAGTGTGACACCCATAGCAGGTTGAGCAGACCTGCCTTGTCTACTCCCTTGAGCCACTTCCGTGGTTCCAATGCGGTCATCCCAGTGGTTGTGTCAATAATGTGATGCATCAACTGCTTGGTCTCCAAGTGTGGGAACTTCTCATGGTCAGCTAAGTCCCAATATTCCATCTTTAATAGAGGAACCCGCCCCAAGTGTGGTCCTTCAAAGACAATCTCGTCCGACAACAAAGGGGTTTGCAAGGGGACCTTGCTCTCATCAATTTCCTTTGGCACCTTAGTCTTGCCCTTGCATGGAGGGACGTACTCAAGCAATCGAGTGATAGGGTCAGGACCCTAGACTTCAACTTCCTCCACGTCTATCCCCAAGTCCTCATCATCCATCGGGATGTCTTCAATTTCGTCCTCCTCCAACTTTAGGTTAATGGATTTTCCCTTTTCCTGTGCGATGGGCTTATCCTTCGGTGGGTTCCTTCTCAGCAGCGCATGCACCAGTATTGAAGTTTGCTTGTCATTTTTATCCTTCGCACTCTCCTTGGTTGGGGTTGGCTTCAGTCTAGGTGTCCGTGGTGATTTGGGAACTTCAGCTAATACTTCTGCAACCTTCGGGGAAACTTCCTCTGCCTCCCTAACAACCTCCGGCACAGTGTCCTTGGTTGTCACTGCTTCGGTGTCCATAACTTCTACGGGTGCCAACATGATGCTATTCAACAACTCCTATGTTGCGTGTGGTAATTGCTCAAATGTCGAACTCGCTATCAGAGCTTCAAAGAATTCACAGTTCATGTGCGCCTGAGAGCTCAACAACTCAATTCTCAAAATGGCAAGTGTTTTTCGCTGGGTAGCCACCTATAATTTATAGGGAATTTTGAATTCAAATCCAACCATTCCCCCCACCCTCGCTTCATTAATGCAATATTGGCGGCAGATTTCCAAGGATATGACCCATAAAATTCATCTTAAATGTTGGCCACCCGCTCCATTTGGTCGCATTTCTACCATCAAATCATGAACAATGAATTTAACGATCACTTTCTAGCTGACCTACACGATTTCTCCCTGGGTAGCGCAACTCCCTTCGCGTTGTCGCGAACCTTGTGACATTTCCTCACTTCGCACAATCCTCCAATCGCGCAGCTCCCCAACCCGGGCAGTGTAGTTTATAGTCCCGCGCCTCCTTTTAGCTGTGTGGAGAGCTAAGACTATGCTACCATCATATAGTCACCTGGTCAGAGCATCGATGTATGGCTTCAATCGGATGCCATTCACCTTTCCCGACAGGGATCTCCATTCAATTTAACCAATTGAACTGCTCCACCATCGGTAATCTCCTTAATGACATAGGGCCCCAACTAGTGCATTCTGAATTTCCCTGGAAATTTATTAAACTTGTTGTCATATAACAAAACCAGGTCACTTGTGCCAATCATGCAATTCTTTTTTGCACTACTATTGGACTTGTTGGTGGAATCCAGCTAGAAATCTCTCTTCCTCAAGCTCAGCTAGCTATGCGAGCCTCTCTTCCAAGGCTCCGCTATCCGTCATACCCGTGAGTGCTGCTATGCGTAGACTAGGCACAATGAATTCCATGGGCATCACTACTTCAACGCCATATACAAGCCTAAAGGGTGTCTGTCCAGTTAACTTTTTGCATGTCGTCCGATAGGCCCTTAGAACTGCAGGTATGCGTAGGTCCGAATCACTTCGCTGAGCATTGCAAACCTAGTCAACGCATTTTCCAGCACCTTATTGAATGCTTCCACCATCCCATTAGCCTGTGGGTGATAAGGTGTGCTCTTCTGGTGATATACCTAAAATTCCTCTGTCACCGCGTTGATCATCTCGTTCAGAAAATGCGTACCATGGTTGCTCATCAAACCTTTGGACACCCGAATCGCGTCAGTGCATCCTCAAAGAGGAACTTCGCAGTGGTCGCACCTATGCAATCCTTCACACGTTGTGCCTCCACCCATCGAGTGAAATACTCAGTCGCGGTGATAATGTACCATGCTCCTGTTTTCTTCCCTTGGAGTTGAATGGGTCCCACAAAATCTATCGCCCATTTCTAAAAGGGTTTGTTAGCCTCCTGCTGCAGCAAGTATTCATTTTTCATGATTGACATTTTTACATGCCAAATATGTCATACTTTGCTGGCTGCAATGTTCCATATTTCCATAACAGACCAAAGAAGATGCCATGAAAGTGTCATGGTCCGAATGCCACTGCTGTATTACATTTTTGGTAAGATTTTCAGTTAAGGGAAGGCCAAACAGCTAAATCTTGGCCTCCCTAGATTTCAATTTCCTGTTGTAGAATATAGAGAATGTATCTGTCTAAACAGATAAATCTTGGTAGATTTGTAGATAAGTAGAGAATCAAAGGGACCCAACTGTTTAATCTGGGCCCTGGCAGAAATAAGTGTAGATTTAGATAGGAAAAATTGAAAAAAGAAAAAATTGTAAAGCTGGGTCTGCAAGTCTAAATGCACCCACCCATAAAAGAAGAAAAAATGTTAGAAAAGTAGGCTGGGTAGGTAGCTGTGTGGTTGCAGAATGATAATTTGTGATCAGTTTTGTAGTACAAAGTATTTTATCTTTTCATATCACAGTGCAGGCAGTTTTTTTTTTTTTTTTTTGCAAAAGGGATCAAAGGTGAACATCACTAACTCCCCTTTCTTCTAAATTTCCCAAAGCCACTTACTAACTTCCCAAAGAGGTCAAGATCTGCTTGCCTCTTAGTCTCATCATACTCCATATCAGTTGCCTTGGTGAAGATCTGCTTCACTCAAGGATCTCAGTTCTCTACAAGTTCTTTTTCCCAAATTTAGCCTAAAGTCCTTGACCCTAGTGCTTGCTGGTCACCTTCATATTAACTACTAACAGTATTATATAAATCCCTATCAGTTTTCCCATTCCCCTATTAAAATCATATATATAAAAATCCCCTATGTAAATATTCCCTCCCTGGCAATATAGCCATAATTCTAATAAGTCCGGGAAATCACAGTCCATCTGGGGTTGTCTTTAGCCCATCCGAGTCATTAAGGAGCTAGTTTGACATCTGGTCAGCTAGTAACCTCTCCCTTAGCCCAAAAACCCCTCAAAAAACCTTAAAAAACCCATATTCCACCCTTGTCCCTAAGTTCGAATGTAAATATTAACCCGCACCTTTTTAACACATAAAACCCCATTCCCTAAGTCTAAACCCGCTGCCGCAAATAATTAAAAAGGGAATATTCCTGCGCATATGCCACCCCTTATCCCTCCATCATATCGCGTCTACCGCCAACCATTGGATCCCCCGCCTCGCAGATCAACGGCTGGCGGGCCGTGACATCTCCAAAACGCCCGACGTTTAGCGTCCGGGAGATGGGCGGTATTGCCACCGTACCTCCCGCCACGCGTCAAGCGTTGGGCTGTGGCAGAGCCCTCTCCCCTGAAACCACCTTTGTCCATAAGCGGTGCGCCCAAAACCGGAAACCGCCCCTGCCTGCATCACCCGCCTGCCCAGTGACGTCACCCCCCTGCCCAGTCACTATGTCGAGTCACCTGCCTACGTGGCCTCCTGCCACGTATCCCTGCCACCGTACCTGCCACATCACCATTCGTACATGATGACGTCATCCCGCCACCTCGTCCTGTTGATGTCATGCTGACGTCACCCACCGTACAAATGTCACATCATGCTGACGTCATCAGCACTTTTTTGACGCGAAGGGCAAAAAATCGCACTTCGAAGCCCCGGAATCCAATTCTGAGGCAGTTTTTGATGAGCGATTTGCGCCTCATCGCTAGATTTTTTGGGCCTGAATGGGGAATCTTCAGAGAATCTTTTCATTCTGTGGCCCCAGCAAGCCCGAAAGGCGCCAAATGACCCATTTTTCTTCGCGAAGCTTGCCGGAAGGAGCAAAAAACAGTTTTGAAAGAAACAGAGGCTGAACAGCGGCCATTTATTTGTGAACAAGACCCACGACACCTCAGAACAGCATCAATTTATCGCCAAAGGGTATCAGAGGAAGGAGGAGATCCAAAGAGTATCACCCGAAGATTTTTTGGGGGCTCGAAGCACTTAAACATCAATGAGCCCCCCAGAAAGTTAAATCAAGAGGGGTAAGCCCATCCTAGCTCTCAAATCACAGTCAGAAGCATTCAATGCCGCCAAAACAGCAAGGGTGCAAAGATCAATGCACAATTATGAGAGATCAACAGCACACAGCCACCAGGACAGACATTAACTCATCTTGTTACAGCTGCCCCCAGCAAAGCTCAAAGATATTTTCTAGCATTTATTTCTGGATAGGATTAGGTTAAAGTAATCAATTTTCTGTCAGACCTGTTAGGTCGGTTGTAATAGATAATTTTTTATAAATCTTCCCTATATATACCACCCTCTGTATTGTTTAAAGGGTCGGTTGGTTGATAGTTTTTCAGTGGATACTCGCACTGTATACCTTATATGTTTTCTGTAATCAAAGACTGCTGAAAAGCTTGGAGGAAAGATTGTCTGCTCTGTGTTTAATGGTTTGAAGAAGTGAATTTGGAATTCATGTGTTTCCTATCTCTGTTTTTTCCATTGATATGCCGTCTAAACAGCAGAAAGAAAGAATAGTCTAGAATTGGTTTAAATGCCCTCTATGCTCATTTTCTGTTGTTTCTTTATGTTTTCCTTTGGATCAGTCATGAATATGAATTCCCTTCAGCTCATATTTCCCCTAATCCATTCATCTTTGACAGTTGTCTAGGAATTCTTAACTGCTCCTAGATAGAGCTCATTCACCTTCCCCCTTTAAGCATAGTGAGAGATTCTTTGTTGCCTCTCATTCCTTATCCCTCATTCCATCCTTTTAAGCTTTAAGTGTTGTTTCATGAGCAGCTACCTTGCTCCTTATTTCTCTTATGACCAAGAAAACGCACCAGCAGTCCGACTCCATGACTCCACGCCCAATGGTTTGAAACTTACCAGACTATGTTTTACCTCTCTACCCGAAAACATCATCCTTCCCACCAAAAAACAAAACAAAACCCTCGGACTCGAGACCTAGCCTAAAATCCTTTTCAAACAAAGCTAAATCCTTAAAGAGAGAGCCCTCTCTGATTGCAGGTTGGCTAGAACCTGCAGTCCAAAGTTGGTCTGTGGTTACCTCGGCCGTATCCTTTTCCGGAGCTTAAGGACAACCTGAGTGATAACATAATGGCGACTCCGCTGGGGAATTATTCCTCAGATAGTTTCACAAAGGAAGTTGGAAAGCTCCACTGGGAAGACCCAAACCTTCACAACCATTTTTCAAGTCTAGTTCTGATCTTTGATGGTGAACAGAGATCAGGCACTCAAAGTTAATATATCCACCTGGTGACTCCACATCATCCTCATAATAAAGACTCCACTGGAGAAATGAACCCAAAAGAAATTTATGAGCAGATCAGGCTTTTGACCTGGATTAAGATCCAGGAGGTCATGTTCTTTCTCTTCCATAAAATTTTGCTGTACATATTATTTAAATTCAACTTTTATGATTTTCCTTTTGAAAATGCTGAAGAAAACCCTCCTTTCACATTAGAACAACGACCTCTAAATGTTGTTGATGCTCACCTTATAGTCAAAGGGGACACTACTGTCAAATTAAATCATCCTATCCCTATGCACACTGAACCTAATCATTTATCCCCTGTACACAATCCCCTACCTCGTAAGGTCCCTGATAGATATAAGCCACTCATTTTGCCTCCCGTGCTTAAACCATTGCCCAAAAATCATCCCGTGTATCTCCCAAGATTTGATGGAGAGAATGGAGTTACTGCCCAAAAGCATATCTAGGCTTTTGAATATTATTTGAACATTTTTGAAGTGGAGGATGAGGATGTTAGTGTTAGGCTGTTTTCCCTTTCTTTGCAAAGTGAAGTTAGGACTTGGTTTAAAGCATTACCTGAGGCAAGCATCTCAAATCTCCAGCAGTTATTCAAACTCTTCCTTGATATATGGATGATCAAAGTCAATTTCCTCGTACTCATAGAAGAATATAATCAGTTAAAAAGGATTCCAAATGAATCTGTTCATCAATTTTCTGACCGATTCAATCAAGTTTATCATTCTATACCACTGAATATAAGACCTCCCCCTGATTTGGCCCTATTACACTATCCAGCAGCATTTGATCCAGAAATAGAATTCCATCTCAGAGAAAGGAGCCCCTCTACTATGCAACAGATGCAGAACATGGCAGTAGATGTAGAGGTTAATCTGAAAGTTAGGGAGGAGAAGTTGAAAGTAGAAAAAGGGGATGAACTTGATATCTTTGTAAAGAAAACAGAGGAATTAAAGCAGATGTCCACAAAAGAAGTTGAACGTTTAGAGCACCAGAACAAATCTGTTTTGCAAAAGGAAAGTAATGATATTCATGAACAAACCTGTCACAAAACAGATGACATATTCATACTGCCATACATGATGGAGCAGTCTGTTGATATAATGTATGAATATAATAGCTTCTCCTCTTTCAACTGTCTACCCAAATATGATCAGTATGATGATGACTGCGAGCCTAACGACCAAATCATCCTTACAGAGGAGTCAGGCATTATTTTGGCAGAAAGCACAGTTCAGGTTCAGCTGCCTGAACACAATGATCAAAATGCCCATCTCAGCCATGAAGAAAAGGAAGGAAGCGCAGAATGTGTTGATTTCAGTGAAGGAACTTTACCATTTTGTTTCAGGTCTTTTCAGTTTATTAGGGAAAATTATCATGCTATTATTAATCAAGTATCACCATGTTTTGTTACGAATCAGCTTGAGGAAAGTCCAGGCCCTGCTCCTAAATAATCAACAATAGATTTGCAGCCCCAAAGTGCCAGTGAATGTCAGATTGAGGAAGACTCAGAAGCGGCAGCATGTGACCAAAAAATCCAACTGGATTTCCTGCCTATCGGTTTTTAGCCATCTCAGATATTCAAAGAAGAAAAAGAACAGTCAGCACAAATCTGTCAAGTGCCATCTGAGCAGGTTTTCAAAGAATTACAGGTTCCATCCCATGTTTCGCATAATTCATCTGACGACAAACTGTGTGATGAGGTAAATCACTGTTTTTCTCCGTTAGAAGGCTGCAAAGGACAATATCAAGTGGTTGATAAGCCCCCAATTCTAAAGCATGATAGCTATCCAAAACTTTTGTACAGTTCTTTAGTTCAGTCCAGCAATAATGTATATATGCTACATGACCCTTTTGTACAGTTTCTTGTTTCAGCAAAGAAGGTCAGAAGCTTCCTGATCTTCTCAAAGATTAATAAAGCCATATCAAATTGCAAGATCTCCATTTCAGGTAACAGCAAGCACAAGCAGCAGGGGCCATTCATATTTATAATGCTTAAGTGGCTGCATTGGTTGTTTCATTTCACCTAACGGCAAAGTAAGTACTGGTTAGAGTAGGTAGGTAGGATTAATAAGGCAGTCGGCCAAGCAAATTTTGCATAATACAGCAGCAATTGAATACAAGGCAGTCTGACCTGTTGTTCTTGGCTTTTCACAAGGAAAATCCATCCCCAAGTGGAGCCACTGTTAGCCTCCTGCTGCAGCAGGTATTCATTTTTCATGATTGACATTTTTACATGCCAAATATGTCATACTTTGCTGGCTGCAATGTTCCATATTTCCATAACAGACCAAAGAAGATGCCATGAAAGTGTCATGGTCCGAATGCCACTGCTGTATTCCATTTTTGGTAAGATTTTCAGTTAAGGGAAGGCCAAACAGCTAAATCTTGGTCTCCCTAGATTTCAATTTCCTGTTGTAGAATATAGAGAATGTATCTGTCCAAACAGCTAAATCTTGGCAGATTTGTAGATAAGTAGAGAATCAAAGGGACCCAACTGTTTAATCTGGGCCCTGGCAGAAATAAGTGTAGATTTAGATAGGAAAAATTGAAAAAAGAAAAAATTGTAAAGCTGGGTCTGCAAGTCTAAATGCACCCACCCATAAAAGAAGAAAAAATGTTAGAAAAGTAGGCTGGGTAGGTAGCTGTGTGGTTGCAGAATGATAATTTGTGATCAGTTTTGTGGTACAAAGTATTTTATCTTTTCAGATCACAGTGCAGGCAGTTTTTTTTTTTTTTTTTTGCAAAAGGGCTCAAAGGTGAACATCACTAACTCCCCTTTCTTCTAAATTTCCCAAAGCCACTTACTAACTTCCCAAAGAGGTCAAGATCTGCTTGCCTCTTAGTCTCATCATACTCCATATCAGTTGCCTTGGTGAAGATCTGCTTCACTCAAGGATCTCAGTTCTCTACAAGTTCTTTTTCCCAAATTTAGCCTAAGGTCCTTGACCCTAGCACTTGCTGGTCACCTTCATATTAACTACTAATAGTATTATATAAATCCCTATCAGTTTTCCCATTCCCCTATTAAAATCATGTATATAAAAATCTCCTATGTAAATATTCCCTCCCTGGCAATATAGCCATAATTCTACTAAGTCCGGGAAATCACAGTCCATCTGGGGCTGTCTTTAGCCCATTCGAGTCATTAAGGAGCTAGTTTGACATCTGGTCAGCTAGTAACCTCTCCCCTAGCCCAAAAACCCCTCAAAAAACCTTAAAAAACCCATATTCCACCCTTGTCCCTAAGTCCGAATGTAAATATATTAACCCGCGCCTTTTTAACACATAAAACCCCATTACCTAAGTCTAAACCCGCCGCCGCAAATAATTAAAAAGGGAATATTCCTGCGCATATGCCGCCCCTTATCCCTCCATCATATCGCGTCTACCGCCAACCGTTGGATCCCCCGCCCCGCAGATCAATGGCTGGCGGGCCGTCCCATCTCCAAAACGCCCGACGTTTAGCGTCCGGGAGATGGGCGGTATTGCCACCATACCTCCCGCCACGCGTCAAGCGTTGGGCTGTGGCGGAGCTCTCTCCCCCAAAACCACCTTTGTCCATAAGCGGTGCGCCCAAAACCGGAAACCGCCCCTGCCTGCGTCACCCCCCTGCCCAGTGACGTCACCCCCCTGCCCAGTCACTATGTCGAGTCACCTACCTGCGTGGCCTCCTGCCACGTATCCCTGCCACCGTACCTGCCACGTCACCATCCGTACATGATGACGTCATGTTGATGTCATCCCGCCACCTCGTCATGCTGACGTCACCCGCCGTACAAATGTCACATCATGCTGACGTCATCAGCACTTTTTTGACGCGAAGGGCAAAAAATCGCACTTCGGAGCCCCAGAATCCAATTCTGAGGCAGTTTTTGATGAGCGATTTGCGCCTCATCGCTAGATTTTTTGGGCCTGAATGGGGAATCTTCAGAGAATCTTTTCATTCTGCGGCCCCCAGCAAGCCCGAAAGGCGCCGAATGACCCATTTTTCTTCGCGAAGCTTGCCGGAAGGAGCAGAAAACAGTTTTGAAAGAAACAGAGGCTGAACAGCGGCCATTTATTTGTGAACAAGACCCACGGCACCTCAGAACATCATCAATTTATCGCCAAAGGGTATCAAAGGAAGGAGGAGAGCCAAAGAGTATCACCCGAAGATTTTTTGGGGGCTCGAAGCACTTAAACATTGATGAGCCCCCCAGAAAGTTAAATCAAGAGGGGTAAGCCCATCCTAGCTCTCAAATCATAGTCAGAAGCATTCAATGCCGCCGAAATAGCAAGGGTGCAAAGATCAATGCACAGTTATGAGAGATCAACAGCACACAGCCACCAGGACAGATATTAACTCATCTTGTTACAGCTGCCCCGAGCAAAGCTCAAAGATATTTTCTAGCATTTATTTCTGGATAGGATTAGGTTAAAGTAATCAATTTTCTGTCAGACCTGTTAGGTCGGCTATAATAGATAATTTTTTATAAATCTTCCCTATATACCACCCTCTGTATTGTTTAAAGGGTCGGTTGGTTGATAGTTTTTCAGTGGAGACTCGCACTGTATACCTGATATGTTTTCTGTAATCAAAGACTGCTGAAAAGATTGGAGGAAAGACTATATGCTCTGTGTTTAATGGTTTGAAGAAGTGAATTTGGAATTCATGTGCTGCAACATGACTCAATAAGTTTTCCTATCTCTGTTTTTTCCATTGATATACCGTCTAAATAGCAGAAAGAAAGAATAGTCTAGAATTGGTTTAAATGCCCTCTATGCTCATTTTCTACTGCTTCTTTATGTTTTCCTCTGGATCAGTCATGAATATGAATTCCCTTCGGCTCATATTTCCCCTAATCCATTCATCTTTGACAGTTGTCTAGGAATTCTTAACTGCTCCTAGATAGAGCTCATTCACCTTCCCCCTTTAAGCATAGTGAGAGATTCTTTGTTGCCTCTCATTCCTTATCCCTCATTCCATCCTTTTAAGCTTTAAGTGTTGTTTCATGAGCAGCTACCTTGCTCCTTATTTCTCTTGTGACCAAGAAAATGCACCAGCAGTCCGACTCCATGACTCCACGCCCAATGGTTTGAAACTTACCAGACTATGTTTTACCTCTCTACCCGAAAACATCATCCTTCCCACCAAAAAACAAAACAAAACCCTCGGACTTGAGACCTAGCCTAAAATCCTTTTCAAACAAAGCTAAATCCTTAACGAGAGAGCCCTCTCTGATTGCAGGTTGGCTAGAACCTGCAGTCCAAAGTTGGTTTGTGGTTACCTCGGCCGTATCCTTTTCCAGAGCTTAAGGACAACCTGAGTGATAACAGGGTTGTAACATAATATGTGGGTTCAGAGGTAGCTCATCTCTCCCCGATGGCCTACCAGTCCTTTGACACACATCACATGCCTTGCAGTAAGATTTTGAATCCTGATGGAGGGTTGGCCACTACAACCCTACGCGTAGAATCTTCTGTGCAATCGCTCTCCCTACATAGTGACCTCCCACAGCACCCCCATGAGCATCTGCGACGATACTGCTCCTTTCAAACTCCGGTAGATATCGTCATAATACTTCATCAGACCCCATTTTGTATAAATTCCTGGTAATGAAAGAAAAGTTTGTCGCGCACACCATTAACTCCTTCTTCTGCTGGACGTGTAACCTTCCGGGGCAGGTCCTGTCGTTAGGAAGTGTATGATGTCTTCAAAGTGACCATCTGCAATGCGCACTGCAAATAGATGTGTGTCAGACAATCCCTCCTCCAAATTATTGGGCTCTTCCCCTGTTTCGATGCGCGACAGATGGTCTGATCCCACATTCAGTCGTCCAAGCTTCACAATAACCTCAAAATCATACTCTTGGAACAATAACAACCACCCGCATATTCTTCCCCCCAACACAGGCTTATTGACCAGGTATTTCAACACGGAATGATCCGTATACATCTTAAAATGTCCACCCAGCAAATAGTGTCTAAACTTCTGGAGCACATATACCATGGCTAACCCTTCATGCTCGGTGGTGGAATAGTTCTTCTCAGCCTTGGATAACCTCTTGCTTGCGAATGCTATAGGATGGTCCAATTCTCCTCCGCCAACATGTGTCAGTACTGCTCCCAGCGCTATACATGACGCGTCTACATGTACATGAAACTCCTTCTTCCAATCCGGGAAGACTAAAATTGGCGTGGTGACCATTTTTTCTTTCAATACATCCAAGCTTTTCTTACAGTCCTCGTTCCAACAGAACGTGACATCCTTTTTCAACAACTTCTCCATAGGCGTAGTGATCTGGGCATAGCCCTTGATAAACTTCTTGTAATACCCAGTATGTCCTAAGGTTGCGCACAGCTGTTTCACACTCCTCGGTGCCTCCAAGTTAAGTATCACTACGATCTTCGTGGGATCTACCATTAGTCCCTATCTACAAACCACATGACCCAGCAGGGTCCCAAAAGGAACACAAAACAGGCATTTCTTCAAATTGAGCGCAATCTAGTACCTTTAACAAGTATCTAGCATCAGGCACAAACTTGCCACATGGCGTTTTACCAGCCCAAACACAGTCCAGTCATCAAAGTACACCTCCAAAAACTTATGAATAAATTCCTTGAACGCAACAATGACTATGTGCGAAAAAATCGCAGGCGCATTCTTCAATCCGAAAGGCATTACAGTGTACTGAAAACATCCCCACTCAATCGCGAAGGTCATCTTGCTTCTATCCTCCAATGCAATTTTGATCTGATGGTACCCAGAGAACCCATCAGTGAAGGAGTATGCTTCCTGGCCACCTACATTATCCAATACCTCATCAGTGAACGAAGTCAGGAAAGGATCATGTATGCAAGCGTCATTCAACTTCCTGAGATCTACGCATATCCTTATTTCATCCTTCTGCTTCTTTTCTTGTACCACCATTGGGCTTACCCAATCATATTCTTCTACGGGATCAATGATGTCTGCCATGAGCATCTTGTCTAGCTCTAAGCAGGCCTTCTCCTTATACTTCGGATTGAGACGGTAAGGTCTTTGCTTAACCGGCTTTGTGTCGGGCTTTAACATGATCTTCATAATGCCCAGGTCTCCTATTATCCCTTTTAGCTTCGTAAACTTGGTAGGGAACAAATCCTGGTATTCATAGAGAAATTTAGCGACCTTATCCACCGTGGCGTCATCCCAATAATCTCTAATCTTCGTGAATTTGGGCTCCGCCTTCGTACCAATATTTACCTATTTCGTTTTCAGTGGTGTGATTATATCAAGATTCTCAATCTACAGTCCCTCAACCTCGCGGTGACCCTCTGTTTCAGGGATTTTAGTATTTCGCGGATCCTTGTATTCTTCTTCAGCAGTCACGTTATAGCATTCCAGCGCGTGGCTTAGCTGAGTAGTCCAATCAGGTTGAATCAGATCCAAAGGATCCTGCAGTATCCTAAATATTGTTGCTTTCACTTCTTGTAGTGCTTCGTCAATACAGTCAAACTCATCTTCAAATTTGAATGTCATTATGAATCCTTCGCACAGAATATCCCATTCACCTGTACCATGGCAGAGCTCTATTTCCAAGTACCATTTCATCAGGATGACATCCAGGATATGATAGAACAAGTGCACCCATTCAGGTTGGGGCTTCACTCCATAAGACATAGCCCATTTGGCCAAGTGTGCTCGCGGATCATCCTTCCCATCATATTTGTCTGTTATTCGTACCTTTGGCTTCCCAAATTGTGTTCTCATCATCCTCCTACACTCACGCCAATCATCAAAGCTACCCTTGTGCGTACCCCACCATCTTGTAGGCATAGTGTGCAGTGCCTAGTCCAAAGCCTGGAAGCATTGTTTCTCTGGTACTTCCCTCTCAAAGGCATCCAAAAATACATCTACATCATTCAAGCCATCGTAAGTGGGTAGATTTCTTACTTCTAATGACACACAATGCAACGACCGGGTCATCATGTTACAGCTTAGTGTGGTTACTTCATGTAGCCGATTCTACTAGTGCTCTAATTCTTCATCAGAGCCCGAGGTGTAGGAACTCTCGCAATCCCATTTAATTCATCCATCCACTGTTGGATTCACCCAATCTAGGTCTCATGCTGTTATCTTATATATGCGGTCCAAATCGTCATCGCTCTCATAATCGTGGACCGGTTTAGTATAGCATGATCCTTCAACAGGATCTAAGGGTATTATTACACAGAGCGATTTCTTTTCAAATATCATCTTTCGCTTCTTTAGGTTGATCACTCTGTTCATGTCAGTAGCCCAATCAATACCAAGGAGCACAGGGTAGGGGTTGTTGTCATCCATAATTTCCATTACCTCAAAGTCAGCCAAGGCACTCGTCCCTTCAATATCTAAAGTCACTCCTTGCAATTGTCCCATGGGGATGATCTTCCACTGATTTTCCATACTTAACTGAAGCGAAGACCACTGCAGCGCGGGTCTTCCCATCCGCGCCCAAGTCTACTTTGGTAGGACGTTCACATCTGATCTTTGATCCAAAATAACCTGATCCATTTCATATTCTCCTATTTGCGTGGTCAGTCTAATCTCTTGTCTTGTCCTTGCTTTATGCTTACCAATCTTCTGTACCACACGCGGTTCACCCAGAGTGTTTTCGGCGCATCCATTTATAAGCTCTTGTAATCCCTTCACAGCCTTTCTATCACGCAGCAGCTTCATGCAGGTTTCTAGAAAGGTCGTAAGAATAGAAGGGTCCATTTCTTGATCAGGATTATCCTTGCTCCCTGAGGTGGAGGCCTCAATAAAGCTCTTCTTTGCTTCCATGAATGTTTCACGTGCATACTCCAAATCAAATTCAGCCTCCTTTGCTAGAGCTTTGCGAACCCATGCGCTATCTTTGGGTTGTTTCCCCTTATCATCACCTATTACAATTCCACTTCGGAGCACTATATTCACATTTGGATCCTCCTCGTGAGGCTTAACCCTCATCATCTGCAGGTTCTGAGTCAGTTGAGGGTGGTAGCACCCCTTTGTCGCGTATCCTCACTATCAGTGTAGGACAATCCTCTGTCTCATGATCAAACTAAGTACGATATTTTCATGACGGACACGTTGGGTTAGTGCATTCATGGGCATAATGTCCTGGTCCTCCACAGTTGTAACAGGTCAGCTGTCCCCGACCTCTACCAGGTCCTCTTCCGCCTTGGCCTCGTCCACGCCCCTGAAATCTTGTTCGCGCCATCCCAGTGTTCTGGTCAGGGGGCCGAATTTCTACCTGAACCTTATAGGCAGGTTTTCTTCCCATCATCAATTCATAACTTCTGCATTTACGCTCATCATGCCCTACCAACCTGCAAAAGTTGCAGAACAGTTGTTGCGGTGTTTGTACAAACTTCTGCAACAAATGGTAGTTATCCATTGCATGTTTTCCTGCTACCTGATATAAAACACACCACAACATAGGCCCCACGCTTGATCCTGCTTGGGCTTCCTGCCTCAAAGGCATCGGTCCTCCTCCTGCAATATAGTTCGCAAAGACTGAGTAGTGGTCTTTGTCATGCCCCTGACCTTTACATTTCAAGTACCATACCTCTTCACGCACCTCTGGTCGAACTGTTCTATCTTGCTTCAAACTTTTCATTTCAAGGAAAAGATTTTGCAACTGCGCATGGATTTTTTGAACCCCCAGATTCGGATCTTCCATCGGTGTTTCATGGAGTCTCATTGCAATATCCAAGGTCTCTGCCCGAGTCATAATCTTTTGTTGTGATAGTACAACCCTTAGGTGTGGTAGGAGCGAAGTCACGAACCATCTGCGGTGCTATCCATCTATTAAGTTCATATTGGCTTCATGGATTTTTCACTTTAACCATTGATCCAATTCCCAAGGTGTCTCGCCTGGTTTCATTGTGATTTCCTTGAACCCCACAATCGACTGTGCCTCGGATTTAGGCCTACTGAATTCTTTATTCAGCACGGTCTGGATGTCTTCCACTCCAATGTTTGGGTTATCATTAGAGTACTTGATGTACTAGGTTAGCGCACGATCCTGAAAAGCACTAACCAATGTTGCATTCTTCATGAGATCATCTGTGACACCCTGAGATTCCCATACAGCTTTGACGACGAACCAAAACTGGTCTGGGTCCTCATTTTCCAAGCCTTTAAACACAGGTAGCTTCATTCAATTTGCCATGTTGAGCTGTGGTGGAGGTGGTGGTAGTATGGGTGAAGTCGCAGGTGATGGTGGAGAAGTTGGAGGTGGCATGGGTAGAGGTTGCAGTCGTGGGAATCCCTGTCTTATTACCTGAATTGCTCTTCGCAGAGAAGCCTGCGTTACTCCCTCTTCATCACCCAATGGAGGTGAAATCAGTGGGCAATACTTAGGACCATTTCTTCCTTCGTTTCTATAATTCTTTCCACTTCGCATAACTCCGAACATCAAGGTACCTGCATAACCCATTTTTCGCACTATAACATCTTAATCCAGGTATTCAAAGACTTCAAGTACTTACCTCGTGGACCTTTGAAAAAGCATTGCTCTGCCTCGTTGTAACCAATTGAGGTATCGACCACGAATTCAGTCACAAATCCTCCTATGATGTGATCAAGCCAATGATCAATAGCATGTGCGATCTTATCCTCAGAGGCTTCCAGTCTCTGTACCAGCTCTAGGGTCTAGACAATAGGACTGTCAAGTCTCCACCTCCCTTGGCCATCCGCTAGCTTCGCGATCCACTCGTATACCTCAACTGGAAAGGAACAAAAAAAGATCTTATGGATTTCTATATATAGGTATCTGTCCAACCAATGTTCCTTTGCCAGTTGTGGATTTTTGTTCTCCTGCACTACGAATTCGTGGATCTTCTTGTCCAACCAGTCTTCGATCTCTTTCTTATTTGGGTTCTAATGATATGACATCACACATCTCTTATGTAGATTCTGGTCCTGGTAACAGAACCATTTGTTGGTTGTGTGGGGCTTGACCCAGGATCAACGTTAGTTAGCCAAACAAATCACTACACTATTGGCCCTTTTGGCATCAACCCATGGAGCATGGACCGAAGTCTCACCCGAAGCAGTATGGGGGGATGCTAGAACCACTAACTCCTTCTGCTAGACGTGTAACCTTTTGGGGTAGTTCCTATCGTTAGGAAGTGTATGGTGTCTTCAAAGTGACCATCTGTGACATGCGCTACAAATAGATGCACATCAAGCAATCCCTCCTCCAAATTAGTGGGTTCTTCCCCTGTTTCGATGCGTGACAGATGGTCTGATCCCACGTTCAGTCATCCAGGCTTCACAATAACCTCAAGATAATACTCCTGGAACAATAACAACCACCTGCATATTCTCCCCCCCAACATAGGCTTATTGACTAGGTATTTCAACGTGGAATGATCCGTATACATCTTAAAATGTCCACCTAGCAAATAGTGTCTAAACTTCTAGAGTGCGTGTACCATGGCTAACCCTACGCGCTTAGTGGTGGAATAGTTCTTCTCGACCTTGGATAACCTCTTGCTTGCGAATGTTATAGGATGGTCCAATTCTCCTCCGCCAACCTGTGTCAGTACTGCTCCCAGTGCTATACATGACACATCTACATGTACATGAAACTCCTTCTTCCAATCCAAGAAGACTAAGATCGGCACGATGACCATTTTCTCTTTCAATACATCTAAGATTTTCTTATAGTCCTCGGTTCCAACAAAACGTGACATCCTTTTTCAACAACTTCTCCATAGGCGCGGTGATTTGGGCATATCCTTTGATAAACTTCCTGTAATACCCAGTATGTCCTAAGGTTGCGTGTAGCTGTTTCACACTCCTCGGCGGCTCCAAGTTAAGTATCACTGTGATCTTAGCGAGATCTACCATCAGTCCCCGTCTACAAACCACATGACTCAATAGGGTCCCAAAAGGAACACAAAATAGGCATTTCTTCAAATTGAGCAAAATTGGTAACTTTGACAAGTATTTAGTATCAGGCGCAAACTTTCCACATGGCATTTTACCAGCCTAAACACAGTCCAATCATCAAAGTACACCTCCAGAAACTTAAGAATAAATTCCTTGAACGCAGCAATGACTACGCACGAAAAAGTCACAGGCACATTCTTCAATCTGAAAGGCATTACAGTGTACTGAAAACATCCCCACTCAATCGCGAAGGTCGTCTTACTTGTATCCTCCGACGCGATTTTCATCTGATGGTGCCCAAAGAACCCATTAGTGAAGGAGTATGGCCACCTACATTATCCAATACCTCATCAGTGAATGGAGTCAAGAAAGGATCATGTACGCAAGCGTCATTCAGCTTCCTGAGATCTACGCATATCCTTATTTCATCCTTCTAGTTCTTTTCCTGTACCACCATTGGGCTTACCCAATCATATTCTTCTATGGGATCAATGATGCATGCCGTGAGCATCTTGTCTAGCTTTAAGCGGACCTTCTCCTTATAATTTGGATTGAGACGGTAAGGTCTTTTCTTAACCGGCTTCGAATCGAGCTTTAACATGATCTTCATAATGCCCAGGTCTCCTATTATCCCTTTTAGCTCTGTAAACTTGGTAAGGAACAAATCCTGGTATTCGCAAAGAAATTTAGCGACCTTATCCACCGTCGCACCATCCCAGTAATCTCTAATCTTCACGAATGTGGGCTCCGCCTTCGCACCAATATTTACCTATTTTGTTTTCAGTGGCGCGGTTATATCAGGATTTTCAATCTGCAGTCCCTCAACCTCGCAATGACCCTCTGTTTTCAGGATGTTAATCTTTCACAGATCCTCATCTTCTTCCTCAACAGTCACGTTATAGCATTCCAGTGCATGGCTCAGCTGAGTAGTCCAATTGGGTTGAATCAAATCCAAAGGATCCTGTGGTATCCTAAAGATTGTTGCTTTCACTTCTTGTAGTGCTTCGTCAATACAGTCAAACCCATCTTCAAATTTGAACATCATTATGAATCCTTCATGCAAAATATCCCATTCACCTGTACCATGGTGGAGCTCTATTTCCAAGTACCAGTTCATCAGGATGACATCCAGGGTATGACAGAACAAGTGCACCCATTCAGGTTGGGGCTTCGCTCCATAAGCCTTAGACCATTTGGCCAAGTGTACGCACGGATCATCCTTCCCATCATATTTGTCTATTATTCGTACCTTTGACTTCCCAAAGTGTGTTCTCATCATCCTCCTACACTCACGCCAATCATCAAATCTACCCTTGTGCGTACCCCACCATCTTGTAGGTGTAGCGTGCAGTGCCCAGTCCAAAGCCTGGAAGTGTTTCTTCACTAGTACTTCCCTCTCAAAGTCATCCAAAAATACATCTACATCATTCAACCCATCATAAGTGGGTAGATTTCTTACTTCTGATGACACACAGCACAACGACCAGGTCATCATGTTACAACTTAGCGTGGTTACTTCATGCAGCTGATTCTTTCAGTGCTCTAATTCTTCATCAGAGTCTGAGGTGTAGGAACTCTCTTAATCCCATGTAATTCGTCCATCCGCTGTTGGATTCACCCAATCTTGGTCTCGTGTTGTTATCTTATATATGCAATCCAAATCGTCATCGCTCTCATAATCACGGATTGGTTCAGTATAGCATGATCCTTCAGCAGGATCTAGGGTACTATTACGAGGAGTGATTTATTGTCAAATATCATCTTTTACTTCTTTAGGTTGATCACTCTGTTCAGGTCAGTAGCCCAATCAATGCCAAGAAGCGCAGGGTAGGGGTTGTTGTCATCCACAATTTCTATTACCTCAAAGTCAGCCAGCGAGCTCGCGCCTTCAATATCTACAGTCACTCCTTGCAGTCGTCCCATGGGGATGATCTTCTGCTAATTTTCCATCCTTAATTGAATCGAAGACCACTGCAACGCGGGTCTTCCCATCTGCTCCCAAGTCTGCTTTGGTAGGACGTTCGCATCTGATCCTCGATCTAAAATAACCTGATCTATTTCATATTCTGCTATCTGCGTGGCCAGTCTCATCTCTCGTCCTGTCCTTGTTTTATGCTTACCAATCTTCCATACCACGTGTGGTTCACCCTGAGTGTTTCCGACGCATCTATTTATAAGCTCATGTAATCCCTTCACAGCCTTGCTATCATGCAATAGCTTCATACAGGTTTCTAGAAAGGTCGTAAGCATAGAAGGGTCCATTTCCTGATCAGGTTTATCCTTGCTCCCTAAGGTGGAGGCTTCAACAAAGCTCTTCTTTGCTTACATGAACGTTTCACGTGCATGCTCCAAATAAAATTCAGCCTCCTTTGGTAGAGCTTTGCGAACCCATGCATTGTCTTTGGGTTATTTCCCCTTATCATCGCCCATTGCAATTCCACTTCGAATCACTATATTCACATTCGAATCCTCCTCGTGAGGCTCAACCCTCATCATCTACAAGTTCTCAGTTGGTTGAGATGGTAGCACCCCTTTGTCGCGTATCCTCACTATCAGCATAGGACAGTCCTTTGTCTCATGATTAAACTAAGTACAATATTTGCACGATGGTCACGTTGGGTTAGTGCATTCACGGGCATAATGTCCTGGTCCTCCACAGTTTTAACAGATTAGCTGTCCCCGACCTCTGCCAGGTCCTCCTCCACCTCAGCCTCGTCTGCACCCCTAAAATCTTGTTCGCGCCATCCCAGCGTTCTGGTTAGGGGGGCCACATTTATGCCTAAACCCTATAGGCAGGTGTTCTATCCATCATCAATTCATAAATTCTGCAATTGCACTCATCATGCCCTACCGACCTGTAGAAGTTGCAGAACAGTTGTTGCGGTGTTTGTACAAACTTCTGCAGCAAATGACAATTATCTGTCGCATGTTTTCCTACTACCTAATATATAACACACCACAACATAGGCCTCGCGCTTGGTCCTGCTTGGGCTTCCAACCTCAAAGGCATCAGTCCTCATCCTGTAATATATTTCGCAAAGACCAGGTAATGGTCTTTGTCATGCCCCTAACCTTTACATTTTAGGCACCATACCTCTTTGCGCACCTCCGGTCGAACTGTTCTGTCCTGCTTCAAACTTTTCATTTCAAGGAAAAGATTTTGCAACTGCGCATGGATCTGTTGAACCCCCAGATTCGGATCTTGCATCAGTGTTTCATGCAATCTCATTGCAATCTCCAAGGCCTCTGCCTGAGTCGTAATCTTTTGTTGTGATATTGCAACCCTTAAGTGTGGCAGGAGCGAAGCCACGAACCATCTGCGGTGTCGTCCATCTATTAAGTTCATATTGGCTTCGTGGATTTTTCACTTCAACCTCTGATCCAATTCCCAAGGTGTCTCGTTTGGTTTCATCGTGATTTCCTTGAACCCCACAATCGACTATGCCTCAGATTTAGGCCTATTGAATTCTTTATTCAACGCAGTCTAGATGTCTCCCACTCCAGCGTTTGGGTTATCATTAGAGTACTTAATGTACCAAGTTAGCGCGCGATCCTGCAAAGCACTAACCAATGTTTCCTTCTTCATGAGATCATTTGTGACACCCTGAGCTTCCCATACAATTTTCACGACGAACCAAAACTGATATGGGTTCTCATTTCCCAAGCCTTTAAACAAAGGAAACTTCACTGAATTTTCCATGTTGAACTGTGGTGGAAGTGGTGGTGGTATGGGTGAAGTCGCAGGTGATGGTGGAGAAGTTGGAGGTGGCATGGGTGGAGGTTGCAGTTGCGGGAATCCCTGTCTTATTAACTGAATTGCACTTCGTGGAGAAGCCTGCGTTACTCCCTCTTCGTCACCCAATGGAGGTGAAATCAGTGGGCTATACTCAAGACCCTTTCTTCCTTCGTTTTTGTAAGTCTTTCCACTTCGTGTAGCTCCAAACATCAAGGTACCTGCATAACCCATTTTTCGCACAATAACATCTTAATCCAGGTATTCAAAGACTTCAAGTACTTACCTCGTGAACCTTTGAAAAAGTGTCGCTCTGCCTCGCTGTAACCAACTGAGGTATCGACCACGAATTCAGTCACAAATCCTCCTATGATGTGATCGAGCCAATGATCAACAGCATGGGAGATCTTATCCTCAGAGGCTTCTAGTCTTTGTACCAACTACGGGGTCCAGACAATAGCACCGTCAAGTCTCCACCTCCCTTGGCTATCCGCTAGCTTCGTGATCCACTCGTATAACTCAACTTGAAAGGAACAGAAAAAGATCTCATGAATTTTTGTATATAGGTATCTATGCAGCCACTGTTCCTTTGCCAGCCATGGATTTCTATTCTCTTGCATTGCGAATTCATGGATCTTCCTATCCAACCAGTCTTCAATCTCTTTCTTATTTTGGTTCTAGTGATACGACATCACACATCTCCTATGCAGATTCCGGTCCCGAGAATAGAACCATTTTTTGGCTATGTGGGGCCTGACCCAGTTTCAGCGTTAGTTAGCCAAACAAATCCCTACACTATTGGCCCTTTCGGCATCACCCCGCGGAGAGCGGACCGAAGTCTCACCCGAAGCAGTATGGAGAGATTTTGGAACCAAGTTTCCATACCCTGAGATGGTTGTGATGTCAGGTTATACCCTCTGTTCCTACTTTTGCGTAGGTCACTAAGCTTTAGGGCTCTGTTAGTCTAGCCCTTTATTTCGCCCTTCAATACCCCCGCGAAGGTGTACGATTGACCTTCGCGCAGCCTTAACATGTAGTCCATGTACTTTCGTGCTGCTATGACAACATATTGTACAAGTTCCCAAGTTATCTTATGTGTTTTACTTATCTTACTAAACAATCAAAGTTAGCGCCACATAAACTGATATTCTTACTGTGTTCAATTAACTAATATAATCACATACATTTGCACATCACATAAACATTGTAAATGAAACCCAAAATGCAATATAACCAGATGCATTAACAAGAAATAAATACACAGAATTTGCAAAATACTTCTCTTTATTGATATCTTCAGATTATTACAGACTCTATCCGCCCTACGCACACAGCTGTAGGGGTTCGCGCACTCAGCTGTGGACTTCCACACTAGGCCTTTGTGCACTCAGCTACAGAGCCTCTACCTATGCTAAGACCCAAACACTTAGACTTCTCTACCAAGACTCTTCACTTCATTCTTGAAACTACAACTAAAATACTTAGAGCTTACTTACTTATCTCTTTTTTATACCATCCCATGGTCCGCGGACCATGGGTGGATCTTTACAGCTGACTTTACACTTTACAACATAAGGGCGGACAACCCTTTATGACTCTTGACACCTTCGCACTCCGCGACCGCAAAATGCGGAGACTTTACAACTTTATTACACAATTGACCCAAAACATGGGATTTTAGACCCAAAACTGTCCTTGGGGGATCCCGTTCCCAACAACATGATATACATTTATAGTACATGGTGTGACCCTTGGATTCATATTCCAAGCGGTCTCTTGGACTCCCTTTGGCCGTTCAACTTCCACACAACCCTTAGAGGATTAGGTGTCCAATAACAACAAAAATCAACATTGATGCATAAAAAACAATGCCTAGAACATCGAATGATTTCAATACATAATAAAACAAATGGATAGAAACAAGAAATAATGGGTTGATAATACAACAAAAATTAGCATTTCTGCATTAAAAACAAAAAAAACAAAAAAACAAAAACAAAAACAAAACAAAAAAAACAAAAACAAAAACAAAACAAAAACAAAACAAAACAAAAAAACAAAACAAAACAAAACAAAAAAACAAAAACAAAAACCTAGAACATGGAATGATTTCAAGACAAAAACAAATGGGTAGAAAGAAGCTATAACACTAACAAGTAAAAAATAACATTGAAAAACTACACGATCAATCACATTTAAAATTCAATTAAGTTCAAGGGATGAAACAATGTCCATATATTAGTTCTAAGTTAAAATATAATAATTTAAGATAACACATGTAAAAATCTTATAAGAAGTAAAAGAGTTGTGCTTTATCCAAATTATTTTAATTGATGCCAACTTCATACATGGGCTCTCTTTTTTTCTTCGATTGTATAATAATATCCATTTCACAATCAAGATGACTTGATGACTTAGTTCTCCTTTTTGAAGATCATGAAGACTCTTAAAGGGAATAACAACGTCAACTTGTGTTTATACTGAAATAACTCTATTTGACATCCATACCACCAAGCAAACCATCTAGAAGTTCTTGTAGCATCATCTATGTAACTTTTTCCAGTACTAGTTTAAGTGGTTGTTGCAACATTCTCTTATTTCATAGAACTATGAAACAATCTAATTGGGTCGAGTTGATTTTATGTGTATTTTGTTTTTTTAGGGTGTCACTTTATCTAGCTCAGCTCACATTTATCGACAAATGTTTCTACCTTAACAAGGGTCTCAACTTTTCTTTAAAATTTTCGAGTGAGTATTGTTGTTCCTCCTTAATGCGACATCTTTGGTTTACATACCAAACAACAACTTTTCCTGCATTATCGTCAATCCTCCTCAATCTCAACATTCGCTCCAATTTAGGTTGCATTTTTTATGTGGTGTCTTTGACTTATGCTAGTAATATTTCATTCATGTTAGATTTTATGGCTTGGACATTGAACCAACTAGCTTGCAACTGTTGGCGTTATGATTCTGGTTTGGCTCTATGGTACAGGTGTTGTACTTGATGGCAACTCACTCAAGTGGCAAAACTCTGTTCTTGCTCTCAAAATGATGGAAAATAAGAGGTTCGCAGGTGCATCGTTCAAAAGGTGCGGACCCGCAGGTTCGTCGTTCAGGAAGTGCAGACATACCCGCAGGTTATCTGTTCAGAAGGTGCAGTCCCCCAGTTCACTCAATCTAATGCAAAGAAGCACGCTCACGTGGGGTTTCTTATGTTTGGCCCTTGGTACTTAGCCCGTCATTCATGATCCTATGGTTTTGGCCCGTGGTATAGGATCTAAATTATTGAACCCCGGTTTGGATCCCTTGTATTGGTTTTCGATGGTTTTGTCCCATGGTTTGAATAAGGGCTTGCCTATAAAAAGGAAAGGAGATCACTTGGCTAGATACTTGTGAAAATTGAATATCTTAAGATCTGAAACTTTGAATAATTGGTTTTAAAAGCTAGATCTAAATCAAGGTGAAATCGAAGGCGAATCTATTGATAGGTCGTGATCTCTTGGGCTCATGATCAGATATTTGGATCTGACTGTCTGTGGCACATTGGAGGACTGTTAATTTGGCCCTAATTACAGGTTCGCGGGCGATCCACGGCGTGAGTGCAGGGGGTCCGCAGCGCAGGAGAAGGCGCAGTGCGGGGATCCACAGTGCAGCAGAAGGCACAGGCACGAGGTACGCAGCTCAGAATAAGGCACAGTGCGGAGGTACGCAGGGAAACAGGAGAACCAGTTGCGGAGGTACGTTGTCAGGCAGACAGTACAGGTGCGGATCTGAGTAGAGGTACGCAGGGCAACAGAAGGAGTAGGTGCGGAGATACGCACAGCAGAAGACCGACCAGGTGCGGATCTGCGCAGTTTAGACACAGAAGAGCTGCGGATATTCGCAGGCCTCTATTAGTGAAGTTGCGGACCTATCTTGAAACATTTGTTGGTTGTATTTTATCTATTGCTGCAGAGTTCTGGGTTTAGATTTCTAGTATTTCTTTTCTATTTATATCATTTTAAGAAGTTGGGTGATTCATTGGTTGATTGTATAAGGAGATTGGGTGATTTGCATGTACTTGATGATTATTTGATCTTCTTGGATCCAGTCTAAAAATTAATGAAACGTGGTCCTTAAAGAAGTAAAAGAGCAAAGGGGGTTGTAGCTCCCTTCCAGGAGAGACTGGAAAACGGGAGAGAGTTGTAGCTCTCTGCAGCTTGCAGCCTGCGTACTGGTAAAGGACTGCACCAATACAAAATCCTTGTAAAAGAATTTTCTAATTGAAAGAAGATAGAGACATATTGCAGCAAGTGGTTTTCACCCACATTGGGTTTCCACCTTATATCTGGTGTTCTTTGGTGTGCCTATCTATTTTTCTTGCTCTTGTTCATCATTATATGATACTGACATACACACTAATGATCAATATCTGAAGAATAACTTAAAGTATAAATTTGGAAGATATATTGAAAAGAATTTGATAATACTGATTCACCCCCCCTCTCAGTGTTATTTCCAACAATTGGTATCAGAGCAGGTCCTTTAGAAGAAGCTTGATCGCTTGAAGGAAGATTTTTCATCATGAGCAACTACGAGAGGGAAGCATCAATCAGGCCACTGATTTTTGATGGGACAAACTTCGTATATTGGAAGGTAAGAGTTACTTCCTATCTTCAATCTCTTGGTACAGAAGTCTGGGATATCATAGATACAGGGTACACTTTTCCATCAGCAACTCCTACAGATCCGGCTGAGAAGAAGAAATATGAAACAAATGCAAAGGCTGTCAATACTCTTCTAGGATGCCTATCTCAATCAGAATTTGTCAAGGTAATGCAGTATAAATCCGCAAAAGAAATATGGGACAAGATTGTTCTGAGCTATGAAGGAGATGAACAGGTAAAACGAGCAAAACTTCAAACCCTCAGGATTCAGTATGAAAATCTCAGAATGTACAATGATGAAAGTGTGGCTAACTATTTCCTTTGTGTAGATGAGATTGTTAATTGTATGAAAAATTTGGGTGACGAAATAAAAGAGGTTGTTGTGGTTGAAAAGGTTCTAAGATATTTGTCCCCTAGGTTTGAATCTAAAGTTTCTGCAATAGAAGAAAAGGAGAATCTACAAAACCTTACCATGTCACAGCTACATGGAATTCTGACTGCTTATGGAATGAGGAAAGGAGGACCATTAGACAGAAGAGAAGCTGCCTTCAAGGCTTCCAGCAAAGGAGATTACTATGAGTCAGGACACGTGTTAGAAGAAGAAGAAGAATCAAATTTTGTCAAAAATCTTCAACGGGGTGCTGGACGATTCCGAGGTAAGTTACCTTTCAAATGCTTTGCTTGTGGGAGAGTCAGTCACTATGCTACCAAATGTCCTCATAAGGATACGATTGAAAAGGGGAAGGAACCTATTAGATGGAACAAGAAATAGAATGCAAATAAGAAAAGCTATTACACTTATGAAGATAGTGATGGACTTTCAAATAGCGACGAAGATGAACGAGGTAATGATTATAAACTTTTAATGGATTTTGAAGATGATGATTACATGGATGCTATAGATGAAGAAGGTTTTTATGAAGAGATTTCTAATCTCAAAATTTGCTTAGAAGAGAAAAATGTGATTATTGATTCTTTGCAATGTCAACTGGCTGAAAGGGAAAAACATCTTGAAAAATTGGAATGTGAAATTGTTGGTCTTAGAAAAGAGATTGAGAAAACAAAAGCTCTTAATCTTAAATTTGTTAAAGGATCTGAAACTCTAGATGAGATTATCAATGTGCAGCATTCTCCACTAATCAAGACAGGTCTGGGATATAATGGAGAAGCATCTCAAGCATCCACCTCCAAAAGTTATCTTGATGCAGCAAGGAGGAGCGAGCAAAGGCCTAATAGAAATCATCAGGTAAATCAGGGACAGCTTATCTCAAGAACGAACAAAGACTATCAAGAAAATCGGGGGCAAACTACCTTAAGGACAAACAGAAGCTACAACCAGCCACAGGTAAAATCTTCCCAATTTGCCTCAAGAATGGATGTTGGTAGAAACTACAATCGGTTGGATGATAGATTTGATAATCGCAGAAGTTTCTTCAATGGCCAATGTTTCTCTTGCCATAACTTTGGTCACAAAGCAACTCAATGTGTTGCCTATAAGACAATCATGACTAGAGAAGCTCAAAAACAAAGAAGTATGTCTGAAATCACGAAGAGGACCTATAACAATTTTTCCGCCCTTGAAAGTGAAAGTGAATGTTTTATTTGTAATAGCTTTGGTCATGAAGAGTCTGAATGCAGGAGCAGGTTTCGGAAGACAACTCAGAAGGAACAAACCCCAAATGCCAGAACATGGAGAATGAAGGAACGACAACCAAAAAGATGTGGGACAGCTTTTAATGCAGAAGGACAAGAAAATCTATGGTACATCGACAGTGGATGTTCGAAGCATATGACAGGTGATAAAGAAAAACTTGAATCATATAGTGTTTTAGAAAAGGGAAAGAAAGTCTCTTTTGGAAATGATACCCCTGCAGTCATAAAAGGAAAAGGCACTGCTCATTTAAAAGAAAGGGTCAAAGCTGGAAACGTTTTGTATGTTGATGGCTTGAAGCATAATCTCCTGAGTGTCAATCAGATGTGCGATCAAGGAACCGAGGTAATATTTCGATCAAATGGATGTAGTGTTCGTGATCTTGATACAGGAAAAACGGTGATCAAAGGCAGAAGAACTCCAAATAAATTATACATATTTGAAGAAGGACAACAACAATGCTATTTGAGAAAGGATGATGAACATTGGTTATGGCACCGGAGGGTGGGGCATCTAAGCTTTTCACAAATAAGGAAAGCATGAAAATATCAAGCAGTTCGTGGTCTCCCAGATATCAAAATTCCAGACAACACCATATGCAAATCATGTTAGTTTGGTAAGCAAACCAGAACCAACTTCCCTGAGAAGGAAGGTTTAGCCAGCAGGCCTCTTGAACTAGTCCATACAGATGTATGTGGTCCATTTAGGACAAGGTCACCTCTAGGAGAAGAATACTTTATATTATTCATTGACGACTTCTCCAGGATGGTCTGGCTAGGACTTATGAAACACAAGGACGAAGCATTTGAAAAATTCAAATCTTTCAAAGCCTTGGCTAAAAATGAATCAGATTACAAAATTAAGTGTCTCAGGTCTGACAAACGTGGGGAATTTACCTCAAATGAATTTTTCGATTTCTGTGAAGAACATGGAATAAGAAGGGAACTCTCTACAGCTAGGACTCCTCAGCAAAATGGAGTGGTGGAAAGGATGAACAGAACGGTTCAACAAATGGCTCGTGCTATGCTTGATGAGTCTGGAACTCCCGCAACCTTCTGGGGTGAAGCTGCATTTGTTGCAGTTGTTATTCTCAACAAAACAAATGTCTGAGTGAACAACACTCAAACTCCTCATGAGCTCTGGTATGGTGAGACTCCTTCGGTAAAGCATTTCAAAATTTTTGGAAGCAAATGTTATATTAAGAACAATGATGAACAGCTTGGCAAACTTGAACCTAGAGCAGATGAAGGCATTCTCCTTGTTTATTCTCCCCACATCAAAGCATATAGGTGTCACAATAAAAGACTTGGAAGAATTGTTGACAGCATTGATGTAGTGGTTGATGAAAAAGGATACATTCCTAGGCAAGTAAATTATGAAAATATCGAAGAGGATGAAGACTACTCTCCAAATCAGGTTGATGATGAAGAAGAACCTCAAGAGGCACCAGAGGAACAGATAAGGATAGAAGAGAAGACTCCATCCAGGTATGTTCAGAAGAATCATCCAGAATCTCAAATTTTGGGGCAGAAAGAAGCAGGTGTACAAACGAGAAGAACAATTGCAGAAGCTTCAAGCTATTTGGCATTACTCTCCTCCACTGAACCACAAAATGTAAGAGAGGCATGCAAAGATGAATGTTGGGTCAAGGCAATGGATGAAGAACTTGAGCAGATCGAAAAGAACAACACTTGGGAGTTGGTTCCTAGACCAAAAGATAAGAATGTCATAGGGACAAAATGGGTCTTCAAAAATAAGTTGAATGAAAACGGGGAAGTAATTAGAAACAAGGCCAGACTTGTTTGCAAAGGGTATGCTCAACAAGAAGGAATAGACTTTGAAGAAACTTTTTCTCCTGTTGCAAGACTTGAGGCCATCCGAATGTTCTTTGCTCTCTCAAGCTATCAGAAGTTCAAAGTATTTCGAATGGACGTGAAATTAGCCTTTCTGAATGGAGACTTAGAAGAAGAAGTATACATTGAGCAGCCAAATGGTTTCATTCTTGGGAATGATCCAAATCTTGTATGCAGACTGAAAAAGGCTCTCTATGGTCTTAAACAAGCTCCAAGGGCTTGGTACTACCGTTTGGACAAATATCTACATCAACAAGGTTTTTCAAAGGGATCAACAGATAGCAATCTTTATATAAAAATTGAAAATGACAAATTGCTAATACTTGTTGTGTATGTAGATGATATTATCTTTGGCAGCAATGAAGAAGCTATGAGTCAAAGCTTTGCCTTGGTGATGCAGAAATAATTCGAAATGTCTTTGCTTGGAGAACTAACATATTTTCTTGGATTGCAAATCCAACAAAATGAAGGTGGGATCTTCTTGTCTCAAACCAAGTATCTCAAGCAGATTTTGAAGAAATATGGAATGGAAGATGCAAAACCAGTATGTACCCCCATGATCACAGGATGTAGCCTCAGTGCAAATGATGAATCAGCAGCAGTGCATCAACCAACCTACAGATCTATGATTGGAAGTCTACTTTATTTGACAGGTACCCGACCAGACATCATGCATGCAGTGGGAATAGTTGGAAGATTTCAGGCAAATCCAAAGGAAACTCATCTTCAAGCAGTGAAGAGAATTTTCAAGTACCTTCAAGGAACTCAAAACTATGGCTTATGGTATCCTAGAGATACAGATCTCACACTTCATGCTTATACAGATGCAGATTGGGCTGGAAGCGTGGATGACAGGAAGAGCACAAGTGGTGGTGCATTCTTTATGGGTTCTAGATTAGTATCTTGGTTCAGCAAGAAACAGAGTTCGATTGCTTTATCTATAGCTGAAGCGGAATATGTGGCTGCTGCATCTGGTTGCACTCAACTCCTTTGGATGATGCAGACCTTGCAGGATTTTCAAATCACTTGTACACCACCTATCTCCATCTTATGTGATAATACAAGTGCAATCAGCATTTCAAAGAACCCAGTCATGCATTCAAAGACCAAGCACATACCGATCAAGTATCACTTTCTCAGGGAACAAGTGCTTGAACAAAAGGTCAAGTTGGAGTATGTTCCTTCTAAGGAACAAGTTGTTGATATACTCACCAAACCATTGCCCAGGGAGACCTTTGAATACCTTAGGCAAAAGCTGGGGGTTGTTGATGCATCATCTTGTTGTTGAATCTCATCTGTTTCAGAGATTGTTGGTTGTACGCAAGTTTCATATGGGGTATACACATACATTTGTTGGGTTGCGGATTGGTCGAAGATCGAATGGCACAGGTTCAGGGGGAGCATATATTCTTCTAATAATGCATTGTTGGCATTATGGTAGAAGATCTTGGAGGAAGTGCAGAAGGAGAACATGGATGCTGATCTGAATATTGCTGCAATATGTCTCTATCTCTTTCACGGTCATTTATGGTTTATGGTGGATTATGGTTCTTCTTGAAGAAATTTTTCCTTTGCAGATCTGATCTATAGTCAGGGGGAGCATGATCAGCAAAGAAAATGCTTAATCATGTTCTCAGGGGGAGCATAACCCTTTGCCCTTGATGTCAAAGGGGGAGAATGACATTGAGGATCTTGAGGTTGCCATCAAGTCCAAAGGGGGAGATTGTTGGCATTATGATTCTAGTTTGGCTCTATGGTACAGGTGTTGTACTTGATGGCAACTCACTCAAGTGGCACAACTCTGTTCAGGCTCTCAAAATGATAGAAAATAAGAGGCTCGCAGGTGCATCGTTCAAAAGGTGCGGACCCGTAGGTTCGCCGTTCAGGAAGTGCGGACATACCCATAGGTTATCCGTTCAGAAGGTGCGGTCCCCCAGTTCACTCACTCCAATGCAGAGAAGCACGCTCACGTGGGGTTTCTTATGTTTGGCCCTTGGTATTTAGCCCGTCATTCATGATCCTATGGTTTTGGCCCGTGGTATAGGATCTAAATTATTGAACCCCAGTTTGGATCCCTTGTATTGGTTTTCGATGGTTTTGTCCCATGGTTTGAATAAGGGCTTGCCTATAAAAAGGAAAGGAGATCACTTGGCTAGATACTTGTGAAAATTGAATATCTTAAGATCTGAAACTTTGAATAATCGGTTTTAAAAGCTAGATCTAAATCAAGGTGAAATCGAAGGCGAATCTATTGATAGGTCATGATCTCTTGGGCACATGATCAGATTTATGGATCTGACTGTCTGTGGCACATTGGAGGACTGTTAATTTGGCCCTAATCAGAGGTTCGCAGGCGATCCACGGCGTGAGTGCGGGGGTCTGCAGCGCAGGAGAAGGCGCAGTGCGGGGATCTACAGCGCAGCAGAAGGCGCAGGCGCGAGGTACGCAGCTCAGAATAAGGCACAGTGCGGAGGTACGCAGGGAAACAAAAGAACCAGTTGCGGAGGTACGCTGTCAGGCAGACAGTACAGGTGCGGATCTGAGCAGAGGTACGCAGGGCAGCAGAAGGAGTAGGTGCGGAGATACGCAGAGCAGAAGACCGACTAGGTGCGGATCTGCGCAGTTTAGACACAGAAGAGCTGCAGATATTCGCAGGCCTCTATTGGTGAAGTTGCGGACCTATCTTGAAACATTTGTTGGTTGTCTTTTATCTATTGCTGCAGAGTTCTGGGTTTAGATTTCTAGTATTACTTTTCTGTTTACAACATTCTGAGAAGTTGGGTGATTCATTGGTTGATTGTATAAGGAGATTGGGTGATTTGCATGTACTTGATGATTATTTGATCTTCTTGGATCCAGTCTGAAAATTAATGAAACGTGGTCCTTAAAGAAGTAAAAGAGAAAAGGGGGTTGTAGCTCCCTTCCAAGAGAGACTGGAAAACGAGAGAGAGTTGTAGCTCTCTGCAGCTTGCAGCCTGCGTACTGGTAAAGGACTGCACCAGTACAAAATCCTGGTAAAAGAAGTTTCTAATTGAAAGAAGATAGAGACATATTGCAGCAGGTGGTTTTCACCCACATTGGGTTTCCACCTTATATCTGGTGTTCTTTGGTGTGCCTATCTATTTTTCTTGCTCTTGTTCATCATTATATGATACTGACATACACACTAATGATCAATATCTGAAGAATGACTTAAAGTTTAAATTTGGAAGATATATTGAAAAGAATTTGATAATACTGATTCACCCCCCTCTCAGTATTATTTCCAACAGCAACAACATCATTGATTATATTTTTACAAAATCATTCCAGAAACATCCATTCTCACTTATAATTTCATGAATATAATAGATGATCCATCAATTTCCTTCCATTTGATCATGTTTGAAAACCTCTATAACTCCTAAACATTCTCCACATCATAGTAATACAATCATTTCCTTGTAAAATTTCAATGCATCATTTCTTTATACAAATCTACCTCTTTAATTAATTTTTAAGAAAATTAATTACATTACAACTGCATTGTCAAAATATAAAACGAAATTAATAAATTACTTTATAACTACAATGTCAATTTTCTCCAAACTTGTTAGTCATCTCATTTACAAAAGGTTAATGCCCAAACCTATATATGAAACACCACCATAAATTTCAATTGTAACATACATCAAAGGCATCATAATTGTAATGTACATGAAAACATATATGAATTTTATCTTCGAAAATTGGGTGAAAAACATAGATGATGTTTATTTTCGAAAAGTGGGTGATTAAAATACTAGCTTGATATACAGGAAAGGACTTGGAAATGAAGTTGTTTTTAGTGTGACTTTTTGGACTTTCTAGTGTTGGAATATGGCGGAAAGTTTTGAGGTGAAATCTTGATTTGTGTTATTTAAACTAGTTTTTTGATTGTATATACGGATTCAGCACCCTAAAAAACCCATAGGGCACTTAGATTGTGCAGTTGTTACCCATCAAACTTGTGATTTTTTTATTTGTGTTATTTAAAATGGTTTTTTGACTATATATATGGATTCAACACCCTAAAAAACCTTTAGGACACTTAGATTGTGCAGTTGTTACCCATCAAGCTTGTGATTTCAATAAATTCGTGCCGGATTTTAGAGAAATTAGACCGGAAAAAACTAGTGGAAAAGCTTCCAAAAAGTCTCACCAAAGGCAATTGGTTTGGGAACCACTTTGGCTTTAAATAGGAATAAAGGTTCTCTTGGTTAATTGAGAATATAAGTTTACCCTTTATTGGTAAAGTCGTTAAGTTTATTGTATGAGTTAGTTTTTAAAATATAGTTTAATTTTTAAAAAATGTATTTTTTTAATAATTTAAAATGTGCTTTTTTGTTCCTTTTAAATTATATATATATATATATATATATATATATATTAATAAAATTATTTATTTAACAAATTATTTAAATTGATTACAATTTTAAATTATTATTATTATGTAATATATCTAGAAGCTCATTTCAACTTAGTATAGATTAGATGTTGTAATATCGTCTTGTAAATATTTTGACTTGGTCAAACTGTAAACTGTATACAAATAAAAACAAAATAATAAAAAATTCAAATCAATGCATAATTAGAAGTATACAAATAAAAAAATAAAATTAATAATTATAATTTTAACATATAAAATTTATAATATTAAATTAAACTATTGAATTCTCTTAAAATTTATGGCTTTTCCCATAGTATTCTTCTTTATTGATGATGATGATGATGTTGATGATGATGATGGTGGTGGTGGTGGTGGTGGTGGTGGTGGTGGTGGTTAACGTCCGCTGAGACCAAACATTGGTCTATCAGACCTCAATAAACAAATTATTTATTTTGATTTAAGATTTTATTCCTATGCTCAAAAATCTTGGAGAAAAGCCTCCCGAGCTCACTATAATTTTGACATTGTAAAAGGCTAGGAAGGTCAGTATTGTAACAAAGATTGTGAAACTGAGATCTAATTTTGACATTGTAAAAGGCTAGGAAGGTTAGTTTTGTAACAAAGATTGTGAAACTGAGATCTAATGTGGTTGTACGCGGGGCACTCTAAGAGGAAGTGGTTTTCATCCTCAATGTTCCTATTCTCACATATATGGCAGATCCGTTCCATCCATGTAGCCTATTCAAAAGCAAAAATGTCCAACAATTTTTCCAATAAAAATAATTAGTGACTTTAAAATTCCTCAAAATACATCGATTTTTTTATTTATTTTTTAAAATCCTATATATAATTTCGTTTTCCTTATGAAATTGTTATAAAATTTTATAATTTCGAAATGATATTGTTTATCTATTTTTTTCCACACTATTATCTTTGTTGTTTATTATATCAATAAGATCTCCTAAACTAGATTATTCAAACATAAAGCTCAAAAATCATCCAAAAAATAATGAGGATATTAAATTATTTTATACTACAAATTTTCTTTAAATATCTTGTGAGACAAACTTGATCTATGTAAATGGAAACTTCTTCAAACTCAACAAAAAGCGCCATGCGCCATGTTAACCCAGTTTCCTATAACTCTTACCAAATACTTTCCATTAACGTTGCCTGATATTATTTTACAAGCTGCCCTCTACCAACATTTGCATTGTAAGGTGAGAAGCATTAATCACGATTTGTTGAATCAAAATTTGGTAAAATAAATTAAATTGTTTTAGATTTGGGATAAATTTTTAAAGTAATGATGTTAAGTGTTTCACAGTTTTCAAAATAAAGTTTGATTATGGATCAAGACTTTTCGCATATCTAGTAGTGTGAATATTCCTCCTATGAGTACTATCATTATCACAGTTTATACATAAAACAAATAATATAGGCTAAAAGGTCTTAATTTTTTGTATAAACACTTCACATAAAAGATGCATTGAATCTTACCATCCATATGCAGTTTTTTCAAATAAGGGTGGAAAAAATTATTTTTATCAATTTTTGTAGTAATATTATTTATATAGCTTTTTCTGAAATTTCTAAAATAAAGAAAAATGTATTAAGAAGAAGCATGCTAGCTCAAAGTACATGAACTCAAAACTTTTTCTTGAAATAGGCTTAAAGGTGTATATGCATAATGTAATTTTGAATCGTTTTATAAATGAATGAAAATTAGGGTTTTAAGAAGAAGAAAAAAAGAAAAATTAAAAGAAGCTAAAAATATTAATAAAAAATAAGAGCTAAATTTAATTTGTTATATTTGTTTTTATTAATAAAGTTACATTTTTTTAAATAAATAAATAAAGAATCTAATCATAATATGCATATTAGATTGAAAATAATTTAAATAATAATTTTCAAAACTTTATTTTTAAATTTAATTAATAACCATATACAAATTATATATATATATATAATTTAATGTTTTGTATGTTAAGCTTTTAAATTTTTAGCAAAATTGATTTTGTATGACTAAGAGGCCCAAGACAAGTATTTAGATGGGGTGAGAGGTTGCCTCTTTAAGGACCACTACACCACTGGTTCGCCAGGAGTTGGCCATCAACACTAACGAAGAGGCACAACAAGTTGCAAGCTCATGCCAGGAGCCCCTGCATAAAAATGGTATCAGAGCCAGTAACATCTGGTTCTTAAGGTTGGTACTCTGAAATCTTAAAGTACTCATATTGCAAGATGGAATCATTCAGAAAGTCTGTTTCTTTTAGAGAACTTGAAGAGAGAGATTCTCAAGCCGAGGAAAATCCCCTTAGGGAAATGTTTGCAAGTAGTTCCAGTAGAACCCTCAATTCTGTTGAGCTTACCTATGAAGAAACTCAACCCTCTACCAGGTGAGAATTGCCCGCAATAACCCCCTCTAAAGTCTATAGTGATTTAGCCCCCTTTCATTTAATTTCTACTTCTAGAATTAGTATTAAAGTGTCGGTCAGTCAAGTTCAAGAAAACTCCGACAATATCCAAACTATACCTCTGCTAGATCCTAAAGCCTTACAAGTAGAAGCAAGGAAGCTAAAGACAAATTATTTGCATTTAGGGTGCATTCGGATTGGAATCAATCCTTTGATCCATAACGGATTACATACTTTTGTGCTTGCTACTGTCAGAGACATGACGCACAACAAGTACACAAATTCCATTATTGGCGGAATCGTGGCTCCCCTATATGATGGTCTAGTCTACTTCGAATGCTTCCCTAATTTCTCTGTATATGTCTATGATGAAACCATTGCAGAAATCTTGCAGCTACAAATCCAAACAAGTGGTTTTGATATGAAAAAGCAGAGGAATAATATAGCCATACAGACTAAAGCCTGCTTCAGACATACAAACACTTTGTGGTATGCTATCCGTCATACACCCAATAGGGACTCCAAGTCCAGTGTTGTGGTCAAAACCGATCCCAAAAATCAAAAGGTTGAACATCCGTTAATCAAATGGGAAGAATTGCAGTTTCCAGAGCATTGGGTCGTAAACCATTCTAGGCCTCATATACCTAGAAATATCACCTCTGCAAATATTACTGAGAATGCTTCTAGTGCAGTCATTTCTTTTCCTCGAAGATCAACCATTGACCGTTGTAGAATTGATGTTGCTTGTCAATCTTCAAAATACTACAGAGATCCTTCCACTGTGGATACCGCCTGCTCATCTTCGTCCTCCTGTAGACATAACCAGTTATATGAATTAGCTCAGCTTGTAAATTATTCTTCTTTAGAAGTAAAATGTCCAGACTGTGGAGAAACTGTAAATCTGCTTACATTAGCCGAACAAAATATTCATTTGCATCATAATCCAAGAACTGGTATTGCTCCACCTTCTACTTCTATCAATTCATGTCTGGATCCCAAATGCTCTGACATTCCCTTCCCACATGAGCCAGAGCCAGATTCAGACCATGTCCTTATGGTGCACACAATTGAAAAAGAAGATCCTAGACTCACTGAAATGATTTGCTTGATGAGACCTACAAAACCAAGATATGGGCTAGGAAAACTTGAGCAATCGTAGTTAATCCCAAAATGCAGATTTAAACAAATTCCTTTTGATTGTAAAAAGCCTGTAGTTATGGAAATGAAAAACTTCTTTGCACTCATGGATGGATGCTTGAAGTCAGAAATTAGTGCCAAATGGATGAAGGACATGCTGAATTGGGATTTGTATACAAACCCCAGGCAGAAGAGTTTGACCAAGCCTACACTCCAGAGCAAAAGAAACAATATGCAACTGACTGGAAACATTATATGGAAGAAAATAATACTTGGATATCTTTCTATTCATGGAAAGATAATATTGCTCCTATAAATGTTTTCACTGGATCCACCTCTAGCACTGCAACTGATAAACATGGATGGACTGCACTTGATGGGTCAAGAGTAGAAACTCCTACTACATTTCCTCCTCGCAAGGGAATCATTTTAGGAGAAAATACTAATGCAGCCAAAGCCATTCCTCTGGTCCAAAAAGATGATAATGCCTTAGGCATTGATGGAAGAATCCAAAAAGCCAGTGAACAATTGAATTGGACCAATACAACTATCAAAGGCTTAGAGATGAATGTAGAAAAAATAGAAGATGTAAAAAAGCAGATGGATGTTGTACAGTCTTCTTTAAATAGTGTAAATAGTTGTTTGAATAATTTGCAGTTTGATTCCAGCATATCTCGCTCTTATACCAGAGAGTCAGTCAGCAAGATAGAAGTAGGAGAAAAATTAGTTGGACATATAGATACAACTAAGATGCTCCTTAATGGCTTAACAACAAAAGTTGAAAGGATACAGTTGTCAAAAATTGAAAAGCCAGTTCCAAATTCTTTTCTAGTAAAGAGAAATATCCAAATTGAAAATCCTGTGAGAAATATTCAGAAATTTCCCCTTTTGTTTCCTAAAGAAATTGCCTCCTCTTCAGGAGCTGATGATTTAGAACATATTAGTATTGCTTCCTTATTTAAGGAAACAGAGGCAGAAGTAGAAACAAAAGTAACAGAGCAAAAATCACCAGAAACACAGATTTTCCCAATCTATGAACCTCTGGAACATAGATTTTCTAAATATTATGCTCCTGACATTGAAGGAAAAGGAAAAATGCCTGAAGCACATACTTTCTTTCCTAATTCTCACAGAGAATGGAACATAGACAACATGAGTATTGGCCAAATTCACCAAATGATAGATTTGATGTATACTGAATATAAGCTCATGTGTCTCAGAGGCAAGTCTGAAATAGATGCTTGCAGAACCATCATTCAATGTTTTACAGGTAGTCTCCTCAGGTGGTGGGAGACTGAATCTTCTCCAAAACTCATTGAAAACATGGAAGCAGAACTTCTCAAAGATGAGAAAGGAGATGTTATTCACAATCCAGATGGCACTGTCATTAGCAACATGATTGGCGCACTGACATCAATGATTCTGGAGCATTGGTGCGGCAGTGAGACAGAGATAGCAAATAAACATGAGGTTATCCTGATGAACCTCAAGTGCCATAAGATGTCACAGTTTGATGATTTCCATAGAGACTGGATGCAACGGATCTATGAGGTCAAAGACTCCAAGAACCTGTTGTGGAAACAGGTATACCTTGCTGCTCTACCTTCTAGATTTGTTGATTATATTAGAATGCAAGAGATTTTCCAGTTACCTTTTGAATCTTACACATGGGGTGAGATATATTCCCATATTACAAAGACATTGGTGAGTCTTTGTACCAGTTCAAAGGTGAACAAGTCACTGGAAAAATTATCAAGACTGCCAGACAAAAAGTCCATCTGCAGCAAGTATGGACTCACAGTAGATGATCCTTTGGTGAGAAAAAGAAAGTCCAGAAAGAGAGCCAAAAGAGAATTTAAAGAAACTTTCTACAAGAATAAAAGAAATTATCCAAAGGACAGAAGGAGATATCCTGCAAAGGATAAAAATCAGAGGAACAAAAAGAAGGGTTATTACAGATATGTTCCGAAGACTCACTACTACAACCCCTCTGATATTCATTTGCACTCCAACAAACAAGAAAAGTGGAATAAAATCACTTGTTGGTTGTGTGGCCAGAATGGGCATACAGCTTCCAGATGTCCTCAAGGAGAAGAATCAAAGCTAAATAAAGGAAAGAAAACAGTTGTATATGCTCAGAAGTCCAAACAAGTCAAGCAAGAACATTCAGGACCTATTTTTTGTCTTAGATGCAAATCCAAGACATATGTTACAGAAAGATGCCCAAATCTTTCCATCAGAGACATAGCCCAAAAACATCAACTAGAAGAGTCTTCTCTTGATTATTTTAGTTCTACATCAGAAGAAGAGTTGCAGGCAAATATTGGCCAGTATTATGAATCAAATTCAACAGAATGTTCATGCTCAGATTCAGATGAGTGTGTTTGCCATGCCATATACGAAAATGATTCAGAATATTACACCAGCTCCAGTGAAGAAGAAAAGCCTAAGCCTCTGAAAGAAAAAGTTCTCATGGAATCTACTGAAGAAGAAGCAGAACTGCAGATTTTGTCTCAGATCAGGGCAATGGAGGAAGGAGACATGAAGAATCGCCTGATTGAAGCTTTCACTGACTAGCTCAAAACCAAAGCTTCTAAAGAATCAGGTAAGAAGCCTTTGTTTATTGATGCATCTTACGAAAGAAATACTAAATCATTTCAAATGCATCATCAAAAACCAGGAAGAGTAAGGTCACTTACTCTTGGAGAAGTAAGTGGTGAAATTCACCATCTTAAAGCAAAAATCTCTGCAATTAAGGCTCAAATTGCAGAAATACAAAAAGGAAAACAAATTACAGAGAAAAAGGAAGAAGAGGATTCCTGGAATCCTACTGCATATCATCAAGAAGTGCAAGTTGCTGAAGGGATGCAAGATCCACATTTTGGATTTAAAGATATGAGGTTGTTCACAATCACCTATCAGCAACACCATGTTAAGGTAAAAATCTACATCCGAGGACAAATCTTTCACATGACTGCATTATTAGATTCTGATGCAGACATTAACATCCTTAACATCAAGAATGTTCCAGCCAAATATTGGGTTTCAGCTGAAAGAGAAGTAGTAGGCCTTGGAAACAAGAAGCTCAAATATGAAATTCCCAAAGCTTCATTATGTTTTGACACTCATTGTGTATATATGAAGTTTGCCATTGCAGACATTCCTGTTGACTGTATATTAGGAAATGTCTTTCTAGCTGCAGTAGAGCCTCATGGCTCAGCCAGGCTAAAAGGAGGAAGAGTCGGCTACTTCATTTCCATTCCTACGTCAAAAGGCAAAAGAAAGAGAATTGAACTTCCTTATGTTTCAAGCCCAAGGATTTGAATAATGGTCCAAGCCATGCAAAAATTGAATAAAGCAGAATCACTATTATCAGATCTTAAAGCTCTGAAAGGCACATTAAGAATTGAAGAACAGCTAAAAACACCTCAAATCAGGAGAAAGATCCAGGATCTAAAAGAAAAATTGGAGGAAACATGCTGCTCAGAAGAGCCAAATGCTTTCTGGCATAGGAAGCAGCATACTATCAAGCTGCCTTACAAAGAAGGGTATACTGGAAAACCCTATAAAACCAGAGCCATCCCGATGAGCAAAGAATATAGAGATCTTTGCCAAAAAGAAATTCAGCAATTGCTTGACAGAAGACTGATCAGAGAATCCAATAGCCCCTGGAACTGCTATGGATTCTATGTAAATAAAAGAGCTGAACAAATTAAAGAAATTCCCAGGCTTGTTATAAATTACAAACCTCTAAATTCAGTTCTAGCTGATGATAGTTACCCGATTCTGCACAAGGGAGATTTAATCAGAAGGATTGCAGGTGCCAAAATATTTTCAAAATTTGATCTAAAAGCAGGATTTTGACAAGTTGCCATTGATGAAGCTGATAAATTTAAGACTGCTTTCAGTATTCCAGCAGGGCATTATGAATGGAATGTCATGCCATTCGGTCTCAAGAATGCACCTTCAAAGTTCCAAAAAGTAATGGATGATATCTTCAAGCCATAATTTGATTGGCTAATTGTTTAGATTGATGATGTTTTAATTTATCCAAGAATATTGATGACCATTTTAAACATGCCAATATTTTTATGAAACTAGTTCAAAAGAATGGACTAGTGTTGAGCAAGAAAAAGATAGAAGTATTCCAGACTTCTATAAAAATTTTGGAACACACCATCTGCAACGGATAAATTTCTCTACAACAGCATGCCATCGAATTCGGAGATAAGTTTCCAGATGTGCTCAAGGACAAAACACAGCTGCAAAGGTTTCTAGGGTGCCTAAATTATGTGAGCAATTTTTACCAGGATTGTGCCAGTGACGGGAAGATACTGAATAAACGTCTTGGTAAGAACCCCCCTGAATGGTCAGATCTCCAAACCAGAGCAGTCAGAGAAATCAAGGCCAAGGTAAAATCTTTACCTATTTTATATGTAGCTGATGACCAAGCTTTTAAGATAGTTGAATCTGATGCAAGCAATGTTGGATGGGGAGGAATACTGAAACAAAGAATTGGAAAAGAAGAACAAATTGTACAATTTGCTTCAGGTGTCTGGAATTCAGCCGAGTAGAATTACTCTGTCATTGAAAAGGAGGTAAAAGCAACATGGAATTGCATTAGCAAATTTGAAGTTTATTTGATAAATAAGCCTTTTCTTCTCAAGACAGATGCTTCAGCCATGCAGAAAGTTTTATCTAAAGATATCAAGAAAGCTAGAGAAGCAAAGTTTGCTAGATGGCAAGCACTCTTTGCAAATTTTGATTTCACAGTGGAACACATCAAAGGAAAAGATAATAGTCTTCCTGATTTCCTTAGCCGTGAGTATATTGAACAGAAAGAAGATCATGTTATGATTATTGTCACTGAATGGGATAATAATCAGAAACAAGAAATTCTGAGAACTGTGCCAGATGAATTGGAATGGGAAGTTTATAAGAGGAACTGGAAACCAACATGGCAGCTCCGCAACACCAAAGTGCTGGATGCCAATCTACAGCCTCATACAGATCTCCAGTATTATGTGCCAGAAAGAAAAGTATACCCAAAAAGAAGAAAATGGATACATGATATGGTCTATGACAAAGCTAGAAGAAATGTTGAAGTAGCAAGGATAGCATTAGAACAAAATTTTCATGACATTGCTACTATTTGGCATCATGGAGGGAAAATCACAGGAATGTATGAAAGATATGTCTGCATTTATAGAACCAGGGACCTATGGAGAGAGCCTGGACATGGAATAGTTCAGCCAGCAGCCCGATGGCCCAGAAATGATCCCTATATCTTATTTCCTGACACTATCTATGATCATGTAGATTACAAGAAACTTTGGTGGCAGTTTTTAAACGTTGATGATCAAACAGAAACTCATTATACCAGACTCAAGTTCAGCACAGTTGGCCACTACCAAGGTTATCAGCAATGTGAATGGTTCAGAGATTGGTGGAAAGATTATGGGATAAACAGAACAGCCATGGATCCTGTAGAACATGAAAAATATTGTAAAAACATGGGTAAAACTTGTATCATGCAATGTAACAAAGAATGTAATCACCCAGTATATCATACTGTAAAAGAAATGGCCAGTACTGAATGGACAACTTATCAAACCTCTCCATATAATAATTCTCTTGAAGAATATATGAGAGAGCACATGGAATGGCTCGTCCTTACTAAAGTACAACATCAAATCGTGCTGGGAAAGCCCATCATTGTTCGACGGATCTACACCAAAGCATGGGACACTATGCAGTACAAAAGGGACCGGTTTCCGGATCTCAAGATATTTTGATGTGAACCAGTCACAAGGGCTAAATTGTGACCAGTTTTCCCGTGGGCTTTACTGTTCAAAAGCCTCCACAGTGTAATATTCTCCATCAAGTCTTTTCTCGTGGGCTTTTAGTACAAAAGCATCCACTGTGTAGAAAGTCATGATATCTGTCAGATTTACTTTAAGTACAAGAATCTACTTTACAGACAATATCTTAGCGTTACCCGAAAGAAATTATTCGGTCTACCTTATGGACCCGAATCTTTGTGCGGACGTCACTCCAATAAAGACTGAAAAGCAATGCTTCCTTTAGCTTTAAGTCTTTTCGTCGATCCGACCAACAATAATGTTTGTCCCCCCTCACATCCTATATAAGGAGGGTAAGGCTCATTTGTTGGGCATCGGAGTTTAGAGAGTCCAAGAGTCTTGTGTGAGTTTTGTGAGTTTTCAGAGTCGAGTGTATTTCCTGCTCTGCATCTGTGAACCTAAGGGTTTGATCTGCTTGCACCACGAAAGATTCACTCAAAGTTCTTAGGTGGTTTGGAAGCCTGCGCATCAGTGTGCTCGGCACTGGTGAGAACCTAAAGTGGCTGAACCATTAGAAGAGTCTTTCTGTCTGTAGATGTCTGTAAATTTCTGAGGCAGAGTCTGTTTATCGCCAGGTAGCCTCCGGTGTTACTTGTTCTTTATGAATGGTACATAGTCTGGTAAATGCGACAACAGTCGACCTCTGTAAAGAAATTCTCTCTCTCTGTAATTTGTGAGTTTCTGCAATAAAATGAGTACACAATATTTCTGCAATCGAGTATCTCTGTGATTTTAAAAGTCTGTTGTGATAGTAGTTATGTTGAGCTTTCGTCCAAAGTTCACAGGAAGTTCGCCAAAGGATCGAAGGGACACCAAGGCTGTTGTAAGGCATGGAAGCCGTTGTGTAAGCCAAAAGCATGTGAAAGCTCTGAGTAGGTTCACCAGGAGTTGGCCATCAACACTAACGAAGAGGCACAACAAGTTGCAAGCTCGTGACAGGAGCCCTTGATACCATCATAGACAGTGTCAGGAAATAAAATATAGGGATCATTTCTGGGCCATCGGGCTGCTGGCTGAACTCTTCCATGACCAGGCTCTCTCCATAAGTCTCTGGTTCTATAAATACAGACATATCTTTCATATATTCCTGTGCTTTTCCCTCCATGATACCAAATAGTAGCAATATCATGAAAATTTTGTTCTAATGCTATTCTTGCTACTTCAGCATTTCTTCTGGCTTTATCATAGACCATATCATGTATCCATTTTCTTCCTTTTGGGTAGACTTTTCTTTCTGGCACATAATACTGGAGATCTGTATGAGGCTGTAGATTAGCATCCAGCACTTTGGTGTTGCGGAGCTACCATGTTGGTTTCCAATTCCTCTTATAAACTTCCCATTCCAATTCATCTGGCACAGTTCTCAGAATTTCTTGTTTCTGATTATTATCCCATTCAGTGACAATAATCATAACATGATCTTCTTTCTATTCAATATACTCACGGCTAAGGAAATCAGGAAGACTATTATCTTTTCCTTTGATGTGTTCCACTGTGAAATCAAAATTTGCAAAGAGTGCTTGCCATCTAGCAAACTTTGCTTCTCCAGCTTTCTTGATATCTTTAGATAAAACTTTCTGCATGGCTGAAGCATCTGTCTTGAGAAGAAAAGGCTTATTTATCAAATAAACTTCAAATTTGCTAATGCAATTCCATGCTGCTTTTACCTCCTTTTCAATGACAGAGTAATTCTGCTTGGCTAAATTCCAGACACCTGAAGCAAATTGTACAACTTGTTCTTCTTTTCCAATTCTTTGTTTCAGTATTCCTCCCCATCCAACATTGCTTGCATCAAATTCAACTATCTTTAAAGCTTGGTCATCAGCTACATATAAAATAGGTAAATATTTTACCTTGGCCTTCATTTCTCTGACTGCTCTGGTGTGGAGATCTGACCATTCATGGGGGTTCTTACCAAGACGTTTATTGAGTATCTTCCTGTCACTGGCACAATCCTGGTAAAAATTGCTCACATAATTTAGGCACCCTAGAAACCTTTGCAGCTGTGTTTTGTCCTTGAGCACATTTGGAAACTTATCTGCGAATTCGATGGCATGCTGTTGCAGAGAAATTTATCTGTTGCAGATGGTGTGTCCCAAAATTTTTATAGAAGTCTGGAATACTTCTATCTTTTTCTTGCTCAACACTAGTCCATTCTTTTGAACTAGTTTCATAAAAATATTGACATGTTTAAAATGGTCATCAATATTCTTGGAAAAAATTAAAACATCATCAATATAAACAAATAGCCAATCAAAGTATGGCTTGAAGATATCATCCATTACTTTCTGGAACTTTGAGGGAGCATTCTTGAGACCGAATGGCATGACATTCCATTCATAATGCCCTGTTGGAATACTGAAAGCAGTCTTAAATTTATCAGCTTCATCAATGGCAACTTGTCAAAATCCCGCTTTTAGATCAAATTTTGAAAATATTTTGGCACCTGCAATCCTTCTGATTAAATCTCCCTTGTGTAGAATCGGGTAAGTAACATCAGCTAGAACTGAATTTAGAGGTTTGTAATTTATAACAAGCCTGGGAATTCCTCTAATTTGTTCAGCTCTTTTATTTACATAGAATCCATAGCAGTTCCAGGGGCTATTGGATTCTCTGATCAGTCTTCTGTCAAGCAATTGCTGAATTTCTTTTTGGCAAAGATCTCTATATTCTTTGCTCATTGGGATGGCTCTGCTTTTACAGGGTTTTCCAGTATACCCTTCTTTGTAAGGCAGCTTGATAGTATGTTGCTTCCTATGCTAGAAAGCATTTGGCTCTTCTGAGCAGCATGTTTCCTCTAATTTTTCTTTTAGATCCTGGATCTTTCTCTTGATTTGAGGTGTTTTTAGTTGTTCTTCAATCCTTAATGTGCCTTTCAGATCTTTAAGATCTAACAATAGAGATTCTGCTTTATCCAATTTTTGCATGGCTTGGACCATTGTTGAAATCCTTGGGCTTGAAACATAAGGAAGTTCAATTTTCTTTCTTTTGCCTTTTGATGTAGGAACGGAAATGAAGTAGCCAGCTCTTCCTCCTTTTAGCCTGGCTGAGCCATGAGGCTCTACTGCAGCTAGAAAGACATTTCCTAATATACAATCAACAGGAATGTCTGCAATGGCAAACTTCATATATACACAATGAGTATCAAAACATAATGAAGCTCTGGGAATTTCATATTGGAGTTTCTTGTTTCCAAGGCCTACTACTTCTCTTTCAGCTGAAACCCAATATTTGGCTGGAACATTCTTGATGTTAAGGATGTTAATGTCTGCACCAGAATCTAATAATGCAGTCATGTGAAAGATTTGTCCTTGGATGCAGATTTTTACCTTAACATGGTGTTGCTGATAGGTGATTGTGAACAACCTCATATCTTTAAATCCAAAATGTGGATCTTGCATCCCTTCAGCAACTTGCACTTCTTGATGATATGCAGTAGGATTCCAGGAATCCTCTTCTTCCTCTTTCTCTGTAACTTGTTTTCCTTTTTGTATTTCTGCAATTTGAGCTTTAATTGCAGAGATTTCTGCTTTAAGATGGTGAATTTCACCACTTACTTCTCCAAGAGTAAGTGACCTTACTCTTCCTGGTTTTTGATGATGCATTTGAAATGATTTAGTATTTCTTTCATAAGATGCATCAATAAACAAAGGCTTCTTACCTGATTCTTTAGAAGCTTTGGTTTTGAGCTGGTCAGTGAAAGCTTCAATCAGGCGATTCTTCATGTCTCCTTCCTCCATTGCCCTGATCTGAGACAAAATCTTCAATTCTGCTTCTTCTTCAGTAGATGCCATGAGAACTTTTTCTTTCAGAGGCTTAGGCTTTTCTTCTTCACTGGAGCTGGTGTAATATTCTGAATCATTTTCATATATGGCATGGCAAACACACTCATCTGAATCTGAGCATGAACATTCTGATGAATCTGATTCATAACACTGGCCAATATTTGCCTGCAACTCTTCTTCTGATGTAGAACTAAAAGAATCAAGAGAAGACTCTTCTAGTTGATGTTGTTGGGCTGTGTCTCTGATGGAAAGATTTGGGCATCTTTCTGTAACATGTGTCTTGGATTTGCATCTAAGACAAAAAATAGGTCCTGAATGTTCTTGCTTGACTTGTTTGGACTTCTGAGCATATACAGTTGTTTTCTTTCCTTTATTTAGCTTTGATTCTTCTCCTTGAGGACATCTGGAAGCTGTATGCCCATTCTGGCCACACAACCAACAAGTGATTTTATTCCACTTTTCTTGTTTGTTGGAGTGCAAATGAATATCAGAGGGGTTGTAGTAGTGAGTCTTCGGAACATATCTGTAATAACCCTTCTTTTTGTTCCTCTGATTTTTATCCTTTGCAGGATATCTCCTTCTCCTTTGGATAATTTCTTTTATTCTTGTAGAAAGTTTCTTTAAATTGTCTTTTGGATCTCTTCCTGGACTTTCTTTTTCTCACCAAAGGATCATCTACTGTGAGTCCATACTTGCTGCAGATGGACTTTTTGTCTAGCAGTCTTGAAATTTTTTCCAGTGACTTGTTCACCTTTGAACTAGTAGAAATACTCACCAATGTCTTTGTAATATGGGAATATATCTCACCCCATGTGTAAGATTCAAAAGGTAACTGGAAAATCTCTTGCATTCTAATATAATCAACAAATCTAGAAGGTAGAGCAGCAAGGTATACATGTTTCCACAACAGGTTCTTGGAGTCTTTGACCTCATAGATCCGTTGCATCCAGTCTCTATGGAAATCATCAAACTGTGACATCTTATGGCACTTGAGGTTCATCAGGATAACCTCATGTTTATTTGCTATCTCTGTCACACTGCCGCACCAATGCTCCATAATCATTGATGTCAGTGCGCCAATCATGTTGCTAATGACAGTGCCATCTGGATTGTGAATCACATCTCCTTTCTCATCTTTAAGAAGTTTTGCTTCCATGGTTTCAATGAGTTTTGGAGAAGATTCAGTCTCCCACCACCTGAGGAGAGTACCTGTAAAACATTGAATGATGGTTCTGCAAGCATCTATTTCAGACTTGCCTCTGAGACACATGAGCTTATATTCAGTATACATCAAATCTATCATTTGGCGAATTTGGCCAATACTCATGTTGTCTATGTTCCATTCTCTGTGAGAATCAGGAAAGAAAGTATGTGCTTCAGGCATTTTTCCTTTTCCTTCAATGTCAGGAGCAGAATATTTAGAAAATCTATGTTCCAGAGGTTCATAGATTGGGAAATTTTGTGTTTCTGGTGATTTTTGCTCTGTTACTTTTGTTTCTGCTTCTGCCTCTGTTTCCTTAAATAAGGAAGTAATACTAATATGTTCTGAATCATCAGCTCTTGAAGAGGAGGCAATTTCTTTAGGAAACAAAAGGGGAAATTTTTGAATATTTCTCACAGGATTTTCAATTTGGATATTTCTCTTTACCAAAAAAGAATTTGGAACTGGCTTTTCAATTTTTGACAACTGTATCCTTTCAACTTTTGCTGTTAAGCCAGTAAGGAGCATCTTAGTTGTATCTATATGTCCAACTAATTTTTCTCCTACTTCTTTTATCTTGCTGACTGACTCTCTGGTATAAGAGCGAGATATGCTGGAATCAAACTGCAAATTATTCAAACAACTATTTACACTATTTAAAGAAGACTGTACAACATCCATCTGCTTTTTTACATCTTCTGTTTTTGCTACATTCATCTCTAAGCCTTTGATAACAGTATTGGTTCAATTCAATTGTTCACTGGCTTTTTGGATTCTTCCATCAATGCCTAAGGCATTATCATCTTTTTGGACCAGAGGAATGGCTTTGGCTGCATTAGTATTTTCTCCTAAAATGATTCCCTTGTAAGGAGGAAATGTAGTAGGAGTTTCTACTCTTGACCCATCAAGTGCAGTCCATCCATGTTTATCAGTTGCAGTGCTAGAGGTGGATCCAGTGAAAACATTTATAGGAGCAATATTATCTTTCCATGAATAGAAAGATATCCAAGTATTATTTGCTTCCATATAATGTTTCCAGTCAGTTGCATATTGTTTGTTTTGCTCTAGAGTGTAGGCTTGGTCAAACTCTTCTGCCTGGGGGTTTGTATACAAATCCCAATTCAGCATGTCCTTCATCCATTTGGCACTAATTTCTGACTTCAAGCATCCATCCATGAGTGCAAAGAACTTATGCATTTCCATAACTGCAGGCTTTTTACAATCAGAAGGAATTTGTTTAAATCTGCATTTTGGGATTAACTGTGATTGCTCAAGTTTTCCTAGCCCATATCTTGGTTTTGCAGGTCTCATCAAGCAAAGCATTTCAGTGAGTCTAAGATCTTCTTCTTCAATTGTATGCACCATAAGGACATGGTCTGAATCTGGCTCTGGCTCATGTGGGAAGGGAATGTCAGAGCATTTGGGATTCGGACATGAATTGATAGAAGTAGAAGGTGGAGCAATACCAGTTCTTGGATTATGATGCAGATGAATATTTTGTTCGACTAATGTAAGCAAATTTACAATTTCTCCACAGTCTAGACATTTTACTTCTAAAGAAGAATAATTTACAAGCTGAGCTAATTCATATAACTGGTTATGTCTACAGGAGGAGGAAGATGAGTAGGCGGTATCCATCATAAATAATAATAACTGGGGTAGATCCATCTTAACTCTTGATCTACTAAGTGCTAAGAATGATCAAATCTATTAAAATATAAATATCTTTTAAAATGAAAAAAGATTTGATTCAGATTTGATTCCTCTTTATATTTACAGATTTAAAATTAACATGAATGTGAACTGATAACTAAAAATATAATAACAATTTTTAAAAATATCATTAAAATTCTATTTGCTAAATTTTGACATCGTAATATCCCATGACTTTGTGAACATAAAAATACATGGCTTTTGTGAACATTGATGTCCAAATAGCACAAATACATGATGGCAAGATAGGTCAAATCGGTGTGACTGTTTTCTTTTTCCAAGAAAATGAAACCACTTTCTTTACAACTTGTAACCATTGTGGCATCCAAGAAATTGACTGAGAAATTGCCCGGGAAATTCGCTAAATGCTTTATGTTTAATACCAATGCATCCGTATATGGTTGGTGGCAAGCTTCGTAGATATCTGGGCAGTGGCATTATTAAAAAACTATTTAATTATTTAAAAATTGCCCACAACTTGGACTAAATGCTTTATATCTAATCAATGCGTCATACCTGGTAGTGGCAAGAATTGAAAATCCATTGGGGAAGAAGTTGCCTAAGAATTGAAAATACATCAGGAGAAATTGCCCGGAACTTCTGCTAAATGCTTTACGTTTGATCAATGCGTCACATCCAAGACTCGAAAAAGCAGTGGCCAGGAAATTGCCAAGGACTCAGTTTCTTCAAGAAAATAAGAAGTTCAGAATTCAACCAGATCTCAGTGCTGAATTTTTCAATAGATTGGCTGAATATTGAGAGGGATAAAGGCGCATAATACTGGTTTCTCTGAAATAGTGAGACCATAAAGGCGAGGAGGACGACAACAATATTGAGGTTAAGTGCGCATTTCCCAGCTCTGCAACGCACTTTTAATCTTTACTTCTTTGTTATTCATTTCTATATCCCATGGCTTCCTCCTCAACATCCACCTCCACCTCCCATAGCGTCAACAACAACGACTATGTGTTTGATGTTTTCATCAATCACAGGGGCCCCGATGTCAAGAAAACCTTGGCCACCCATCTCTACCATCGCCTTTGCAAACATGACTTGAGGGTGTTTTTAGACCAGCAGGAATTGCGCGCGGGAGATACTGTAAGCCCTCAACTTGAAGGCGCCATTAGAACATCCTCTGTGAATATAGCGATTTTTTCGGAAAATTATGCGTATTCAAAATGGTGCCTCGATGAACTGGTAAATATGGTAGACTCTATGTCAAAGTACAAGTCCACCATCATCCCAATCTTCTTTGGTGTCACGCCTGCAGAGGTTCGGTGGACAGAGGACGGACAGGGAGTCTACGCTGAAGCCCTATACAAACTTCAAGGGAAAAAAACATTTGATGGTCAGCATCGACACGATTCCGAGATTATTGAAAAATGGAGGAATGCTCTGTCTACAGTTGCAGATATAAAAGGTTTTGACGGAGCGACATACAACAGGTGAGAAAACCACCCCTCCATATAAATTTGAGCATTTAATTGATAGATAGGTAGCACCATATGTTCCCATTTCTACATGCTGAATTTTCGCCAATTATTATCTGTTTCCGTTTCTGTTTTAAAAGAGAAGGAAAGAGATGAAGATGAATTTCGTTTGCGTGGTCTCTTTGGAAAAATAATGAACAAATAAACAAATATCCTAGAGCAAAAGCAAATTAAATTCATAAAAATTTCATAGTTAAATGTGATTAGAATTTCCGATTCTGCCCTTGTACTTCATAGCGAGTGTCTGATGTTCAACCACTGTTCATGTTTGGTTTCTTTCACTGTTTTAGTATGGAGCAGCTCCTAGAAGACGTGGTGGAAGGAGTGCTGAAAAATGTGAAAAGAAGACTGTATGTGTCAGAATATCCAAAAGGCTTGGAGGGGAAATTAAAAGATTTTGAAACCACAATGTCATTGCAGCAGGAAGATGAAAAGGTTAGAATTATAGGAATTGTGGGCCTTGGAGGGGTTGGCAAAACCACCCTAGCAAAAGAGTTCTTTAACAACCAGAGATCAAAATACAAGCGATGTTGCTTTTTATTTGATATCAGAGACAAATCTTTAGCTACCTTGCAGAGCGACCTTATGAAGGATTTAATTCAATCAAATGTGCAAATAGGCAGCACTGACGAAGGCAAAGAAAAGCTCCGAAGGTATCTTCCATCTTCTGATTGTCTCATTATTTTAGATGATGTGGACCATATTAAGCAGTTGGAGGCATTAGTTTTACCAGCGAAAGATGCCCTTAAAACCAATAGCTTAATTTTAGTGACATCCCGCAATAAGGATGTTCTCATAGGATCACAGATTCCAGAGACGTCGATTTACAGGCTACAAGGTCTCGAACCAGAGCATTCCCGAGAGCTCTTTTGCTGGCATGCATTTGGCAAGCCTCATCCTGCTGTCGGATTTGAGGAGGAGGTTAAAAAGTTTTTGGGTGGCTGCCATGGATTGCCGTTATCTATTAAAGTATTTGGGTCGCTTCTGTGTGGAATAAATGATTTAAATCATTGGAAAGCACAATTTCGCAAAATCTCCAACCTGCTTCCTAATGATATACAAGGCAGGCTAAAAATTAGCTACGACGGTCTGGATGAAGAGGAAAAGAAGATATTCTTAGACATTGCCTGCTTCTTCAGAGGAGAAGACAGAGACAGAGTCATTAGAATATGGAATGGATCCCGCTGGGAAGGGTCGATGGGTCTTTGGAAGCTGGAAAAAAGATGCTTGGTGGAAGTGGACAATAAAAACCATCTGAGAATGCATGACCATGTTAGAGACATGGGCAGATATCTAGCAGAGAAGGAACCTCCTGATGGTGAGCTTCGGCTTTGGAACGGAACTGCCAACCTTTTTCGTAAGCTTTCCGGCCAATTACCTGTAAGTATTTTGAAGTGTTTTCGACAGATTTCCAATTAGCCTCCTATTATCACAATTGTGTCTGGTTAGTTTTGAATTCTTAAAACTTTGCAAGAAAGAATCTTGTTTCTAACAGCTCTGAGTGAACAATTCAGGTTCGTGGAATTAGCCTGGTAGATGGACTGGGACATGAGGTTGAACAATATTTCCAAAACCTTGAGGAGCCTGCTCGCACTCGTTTATTGAGTAATATGAGCGGGTTGCAGTTGCTTGAGGCTGAAGGTTATTTTCCTAAATGCCTATTGAATGTTTGCCTACCAAACCTAATATATTTAGACTGGCTGAGCTGTCCCGAGTCCTCCTTCCCTTCCTGGATTCCAACCAAGAATTTAAGAGTTTTACATATAAGCGGACATTTTTTTGAAACACTCTGGCAACACGAATCTCAGGTATTCTTCTTAAATTTCTATTTCTTGTTTTTTCTTCAAATTGTAAATATTTACTGCATTTAAGAATTGTCTTCCTCTAACACACTGCCTGTGACATTTACAGTCTTTGTCGTATTTTAATAATGTATGTGAACAATGCAGGCACCTCTACAGCTGAGGGAATTGTGGATTCAGGCTCCCCGTTTAAATGTTCCCGATTTCATTGGGAACCTGCAGCATCTCGAAATATTTGTAGTGTCCCACAGTCTTCATCTTGAAAGTTTGCCAGATTCGGTTGGAGACCTAGCAAGCCTCCAACATCTCGACTTGTCGGGGTGCTCCAATCTGCAGAAGCTTCCGGACTCGGTTGGGAACCTAGCACGCCTCCAACATCTGGACTTGTCGCGGTGCTCCAATCTGCAGAAGCTTCCCGACTCGGTTGGGAACCTAGCAGGCCTCCCACATCTGGACTTGAGGAACTGCTCCGCTCTGCAGACACTTCCGGACTCGGTTGGGAACCTAACAGGCCTCCAACAACTGGACTTGTTAAACTGCTCCGCTCTGCAGACGCTTCCGGACTCGGTTGGGAACCTAGCAAGCCTCCAACATCTCAATTTGAGCCACTGCTCCGCTCTGCAGACGCTTCCGGACTCGGTTGGGAACTTAGCAAGCCTCCAACATCTCAACTTGAGTTACTGCTCCACTCTGCAGACGCTTCCGGGCTCGGTGGGGAACCTAGCAGGCCTCCAACATCTCTACTTGTTTCACTGCTCCGCTCTGCGGACCCTTCCGGACTCAGTTGGGAACCTAACAGGCCTCCAACATCTGATCAAGTTGGACTTGATCAGGTGCTCCGTTCTGCAGACGCTTCCAGACTCGGTTGGGAACCTAGCAGGCCTCCAACATCTCTACTTGAGCAGGTGCTCCGCTCTGCAGACGCTTCCGGACTCGGTTGGGAACCTAGCACGCCTCCAACATCTCAAATTGAGCTACTGCTCCACTCTGCAGACGCTTCCTGACTCGGTTGGGAACCTAGCAAGCCTCCAACATCTCGACTTGACCTTCTGCTCCGCTCTGCAGACGCTTCCGGACTCGGTGGGGAACCTAACAGGCCTCCAACATCTGGACTTGAGGGACTGCTCCGCTCTGCAGACGCTTCCTGACTCCGTTGGGAACCTAGCAGGCCTCCAACTTTTGGACTTAAGCTACTGCACCGCTCTGGAGACGCTTCCGGACTCGGTTGGGAACCTAGCAGGCCTCCAACATCTGGACTTGGGAGGGTGTTCCACTCTGCATACCCTCCCACACTCAGTTGGGGATCTAAGAGGCCTCCAAATTCTTACCCTCCCACACTCAGTTGGGGACTCAGTCGGGCAGTTGAGAAGCGTCCGAAGTCTTGTCCTGTCTGAGTGCTCAGTCTGGCAGTTTGTAAGCCTCAAAATTTTTGAGATGGGCCGTCGTTCCAATTTAGAGTATGTCTATGTGTCTCAATGTGCCAACGCCTGGGACATGTCTTTATTGATGTCTCAATGTTGGATGCTGGAGTATTAGAGCAGCTGCGCCAACGCCTGGGAGAAGGCTTTATTGAAGAAGTTTCCAGTGAAGAAAGCAGTGATGGAGAAGGTTTCAATGAAGAAAGATGGCAAGAAGTTTGCAGTGACGAAAGCTGAGAAATAGATTTCAGTGAAGAAATATAACAGCACTTTCTGAATGACAATCGCTACAGTGCAGTGTATGTTACCAAAGAAATTTATTAAGGTTTATATATTTGGAGACCAAAGTTTTTGATTAAAAATTATTATCGTGAAAGAATAATGTATTTGGAGAACTAAACTTTTTAAAAGGTTTAAAGATATAAAGTGGTATTATAAAATTTCTTTGAATGAGTTTTATATTAAATTGATGTAAATTCATTTAACACAAATTTATTGAGATTTTTACATTAAATTTATGTAAATTATTTTAATATAAATTTATGTTAAAATACATTGAAGATTATTAAAAATACACACGAAGAAATTAAATAACTTTTAACTCTTTGGAAGTGTAAAAGTATTTTTTTAATATAAAATTACTTTTTTTATATGTTTGATTTTTTTTAATAAATTTAATTATTATTTTATGAATAAATTTTATTTTAAAAATTTACATAAAATTTATTAAAATTATATATTCACTAAATTAATTTAAAAACAAAAATTATTTAAAAATTATATAAAAGCAATAAAATTCTATTATCTTAAAATATTTATAAAAAAACTAATAATTTAAAATTCCCAGTTTTTAAAAATTTTAATTATACACTTACTAAAATATTATATAAAAACAATAAAATTCTATTATATTAAAATAGTAAAAAAACGAAATACTCAAAATTCTTAATCATATTGGAAGTGCTTGTCATTTTAAAATTTAAACTTTAATGTGTATATTTTTCAAAAAAAAAAAAATCAAAAATATTTTAGGCTTCAATATGTTTTCATAAAATGTGTTTTATTTAAAAATTAATTTATTATCATTTTGCAAATATAAAAGTCTATAATTGAAAGCCCCATATATATATATAGATATAACATTTTGCAAATGTAAAAGTCTAGAAAGCCCCATATATATATATATATAAAGTTTTATATATATATATATATATAATTATTTATTGGAATTACATACATTTTATATATATATATATCGATTTTAGGCTTCAATATGTTTTCATAAAATGTGTTTTATCTAAAAATTAATTTATTATGATTTTGCAAATATAAAAGTCTATAATTAAAAGCCATATGTATATATATATATATATAGATAACATTTTTTAAATAAATATATAACTGTTTGATCTTTAATTTATTTGATTGATTCATTCATTCATCAGTATATTTTTATTTATTTATTTTTAATTTTTCTATTTATTTATTAATATAAAAAATTTCTATTTTTTTTAACTTTATATTCTATACATTTATAAATAACATCTCTAACTTACATAAATCAATATACTTCTAAACATTTACAACACTCTTCAAAGCATCTACATACAAATAACCCTTAACCAACAAAATAATAATATTGCTATAAAGTAACCCTTCATTGCTTGTCATTTATACCTATTTTTATAAATAAGGAGAAACAAATTAGAGAGTGGGTATGCAAAATACTAAGGAAACTTTTATTTTATATGCAAATTCTCCCAAATGGGAGTCATATTTGTTGATAGTCATTTAGAGTTGAATATTCCATAAATTCAAGTATTTTCAAATTTTTTTTATAAAAATATTGATGACAATAAATTTAATTAAAATTTCATTTTTATTTAATTGAAATCTGTTTCTATATAAATATGTAAAGAGACAAATTCATTAAATATTATGTATAAATTATTATTTATTCATAAAATATTTAATAAAAATAGATTGTATAATAAAAAAATTATATTTAATTTCTCAATATATTTTTCATTTTGTAAGTTTAATCTAATTAATTCAAAACTAAATTAATCATATTAATTTCATATATATATATATATATATATATATATATATATATATATATATATCTATATATATATGCCGTTAAAAATTGTGGTTATGTTGTATCTAGGGTTTCTTTTGTTGTCATGATATTTTAGTCTAGTGAAGTTGTGAGTTGCGTTTGTAAATTATTAATTTCTTCATCCTAATTTCATGAATAGATCTTTAAGCAATTTTGTCAACATCAAACTCCCATATATTATTGTGTGTTTACTTATGCCTTTCATTTCTCTAGGCTTGCACTTCATATTTGTTGAGTTTTTTTTGTTGGTGTGTTGTTAAACAATCTCAATGGTTGGGCCTTCCACATCAAATGTGGAAGCCCTTGGTTCAACAAGTAAAAAGAAATGCAAAATTGTCAAAAGGGCGAGTTCCAACTCCACTCTAGATATGAAACACTCTATGGAAAAATCAAACATCAAAAATTCGATGGAGAGAGGATTAATTAATGATTTCACTAGCCTTTGGTCTAGCCCCAATATTGTTCAAGAATGGACCCCTAAGAATTGCATCAATCAAAACTTTATTTCTATTATTACTGCAAAAACACACACACACACAGATATATATATATATATATATATATATATATATATATATATAATGCATTGGGTATTCCATTGGATAGCTTGTCTCAACATATTTGATTAAATATTTTAAAATTCAAAAATCTATACTATGAGGGTTTATTTTTCTTAGATTTCTAAATTTATTAACTTAATACATCTAGAACAACGAAAAATACGGAAAATAGAGGACAGTGAAAAGTAAACATCAACAAACCACAATGAACATAAGATATGCTTTGGGAAATCCTTTTAGGAGAAAAATTAGTTGGAAGGTGAGGTTGCTTTGCTCTCTCTTCCTCTAAATGGAAATGGTGCAAATACAAAGTAGTGAGACCTATGGCCAGTGGGCTGCTACAAAACAAAACCCTCTGTTATGCTCTCTCTCTATCCACTCTTAGCAACTCTTTTCAACTATGGAACATAATGCACTTGAATAGAATGGAACCCTGTTTCCTCCTAGTGGCATGGTTATAACATAGCTTGGTAGCTAACTAGTGGTTAAGTTTGAGTCCTTTGAACTCTTAAGTAAAGTTACAATATCGACCCTTCTAGATTCTTCTTCATCATGTTCACGTGTCTAGTGCCTTTTCTAGGAATAATAGGGCTCGGTGTGGCATCCTCTCAAATAATGGTGGTTCATCACGATAGGTGAACTTTGGGAGGCATAACTCTTGCATGCAAACTCTAATTAACGACTTTTGTAGATAGTTGGAAACTTTTATGTTGTATAATAACACTAGTGGATGGAGTGCTTAAGGGGAAAAGTTTTACTCCACAAAAAACATCATTAAAGGCCTCACACTGGCCCTAGAAGGTTCAATGCCCCAATTCTCCAAATTGGGCCTTATCGGTAAAACTACTCATGTAAGTTGAATTCTCTAATTTTCCACTCTATAGGCATTGAGATTGATAAAAACCAATGTAACAATCCAATCCACATCGATTTTTATTTGAAAATATAGAATAAAGGGACTCTATATTTAGAACTCGTTCCTATTCTATGGGTTGCAGGGGAATAGGGGAATGTATTTATTTCAATGGAATTTAGACTTTAACCCAGATATAGAAATCACGTTTGCTCCTATTTGGATCAAACTCCCACACCTCCCTATTATCTTTGGGACCTTGATTCCTTCAAATTATTGGAGACAAGTTGGGGTGTTACATAATTTACATTGAACCTAAGGGAAATTTTTTTACATGTGCTAGAATTTGTGTGGAAATGGACTTTCAACCGAGAGTGTCTGAGGCAATTTAACTGAATTTGGACGACCAGAGTTATCTACAGGCCCTAATTATGAGCAAGTTATTTTTAAATGTAACATGAGTGTGGACATTTTTTAAAATGTTACTTAAAATCCCAAGAAATTCAACCATCCTCGAAGTAGAGTTCAAAGAAAATTTCAACCTCTCAAAATAATATTGAGCAAGGTGCACTCAAACAAGTAAGAAGAAAGCATAAGTGACAATAGCCTTGGCGGGACTCAACTTGATAACCAATCTCATCTACACTTATCCAATCCCTCCAATAATATATTTGGATCTCTGACAATGAAGAAGAGGTTGAGAAAGATCATTCAAAGAATAACTTAGAGCCTAACTGAGGGTGTCTTTCAATGAGGGTGTCTTTCAAAGGAACAAAAGATTTAAAAAAATGCAGCTTCTAATGATACCCATATTGAGCAATGTGCACCTTCTTAGGTGAAGGGATCTATTCCATAAATAGAGAGTATGGATCCACTTCTAAAGGATAATATAGTTACCAACTTAATGAGAATTTTTATCTCAAAATGAGAACACTAGGTCAACAAATCTAGATTAAAAAATCAAAATTGACTCTAAAATTGGCACTTGAAATTTATTTACTATTTTTTTTTTATAAATTTACTGAAAAAATAAATTAATAAAAAAATAAAAAAAATGATTTGATATTTCCTGATTCATCACAATATATTTTCTGGTTGACGTTTCGAGCTAGCAAATGTGGCTCATCATCAAGACATAGATAAGAAATATGATCTAGTTTAGAAAGATAAATAGGAGAGAGATGCAAGGTCAAAGAGTGGAAAATAGACGTTAGGTTAGATAAAAGTTAGAGATAAATTTAATTCATTAATAAAATTGTAAGAACATGATTCAAACGATCATATTTATTAAAATATATAAAAAAAAATAACGTATGTGTGTGTGTGTGGATTATATCAACAAATTGTAATAAAAAATATATATAAATATAAAATAAAATGTGTAAAAATACATTAGTAATAATATCCTTAATATAAGGAGATCGAGAAACAAAAGAGATTCAAATGGCCAAAAGTATATAATAATTAATAGAAGGATATATATATAATCAATTCTTACATTATAAAAGAAAGAAATAAAGATATTAAGTTCAGAAGAAAATTAGTAACACTACGGAATTATTATTACAATAATGAGGGTTACAAAAATAATAGGTAATATATATATATATATATATATATATATATATATATATATATAAGGAAAAAGGCGCAATTTTCATTAATATGTTAAGAAAATTACATGTTGGATAATGTTGCATGTATGAGATGCATTCACTGAAGAGCAACTCAGAAGAGTTAGGGAAAAACTGTATACAAATTTACATCATAGTAGTCCAGGTAGTTATATTCGCCATAATAAACAAAAATACTGAGTCACTGTCCCAATAGTAATAATAGAAACTGTAGCAAAAAAACATAGAACCAAAAAACCGAAAAAAAAAATTGAATGATTTGTGAGATCACTCCGAGAGATGCCCGTTCATCTCAATGAACGACCGGTGGAAAAAATGGTAGAAAATGCCCTCCCTGTATTCCTGAATTTTCCATTGTCCCATGTTCAGTACACAGCCACTTTGGAAAGACGATCAACGATCTCATTCCTTTCCCTGTATATATGTGAGCATACAATAAAATCAAATTGTGATTTTAATGTAAATATATCATCCAGCATGTCTCTGAGTGTGTGAAAGTGACAGTGATATACATCATTTATCTAATTTATAACAAGCTGTGAATCCCCGTATATCTGAATCTTTTAGCAATTTAGTTCTCTCGCAAATAGGAGAAGGTGTTTTAGTCTGTTTAGTTTTGCATAATTATTGGTGCCCCTACCTAGGTCGACTTGGATTTTGTAGGACACAAGATTGTTGATGTGTAATATAGCCCCCCCACAGCCCTCAACTTGGGCCGAGCCATCAAAATATCCAATATATATATTTCAAATGTAAGAAAATATTTGACCAAGCTAAAAAGAAGGGGGTTAGAAGAAAAATAAAGTAAGAAGAATCAGGGAGAAGATTTTGACGATCAACATAAATATGTTAGAAATTAAATAACAAAGCAATGGAATGCATAAAATATTGCAAAAACACCAACACTAAAAAAATCATAAAACAAGAGAGACACATATATACATGGTTCACCCAATTTGGGCTACATCCCTAGAGAAACAACCAGTCATTCCTTTTTATATTATCTAGCAAACTGAAGGGATACAACCTATAGAAAATTCCTTGTAACTTCCTTTTATCTCTCACACAGTTTTCTATGTTTTTCTGTCACGGAATAATACACAATCACAATACAATTCCATCATATAAATTAACGGTTGTCTTCTAAGGAAAAAACCCTAAATTAACATAACTTCTACTGTTAAATCTTCCGCCTGATAAACAACCGAGATTGACTACGAAATTACAATATTTTACAAGGCAAATTTTCTCTAATGTTTTATTCAAGGGCGCTACCCCTGAACCCCTGCCAAGCCCCCCCTCCCTCCCCCGATGACACTAGTGGGGAGGGAGGGGCATGGGTAAGCCCCTTCACACCCCTCGTAAGGGACTCACATCCAAATGCAGTTGAAACAATACCTCTAAATCAATAAAATAATCAGGCTCCACACCCAACAAAAGAGAGAATGAAGGGGAAGATAAAAATGAAGAAGACAAAATTTCAAATGAGACAAGAAAATGAAAGTAGAAGGGAAAAGGGAAAGGATTTGCTTCAGCATGAAGAAAAAACAGGAACTATAAACTCAAAATGGGAACTCTGGCCAAAAAACCCCGAAAAGACATCAAAAACAGGGCTAAAAATGAAAAATGTGTATACTAGAATGATGGTTTTTTTTAGGGTCAATTTTGAACATGTTTTAAAAATGGAAGTGAAAACGATTTTTTCGTGCAAAAATTGTGCAAAAAACACCCTGAAAATGAAAAATGTTGATACTAGAATGATGGTTTTTTTTAGTGTCAATTTTCAAATTTTTAAAAAATTCCAATAAAACTGAATTTTTATGTGCAAAAAAAAAGTTGTTTTTGAGGAAAAAACACACTAATGTTTTTGGTAGAATAACATTTTTCTTTCCTAAGTAAAATTTCAACATGTTTTAGTAATGACGATAAAGATATAATAATGGGATCTAAAACACATTAAAATTCTATTAGTTTTCATCGATGTTGTTAAACCTATAATAACATCACACTAAAGATCGCTAAAATTCTAATTGTTTTCAACCATAACATTAAAGATACAAACAAAATTGGAAAATTTTCAAGCATTAAATTAAAAAACCATGACATTATGAAAAATTACATGACTAAATTAATCAAAATGTTAGTATTTGTAGATTGAATGAAACATACATTATATCTTTAATTTATTGTTGCATTGTAGATATTCTAAACAATAAAAATAATCATAATTAAAACATATAAATCAACAACATAAAAATGACTTGTAACTTTTGATTTAACACCATATGGAAATCAAATTTTTTATCTCAAGATACGATGCAAACATCAATTATATAAACTGTCTTAGACAATTATTCAAAATCACTCATATTTTCTTGCACACCATCAGAATTCACATCTTTAGATAATGAATAGATGCAAACGAAGATGTTCCATATTCTTCTCTTTCATCAACTAATGCCCCATCTAAGTCCACTTGCATGCCCACCATTTCAGGTTTCAAATTCTTTTGGATCTACGATTGGTTTCAGCACACTCCCATTTCAACATTGTTCCTTCTAGTAACAACCTTTTCAGAATCTCTATCGTCTTGAAGCGAAGAGTTCCTCTCTTTGTTAAATTGAAGTCATAAACAAGTATGCCAACATCCTCCAATTTTTAGAGGTCTGTGCGGCGACGATTTATATTTGTACCCTTTCTTTTTCTCTTTCCGCCAATTTTTTTATTAGCTACCATCTCTGACTTATACACACCATTGAATGGGTGTGTACTTGTGGCATACCAATGTACTTCAACACCTGTAACATCTTCATTTCTTGTAAAGACTTTTATAACCTTAGCAACCCAAAATGGATAGCCATTGGGATCTCCATCTGCTAGCACTACGATCATGCAACCCTCCTTAATATCCTATACTGAACCCCTGTAGAGGTCTTCCATGGCTTCACGTTGTGCATGAGATCTTCTGGAACCAATATACATCTCTCTTTCCTCTATCTGTGAATAATTAATAATACCTTGAGATTGTTGTTGTTGAATAATGTTTCTTTCCTCATGTTCATTTGACACATTTTGTGGCCAAATAAATGGATTTTTCAAAGGTATATCTTCATTTGTTGTTCTTGAAATGATATCACTTTGATTATTGAAAAATGACTCCCACCAAACTGAATTAGCAATGTCAAAGTACTCATATGTATATCTAATACATTTTTCAATTTCTTCTAGAAAATCAGAATAATTTATATCTCTATTCTGTCTGCGTGCATTATGAACTTCACCAACTGATTGTAATAACAATATATTTGATGCAAATATTGGATGATCTGGAATGAACTTCAAAAATTCCAAACCTGATGATGGTGCCCATTCTGCAGTAGTTGAATACTTCTTGCCCCATACTAGCATTTTCCCATCAATTTTTTTGATACCAAATTGATGTTGGAAGGTAATGTCATTAAGTTATTCAATGCATTTCTCCTCACCATACAATCCCATAATAAACCTTCGCATGTCAACAGTTTCTTCCAACACATCAAAAGTAGGCTCTAGCATGTATGATTTCTTAATACATGCAGTTAATGATGGCAAGCTCCCAACTTCCTTCCTCCTTAATGTGACTGAAAAACAACTAAACATCTGATCAATATCGTCATGAGTGTGCCCAACAAGAAGGAAACCAACCTTTACCTTCTGAAAAATTCTCAATTCAACAAGCATGTTTAGATATCCAAAAACAACTTGATTTTTGTTTTCACGGCAAGTGTTGTTCAATTGTAGATACAAAAATTTAGGAAGATGACCAGAACAATGAGAAAGAACATCATGAATTATGGTTATTGTTAGATTTGCATCATTATGAATATTTGGAGTTGTGAAGTACACCCTTGGCAAGATTTTCCCATTGAAGACCATGCAAATGACCAAGTGATATTAAATAAAATTTTCCTCCTATAAATTTTTGGGTGTACGAACAAAATGTGGTAAAAGTGTTTTCTTCTGGTCCATACCACCAATTATCAAACCCAAATATTTATTTGGATTATTATAACACTTATTTCAATGCTTGTACTACTTTTTCCTTTCACTTGTTTGTTGTTTGCGATGCTCCTGAAGTTCTTTGACAATGGAATCTACACAACATAAAAGAAAGTCATTAAGAAATAAATTTCATCGCTGATGACTATTCAATTTTAAAAGTTAAAGTTATGAATGCTTACCTCTTTCTGACCCTTCACATTTATCCCTTTTTTATTTAAGAGAAGCACATGTACTGCAAATCCCCATCCTTGTCTTCTTAGGAATACGGACATTGTTGAATTATTTCTTCCATACCTTCACAAAATATTGATATGTAATAAATCGACCATGTCCCTCTGAACCTTCTGCATATTCTTTGTATAAGTTATAGATTTATTGTCGTGAAAATTTATCTGGAATATGTATTGTCTCTCTATTTGGCATACACTCTCCATTCTTTGAAAAGAAATCTTTCATCCATGACATTGCAGTATTTGATAATGGCCCAAACTGTCGTTTATGACGTAATCCTGAATAAAATGTGGGATCTTTTTCCAAATTTTCTTGGATTTTTCAGAGACGAAAATTACCCATCGAATGAAAAATTTTGAAAGCCTTTTTACAGATAAATAAAGACCCAATATGATAATCATAACTTGACAATGTATATTGCATGCACCCAACTAAATATGATTTTTTCATGATTTTATTCATTGAAAAATATCTCTTTCTTTTCTCTAATGAAAACTTGAAATCCATATATTTCAAACAATATTTTTGACAACATTCACTTGAAATGAGAGCGCCGATAGAACTTCTTCTCATCAAATATTCTGCTCTACCCCTTGTATAACTAGAACATCTTGGATTGATACGAAAAGGTCTGCTCCTACTCCTTGATACAATATTTCCTGGCAACATCTCCATCATTGGATCATCATTTGTATAAGCATTTTCATCATCATTCTGAGGAATGTTATCCTCACTATGATCAGTTGTGCTTTTGAAATACTGACTTGGAGGATATTCTTCATCTTCCCCTTCTTCAATGCTACTGTCATAGTCCTTAGAATTAGGACTAAATGGAAAATTTGACTCGATGTTTATTGGATATTCTTCCTCATGTGCATTGCCAATGCTACTATCATAGTCCATAGGATTAGGACTACGTCGAAAATGTGACTGTTTACTTACTGAAAATTCTACATCCTGTCCTTTGTCATTGCTACTCTCATAGTCCTTAGGATTAGGACTAAGTGCTTCATCCTGTCCTTCGTCACTACTGCTCTCATAATCCTTAGGATTAGGACTAAGTGGAAACTGTGACTCTTTATTTATTTGAAAATCTTCATCATGTTCTTCATCACTGCTGCTCTCATAGTCCATAGGATTAGGACTAAGTGGTCACCGTGACACTCTATTCACTTGAAATTCTTCATCAGTGTTGCTTTCATAGACCATAGGATTAGGACTAAGTGGACATTGTGACACTCTATTCATTTGAAATTCTTCATCACTGCTACTCTCATAGTCCATAGGATTAGGACTAAGTGGACACCGTGACACTTCATTCTTTTGAAATTCCTCATCATGTTCTTCATCACTGCTACTTTCATAGTCCATAGGATTAGGACTAAGTGGACATTGTGACACTCTATTCAGTTGAAATTCTTCATCATGCTCCTCATCACTATTGCTCTCATAGTCCATAGGATTAGAACTAAGTGGACACTGTGAAACTCCATTCTTTTGAAATTCTTCATCACTGCTGCTGTCATATTCCATAGGATTAGGACTAAGTGGACATTGTGACACTCCATTCTTTTGAAATTCATCATCATGCTCTTCATTACTGTTTCTCTCATATTACATAGGATTAGGACTAAGTGGACACTGTGACACTCCATTCTTTTGAAATTCGTCATCATGCTCTTCATCACTACTGCTCTCATAGTCCATAGGATTAGGACTATGTGGACACCGTGACACACCATTCTTTTGAAATTCTTCATCATGCTCTTCATCATTGTTGCTCTCATAATCCATAGGATTAGGACTAAGTGGAAACCATGACTCTTTATTTATTTGAAATTCTTCATCCCGTCTTTCATCAGTGTTGCTCTCATAGTCCTTAGGATTAGGACTAAGTGGAATAATTGACTCTCTATTCATAGTGGAAGAATTTCCGTTATATTCATCAATGTGAATAGAGTTGTTATGCGATGAAGATGTTGATGCTTCACAAAGGAAAACTTCACTATCAGAAGAATCCATGCCTTTCAAATAGAAGAGGTTGAATGATACAAATGAAGACTCTCCTAATGATAATATATAGCTTAAAGAATGAAAATTTCCCTCAAAAAAATTTCGCCAAAAGTTTTCCCTCGAAAAATTTCGTTTCATGTATTTCCCTCCATTATTTTCTTTTACAATTTATTAAAAAAATTTAACTAAAATTTTCTTATGAAATAAATCTTTTAAATTAAAATTGTAAACTAAATCTTTTACCTAAATTAATTTATTACTTAAACTATATAATATTTACTAGACAATTGATTTTTTTAATTTTATTTTTATTATACCTTCTAAAACAAATTAATCTCACATTCACCGTGCTGTAAAACAATTCCGTAATGTTCACTTTATCATAATTTCCTATATCGCCATAACAAAATTTACATGTTAAAATTTATAAAAGAAAATTAATCCCACATTAACCGTACGGTAAAACAATTCTGTAATTTCCCCTATATAATACATTTCATTATCACTATTCCTCTCATCACATCAAGGTTTTCCGAGGTTCATTAAAAGACTTGGAGAGAATTTGTGGAGCAGCTACATTGCTATCAACAACATATTCAATGGAGGATTATCGCATTTGAAAGGTTAGTTAATTTTTCTGTTGTGAAAATTTTAAAATTAAATAAGTTTAATGATTTTTTTTTAGAAATTAATTTTTTTTGTGGGACAAATTTACCCACTACATCCGTAGTGGGCGTGGTGGGACGGACCCGTGGGTGAGAGGCAGGGGGGGCGGATACTCAACACCCCACCCCACCCCGACGACCCAACGACCGGCCGGGGCGGCGGGTCGTTGGGTTGCTGGGGTGGGGCGGAGGGGTTGGCGCCGAGCCCCTCGCCCCACCCCGGCGGCCCAATGGCTCATCGCCCCGGCCAACAGTTGGACCGCTAGGGTGGGGCGGGGGGTTGGGCGCCAACCCCCCCGCCCCACCCCGACGACCCAACGGTCAGCCGGGGCAGTGGGCCGTTCAGCCGTCGAGGGTGGGCTGGGGGCTAGGCAGGGCTGGGGATGGGTAGGGGGGCGGTTGTTGGGCCACCATGTTGGGGTAGGGGGGCTGGCCCCAACTGCCGGCCTGGGTGGTCGGCCGATTTCCGGGGTGGGGCAACAGGGCGCTGTATTTTTTAAATTTCTTATTTCTTTTCTTTTAATTGTTATGTTTTACAAATTTAATTATTATTTATCATTTTATTTGTTAATTTAAGCTATAATTTTTTTGTAATTTACTGATTTATATATCTGTCTTTTTTCAGGAAAACAACATCAAAAAAGATTTTTGTGAATCTTTCTGGACCAAAGACTGTTAAAGGTGGATTTTCAAAAAACATTGTTGAACGAACCAAACCTGAGCTGATAGCCACAAATCTTTCAAGTGCCTCAAATGATAAGAAGATTTCATACTGGAAGAAATCAAAAGAAGTGAAACTTCCAACAAATGTCTGGTATGTGAAAGAAAGATAAAGCCAAAATGTGCAGATATATCTATATGTTGATATACCTAATGATAATGAAATTTATGAGGTGCTGGGAAAGGTCATAGACATGTGTTCGGTACTGGACAGTGAAGTTGTTTACATACTTACAAAACTGCCCAAGTCACATGAAATGATTAAATATCAGTTATTATATTTAGTGTATGGCATGAGAGAGGTATCTACAAAGTTGTGTAAACAAATCATAAATGATATGACACAAAATATCGTAAGTATTGTTATTTATATTTGTGTTTTGTGTTCTTGTAATTGTCTCATTATATTTTTATAACTTTGTTTTTATTCACATATGATATTTTGTTTGGCATAATTTTGTTGAAAGTGTTTCAATTATGTTGGGAGGCATTCATTTCATAGAGCATGATATTATGAAAGTTGTCAGCAGTTTCTAATCAGTGTCAGAACAAGATAGGCAAAAAAGAAAAATGTAGTAATTCATGATGCTACAAAACTACATCCAAGGGATCAGAAAGAATGCCTCTAGTGGATAAATCTAGCAAAGGTAGACAGGTTAATTTTGAAGATGAGGAAGTTGAAACTGACACTCAAGAACATGTATTTATTACTGAAGATGACATTGGAACTGATGTTAGAAAGGAGAAGAGCCGTAAAAGACCAAAAGTAACAATGCCCAAGAATAAATCTGTTCTAGTTAATGATGAGAATGTTACGAAGAAGAAACATAAAGTTGAACATTCTCAAGTTGTCATTACCAACAATGAAGATCCTAGTGAAACCTCAAAAGAAAGCAGAGATATCGTTACAACAAGAGTTGATTTAAAGGATGGCATTATTAAAACAAAGCAAAATGCCATTTGACAAAACTTGACAAAGAGAAACTTAATTGAGGGTGGTCGTACATTTCAGCTTACTGTGAAACAAATCTATAAGGCAAGTGAAGGACAATGTAAATATCAAATCAGAAAGCCATACCACCTACATGTTCACAACTTGAATACATTGATGAGGTACAATCCATATGCTCATGTGGTTAATTATGTGTTTCTTGTTGATCCAGTTCAACTTCCCAACAAAGAAGCATTTGATAAGTTAAAATGTTTTGAATACAATTATTATGTGCATGGGGGGAACCATTCTGTAGAAGTTCAAATACAATTTATGGAGGAATATCCCAATAACCCACATTTTGAAACAATGAAATGTATCATTTATGCCGGTTTATTAGATACAAAAGAAAAGTTAGTGGCATGGAATCATAATTCAGATAATGAATATAGGATGTCTATGACTTTCATCCAAAGGGTTAGATTTATTCATAGTGAATTTGAAGAAAAATATGGCGGGGATAAGATAAATGTTACTGTAGATTTCCAAAAGGAATGTTGTATGGAAATAGGCTACCAAATTGAAGAGAAAATAAGTTCAAAAGGCGGCATAGTAAATACTAATTTCTTCAGAGGTATTGGAAACATTTTCCAGTTGGCATTTAGAACTAGAGAGATATGAGAATTGATTAATGGTATTTTTAGCATGTGGGAGAACATTGGCATTAAAAATCAGAAGGTCAAAAGGTCTAAACCATTGATATGTAGCAACAGTAAATCAAGTCCTGAAATGAAGCAACTTCTAGAAGATATGACTATCACACCTTGGAGAGCATTGCAAGGAGTGAAGGATGAAAAACTTGTCAAAGCAATATTATCTCATGTGAGGTCAGGGGAATTATCATTGGAGGGAATGTATGAGGAATTTCAAAAGTAAGTTTGTTGAATTATTTTCTAGATTATAATTTTCTTTTAAATATAACATATTGTTCTTGGTATTATTTGTTATACATATCATTATATTAACTTTTTTTACTTTATCTATGCAGTCTCAAAGTTTACATGAAAATACAAGAACAAATGGTTAAATTGTTGAATGAAGATGGTTGGGATGATGTTGTACGCAACTATCCAGATTCACATTCTACATCAACATTATATTTTTTTTTTTTATCTTGCATTTAAAAAGGTATGTTGATTTATACATTCATTTTTATTCATCTGTATACTATTTTTATTTTATAACTTACACATATATTTGTTTATTTTAGTAAATATGAGAAGGATGCAAATGGAGCACCAGATAGTTTTCAGAACCTTTATTGAAAAAATTAAGATCAAAAGACTGAAGAAGAAACGCCTTAGGAATGTTGAACTTGATCCAACTCTTACTCATTTCATTTGGAATGGGTTTGACCCTATTCAATATCAAGTAATACAAGGCGACTATGAAGACATTGCTAAACTCATACCTAAAAGGGATTATGCCCTAGTGATTGCAAATATTCCCCATGGTTTCAATATTCCGAACATTGACTATGATAGTGACCCTTATACTTATCAAGCTCTTAGTAAAGTTGTTGCGGGATTTCTAGAAGTCACATCATCACCATTATGGAGATTTGTGACATTTCATTCAGACACACAATTGAAAAAGTTATTGTCAAGCTTCAGCGGGAAAACAAACTCAAGGACACAACTTACATGGTAAGACGTTGAAAATGTATATTTGATTAATGTTAAAAAATCCATTTATGTACAAGTTAATTGAACTTTTACTATTTCATGTTACATGCAAAAGTCAAATCTTCTTAACCATGAAGATCAACCATTTATAAATGATTGTGAGCTCATCCATATTGATAGTTGGGCAAAATATGATAGCTATATGTCTATGATTTTTAATCAGGTAGATGGAAAGAGTCATAGCCAAGTACTCGCCTATGATGTTGCTGTGAGAAAACTAACATATGAAAACAAAGAAGAAAAATGAGAGATAGTTAACATTTATAAAAAACCACAGTTATTGATTAACTATCTTATAGACATATGTTCAAATGAAGGAGATTGAGTTCTGGATTTATTTTCTGGCTCAAGTAAGTTTTATTATATGGAATTGAATTTCAATATCTTCTTTCTTAATTTATATGTCATTGTACTAATTTACTTCATTATTTCTCCTGTGTTTGATAATTAGGTACAACACTAGCATGTTGCCACCAAAAAGGAATAAATTGCATTGCCATTGAAAAAGATCCAATTCAGTGCAATTTTATTCAGCAAATAATTAATGCTCTTCAATTTCTTCCAGATGCAATGCAAGAAATTGGGTTGAAGAAAGGGGACTTTAGTGAATCACGTGTGGCAAAAAGGCAAATGAACCTCAACCACTATTACATGGAATGATTGGAAAGACATACATTGGGAGATTAGCAGACATCAAAGATCCATTAGAAGAGGAAAATGAGGAAAATGAAGCAAAAAATATTGTGGAAGAAGACAATGATGAAACTCTAGAGGATGAAGAGTTTGGATTACGTGATATTGTTGATTAAATTTAAGTTATGCTTGGAAATCAAACTCATTTTTTGTAACTATTAATTAGTTATACTTGTAATGTTTTGACTTTGACATTTGATGAGAAGAATAAGCATTCAATTAATGTTTTTGTGTGTTCAATATTTGTATTATGTGATTTTTCGCATTAATTTTTATGTTAATCATTATTTCTTGAAAAAAATAGTAATTATTATTATGTTTTTGACATGAAATTCGTAAAAAAGACTATTATTTAACCATTTTTAGTTAAAATTTTCCTATAAAAATTGTGATTTTGACATGTCATTTCTAGCAAAAGATTACAAAATATTATCAAAAAGTGTAATTTTTTAGTTATATTTATGTTGAAAATGGTTATTTTTATGTCAATTGTTAAAAATTATTGTTTTCTAGAGACAATTATTTCATGTGCATTGAAAAATTAATTAACAATGTATAAATATATAGAATATCGAAACATCCAAATATCGACCTTCTTCTTTAAATATGCAAAACAATAAAAACCTCACTACAAAAAAAACAAGAAAATATGAAGAAGAAGACCACTTAAAAAATTGTTGAATTTAGAAAATAATTATTTACATTTCATACATTAGAAAATTTAAAGTCAAAAAATAGGTCTTTTAAAAAAAAGATCTGATTCAGAATCACCACTTTTTTAAATTAACATGCAAATCACTAGCATTCTAAAACGTAATGTACATAAAAAAATTTAAAGTGCCAAAAACTATGCTCTAAAAAATAATATGTGTGTTCTGCATCGCCCCTTTTCAAAATCGAGTCACTTTTTTGTTCTCTCTACGAAATGGGTAACAATATCAGTTCCCGTTTCAAAGTTTACATTGTTCAAATCTAAAAGAAATGGTGGGAACCAAGTTCTTACTAATCTTCCAACCATCATCTCTATTTAGATTTCCCGAGTGTTTTTCAATCTCAATTGATTCTATGAACTTCCTATGATGATAGTGCCCATTTTTTGATAGGATCATGTAGTCTTCAATGCGAATATGTCGTTTGGTTTTCTCAACATGCTCAACTAGAGCTGAGGAACGAGACCTACCATGTTTAATGTCTTCCACATGCTCTAGAATCCTTTGCTTAACAGATCTTCTTGTCTCGCCAACATAGGGAGCCCCTCAAGAGAACGACATTAAGTATACCCCTTTCATGTTTGAAAGGTCAACGGGATCCTTGACAGATTTCAAGATACCACTAATGTTGCTTAATGGCTTGAAAGAAGTAGGAACTTGATTCTTCCTTAATATGCGAGCAATTATATCTATGGTTCTATGGATAAAGGAAAGTTGAACATTGGTGATAGGATCAACAAGGTCTCTCTTTTATCTAAGACACCAGCTAGATTTTTGGAACGCCTTGATGCCTTGGTTTTTCTTATAGACATTTTTCACAAAGACATAAATGAGGTGGGATTTTTCCTCATTAATGTAGCTTTCATTAGAAATCCTTAATGCCCAGGTGGCCAAGGTGTTTAACACACTGAATTTATGGGTTAGATGATGATGGGACTTAACATGAAGGTATTGCTCCACGTGCATCTTTTTATGGAACACTTGGTGCGAGATGGAAGGAACAACATTCTTGGAGATAAGAACATCAAGGAATGACAGGCTCCCATTACTCTCAACCTCCATAGGAAACTTGATAAAGTTTGATTGATCATTCAAATGCTACTTGAATACTTCTAATTTATCAAGACCATGGAGTCATATAATAAAAGTATCATCGACAAATTATTTCCATAACTTCAGATGGAAAGGAGCAGAGGCTAAAGCCTTGGTCTTGAAGTCTTCCATGAAAAGGTTTGTCACAACTGGGGAGAGAGGGGAACCCATGACAATACCACATGTCTATTCATAGAATTCACCTTGAAAACTGAAAAAAGTGGAATTCAAACATAACTTGACATACTATGATGGATCCATAAGTATCAAATCAAAATTGGTCATCTCACAAAAGCTTTAAATCTGAAAGAAAAAAAAATTACTACTTTTTTAAAACACATTTAAAATATAAAAACCCCCAATTCAAATTTTCCAACAAAAACAATTGAAAATATTGAAAATTAATAAATTAAAAACAAAAATAACCCCAAAAATGAAAAATACAATTTAAAAAAACCAAAAAAGGAAAGAAATATGGATGCTAAAAAGAAAAAGAAAAAATTGGCTACAAATACCTAAAATTATTTTTAAAATACAAAACTAATATTAAAAAATAAAACAAAACATTAAAAGAAATAAAAAAAACATATTTATTTTGTTTTTAAAATAAAATTAAAAAGGGAAAAAATAATTAAAAAAATTAAAAAGTGTTGAAAAAAGCAAATGAAACAAATCATTAAAACTATTAAAAATTCGTTTGTTTTGTGAGCAAAACCCAAACCTCCACCCAAGCTCCCATCCTCTCACTACATCCATCCAAACAAGCTCCACCACCATGTCACTTGTAGGTCACCCCACCAAAGGTGGACACCCTTCCATCTTTCCCATCCATACAAACTCCACCACCATGTTGTTGTTGAGGTGGCCCATGGCCAACTAGATAGTGGTTGTGTGGATAAACATGGCGGAAGGAATGTGAATGTAGGTGGAGGGGTCACACAATGCCCGTCCCCAAAATACATGAAGTTTTTAATAGTTTTAATGTTTTCTTTCATTAATTTTTTTAATTTTAAATAGTTTATTATTATTATGTAATTTGTATTTTTTAAATATTTTTTAATGTTTGTTTTAATTTCTTTTAATTTTTAATTTTAGTTTTAAAAAAAATGTTTTGAATTTAATTTTTAAAAGTGTTTTTTTGTGTTTTTTATTTATTTTATTTTGTTTGTTTTTGAAAGTTATTTTTATGTCTCTTTTTTTTATTTTTCTTTTTTTAATTTAATTTGGAAATGTGTTTTCGTTTTTTTATATAAAAATTTGGGATTTTTATTTTAATATAAAAATTTAGAAAATATTGATTATGGATTTTTTGAAATTATTATTATTATTACTATTTTTTCTGAGAAATTTAAAAACACATTTATGTATTTTTTTCTTTTTTCTATCCATTTAATTCTTTAATGTAAATGTAACACCCTCCTCCCACATCCACCCAAGTAACCATGCTAATCGGGGTAAACATGATATGAGAGGCTACTATGATCAAATTCGACCTCATATGTGACCTTAAGGCAGTGGAATCGACGAAATATCACACACATTCATCCAACATCATCAACAGAACCCTCAGGAGACAAGTCAGCCACTCAAACAACCTGTCTCTGGGCCCCACTGTTATTCTAGACCTCTTAGGCCATAGTCGCTCTCTTGTTTTCAAAATGTCTTCAACCTTCATTCTAATTTGATGATATCCCGAATGAAGATCTAGCTTGGTGAAGTAAATTGCTCCATGTAATTCATCCAACAATTCATTAATAACAAGAATGGGAAATTTATCTTTAATAGTGAGGTTGTTGAGCTCCCTATAATCTGGACACATACGCCATGATCCATCCTTCTTGTGCACCAATACTACTGGAGCAGAGAAAGAACTTTGACTAGGTTGAATTATACCAACCTCTAGCATTTCTGCAACCATATGTTTAATTTCACTCTTTTGGACATAGGGATATCTGTAAGGCTTGATGTTTGGAGGAACACTTCCTGGAATCAAATGAATAGCATGTTCATGATCACGAATAGGTGGGAGGCCATGGGGAGTCTCAAATACCTTGGAATGATTGTCCAAAACTTTTTGGAGATTTGGAGAAATAGATGATTTCGTTGTTTGAACATCTAGTGAGCATAATTGTGCAATTACGCCTTGTTGTTCTTTCTTCATAATCTTTGTCAAGCTATTAGAGTTTATTATCTTTCTTGTTTTCCCTGTGATACCCCTTAATTTAGCTTCCTCTCCTTCCCAAAAACAATTCAAGAAAAGTTCTTGAAAATTAAAAGTTATTGTCCCCAAAGATTGTAACCATTAGACTCCTAGTACAACATCAACACCACCCATTGGTATGGAAAGCATTGGACTATTCAATACATATTCCCCCATGGTTAAGTTGATATTATGGCACTTTCTAGAGCAATTTATAGTTCCTCCATTTGCAACCATCACTTGACACTTTGGTGTTGGATATAGAAAACAATTCAATTCCTTGGTTATCTTACAATGAATAAAATTATGGGCACTACCCGAATCAATCAACATTATTACCTTTTTATTCTTGATATATCCTTCTGCCTTGAGAGTTTTAGGAGTGGTAGTTCCCGCTAATGCATTACAAGATATGGTCAAATTCATTTCTTCTTTCTCAGGGGTTGGTTCCTGGTGTATATCATCCTCTTTTGATGTTTCTTGTTCCTTTCCTTCCTCCTCTTCACAATTTATGTAAAATGATTTCTTCTCAGGACACTTACGACCTTTAGTGTATTTTCTATCACAACTATAACAAAGCCCTTTTGCTATTTTTTCCTCCAATTGTTGTGGTGTCAACCTTGTAGGTTGTGGAAGGCTAGGAGCAACAAAACTTCCATTTTTATAGTTGTGAGTGGTAGACTTCCTTGTTTCCATAATTTGTCTTTCAACTTTTTTTTCCACCTATAATGCCTTCTCCAATGAATCAGGTTCCCAAAGGAAAAATTCTTGTTGGATGTTATCCTTTAGATTCCCCATGAAAACATCAATCCTATGGTCATATAGAATATCAGTTACCCTGATATTTAATTTTTGGAAGTCCTCAATGTGCTCTGCCATTGAACCCTTTTGTTTGAGATTTATCAATTGGCTAAAGAAGGTGTTTCTCTTTGTATCTTCATAATGTGTTATCATTCCTCCATAAAAATTGACCAAGTGACAAGGGTTTTACAAGAAAAAATCCATCAATTCCATACAAACTGATTGGGTTCTAAATATAAAGATGCAATGCGTACCTTTCGTGTGTGTTGCACATCATAGAGATCAAAATATTGCTCCATCTTTAGTATCCATGTTACCGGAACCTTACCATCAAATCATATTCATACTTGGAATGTAGTTTGTATTTAACCAAACGTTGGAGTCTCTAAAATCATAATTCATATTACTTTTGTTCTCTTCATGATTTTCATGGATTATCTTGTCACCATTGGGAAGCCTTTCTTGTAGTAACTTTTTCAATTCTTCCATCTTAACATTCATCATTGCTTCCACATCTTCTTTTAAACCATCCTTCAAACCTTCCATGTCCCTTTTTATTTTTACGTATAAACCATCTATCTTAAAATTCATCATCAATTCCAATTCATTTTTGGTTACTCTTTAAGAGAGAGAAATTTGTTGCACTTGGTCTCGTAATTTTGATATATCATGTTGAATTTCTTCCTCTTCTTCATGTGTCATAGTCGAGCTTTCTCGTTTCTTACTAGGTGTGTCCATTTTTTTCTTTGAGGAATTTTTGAATCAAACAACGATACATATGATTCACTATGCCCTTTAAATCACTTCAAACTGATTTTTCAAACCAAAGTTAAGTAAAATTTTAAAAAATACACACATTTTTCTTGCTTTTTAGGAGCTCTATATTGAAACTATTGTATCTCTATAATTTTGGCTCTACAAGGTCTAAAATTTCTTCTTGTGGTTTCCCTTTGAGTCTTCTTTCCAATTCCATAAGTCATACTGACATTGGATTATTCAAGATAAAGTTATGCCCAATATCCCACGATGACCTGATTATGGACTGGTTGAGTATATTGAACTTGTAGGTAATTCCATATGTCACTATTACAACCTTCGAACTTGAAAATGATACAAGAAAAACTACAGTCCGTGAAATTTCAGTCAGTTTTTGTGAAATTCAAATCCGATGCTCGTAGAGAAAGTTATGACGAATTTCCCTAGGTCACCTATTTTAGACCAAATTCTGGACCCTACAAAACCCCAACTTCCTCAGATCATATCCCATAAACTATAATGAACCAAGATATGAAATTTGTACATGAACTTCATCAAGATTTCATGTCCATGTGGTTGCAATATCAACTTCTGAAACCTCATAGAAAAAAATTATAGTGAAAATTCCAAGATGGCTTGTTTGAAGAAGCGAAACCCTAGAATCCAAAACTCTGATACCAAATGTTATAAACCATCTCACAAAAAAGAATAAAATATAGATCAACGACTTGAGAAATATCCTCTTCGATAGGGAAACCTCCTTTACATCACATAAATGAACAATTATTGGTTTATACAAATGATAAGACCTCCTTGATATATATAGAAGCCTAAGGGGTCACAATATAATCAGAGCCTACATAACAATAATAATGTAAGGGCACAATAATAATAATAGTGGGCTTCTATGGGGCACAACAATAATAATACAGGGGCAACACGGGAACAACAATAACAATAGGGGGCTACACTAGTATTATAGGGACATAGCAAACTATATTCCATTTTACACGTAGAGCTTAAAGTTACAAAGATGGTATGGTGCTTTAAGGGCTTTGGGATAACACCTACATAGTACTTTAGTCTATTACATCATGCTTATTCCCTGGTTGCATTGTGTGCTATTATGAGGAACACTGGAATGTTGTAGAGGAGATAATTGTTGTTACTGAAATTACCTCTAATGGTTTCTTTTATATGCAAATAAATCTCAAGTTTTCATTGCATAAGGTTTAATGAACCATTGTTGATTTTCATATACCTAGATGCTACAAAATTTACTTTGAAACATGCTACCTATTAGAACATGACAACTGATGGTATCATATGTAAGGACCAGACCATAAATCTATGTATATACATAAGATTGTTCACGGGTTACAACTAATTAATATAATTAGTGGATCTACAAGTTTAAATCTCCTCTACATTACAACCAACATATGGATTAATAGGGCATGGTTATTATTGCTCCTTATCTAAGAAGTCCACACTGAGAGGCCACAAGGGGTTATATCCATGATGAAATTTGGGGTTAACATATGCAATCTCGTAGTGTATGCATTACAACAACATGTTATAATGGTTTTGTATGTTGATCAAGTGAATTTTTCACATGCGTAATGTTTGCCTAGGCTGGATATGTTTACATTCGACTAGTTGTAAATAACCTCAATTGCAAAATTCCTTTTTCTATAAAGTAAGATAAATACTATGATCAATGTTAGAGTCATTGATTGTGAAATCTATATATATATATATATATATATCCTGCATGTGGTATCTTATACTACATCGTTCATCGCTTGCAAATAATAGCAAGAATTTGAGGAGCTTCATTAGATGCATGAATAGATTCAACAAAAAGGGTAGAAACAATGCTTATAGTCACAAACCTCTAAGTGGATAGGTGAATAGAGTAAACAAAGATGCACCACACTATCAACAACAAGGGTGTCAAAGAAAATAGTCAAATTTCTAGTCCCTTTACAGAGCTGGGATGCTGAAATATCTCCATGTAAAGTACGCTTGACATCTAATTCTGTTAAGTGGTAAATATAAATTAGTATTCCAGATCTTAGAACTAGGTACATTGACAACCAAACTTGAATTTAACTCTCCAAAATATCCATTACAGCTCGCAGTTTAACCTGTATATGAACTGCAACCCCTCTATTACTACCTAGACTATTGTTGTCCAGTGGTTGCCAAGGATATGTTTTTCGCTTCCCTTAAAATACTTTGAGACAAAATGCTTGACCTTGCAAATTTAAAATATGATGTAAGATATGTTTTCTGATCTAGAACAAAAAGTTTCATCGTTCAAATCTCCATAATTCAATCCAACCAAAAACCAAACTTAAATAATGTGAGTCATAGAACCCATCCTCACCTAGAGAGACAGGTTCCCCTTTCAGTCATTTCCCTGGTTCCAAGAGGTGTGTTACAACAACTGCTTTCTTTGAAATTCTTCTTCTTGCTTTTATTGAAACTCTTATTCCTCCATTTTTCTTTGGTCATACAACATGCTCTTCATGTGTAGATTTTGGAGGCCATCTTTCAAATTAATGGAGGTGAAATGAATATTGATAGTTGGCCAAGAAGAAAACAATCGCGAGATGGAAAATAAAGGCATGAAAAAAATTGCAGGAATGGAAAATGCAGATAGGAAATTTTACATTTAATGCAGCTTAAATGTACTTAAATGTATGCCATGATTTCTGTTCTGGCAGGAAACCCAAGCAAATACCTCCAAATTCGACCTGGCCGAAAAACCTAGCAAAAACCTCCAAATTCCACCTGGCCGGAAAACCAAGCAAAGCCCCCATATTCGACCTGGCCACTGAAACAAGGGCCTTTGGGTAGAGTTTTTAATTTAAAATAGCTAAATTATTAAAAGAGTTATATAGATTCGACCTATTTAAAATGTTGTAGGAAGATATTGGATGGACTTGTTGAATGAGTCTGTATCAATGACTCTGCGTTGAACTACTCTGCATCATCACCTATGTATCAATTAAGATGATTTGAACCATCTAGGAAAGCAAAGACATCTAATTACTCGTGATAGTGTGACTACCTACCAACTTGATAACTAAACCAATTAATTACTCGTGACAACATGACTACTTGCCATTTATCGACTAAAATATGAGCAAAACAAAAAACCTTAATTTTTATAAATTATTTGATGCAAAAAATATCATATGAGACCACTGTGAAATTGGAGTTACATAATGCATTGTAAGTGCTATTTCAATTGGAAAATAATCGTGTTAATTCTAATTTTATTGAGGGTGGGCATGGATTATCAAGTGCTTCAAAATGGAAAAACATAATCCACGAGACAAAAATTATGTTCGAAAGTCAAGCCCCCTTTCTCTATGAATTGAAGATTCCGACCATAATTTTAACACACGTAAAGTGGGGCTTACAGATGATTTTTGTGATTTTGTATCATTATCGTTAATTGTCATAACATTCTGAATAATGGATCTATCTGTATATTAGATGTGACTCTCCAAAAAGTTAGTAGGGAGAATTTGGTTTTTCTAAAGTGAAATTGGTTTAATATCCTATGACAATTGTACCCTGCTTATGAAGTTCAGAGGAGAAAAATCACTCCAGAAAAAATGGTCTACGTGATTGATTCTAGGGTTTGTCCGCTACGCTTCTCTTTCCCGGATGTCGCTACTTGCCATGAGTTGGCTTACACCATTGGGGAAGGGCCAAAAAATGGAGACTGGTTCTTCTGTTATCTCGATGCAAACGACAATGGGGACCTTTGAGATATGGCTGAGGAGGAACAGAGTTTGGCTAAAAAATGAAGGTGTGGCAAGTCGAGACTGGGATCTAGATGTCTTGAGAGAAATGCATCAGATTTGCCAACAAAGGGTTGCCATTTTCGTGCCCAACTTTTTTTCCACAACCGCAGTGCTCTCGCCATGGATTGGTAAATGGTGGTATGGCTCCTCTGTGTGTGGTGGCTATTTTCTTCAATCGCTAGAGTATGTTTCCATTTATGTTCATGATTTTGATTCTAGCTCATTCGATGACCACGACCATGGAGGGTTTTCCTATGGTTTAAAGATTGCACTCGATAATCATGGATGTGAGATTTACGAGACCAAATCCTTATGTTTCAGATGCATATTGAACACTTCATAGACCATGTAGCAGATCTGCCAAAGTGTTATACTAATTTGGCAGTCCTCCTCTATACAAGACTTGATCTGTGGTTTCTACCTCCTTTCTTGGTAGAACCCGATGAAGACGAAAAGGAGGGTCTCTCAAGGTCGATGAAATATGGGTGAGAGGCATTTTTTATTCCAAACGAATGTCCATCAAAGAAAAGCAAGAAAGCACTTATCATGGTAAAATGTGCAGTATTTCAAATTTTCACTCAAACCCCATTTGGAATATCTATCCTCATGAGGGTCAAAAAATGATTTCTTGGTACGATATTTGAAAAGGGAGATCCATAACAGATCTCGTATTCCAATGGAGGCGCAAAGTTTGATCTATGTCGGTAAATCTATGAAGGATGATCAACAACTATAGGACTATGGTGTAGATAGGAACTCCACAATCATCATTAACCTAAGGTTGCAGGGAGTCTTGCCTGGATGAATTTATGGATCTACTTCCTTTAAAGACGCTCTTAAAGGTAAATCTGAACAGACTCTAAACATTCATGGAGCCTATATTGTGGAGCAGATAAAACAAATCTTGGCAATGATAATAGATCTAGCATAGTCAACTAATATTCGTGCAACCTATCAATCCCAGGCAATTATTTGCAGGTTTAATGGTTTTTGCCAAAACCTCTGGATCTCTTTCAGTGGATTTTTATGACTTGGACACCAAACTGTGAGGTTCATTTATGGTCCAAGGGTTTCCTCATAGTTAAATTTGAATCATCAGAGACCAGAGAGTATGTTATACAAGAGGTCCCATGGTTTTGGGGTAATGTAGGACTATTTATCACTCCATGGTTCCCATATTTTGATGCCAACTCAATGGTGGTCTCAAAAATTCCAGTGTGGGTAAGATTTCATAATTTAGCCCTTCATTTATGGCATCCAAAAGTCCTCAAAGGAATTGGTAACCTACTGTGAAGATACATCAAGATGGGTACACAAAGAACAAAAGGAGCAATATATACTTTTTCTCGAATTTGTGTAGAGGTGGACCTCAACAAAGCACTTGTTGATCGTATTCTTCTGCAACACAACAATGAGTGCTGGACCCAATTCTTAAATTATGTGAATAAAACATTCAGGTGTCGCTTTTGTCTACAAATTGGACATTTACAAAACTCATGTCCTTTGACAAAGAAAGATCCTAGAAAGAAAAAGAAACCAACCAAGAAGCCTAAGTGATGGCAATTCTCAGTAGAACAACCAGATGAGGAAGAGGAAGAGGATCCCATAACTGAGGATAACTCAAATCCTCCAACAAACGTAGGAATAAATCAAGAAGGAACGGTGGGAGCAAGGTCACAAAATCTAGATGCAGAAGGAAATCTTGATCAATAAATGCAAAAAGAGAAGGAAATCAGAGGACCCAAACGTCCTTATTCCTCTGAGAGCTCAGACTCAAATAAAGAACATCCAAGGAAAATAATATACAACCAGCTGATCATTGTAATGTCCACTCCTGATCACGGAGGATGGCGAAAAGTAGAAAAGAAGAAGGGTAGAAAAGGGTGACTAAGATTTTTTCCTTAGTCCCATCTTTCTTCTTTTTGTTTGGTTTTTGGCTTTTAGGCACCAACTATTGACTGGCTCTGCCTTGAAAGTTTCATGTAATTTTTTATTTTTTTATTTTTCTTTTTGGGCATCAGTCGAAAGGTTGATCTAAAGGAATGCCTACAGGCATCTGCAAAATTTAATTTAATTTTTCCTTGATTTTCAGGTTGACTAAAATTATGATTTTTCTTCGGAAACAAAAATTGTACCCTGCTTATAATAATATTGTTTGGTGAAAACAAACATTCTTACTTTTTATAAATTACTTGATATAAAAAATATCCTAAATTTTTGGTAGAGGATTCTAGCGCGCTTGAGAGAACCATGTTGAAGGAACTAGGAAATGTGAGTCCATAACTTCCGGAGTTAGTAAGATGCGAATAAGATTAGGAGATGGGTGGGTTACCGTATGAAAATCTTGAATTCACACCCTGGACAAAGAAAAAACCATCCCTATAAACTAGATTATTATGAGCCATACTTGGCATTTAGGTATCCACTGCAAAGGAAACATGTCTAAAATTACCTAATAGTGGAAGAGGTCAAGATCATCATGAAATGATAGATGAGTAAGAATATACAATGCATTAGAATGCCCTTCTCGATGATCGTTTACTTCTACTAGAACAATATTCACAAGTTATGCTAAACATTCTCACTCACTAACAAATATCAATCCTTTTTTTTGGTAAAGAAGTATATTTACAAGTTAATTATTTATTTAATGTGATAGTCAAAGAATCAAATTTAATTTACTAAAGAAAGTGAGTGGGTTTAATGGATAGATATTGGTTTCAAGTTGAATAGATAATAGTAATAAAATTTATAGTATTTTCAATTGCATGGAAGAATGAAACTTAAGTTTACTAAAGAAAGTGAGTGAGCCTAATGGATAGGTATTGGTTTCAAGATAAATAGATAATAGTAGTAGAGTGGCTTGTGCCTTCAATTGTGTAATAATGGTTGTTGGTTTTTATTAGAAGTTCAATTGTATGAGTTCATAAGGAGCAACAACATCATTGCCCCCTTCGACATTTTCATTATTGGGGGCATGGACTTTACAAATTTTAAAACTAACCATAGGAGTTTAATTTCCACCATTACATGGAAGAAACCACGTAGCAAAGATTCTAAGATTTCTTATAGGATTTTTCAAATCTCAAGGGGAGAGGTTGAGGATGGGAGCCAATTGTGGAGGGAATAAATTGTGCAATGAGCCATAAAAAAAATCGATCCACTCTCGCACATTCCTAGAAATAACATTCCTCTTTTGAGAAGATCATCCTTCTATTCAACATTGAAATTTGTCCCGACTTAAGTTCAACATAGCTTGAGGCAAAAAAAAGTCTAAAATTTTGATGTATATAAATCTTGTATTACACCTACTCATAAATATAAATTAAATATATTTCAATACATTTTTTCTTTAGTTTTAAATACAACTCAATTCATTTCATTATAATTATATTAATATTATATATTATTATGAAAAATAATCTAAATATTATAGAATATTATTAATTCATGAGAATTTTCAGAAAAATCACATACAGAGAATTTGGTCGACGCGTTTCGAACCAGCGAGTGTGGTTCATCTTCAGGACAAGATGAAGAGACAGATCTCGAAGGAAGGTTAAATAAAGAACTAGGTCAACCTAACGGTCATCTGAAGAAACAACTATTTTTTACTGGGGAGGAAAATATTAATGGAAACCAACTAAACGACTATATAAGACTAGGGAAAGGGGTCACTTTAAATTGATTAAGTAATTAATAAATAATAATTTAATTTTAGTATATTAATTAACTTATTTATTAATTAATATTATATATTTATTTATATGATTATTCGATAAAAATAAAATATAAAATAAATAATAAATGAAAATAAAGAGTGAGGGAGTTTTTTTCACACACATATATATATATAATAAATCTAACAAAAATATACCACATTATTAAGTAAACTAAAAATGTATATATATATATTTAGGTGAAATTAAATATTAAATAAACACTATTGAAAATTATTTAAAAATATATATAGATAAAAAAGGGTTTTTATATTATTAAAAAAAAAATGAGGAGAAAGACTAAGAGGAGAGGGCGGGAATCCAGTAGCTACTAATTTTCCAGCCGTCATCCCTATTAATGTTATTGGAGGACCACTCAATTTTAATGGCTTCCCTAAACATACGGTGATGAAAATGAGAAATTTTTGCGACGACCTTAGCCTCTTCAATGCATATGTGATGCTTGGTCTTCACTGCATGTTCAGCTAAAGCGGAGGATTTGGTCCTCCCATGTTTGATATCAGCAGCATGCCCCTTAATCCTTTGGTTAATAGATCGACCTGTTTCTCCAATGTATGAGGTCCCACATGAACATGGGATGACATAAACACCTTTCAAATCCATAGGGTTCACCTGGTCTTTAACCGACTTTAGGGAGCTTCAAATGGTATTGAGGGGTCTAAAGGTTGAGGGAACATTATGTTTCTTCAGGATTTTCGCAATCTTGTCTGTCATCCCTTGTATAAAGGGGAGGTGAACTCCTGAATGTCGATCAAATGTGTCATTCTTAACCTTAGGACCCTTACCAGCTTTGAGGAAAGCTTTAACACCCTGCTGCCTACTATAACCATTCTGGACAAAAACATTAAGGAGATGGGACTTTTCCTTAGAAAGGTGGTCTTCATTTGAAATCCTAGAAGCACGGGTGGCTAACGTGCTGAGAACACCTATTTTCTGAGCAGGAAAATGGTGGGAACTTGCATGAAGATACTGCTGAGTATGAGTCTTTTTTCGATACACCTAATGGGAAAAAGAACCATTAACCTTTCTAGAAATGAAGACATCCAGGAACGGAAGACAACCATCCACTTCTCATTCCATGGTGAACTTTATGGAGTTAGACTGATTATTAAGATGCTCAAAAAAGCTATCTAACTTATCGGGACTGTGCTGCCAAATGGAGCAGGTATCATCAACAAATCTTTTCCAAAGTTTAGGTTTAAAAAGAGCTGAGGATAAGGCTTTGGATTCAAAGTCTTCCATGAACAGGTTAGCAATGATAGGGAATAGAATATATATTATATTCTTTTTTATATTATATATTATTTCTTTTTAGGGTATAAATCAATCAACTCAACATATAATATAAAATTAATACATAAAATAATATATTACATTTATTATATTATATTATTTAAATTTTATATATTATTTTAATCATATATTACTATATAATTAAATTGTAAAATTTAAATAATATAATTTTTAATTAATAATATAATGTACTATTCAGAATTTATATTTATAATTTATTCTAAGTACAGAACGACACTATTTTTTTGGGAAGTCATGGAAATTCCAACGATATTTTGAGAAAATCTAGTAGGGATTTTTGTAAATCCAAGTTATAGTTGTTAAACTTTAAGATTTTAGGTGCCTTAGAGGTTTTTGATGGTGTTGAATCTATTTCCACCATCAGAAACATAATTCAAACACTGCCTCTACAATATTTTTTGAAAATTTTTTGTCTACCACTTTTGACAGTCCAGGCATTTCCTCGGCCTCCACTCCCAAAAAAGCTCATTTTTATTATAGTCACATCTATACATTTTTCTATCTGAAATTCGAACTATGAAATTATCTCAATCACTGATTCCCCGAATATTCGACAATGGGACTGACACTGGCTTGGTCTGATGGCCTATTGCCGAATATTAAGGGAATCTGCAATAGAGATAAAGATCCCCATATGTGTCGACACTGTTCATCCCATCAATGGCATAGCTTCGTTTTCTTCCTCCTCCGTTGACAAAAATTATAACACGTCTCAGGAATCTCCGCGTCCTGGATGTCTTCACCGAGTTGACAGGTTCAGTTCCCACGTGTATAACCTGTCTCTGCACCCTCACCACTTTTGACAGTCCATGCATTTCCTCGGAAACTCCTATTTCCACCACTATAGGAAAGTTAATGCACCTTGACATGCAAGGGGAATAGTGGATGCCTTGCTGCTAACATGCCAAAGTCAACTTTGGCAGAAATATAAATGCAAGGCACCCACTATTCCCCTTGCATGTCAGGGTGCATTAACTTTCCTATAGAAGTGGAAATAGGAATTTCCCATTTCCTCGGCCTCCACTCCAAAAAAACTCATTTTTATTATAGTCACATCTATACATTTTTCTATCTGAAATTCGAACTATGAAATTGTCTCAATTACTGATTCCCCGAATATTCGACAATGGGACTGACCCTATTGCCGAATATTAAGGGAATCTGCAATAGAGATAAAGATCCCCAAATGTGTCGACACTGTTCATCCCATCAATGACATAGCTTCGTTTTCTTCCTCCTCCGTTGACTAAAAATATAACACGTCTCAGGAATCTCCGCGTCCTGGATCTCTTCATCGAGTTGACAGGTTCAGTTCCCACGTGTATAACCTGTCTCCGCACCCTCACTTCTTGCGACCTCCATGATAACTTCCTTAGCGGCTCCATTCCCCCGTCCCTGGGGAAATTGCTGGATATGTCTGACACTAGGGTCACGGGAAGCTCCATCCTGTACCTCTATACAAACAAACTCAGCGGCAACATCCCATCCCGACCTTAGTAGGGAATACGACGTCTCTGGATTTCTTCCTTTGGAGGAAAATAAATTGAGCGGAGAGCTGCCAATTTTAATGGGACTTCTGGTCAATCTGCAAAGAGTTTATATGTCAAATAACATGATGACCGGTCCCATTCCGGCTTCGTGGGGTAATCTTCAAAGATTCACTCACCTCTACCTCAACGATAACAGGCTGTCGGGTGTCATTCCCACGCCTGTAGGAAATCTTTCTAAGCTTCAATTTCTTGATCTCCCTCATAACAATCTATCAGGGAGCCTACCCGATGAATTATTATAGTTTTAACTTTTATGATCTGCAAAACTTGGATGTTTCATTCAATAATTTCAAGTTTGGGATTCTGCCCACATTAATATTGAACCTTAGTGGATTGCTTCAGCTTTCTCTCAGTAGTTGTGGCTTCGAGGGTAGAAGTCCCTACGGGTTTTTTGACAATGCTGAGAGGTCTCAAAATGCTTGACTTGTCAAGCAACGACCTCGGGGGCTCCACACCGCCATTGTTGGGCAACATGATGGGATTATATTCTCTCAACTTGTCAAACAACGCATGGACATCCATGATTTTAGAGGAGGTGCGTAACCTGCAATATCTGGCCATTCTGGACCTTCATTCAAATCTCCTAACATGAACTGTAACTGTCGTATTCTCCGCGATTTTTATTCAGCCCCAGAGTCTTCAATTGTACTAAACTCGCCAACTTAACTGGTATGGTGACGCACAATGTATTGAAACTGAGGTCCAGCACCATCAACTAAATCTGGTATGGCTCCGCTCTGCTGTTCCATACTGTTCTGACCACCCACTTTCAGAGATTTTTATCCCGTGAAATTGTTGTGGGACAAGTCCGCGGTCTCTAAATCCCCATTTGGAAACCGACTCTTAAGTGGAGAGTTTCTGAACCTCACGTTCCTCTTGCAACTGAGCGTGTCGCATAATTCCCTGTCAGGGAGGATTCCAGTTGGGGGTTTGCTTCAAAAGTTTCTAATATTATCATACTTTGATAGCAGCGGACTTTGGAGATCCTATTCCTGCTTGCTGATCCAATAAGATTCTTCAACTGCTCGAGATTGTTGGCATGTTTTGCTTTTGTGCCTTCTACCATACTGATGGATACTTTGTCTGTCATATTCTGTTGAACTTTCAAATGGTAGGCATAATGAAATGACTCAGTGTTTTAGATTTGTATATTTCATACAGATAGTTAATATGGATAATGAAGTTTTACTGAATCAGAAGTTTTGGATTCAAATCTTGTGTTATTAGTTCACATATATTCAAAGTGGTAAAGTCAGTAATTTTTTGTTTGAATTTCAAATATACTCTATTCTTAAATTTATAAATTTATAGTGATTTGCAAATATATATAATTCAACTTATCACATGCAAATTTAAAACAAGCAGTGATGTTATGGAGTGTGGTGCATTTTATTTAAGTCATCATTTTTTTAAAGAAAATAAGGATATTCCATAATTATAAAATAAGAATCATTATCATAATTTTTTCCAGTCACCGTAATTAGAATATTATATTAAATATTACCATAGAACATTTAACTATGTATTGTGCCCTTGAACTTGGAGGGTGCTTAGAACTCCTCACATAGTGACCCTCCAAACCAATAGTAAGTGGCATAGTGACACGAAATATGGAAGAGCTAGGCAGACTGAAACCTAACAAGACTAAGGTAGTATCACTATAGGGAGAAACACGGTAGAACCACAATGACACCTAGACTATAACTCAAGCCAAGATAAAGAACTAAGGACAACCTTGAACTTCAATCCAAAAGGAAAAGGTGGTGAGAAATTTTGCTGAAAATGGAGTAAAACCCACACCTTCCCTTTTGAAATCAAACTAAGAGTCGAATCCTACCAGAGGTCCCACACCTTGTGGAAAATGGTTAATGAAATATGATACAACAACAAACATAAGCATTGTAACAAAGGCATAAACTGGTAATAATAGGGCCACATGCTAGACAAGGAGTAGACCTCTAGAAAAATAAAGTTACTAGCCATAGAATTGAAATTATAATGTGCACCACGTGCTCCCCTATGAGTTGAACTTGAGTGTAGAATAAGGGAATTATTTGACCAATTTTCCACCTGAATCCTATTGTTGGTCACCAAAAAATTGAGATTGTAACCAAACCCCACAAGGGAACACAAACCTCCTTAATGATCACTAGAAAGAACAAACTTCCATGAGACCGAACACTGTAATACAAGCTCCCAATGCAAAAAATATTCCCCCCAGCTAGGAAATATTTGTTTTCAAAGAATTTAAAATTCTCCAGGAATAGAAAACCTAGGAAAAGTGAGTGCTCAAAGAGAAATTATGACTAAATACAAATAGTTTCCTAACCAAAATCCTTTGTATAACGCCAAGTATCCATACTCACACCCTTTTCCTTGCCATGAGAGCTATGTTATGTCTCCTTCTTGAATAATGATGATTCTTGATGGGAGAGACCATCAAACACATCATCGAGACAAAACATAGTGCAAAAATAAACCTTACCACATGTGCATGAACCATCTTCATATATAATTTCCATGTAGGTTGTTCATAGATCCCCACCTCCCTCAATTATTACCTCACTTAATCACTAGTTGTTCCCTCATTTATGAACACCCGCACTAGGAGTTAAATAACACATCTGTTAAATAGTTGATTTAGTATTGAATAAATATCCATCGTATATAAAATTTTGAAATGCGAGAAATATGTTAGTATGTTTTGAAATGGTTCACTAACAAATGTTTTGATTTCCATTTGTTTCAACATTTTGTATATATGATTCTTGCTTGATTTTACATCTAGTTAAATCCAATAATATATAGCTAAGGTATGGAGCTTTTGATATGAATTTTTTAATTTTTGTAACTAATAAGTTCTGAATTTAACATATATTAATTTTATGTTGAAATAAAATTATCAAAAAATATAATATTAAAAATTAATTCTCCCGGATCTAGGCGTTTTCTTGATGGTGGATCCCTGTCAGAATGGGCTACACAAAATTCATTCCTAAAATGATTGGTGCCTCCAAGTGGCAGTCATGCCTCTCTTGAGGTGATAGATGCACGAGTTATTACAAATTGTCTAGCTCATTCCTTCATCATCTACTTCGTGATCTACCTCACAACTTCTCTAATGTTCCAATTAATTCTTATGTCCCTACTCATGTCCCAACCTTGTGGTCTCCCCCTACATTCCTTAATGCAAATATTAGCAACTGATAGGCACAAACACTCCTTCGCTCTCCTTGTGATTGTTGATAGGGATCGCTGCACGAGGTTCATCGATTCTCAATATACCATCATGGACATAGAGATAGGAAGAGCAAGATGGGGGGGTGAGATGTCACTGGTCATCACCTCACATTCCCTTGATTGACGACGACGTGGAGTTATTTGACTTAGATGTTCATGTCCATATCCATTGCAAGTTGGCTTCCTTGGAGGTCGAGGAATGAGGAATTTTGGGTGAAGGACGCTGGGTTTTTCAGAACTGGTTGGTGCGCCATCTATAGACTATGGAGTTAGCTAGAGAAGACGTTGAAAGGAGAATGGTAGAAACAAAAGCTCAACTCAATAGAACTCATCTCTAATTACACAATCTCTCTAGATCCATTGGTATAGACTTCCTGCCTGCTCCTGTATCCTCGACATCCTCCAATTCCTTGGAATGTTATGAGGATAGAAATTCTACCCACCAACCTCGTTACCCTCCTCTCCCTGATCTCCCAATAGGAAAAGTGCAAGACAAAGGTCTTGTGGTCAAAGGTTCTCCAAGCCATAAGCCTAAAGAAAAGGTGTGAAAATTCAAGTAGCCCCCCACCAATGCCACCCATATTGCCACTGAAAATCCCTCTCAGCAAGACATAAGTTCTTATCGATGCCTCATTGTTGAGGAAAAGGTGGATGGAAAGTCTCCAAGAAATGCAAGCACCGATAAAGGAGGAATAAAAAATGCACAAGAAGTTCCATCTGGCTCCAAGGGAAAGCAATCAACCCAAATAGGATTTCTATTTAGTTTCATTTATTTTTATTCCTCCTTAGCTCATTGCATGGCTCTAGGTTTGATGGCCACTCCTGTAGGAATCTCGACAAATCTTTAAGACCTCTATTATCTTTGAGGGGCCATCAAAACTAGATGGGCCACATCTAGATCTAGTCATTTTGGTCTTGACTCCATGCCTCATAGTGACTCTATGATTGTATTCTATGTAACATATTTTTGCTAATATAAAGTTGCTTACTTGCTTACAAATTTATTTTATTAAAATATTTATATTTTATTTTACTAGAATAAAATAGTGTAGAATAAATCTTTTTAATATAACATTAATTCTTTATATTTTTAAAGGAAAAAGTATACAAAATTTAAGTTTAAATATGTTTCTAAACATATATTTTTAGCTTACTATTATTATTATTAAATAATAAAAACTTACTCTAATATTAATAAATTATATAATTTTTGTACTTTTAATTTTTAAATAAATTTTAATTGATCTCATATTAATACCCTTTCACCTTATTTAGCTTTTGCAAGTGTCGTTTTCACTTTTTCTTACTGTCCCAAGTGTCATTTTTTATTATGTCCACTCCTATATGTGTTGCGCCTTCACACATCACTGGAGGCAGCGCTAGCACATTCTTACACATTAGATGATCCTACATATCATAAGAATATGTGCTATATAAATTCTTATAGCTTAGCACACTTTTTGGTCGCAATCGATGCTTCTGTTGCAATTTGTGTTTTAAGTGTCGCAATGCTATGTTTCAATTGTCGCACTTAGAAATAAGTGTTTCTTTGTTGTCGTTTCAAGGTGTGATTGTTGATTGTGAGTCTTATGCATTCCCTTCATCTGTATTGATGAAACTCATGTGTGTGATCTATGTTTGAGTCTCCTTTTAATGTTTTTCTCTCTTTTACTCTATTGATCCCATACTTAGCCATTTTGGAGCTCTTCTTCATCCTCTTGTAAGGTGTAAGTTATGAAATCATTAATATTCCACCAGGTGATCAACACTGCCTATGCATGAACCTCATTGATAGAATCCTACCCTCTGGACTTATGCACTATGCCTTTCTTAGGGACAACTCCTATCATTGCACATCCCTCTTGATTTTGACCTTCTTGCATTCATCTTGTAAATTTATCAATCTCGTCCTCATCATCAGCATGATGTCATTCCTTCCTTACATGAACTAGGGTTTCTTCTTTCAGCAGAAACATCAACTCTAACGTTTTATCTACAAACCCTAGGTTTTCACATCTAAGACTTCAAATATTCTAGAATTTACAAATCCTATTTTTATAATACTCATTTTACACCTTTTGCAAGTCCAACAAACAAAAGATATGCACATATATGAAAGTTGCGCATATATGGAAGATGCACATATCTTCCTTATATGCACAACTTCCATATATGTGAATATATTTTGTATATGCACATATCTTCTGTATATGTGCAACTTCCGTATATGCACATACACAGAAGTTGCGCATATACAGAAGTTGTGCACAGCTTCCGTAACTTGCATATACGATAGTCTCCAGATATGCACAACTTTCGTATATGCACATCTATTGTATATGCAACTTTCAAATATGCACATATACAAAAGAAATGCACATATGCGGAAGATATGCACATATACAAAATATGTGAACATATTTTGTATCGCATATCTTCTGTATATCCACAACTTCCATATATGCGCATATATTTTGTATATGCACAACTTTTATATGTGTGCATATATGAAAGCGCATATATGGAAGTTGCATATATACATAGGTTGCGTATATACAAAGGTTGAAGTTGTGCACATCTTCTGTATATGTGTAGCTTCCATATATGCACATATGGAAGTTGCACATGTACGGTAAATATACATATAGAGAAGTTGCGCATATACATAATTTATATGCAACTTCAGCCACTGTATATATACAACCTCCATATATCCACAATTTTCATATATGCATAATTTTTGTATATGTGCAACGTTTGTATATGCGCATATCCATTTGCACATATACGGAAGGTATGCACATATATGGAAGTTACACCTATACAGAGGTTGAATTTTTGCACAACTTCCGCATATGCACATATATTATGTATATGCACAACTTCTCTATATGCACATATCTTCTATATATGTGCAACTTTTGTATATGCACATAGCTTCCATATATGTGCAACTTAAGTATATGCGCATATATGGAAGTTGTTCATATACATAAGCATTGTGCAACTTTTATAATATGCATATAAGACAACCTCCATAAATGCATAACTTTCATATATGTGCACATTTTCTATATATGCACACATTTTCTATATAAGCACTACTTCTGTATATGCGCATATCTTCCATATATATGTAGCTTCTGTATATGTGCATCTACCGTATATGTGCAACTTCCGTATATTCACATATCTTCCGTATATGTTTAAATTCCTTATATACGCACATCTTATGTATATGTGCGTCTATCGCATTTGCGTAACTTCCATATATGCACATATACAAAAGATATGTGCATATGGAAGATGCGCTTACACATATGATATGTGTATATATGAAAGTTGCGCATATATGAAATATATGCACATATACATAAATCGTATATATATGGAGGTTGAAGTTGTGCACATGTAGCATATACGAAAGTTGCACATACACAAAAGATATGTGCATATACGAAAGTTGCATGTATATGGAAGATATATGCATGTACAAAATATGTGCATATACAGAATATGTGCATATACAGAATATGTGCATATACAGAAGTTGCACAACTTTTATATATATGCATCTTCTGTATCACATATCTTCCATATATGCACAACTTTTGTATATGTGAAACTTCAATATATGCACATATATGGAAGTTGTGTATACGGAAGTTGTGCATACATGAAAATCGTTCATATATTGAAGTTGTGTATACAAAAGTTGAGCATACACAGAAATTGCACACATATGGAAGTTATGAATATATAGAAGATTTACTTGAAAATTGTGTAGGAAATTAGTTGAATCACATATCCTTCTCTACTCTTTGAGCACTAAGTCGTTTTCAGCGTTAGGGGCATTACTAAGAACATATGATAAGAGAGGCATATTCGAACTTTCCCTTTCTGGCTCTTAACATAGAATGACTGCCTTCCATGTGAGACATGTAGATGGAACATCCTACATATTAAACATGTGGATTAGAGTTGACATCATGGCATTGATTAAGAGTCTTATTTTATACGTGTTTTTTCAGGGAACAAAACAAACATACTTGGTCTTAGGTCATGGTCCTAGATCCAGAAGGTAGGATTTCATCAATGAGGCTCATGCATAGGAAATCCTCATCAACCGGTGAAAGATCAATACTTTGATAACTTGCACTTGATAAGAGGATGAAGAAGAGCTCCAAAATGGTAAAGTGTGGGACTAATAGAGTAAGAAAGGGAAAAACATTCAAACGAGACTCAAACATAAATCACACACATGAATTTCATCAATAAAAACCAAGGAAATGCACAGGACTCACGATCAACAACTACACCTTGAAAAAAAACAAAGAAACACTTATTTCTAATTGTGATACTTGAAACATAACATTACGATGCTTAAAAAACAAGTTGCAACAAAAGAATCGAATGTAACCAGAAAGTGTGCTAAGCTATAGGAATGTGTATAGCACACATTATTATGATATATATGATCATCTAATGCAGAAGAATGTTCTAGAGCTACCTCCAGTGATGCACGAAGATTCGACACACATAAAAGTGGACATAATCAAAAGCGACACTTGGGACAGTAAGAAAAAGTGAAAATGACACTTGCAAAAGCTAAAGAAGGTGAAAGGGTATTGATATGAGATCAATTAAAATTTATTTAAAAATTAAAAGTACAAAAATTATATAATTTGTTAATATTAGAGTATGTTTTTATTATTTAAATAATAATAATAGTAAGCTATATATATATGTGTGTGTGTGTGTACTTTTTCCTTTAAAAATATAAAGAATTAATGTTATATTAAAAATATTTATTCTACATTATTTTATTCTAGTAAAATAAATTATAAACATTTTAATAAAAAGAATTTGTAAGCAAGTAAGAAACTTTATATTAGCAAAAATATGTTACATAGAATACAATCATAGAGTCACTGTGAGGCCTGGAGCCGAGACCAAAATGAGTAGAGCTAGATGTGGACCATCTACCCGTGAAGGCAAAACCAGATGACCCCTCAAAGAGAATAGAGGTCTTACAAATCTGCCAAGATTCCTACACGAGTGACCATCAAAACTAGAGGCATGTAGTGAGCTAAGGAGGAACGAAAACAAATGAAAATAAATAGAAAACTGATTCAGGTTGATTTCTTTCCCTTGGAGCTAGATTGAACTTGTTGTGCTTTGTTGATTCCTAATTTTTCAATGCTTGCATTGCCTAGAGACTCGCCATCCACCTTTTCCTCAATAACGAGGCATCCATAAAAACTTATGTAGACTTGCTGAGAGGGATTTTCAAGTGGAGTTGATAGGGGGCTACTTGAAGTTGCACACCTTTGCTTCAAGCTTATGTTTTGGAAAACCTTTGACAATAAGACTTTTTTCTTGCAATTTTCCTTCTTGGGATATCAGGGAGAGGAGGGGAGCGAGGTTGGTGGGTAGAATTTCTATCCTCAGAACATTCCTAGGAATTGGAGGACACCGAGGATATAGGAGCAGGTAGGAAGTATATATCAATGGATCTGGAAATATTGCATAACGAGAGATGAGTTCTACTGAGTTGAGAATTTATTTTTTCCATCCTCCTTTCAACACCTTCTCTAGCTAACTCCATAGTCTAGATATTTCGCTCCAACAAGTTCCGAACAAACTATTTTCCATCACCCAATCTTCTTCATTCCTTGACCTCCAGGGAAGCCACCCTACAATGGATATGGACATGAACATCTAAGTCGAATAACTACATGTCATCGTCAATCAAGGGAATTTGAGGTGGATGCCTGTGACTTCTTCCCCCTCCCACCTCTCCGCTCCCCCTACCCCATCTTGCTCTTTCTTTCTCTCTGTCCATGATGGTAGACTGAGAATTGATGAATCCTGTATAGTGATATTTGGCTACAATGACAAGGAGAGTAAAGGAATGGTTGTGCCTATCATCTGCTAATATTTACATAAAGGAATGTAGGGGAATACCACAAGGATGGGACACGAGTAGGTACATTAGCATTAACTAGCATGTTAGAGCAGTTGTGAGGTAGATCACGAAGCATATGTTGAAGGAATGAGCTAGAAAAGCTGTAATAACTCGTGCATCTATCACCTAGTGATATGTTATTGAATGTTAGTTTTGTTGTGCTAATTTAAATTTCAGATTTATAAACAAATGATTTTCCATTGCTTCCTATGCATAGGTTTCCTTAGGTTGTTTGTGAATGTAAACATGTAAATTTTATCAAGTTTTATGTGACATTCATGAGAAAAATAACATGAAAAACAAGTGTTGAACATCAACAATGAAAAGTACAACAAACCATCAACATGAACACTTAACACAGTGTTTTGATGAACGAGTTCACCCCTCTTGGGCTACATCTCCTTGGTTCATCTTCCATGGCTTGCACCTCTTTATTAGTTCAATATGAAAAAAATGTTGTTTACAATGCTCTAGTTCTCCTAAAACCTACTTTAATGTGTTCAGAATGTCCAAATTAGCTAGGAACACCTTTTCCTAAGCTCCATTTGGTCGAATTTTGCTCCAGTTATGACCAAAACTATTTTCTCCTAGAAAACCTCCTCCAAAATTGGAGGAACTCCAGTTAGCTCTACTAAAATTGGTGGAACCTCTGAATTTATCGGATCCACTAAACATGCCACCAACTTAATTTGTAGTTAACTGGAGGATTAATTAAAGATAAGCACGATTAGTTGGAGGTTAACTATGGATTAGCGCACAAATATTGCGTTGTTAGCTAATTGTTGACCTCCAGATGTGGGTAATGGTCACATAATGCGATAACCATGAATGGTTATGTCTGCTGGCCATTTGAATACCCGTAACCGTTAGATATATGATATGTCACATGTCATGGTGTATTAACTGTGAGGGTTATGTTGTCGCCGGTTGGTATGTGTTGTCCGCTGGTTGGTATGTGTTGTTCGCTAGTTTGTATTAACCATGACCACTAAAGCGTGGAGGGCTAGCCTGTGGGCTCGCCCTCCTAACCCCCAACCGCCAGATCGTTAAACTTTAAATATATGTGAAACCCATAACAGTTAAGAACCACTAGCACGGCTCAACGGTAAGTCACGAAGTTTGTTGGGAGCAGGTCTCAGGCTCGACCCCCCAACCAGACACAAAATTTGGTCACACTACGCATCGAGCCGACCTTTAGGGAGGGACACGTGGTGGCCTCCGGGCTTGCCACTTATCCCTTCCTCATTGTTCTACCATTAACCAACCAAAACCTGCCACATCACCGCACTTGTGAACCAATAAAAACATGCCACTTGGTGAATCATGATTGAGCATTGACCACTGTTGTCCTTACACAGTCACCTGCCACGTCAGTAGTACGAACTGCTGACTGTGTAGCGACTATGTATTTTTTTTTAAATTTCTTCTATTTGGAAAAGCGGACAGAACTAATATCTTCCTCATACGAACTCGATTTTTAGTGAAATGAGTTGCATTGGAGACAGATGCGGTCGTTCAGGTTTCGACCAATTCTGAGAACTTGTTTTTGAGCTAAATACTGAGCACCTGATCATTCCTCCCCACTAGAAGCCTTTTGGACCCCAAAATATACTATCAATTGTTCAGCAGGTGAGGGTACAACTCCCTCATCTTCTCGATATATAACCATTTGGCTTTATAAGGCTTTTGTCCCTTGAGTCCCACTCTAAGGTCTTTGACATTCCCTCTCTTTGAAGTTCTGGTTCTTCTGTCAAGTATGAGATCCTGCTGAAGTTCATCAAGATATTTTGGAGAGAAATCATCTATTGATGGAAGCTGAACATTCTCTCCTTGATCATCAATCGAAGGATGCTCAAACAATCTCAAATTCTCAACATTAATAACAGAGTATATTTGCATATAAGGAAGAAAAACTAGCTTAAATGCATTTTTACCAATCTTTGCATAATTTTAAAAGGACCATAACGGATTGGCTTAAGCTTTTTACCTTCCCCTTGAAGTCTCTCTTTGCTAATATATAACCAAACTTCATCTCCAACTTGAAATTTGTGATCGACACAGTGTTTTTCATGCCTTGCCTTATAGATGCTTTGACTTCTTTCAAGTTGTTCCTGCACTGTGTGATGTATCAATTGAATTTTCTCTACGAAATTCCTTGCCTTATCGATGTCATTGTGACCATCGATGGTGACATATTTCTCAAAGATGAAGTCCAATGGCGATCTTGGCAAGTACCCAAAACATGCCTAAAATGGCGATGTGTTTGTGGAAGAATGCTTTGCCCTGTTGTATGCATGTTGTATGTAATGCAACTGTTCATCCAACAACTTGGGATGTTTGCTACAATATCCTCTAAGAAGATGAATGATTGTCCTATTGAACACCTTGGTTTTTCCATCTGTTTGTGGATGAAAGGTTGTACTCTTCTTCAACTTTGTGTCCATCATGTCCCACAAATTTGACCAAAAATTCCCAACAAATCGAGAATCTCGATCACTTACAATGGAAATAGGAAGACCAAAATGAACGCAAATGTTTTGGAAGGAAAGATGATTTGTTTGTTCAGTTGTAATTTTCTTTTTACATGGTGTTAGTATACACATTTTAAATCTAAAAACCCTAAATTAACATAACTTCTACTGTTAAATCTTCTGCTTGATAAACAACCGAGATTGACTACGAAATTACAATATTTTACAAGGCAAATTTTATCTAATGTTTTCTTCAAGGACGCTACCCCTGAACCCCTGCTAAGGCCCCCACCCCTGGTGACACTAGTGGCGGAGGGGGGGTAAGCCCCCTCACACCCCCCGCAAGGGACTGACATCTAAATGTAGTTGAAACAATACCTCTAAATCAAGAAAATAATCAGGCTCCACACCCAACAAAAGAGAGAATGAAGGGGAAGATAAAAATGAAGAAGACAAAATTTCAAATGAGACAAGAAAATGAAAGTAGAAGGGAAAAGGGAAAGGATTTGCTTTAGCATGAAGAAAAAACAGGAACTATAAACTCAAAATGGGAACTCTAGCCAAAAAACCCCAAAAAAACATCAAAAACAGGGCTAAAAATGAAAAATGTGTATACTAGAATGATGGTTTTTTTATAGGGTCAATTTTGAACATGTTTTAAAAATGACAATGAAAACGAATTTTTCATGCAAAAATTGTGCAAAAAACACCCTGAAAACGAAAAATGTTGATACTAGAACAATGGTTTTCTTTTTAGGGTCAATTTTCAAATTTTTAAAAAATTCCAGTAAAACCGAATTTTTATGTGCAAAAAAATAGTTGTTTTTGAGGAAAAAACACACTAATGTTTTTGGTAGAATAACATTTTTCTTTCCTAAGTACAATTTCAACATGTTTTAGTAATGACAGTAAAGATAAAATAATGGGATCTGAAACACATTAAAATTTTATTAGTTTTCATCGATGTTGTTAAACATAAAATAACATCACACTAAAGATCGCTAAAATTCTAATTGTTTTCAACCATAACATTAAAGATACAAAAAAAATTGAAAATTTTCAACCATAAAATTAAAAAACCATGACATTATAAACAAATTACATGACTAAATTAATCAAAATGTCATTATTTGTAGATTGAATGAAACATACATTATATCTTTAATTTATTGTTGCATTGTAGATATTCTAAACAATAAAAATAATCATAATTAAAACATATAATCCAATAACATAAAAATGACTCATAACTTCTGATTTAACACCATATGGAAATCAAAATTTTTATTTCAAGATACAATGCAAACATCGGTTATATAAACTGTCTTAGACAATTATTCAAAATCACTCATATTTTATTGCACACCATCAGAATTCACATCTTCAGATGAATGACTAGATGCAGACGAAGATGTTCCATATTCTTCTCTTTCATCAACTAGTGCCCCATCTGAGTCCACATGCATGCCCACCATTTCAGGTTTCAAAATTATTTTGGATCTACGACTAGTTTCAACACACTCCCATCTCAACACTGTTGCTTCTGGTAACAACCTTTTTAGAATCTCTATCGTCTTGAAGTGAAGAGTTCCTCCCTTTGTTAAATTGAAGTCATAAACAAGTATGTCAACGTCCTCCAATTTTAAGATGTCTGTGCGGTGACGATTTATATTTGTACCCTTTCTTTTTCTCTTCCGCCAATTTTTTTATCAGCTACCATCTCTGGGTTATACACATCATTGAATGGGTGTGTATTTGTGGTATACCAATGTACTTCAACACCTGTAACATCTTCATTTTTTGTAAATACTTTTATAACCTTAGCAACCCAGAATGGATAGCCATTGGGATCTCCATCTGCTAGCACTGCGATCATGCAACGCTCCTTAATATCCTGTACCGAACCCCTATAAAGGTCTTCCATGGCTTCATGTTGTGCACGAGATCTTCTGGAGCCAATATACATCTCTCTTTCCTCTTCCTGTGAAGAATTAATAATACCTTGAGATTGTTGTTGTTCAACAATGTTTCTTTCCTCATGTTCATTTGACACATTTTGTGGCCAAATAAATGGATTTTTCAAAGGTATATTTTAATTTGTTGTTCTTGAAATGATATCACTTTGATTATTGAAAAATGACTCCCACCAAACTGAATCAGCAATGTCAAAGTACTCATATGTATATCTAATACATTTTTTAATTTCTTCTAGGCAATCAGAATAATTTATATCTCTATTCTATCTGCGTGCATTATGAACTTCACCAACTGATTGTAATAACAATATATTTGATGCAAATATTGGATGATCTGGAATGAACTTCAAAAATTCCAAACCTGATGACAATGCCCATTCTGTAGTAACTGAATACTTCTTTCCCCATATTAGTGTTTTCCCATCATTTTTTTGATATGAAATTGATATTGGAAGCTAATGTCATTAAGTTGTTCAATGCATTTCTCCTCACCATGCAATCCCAGAATAAACCTTCGCATGTCAACAGTTTCTTCCAACACATCAAAAGTAGGCTCTAGCATGTATGAATTTTTAATACATGCAATTAATGATGGCAAGCTCCCAACTTCCTTCCTCCTTAATGTGACTGAAAAACGACTGAACATTTCACCAATATGGTCATGAGTGTGCCCAACAAGAAGGAAACCAACCTTTACCTTCTGAAAAATTATCAATTCAGCAAGCATGTTTAGATATCCAAAAACAACCTGATTTTTGTTTTCATAGCAAGTGTTGTTCAATTGTAGATACAAAAATTTAGGAAGATTAGTGGACCAATGAGAAAGAACATCATGAATTATGGTTATTGTCAGATTTGCATCATTATGAAATTTGGATTTGTGAAGTACACTCTTGGAAAGATTTTCCCATCGAAGACCATACAAACGACCAAGTGATATTGAATAAAATTTTCCTCCTGTAAATTTTTGGGTGTGCGAACAAAATGTGGTAAAAGTGTTTACTTCTAGTCCATACCATCAATTATCAAACCCAAATATTTATTCAGATTATCATAACACTTCTTTCGATGCTTGTACAACTTTTTCCTTTCACTTGTTTATTGTTCGCGATGCTCCTGAAGTTCTTTGACAATGGAATCTACACAACCTAAAAGAAAGTCATTAAGAAATGCGTTTTCATAGTTGATTACTATAAAAATTTAAAAGTTAAAATTATGAATGCTTACCTCTTTCTGACCCTTCACATTTATCCATTTTTTTTTAAGAGAAGCACATGTACTAAAAATCCCCATCCTTGTCTTCTTGGGAATAAAGACATCGTTGAATTCTTTCTTCCATACCTTCACAAAATATTGATATGTAATAAATTGACCATGTCCCTCAGAACCTTCTGCATATTCTTTGTATAAGTTATAGATTTCTCATCTTGAAAAATTATTTTGAATATGTATTGTCTCTATATTTGGCATACACTCTCCATGCTTTGAAAAGAAATCTTTTATCCATGACATTGTGGTATTTGATAATGGCCCAAATTGTCGTTTATGACGTACTTCTGAATAAAATGTGGGATCATTTTCCAAATTTTCTTGGATTCTTGAGAGACGAAAATTACCCATCGAATGAAACATTTTGAAATCCTTTCTACAGATAAATAAAGACCCAATATGATAATCATAACCTGACAATGTAGATTGCATGTACCCAACTAAATATGAAATTTTCATGCTTTTATTCATTGACAAATATCTCTTCTTTTTCTCTAATGCAAACTTGAAATCGATATGTTTCAAACAATCTTTTTGACAACATTCACTTGAAATGAGAGCACCGATAGAACTTCTTCTCATCAGATATTCTGCTCTACCCTTTGTATAACTACAACATCTTGGATTCATACGAAAAGGTCTGCTCCTACTCCTTGATACAATATTTCCTGGAAACATCTCCATCATTGGATCGTCATTTGTATAAGCATTTTCATCATCATTCTGAGGAATGTTATCATCACTATGATCAGCTGTGCTTTTGAAATACTGACTTGGAGGATATTCTTCATCTTCCCCTTCTTCAATGCTACTGTAATAGTACTTAGAATTAGGACTAAATGGAAAATTTGACTCAAATTTTATTGGATATTTTTCCTCATGTGCATTGTCAATGTTGCTCCCATAGTCCATAGGATTAGGACTACGTCGAAAATGTGATTGCTTACTTACTAAAAATTCTACATCCTATCCTTTGCCACTGTTACTCTCATAGTCCTTAGGATTAGGACTAAGTGCTTCATCTTGTCCTTCGTCACTGCTGCTCTCATAGTCCTTCGGGTTAGGACTAAGTGGGAGATGCGACTCTTTATTTATTTAAAAATATTCATCATGTTCTTCATCACTGCTACTCTCACAGTCCATATGATTAGGACTAAGTGGACACTGTGACACTCTATTCATTTGAAATTCTTCATCACTGCGGCTTTCATAGTCCATAGGATTAGGACTAAGTGGACAATGTGTCACTCTATTCATTTGAAATTCTTCATCATGCTCTTCATCACTGTTGCTCTCATAGTCCATAGGGTTAGGACTAAGTGTACACCGTGACGCTTCATTATTTTGAAATTCTTCATCATGTTCTTCATCATTGCTACTTTCATAGTCCATAGGATTAGGACTAAGTGGACACTATGACTCTCTATTCAATTGAAATTCTTCATTATGCTCTTCATCACTACTGCTCTCATAGTCCATAGGATTAAGACCAAGTGGACACCGTGGCACTCCATTTTTTTGAAATTCTTCATCATGCTCTTCATCACTGCTGCTCTCATATTCCATAGGATTAGGACTAAGTGGATATTGTGACACTCCATTCTTTTGAAATTCATCATCATGCTCTTCATCATTGTTCCTCTCATAGTCCATAGGATTAGGACTAAGTGGACACCGTGACACTCCATTATTTTGAAATTCGTCATCATGCTCTTCATCACTATTGCTCTCATAGTCCATAGGATTAGGACTAAGTGGACACCGTGACACTCCATTCTTTTGAAATTCTTCATCATGCTCTTCATCATTGTTGCTCTCATAATCCATAGGATTAGGACTAAGTGGAAACCATGACTCTTTATTTATTTGAAATTCTTCATCCCATCTTTCATTAGTGCTGCTCTCATAGTCCTTAGGATTAGGACTAAGTGGAAGAATTGACTCTCTATTCATAGTGGAAGAATTTCCGTTATATTCATCAATATGAATAGAGTTGTTACGCGATGAAGATGTTGATGCTTCACAAAGAGAAACTTCACTATCAGAAAAATCCATGCATTTCAAATAGAAGAGTTTGAATGATACAAATGAAGACTCTTTTAATGATAATATATAGCTTTAAGAATGAAAATTTGCCTCAAAAATATTTCGCCAAAAGTTTTCCCTCCAAAAATTTCATTTTCCCTCCATTATTTTCTTCTACAATTTATTGAAAATTTTTAACTAAAATTTTCTTATCAAATAATTTTTTTAAATTAAAATTGTAAACTAAATCTTTTACCTAAATTAATTTATTACTTAAACTATATATTATTTACTAGACAATTGATTTCTTTTTTAATTTTTATTATACCTTCTAAAACAAATTAATCTCACATTCACCGTGCTGTAAAACAATTCCGTAATGTTTGATTTATCATAATTTCCTATATCACCATAATAAAATTTACATGTTAAAATTTATAAAAGAAAATTAATCCCACATTAACTGTACAATAAAACAATTGTGTAATTTCCCCTATATAATAAATTTCATTATCACTATTCCTCACATCACATCAAGGTTTTCCGAGGTTCGTTAAAAGACTTGGAGTGAATTTGTGGAGTAGCTACATTGTTATCAACAACATATTCAACAGAGGATTATCGCATTTGAAAGGTTAGTTAATTTTTCTGCTGTGCAAATTTTAAAATTAAATAAGTTTAATGATTTTTTTTTTAGAAATTAATTTTTTTTGTGGGATAGATTTACCCACTACGTCCACAGTGGGTGTGGTGGGCCTGATCATGCTCCCAACGACCCAATGGGCCCGTGGGTGAGAGGCAGGGGTGCTGGATACCTAGCACCCTGCCCCACCCTGGCGGCCCAACGGCCGGCCAGGGCGGCGGGTCGTTGGCCCGTCGGGGTGGGGCGGGGGAGGTTGGCACCCAGCCCCTCGCCCCACCCCCACGTCCCAACGGCCCACTACCCCGGCCATCAGTTTGGCCGCCGGACTGGGGCAGGGGACTGGGCGCCAGCCCCCCCTCCCTCGCCCCACCCCGATGACCCAATGGTCGGCCAGCACGGTGGGCCGTTGGGCCGCCGAGGTGGGGTGGAGGACGGGTGGGGCTGGGGATGGGTAGGGGGGCAGTGGTTGGGCCGCCAAGTTTGGGTAACAGGTTGGGCCCAACTGCCGGCCCGGGTGGCCGACTGATTTTCGAGGTGGGGGGACAGGGCACTGTATTTTTTAATTTTTTTTTTTAAATTGTTATGTTTTACAAATTTAATTATCATTTATCATTTTGTTTGTTAATTTAAGCTATAATTTTTTTGTAATTTACTGATTTATATATCTGTCTTTTTTTCAAGAAAATGGCATCAAAGAAGATTTTTGTGAATCTTTCTGGACCAAAGACTGTTAAAGGTGGATTTTCAAAAAATACTGTTGAACGAACCAAACCTGAGTTGATAGCTACAAATCTTTCAAGTGACTCAAATGATAAGAAGATTTCATACTAGAAGAAATCAAAAGAAGTGAAACTTCCAACAAATGTTTGGTATGTGAAAGAAAGATAAAGCCAAGATGTGCAGATATATCTATATGTTGATATACCTAACGATAATGGAATTTATGAGGTGTTGGGAAAGGTCATAGACATGTGTTCAGTACCAAACAGTGAAGTTGTTTACATACTTACAAAACCGCCCAAGTCACATGAAAGGATTAAATATCAGTTTTTATATTCAGTGTATGGCACGAGAGAGGTATCTACAAAGTTGTGTAAACAAATCATAAATGATATGACACAAAATATCGTAAGTATTGTTATTTATATTTGTGTTTTGCGTTCTTGTAACTGTCTCATTATATTTTTATAACTTTTTTTTTATTGACATATGATATTTTGTTTGGCATAATTTTGTTGAAAGTGTTTCAATTATGTTGGGAGGCATTCATTTCATAGAGCATGATATTATGAAATTTTTCAGCAATTTCTAATCAGTGTCAGAACAAGATAGGAAAACAAGCAAAAGGTAGTAATTCATGATGCTACAAAACTACATCCAAGGGATCAGAAAAAATGCCTCTAGTGGATAAATCTAGCAAAGGTAGACATGTTACTTTTGAAGATGAGGAAGTTGAAACTAACACTGAAGAATATGTTTTCGTTACTGAGGATGACATTGGAACTGATGTTAGAAAGGAGAAGAGTCGTAAAAGACCAAAAGTAAGAATGCCCAAGAATAAATCTGTTCTAGTTAATGATGAGAATGTTATGATAAAGAAAAGTAAAGTTGAACATTATCAAGTAGTCATTACCAACAGTGAAGATCCTAGTGAAACTTCAAAATAAAGTAGAGAAATCATTACACCAAGAGTTGATTTAGAGGATGGAATTATAAAAAAAAAAAAAAACAAAATGCCATTCGACAAAACTTGACAAAGAGAAACTTAATTGAGGGTGGTCGTACATTTCAGCTTAATGTGAGACAAATCTATAAGGCAAGTGAAGGGAAATGTAAATATCAAATCAGAAAACCATATCACCTGCATGTTCACAACTTGAAGACATTGATGAAGTACAATCCATATGCTCATGTGGTTAATTATGTGCTTCTTGTTGATCAAGTTCAAGTTCCCCAAAAAAAAGCATTTGATAAGTCAAAATGTTTTGAATACAATTATTATGTGTTTGGAGGGAACCATTCTGTAGAAGCTCAAAGACAATTGATAGAGGAATATCCCAATAAGTGACGTTTTGAAACAATGAAATCTATCATTTATGTTGGTTTATCATAGGATGTCTATGACTTTCATCCGAAGGGTTAGATTTATTCATAGTGAATTTGAAGAAAAATGTGGCGGGATAAGATAAATAGGAATGTTGTATGGAAATAGGCTATCAAATTGAGGAGAAAATCAATTCAAAAGGCAGTAGAGTAAATACTGATTTATTCAAAGGTATTGACAAAATTTTCTAGTTGGAATTTAGAACTGGAGAGATATGGGAATTGATTAATAAGATTTTTAGCATGTGGGAGAACATTGGCATTAAAAACCAGAATGTCAAAAGGTATAAACCATTGATATGTAGCAACAATAAATTAGGTCTCGAAATGAAGGAGCTTCCAAAAGATATGACTATCACACCTTCGAGAGCATTGCAAGGAGTGAAGGATGAAGAACTTGGCAAAACAATATTATCTCATGTGAAGTCAGGGGAATTATCATTGGAGGGAATGTCTGAGGAATCTCAAAAGTAAGTTTGTTGAATTATTTTCTAGATTATAATTTTCTTTTACATATAACATATTGTTCTTGGTATTATTTGTTATACATATCATTATATTAAATTTTTTTAATTATCTAAGCAGTCACAAAGTTTACATGAAAATAAAAGAACAAATGGTTAAATTGTTGAATGAAGATGGTTGGGATGATATTGCACGCAACTATCCAGATTCACATTCTACATCAACATTAATTTTTTTTTTATCTTGCATTTAAAAAGGTATGCTAATTTATACATTCATTTTCATTCATTTGTATACTATTTTTATTTTATAACTTACACATATATTTGTTTATTTTAGTAAAAATGAGAAAGGATGAAAATGGAGCACCAAATAGTTTCTGAACCTTTATTGAAAAAATTAAGATCAAAAGATTGAAGAAGCAATGCCTTAGGAATGTTGAACTTGATCCAACTCTTACTCATTTCATTTGGAATGGGCTTGACACTATTCAATATCAGGTAATACAAAGCGACTGTGAAGACATTACTAAACTCATACCTAAAAGGGATTATGCCCTAGTTATTGCAGATATTCCCCATGGTTTCAATACTCCAAACATTGACTATGATAATGACTCTTATACTTATCAAGCTCTTAGTAAAGTTGTTGCGGGATCTCTAGAAGTCACATCATCACCATTATGGAGATTTGCGACATTTCATTCGGACACACAATTGGAAATGTTATTGTCAATCTTCAGGGGGAAAACAAACTCAAGGATGCAGCTTACATGGTAAGACGTTGAAAATGTATATTTGACTAAAGTTAAAAAATTCATTTATGTACAAGTTAATTGAACTTTTACTATTTCATGTTACATGCAAAAGTCAAATATTCTTAACCGTGAAGATCAACCATTTATAAATGATTGTGAGTTCATCCATATTGATAGTTGGGCAAAATATGATAGATATATGTCTATGATTTTTAATCGAGTAGATGGAAAGAGTCATAGCCAAGTACTGGCTTATGATGTTGCTGTGAGAAAACTAACATATGAAGACAAAGAAGAAAAATGAGAGATAGTTAACATTTATCAAAAACCACAGTTATTGATTAACTATCTTATAGACATATGTTCAAATGAAGGAGATTGGGTTCTGGATTTATTTTCTTGCTCAGGTAAGTTTTATTATATGGAATTGAATTTCAATATCTTCTTTCTTAATTTATATGTCATTGTACTAATTTACTTCATTATTTCTTTTGTGTTTGATAATTAGGTACAACACTAGCATGTTGCCTTCAAAAAGGAAGAAATTGCATTGCCATTGAAAAAGATCCAATACAGTGCAATTTTATTCAGCAAAAAATTAATGCTCTTCAATTTATTCTAGATGCAATGCAAGAAATTGGGTTGAAGAAAGGGGACTTTAGTGAATCACGTGTGGCAAAAAAGGCAAATGAACCTCAACCACCATTACATGGAATGATTCGAAAGGCATACATTGGGAGATTAGCAGACATCAATGATCCATTAGAAGAGGAAAATGCGCAAAATGAAGCAGAAAATATTGTGGAAGAAGAGAATAATGAAACTCTAGAGGATGAAGAGTTTGGATTACATGATATTGTTGATTAAATTTAAGTTATGCTTGGAAATCAAGCTCATTTTTTGTAACTATTAATTAGTTATACTTGTAATGTTTTGATTTTGACATTTGATGAGAAGAATAAGCATTCAATTAATGTTGATATGTGTTCAATATTTGTATTATGTGATTTTCGCATTGATTTTTATGTTAATCATTATTTTTTGAAAAAAGCAGTAATTATTATTATGTTTTGACATGAAATTCATAAAAAATCTATTATTTCACCATTTTTAGTTAAAATTTTCCTATCAAAACTGTGATTTTGACATGTCATCTCTAGCAAAAGATTACAAAATATTATCAAAATGTGTAATTTTTTAGCTATATTTATGTTGAAAATGGTTATTTTTATGTCAATTGTTAAAAATTATTGTTTTTTAGAGACAATTATTTCATGTGCATTGAAAAATTAATTAAAGATGTATAAATATGTAGAATATCGAAACTTCAAAATATCGACCTTCTTATTTAAATATGTAAAACAATAAAAATCTCACTACAAAAAAAAAAACAACAAAATATGAAGAAGAAAACCACTTCAAAAATTGTTAAATTTAGAAAATAATTATTTACATTTCATACATTAAAAAATTTAAAGTCAAAAAATAAGTCTTTTAAAAAAAATGTCTGATGCAAAATCACCACTTTTTTAAATTAACATGCAAATCACTAGCATTCTAAAATGTAATGTACATAAAAAAATTTAAAGTGCCAAAAACTATGCTCTAAAAAACATATGTGTGTTCTGCATCGCCCCTTTTCAAAATCGGGTCACTTTTTTTCTATCTCTACGAAACGGGTAACAATATCAGTTCCCGTTTCAAAGTTTACATTGTTTGAATCTAAAAGAAATGGCAGGAACTAAGTTCTTACTAATCTTCCAACCATCATCTCGATTCAGATTTCCCGAGTGTTTTTCAATCTCAATGGATTCTATGAACTTCCTATTATGATAGTGCCCATTTTTTGATGTAGTCTTCAATGTGAATATGTCATTTGGTTTTCTCAGCATGCTCATCTAGAGCTGAGGAATGAGACCTACCATGTTTAATGCCTTCCACATACTCTAGAATCCTTTTCTTAACAGGTCTTCCTATCTCGCCAACATAGGGAGCCCCTCAAGAGAACGACATTAAGTATACCCCTTTCATGTTTGAAAGGTCAACAAGATCCTTGACAGATTTCAAGATACCACTAATGTTGCTTAATGGCTTGAAAGAAGTAGGAACTTGATTCTTCCTTAATATGCGAGCAATTATATCTATGGTTCCATGGATAAAGGAAAGTTGAACATTGGTGATAGGATCAACAAGGTCTCTCTTTTATCTAAGACACAAGCTAGATTTTTGTAACACCTTGATGCCTTGGTTTTTCTTATAGACATTTTTCACAAAGACATAAATGAGGTGGGAATTTTCCTCATTAATGTAGCTTTCATTAGAAATCCTTAATGCCTAGGTGGCCAAGGTGTTTAACACACTGAATTTCTGGGTTGGATGATGATGGGACTTAACATGAAGGTATTGCTCCACATGCATCTTTTTATGGAACACTTGGTGCGAGATGGAAGGAACAACATTCTTGGAGATAAGAACATCAAGAAATGACAAGCTCCCATTACTCTCGACCTCCATAGGAAAATTGATAAAGTTTGATTGATCATTCAAATGCTACTTGAATACTTCTAATTTATCAGGACCATGGAGTCATATAATAAAAGTATCATTGACAAATTATTTCCACAACTTCAGATGGAAAGGAGCAGAGGCTAAAGCCTTGGTCTTGAAGTCTTCCATGAAAAGGTTTGTCACGACTGGGGAGAGAGGAGAACCCATGGCAATACCACATGTCTATTCATAGAATTCACCTTGAAAACTGGAGAAAGTGGAATTCAGACATAACTTGACATACTATGATGGATCCATAAGTATCAAATCAAAATTGGTCATCTCACAAAAGCTTTAAATCTGAAAGAAAAAAAAAAAAAAAAAAATATATATATATATAATAATAATAATAATAATAATAATAAATAAATAAATAAATAAATAAAATTACAACTTTTTTAAAACACATTTAAAATATAAAAACCCCCAATTCAAATTTTCCAACAAAAACAATTGAAAATTTTGAAAATTAATAAATTAAAAACAAAAATAACCCCAAAAATGAAAAATACAATTTAAAAAAACCAAAAAAGGAAAGAAATATGGATGCTAAAAATAAAAACTAAAAATTGGCTACAAATACCTAAAATTATTTAAAAAATACAAAACTAATATTAAAAAATAAAACAAAACATTAAAAGAAATCCAAAAAAACATATTTATTTTGTTTTTAAAATAAAATTAAAAAGGGAAAAAATAATTAAAAAAATTAAAAAGTGTTGAAAAAAGCAACTGAAACAAATCATTAAAACTATTAAAAATTCATTTGTTTTGTGAGAAAACCCAAACCTCCACCCAAGCCCCCATCCTCTCACTACATCCATCCAAACAAGCTCCACCACCATGTCACTTGTAGGTCACTCGACCAAAGGTGGACACCCTTCCATCTTTCCCATCTATGCAGACTCCACCACCATGTTGTTGTTGAGGTGGCCCATGGCCAACTAGATAGTGGTTGTGTGGATAAACATGGCGGAAGGAATGGGAATGTAGGTGGAGGGGTCACACAATGCCCGTCCCCAAAATACTAAAATTTTTAATAGTTTTAATGTTTTTCTTTCATTAATTTCTTTTTTTATATTTTAAATAGTTTATTATTATTATGTAACTTATATTTTTTAAATATTTTTTAATGTTTGTTTTAATTTCTTTTAATTTTTAATTTTAGTTTAAAAAAAAGTGTTTTAAATTTAGTTTTTAAAAGAGGTTTTTTGTGTTTTTTATTTGTTTTATTTTGTTTTGTATTTGAAAGTTATTTTTATGTCTCTTTTTTTCTTTTCTTTTCTTTTTTTAATTTAATTTGGAAATGTGTTTTTGTTTTTTTAATATAAAAATTAGGGATTTTTATTTTATTATAAAAATTTAGAAAATATTGATTATGGATTTTTTGAAATTATTATTATTATTACTATTTTTTCTGAGAAATTTAAAAACACATTTATGTATTTTTTTTTTTCTTTTTTTTCTATCCATTTAATTGTTTAATGTAAATGTAACACCCTCCTCCCACATCCACCCAAGTAACCATGCTAACCGGGATAAGCATGAGATGAGAGTCTACTATGATCAAATTTGACCTCATATGTGACCTTAAGGCAGTGGAATCGACGAAATATCACACACATTCATCCAACTTCATCAACAGAACCCTCAGGAGACAAGTCAGCCACTCAGACAGCTTGTCTCTAGGTCCCACTATTATTCTAGACCTCTTAGGCCATAGTCGCTCTCTTGTTTTCGAAAAGTCTTCAACCTTCATTCTAATTTGATGATATCCTAAATGAAGATCCAGCTTGGTGAAGTAAATTGCTCCATGTAATTCATCCAACAATTCATTAATAACAAGAATGAAAAATTTATCTTTAATAGTGAGCTTGTTGAGCTCCCTATAATTTGGACACATACACCATGATCCATCCTTCTTGTGCACCAATACTACTAGAGCAGAGAAAGAACTTTGACTAGGTTGAATTATACCAACCTCTAGCATTTCTACAACCATATGTTTAATTTCACTCTTTTGGACATAGGGATATCTATAAGGCTTGATGTTTGGAGGAACACTTCCTGGAATCAAATGAATAGCATGTTCATGATCACGAATAGGTGGAAGGCCATGGGGAGTCTCAAATACCTTGGAATGATTGTCCAAAACTTTTTGGAGATTTGGAGAAATAGATGCTTTCGTTGTTTGAACATCTAGTGAGCATAATTGTGCAACTACGCCTTGTTATTCTTTCTTCATAATATTTGTCATGCTATTAGAGTTGATTATCTTTCTTGTTTTCCTTGTGATACCCCTTAATTTAGCTTCCTCTCCTTCCCAAAAACAATTCAAGAAAAGTTCTTGAAAGTTAAAAGTTATTGTCCCCAAAGATTGTAACCATTAGACTCCTAGTACAACATCAACACCACCCATTGGTATGGAAATTATTGGACTATTCAATACATATTCCCCCATGGTTAAGTTGATATTATGGCACTTTCTAGAGCAATTTATAGTTCCTCCATTTGCAACCATCACTTGACACGTTGGTGTTGGATATAGAAAACAATTCAATTCCTTGGTTATCTTACAATGAATAAAATTATGGGCACTACCCGAATCAATCAACACTATTACCTTTTTCTTCTTGATATATCCTTCTGCCTTGAGAGTTTTAGGAGTGGTAATTGCCACTAATGCATTACAAGATATGGTCAAATTCATTTCTTCTTTCTCAGGGGTTGGTTCCTGGTGTATATCATCCTCTTTTGATGTTTCTTGTTCATTTCCTTCCTCCTCTTCACAATTTATGTAGAATGATTTCTTCTCAGGACACTTACGACCTTAGTGTATTTTCTATCACAACTATAACAAAGCCCTTTTTCTATTTTTTTCCTCCAATTGTTGTGGTGTCAACCTTGTAGGTTGTGGAAGGCTAGGAGCAACAAAACTTCCATTTTTATAGTTGTGAGTGGTAGACTTCCTTGTTTCCATAATTTTTCTTTCAACTTTTCTTGCCAGCTATAATGCTTTCTCCAATGAATCAGGCTCCCAAAGGATGTTGGGTTGTGTTATATTCTTTCCACAACTAGCCCACATAGTTAACCGGGGGGTTAGAGGGGGGGTGGAGCCCCCCTTCGTTGCGCCGATTGTGTAGCATGGGGCGGTCACAGGGGGTTTGAGGCGTACCTGTAACCCCACTTCCCCGAAAAATTTTGGTTTTGGACCCTATGTTAGGATGGGTGGACCCACTTATGGTTTTGTGCATGATTTTCGCACATGTTTTTTGGACGCGATGGTTTTCAATCCATGGTATTGGACGCAATGGTTTTTGGTCCATGATATTGGATGCTTCGGCATGTATAAATATGTATTATAACATTGAAAGGAACATAATGAAAAATCAAGATGTTAGTCCCGGTTTTGGGATCCAGGGGAAAATCTCTGTGTATATGTGTTTTATGTGTTATGATCTCGCATTGTTTATTTTATGTGTTTTAGAATTCATATGCAGGTAATTTCTGTACGGGGTTAAAACCTACATTTGGTATCAAAGCAGTTTTGGCTACAAGGGGACGCCTTTGTTGCTGAGGGGTTTCGATCGAGCCTGTGGTAGACCCTGTTCAGTGGGAGATCTGCAAGATCGATTCTGGTGGTGAAAGAATATGGCGAGCAGTGGAAAGATAGAGATCGAGAAATTTAATGGTCAGAGTTTTGAGTTGTGGAAACTCAAGATGGAGGATCTGTTGGTGGATAAAGATCAGTGGATCGCGGTAGATCCAGGTACTAAACCAATGGGAGTGTTCGATGAAGAATGGAAGAAGATGGATCGGAAGGCAAAGATCACAATACGATTGTGTGTCTCAGATTCAGTATTTCTGAAAGTATCAGGGGAAGCTACAACGAAGGCTTTTTGGGACAAGTTAGGGACTTTGTACCAATCTAAGTCTCTAGTGAATAAACTGTTCCTGCAGAAAAAGCTGTATAACTTGAGGATGAAAGATGGAGACTCGGTGACAAAGCATCTGAACGCATTTAATAATGTGGTAAGTCAGTTAGCATCTGTTGATATTAAAATTTCAGATGAAGATAAGTGCATCACTTTGTTGTGTTCTCTAGAAGATTCGTGGGATAGTCTAGTTATTGCAATAGGTAGCAATGCAACTTCCTTGCAGTTTGATGAAATAGTATCATCCTTGCTGATGGAGGAGATGAGATGGAAAAATATGGAGAGCCAAAATGGTGATGCCTTGTCTGTACGAGAACAGTCCCAGAACAAAAACAAAAATAAGTCATCGAGTGGGAGATCTAAATCTAGAGGGAGATCTAAATCTCTAGGAAAACCTCTACAGGTGGCGTGCTAGAAATGTGGAAAGGAAGGGCACTTCAAAAGGGACTATAAATCTAAAGCTCTTGATAAAGGAAAGGGATCTAATGATGCTCCTTCTGTAGAGGTGAAAACCACCTCAGATGAAGGTGGGGATGTGTACTTAGCTTCTTCAAGTATACATGTAGATCATGAGGCATGGTGGATTGACTCAGGTGCATCCTTTCACTTCACTCCCCATAGAGAGTGGTTCTGCGAGTATGAGAAATATGATGGTGGTGATGTATTCTTAGGGGATGATAGGAAGGCTAGAATCGTTGGTCACGGACAAGTAAAGTTGAAGTTGCAAGGTGGAAGGGCTAGAACACCTCCGGGTGTTCTGCATATTCCTGCATTGACCAGAAATCTGATTTCTGTATGCAAGCTAGATGATGCAGGTGTAAAAACAGTGTTCGAGAAGGATACCTACAAAATAGTTTGGGGAGCATTAGTATTGATGCAGGGACTTTGAATTGGAACTCTGTACAAGCTGCAAGGTAGCACTGTTGCTGATGGGTGCAACAGTTTTGTGGTTCCTGAAAGTGGAGCAGAAAATCTAGTGGTCTCTGGAGAGAAGACCATGTTGTGGCATCAAAGGCGTGGACATATTGGAGAGAAGGGCCTTCGAATACTTCATGGTAAAGGTATGGTAGAAGGTATGAGTAATAGCTCTTTGGATTTTGATTTCTGTGAAATTTGTGTATATGGGAAGCAAAATCAGGTGAGTTTCCCCTCTGGTAGTAAGAGGGCAAAACAGATATTAGAGCTTGTGCATAGTGATGTGTTTGGACGTGTGAAGGTTCCATCACTGGGTAAGTCTATGTACTATGTATCATTTACAGATGACTTCTCAAGGAATACATGGATATATTTCCTTAAGAAGAAATCTGAAGCCTTTGACAGCTTTAAAGAATTTAAGGCTCTTGTGGAAAATCAGACAGAGAAGATGATAAAGGTGTTGAGGAGAGATAATGGTGGAGAGTTTTACAGCAAGGAATTTGAAGAATTCTGTAAGAAGTGTGGTATAGCACGATAGAATACTACTCCATATACACCTCATCAAAATGGAGTTGTAGAAAGAATGAATAAGACATTGATGGAAAGGGCAAGAAGCATGCTCAGTGGTGCCAGGTTAGGACAGGAATTCTGGGCAGAGATGGTGGATACTGCATGTTACTTGGTCAACAGGTCACCTTCACCAGCGTTGGAGGATAAGACTCCACAAGAAGTATGGACTGGTAAGAAACCCTCTCTTTCACATCTAAGGGTATTTGGATGTGATGCATATGTACATGTTCCAAAGGAGAAAAGAACCAAGTTGGATAGTAAATCTGAAAAGTGCATCTTTATTGGGTATAAGGATGGTTTAAAGGGTTATAAGCTTTGGAATCTAGTCACACGGAAGGTTATGTACAGTCGAGATGTGGTGTTCAGAGAGGTAAAAGATGTTATTAAACATGAAGTCCAACCAAAGGAACCTGAGAAGATAGAGTTTGAGCTTAAGGAGGAAGAATCAGACTCTACAGTAGAGGAGGAATCAGAAGATGAAGAGCCACAAACTCCAGGTGTGAGAAGATCAGTTCGAGAAAGAAGGTAGCCAAAAAGGTATAGTCCATCTGCTTTCTGTTCAAATTTTGCTTTATCTATTACTGATGATGATCCCAGAACTGTGAAGGAAGCAGTAGATTTAGAGGATGGCAAAATTTGGAAAGAGGCCATGGTTGATGAAATGGCATCTTTGCACAAAAATGAGGCTTGGGATCTGGTGGAGTTGCCGGCTGGAAGGAAACCCATTGGCAGCAAATGGATGTTCAAGAAGAAGACAAATGCAGAAGGAAAGGTGGAGAAATACAAGGCTCAGTTGGTAGCAAAAGGTTATTCCCAGGTGTCAAGAATTGATTTTGGTGATACTTTTTCTCCTGTTGCCAAGGTAACTTCTATTAGATTACTTTTATCTATTGCTGTTGCTTTCGATTTTGAGGTAGAACAGATGGATGTGAAGACAACGTTTCTTCACGGGGATCTAGAAGAGGAAATATACATTAAGCAATCTGAAGGCTTTGCGGTGAAGGGTAAGAAAGAACTGGTATGCAAGTTAAAGATGTCTCTGTATGGGTTGAAACAGTCACCAAGGATGTGGTATCAGAAATTTGATACATTTATACGGGGACTTGGCTTCACCAGAAGCAAAGCAGATCACTGTGTGTATTTTAAATTAATTGGCGACCGTGTTATTTATCTGGTCTTGTATGTGGATGATATGTTGCTGGTTGGAAATGACAAAGAAATTATCCAGGATTTGAAGACCCAATTGTCCTCCAAATTCGACATGAAAGATCTTGGTGCTGCAAACTATATTTTGGGCATGGAAATTAAAAGAGATCGGGCAAAGAGGAAGCTCTGGTTAAACCAGAGGAAGTATGTTGAGACAACACTGCAGAGGTTTAATATGCAGGATAGTAACCGGTGAAGGTTCCTATTCCTATAGGTGTGAGATTATCTGTTGAACAGTGTCCCAAGACACAAGAAGAGGAAGAGGACATGTCCCGTGTTCCATATGCAAGTGCAGTCGGTAGCCTGATGTATGCAATGGTCTGTACTAGACCAGACATTGCACATGTACTGGGAGTATTAAGTATGTTTATGTCAAAGCCAAGGAAGGAACACTGGACAATAGTGAAGCGGGTTTTTCAGGTATTTGCATGGCACTAGTGATTATGGTTTGTACTACCAAGGAAGATCAGGATTGGACAGAATGTTGGATAGTCATGGCTTTGTTGATTTAGACTGGGTCGGAGATCTGGATTAAAGAAGATCTACAAGTGGGTATGTGTTTACCCTGTTTGGAGGTGCATTTCAAGGATAATTTTAGGGGCGAATGTTCGCCCTTTTGCGAAATTAAGGGGTTTTAAATTTTTAGTGGGCAAATATTTTGTATCATAGTACATTTTTACAAATCACCTCAAATAGCCCACCTTATTTTAAGGGAGAGGGTAAAAAAGGTAAATTTAGCCCTTGAAATTAGGACTTACAACCTTCCATTCGCCCATTTTCAAGAATAGGTTTTATTTAAGTGAATCCTATGGGCCAAATACCATATTTATAAAAGAGGTATGGTAAATTAATAAAAATATAAATAAATGAGAGGTATGGTAAATAAATAAAACATTTGTTATATTTACTCCATAAGTCACCTTATATACATGTAAGGGTGTAAACAAATAAAAATATAAGTAAAGTGGAGGTATGGTAAATAAATAAAACGTCTTTTTATACTTACTCAAAAGGTATGGTAAATAAATAAAAATGTAAATAAACTAGACGTATCGTAAATAAATAAAACCTCTTTTTATATTTAGTCCATAACCCTCCTTCTATTTATGAAGGCTCAAGAAAGAGGCTTTATTTAAGTGAATCCTATGGGCCAAATACCATATTTGTAAAAGAGGTATGGTAAATTAATAAAAATATAAATAAACGAGAGGTATGGTAAACAAATAAAACATTTTTTTATATTTACTCCATAAGTCACCTTATATTTACGAACACTCAAAAAATGGGTTATATTTAGGTGAAACCTATGGCCAAAATAATATGGGACAAATACCATGGACTAGATTGTTATTAATACCATGCAAAAAACCATTATTAACCCTAATATTAGAATTAATAAAAATAAAAATGGCACATGGTATTGACCCATGGTATTCACCAAAATGGCACATGGTATTGACCCATGGTATTCACCTAGAATGTAGCCTATTTAAATGGGGGAATTAAACCAGCATGTAGCCTATGCTAAGATTCACTAGGACTTTACAAAGTTTTATTATTTAGTGAAAGACTCGCCAAGATCTTACAAGATTTTATAATTGAGTAAAATATTCGCCATGCCTGGTGAGAGATTCGCCAAAAAATTATATATACATATTATATTATTGATAAAATCGCCTTCCATTTTTCCTATATACCATGGAGATTCGCCCATTTATTATATTTATAAATTTAGGGGGCGTTCTTAAAATTTTCCCTGGTGCATTTAGTTGGATGAGTAAGAAACAATCTGTAGTGGCACTATCAACTACAGAGGCAGAATACATGGCAGCCACTCATGCAAGCAAGGAAGCAGTTTGGTTGCAGAGATTGTGTTCAAGTATGGGGTTAGTATAGGGAGCTATAATGATAGATTGTGACAGCCAAAGTGCAATTTTCTTGGCAAAGAACCCCGCATATCATTCAAAGACAAAGCACATTGATGTTCAGTATCACTTTGTGAGGGATATGATAGAAGACAAAAAGGTGTTGCTAGTAAAGGTGGAAAATTTGAAGAATACTGCAGATACATTGACAAAATCTGTGAGCTCTAAGAAGTTCTCTTGGTGTAGAGAGACAATGGGTGTTTCAGGGCTGGAAAAATGACTAAGCTCTCTTGTGGCCCCTTGTGGAAGGAATACAACAAGTGGGAGAATGTTGGGTTGTGTTATATTCTTTCCACGACTAGTCCACGTAGTTAATCGGGGGGTTAGAGGGGGGCAGAGCCCCCCTTCGTTGTGCCGATTGTGTAATGGGGGGGCAGTCACAGGGGTTTGAGGCATACCCATAACCCCACTTAATGGAGTCTGGGGTAGCGCCCCCATAAAATTTTGGTTTTTGACCCTATGTTAGGATGGGCGGACCCACTTATGGTTTTGTGCATGATTTTCGCACATGTTTTTTGGACGCGATGGTTTTTAGTCCATGGTATTGGACACGATGGTTTTCGGTCCATGGTATTGGATGCTTCGGCATGTATAAATATGTATTATAACATTGAAAGGAACATCATGAAAAATCAAGCTGGTAGTCCCGGTTTTGGGATCTAGGGGAAAATCTCTATGTATATGTGTTTTATGTGTTATGCTCTCGCATTGTTTATTTTATGTGTTTTAGAATTCGTACGCAGGTAATTTTTGTACGGGGTTAAAACCTACAACAAATATGAAAATGACACTTATGAATGCAAAAGTGCACAAATGACAGTTGAGAAAACTCACCCAAATAGAAGTACAAACGTAACAAAATGATGGGAATGTCAATAAAAGTGTGCATTTACTGTAGACATGATTTGAACATCACATAGGCATTATTTTTATGGATGGTCCTATGCCTGTTCAAGCTTTCATAAATGAAGTGTTCCCATGAAATCATCAAAGATTGTGCATGTGTGTGCAAGTGACTTGACAATTTGAAACTAGGACAAAGACTTGAACACTTTGCAATGCATCAAATTAGCATGGAGTAACCATAGAGAGACATATCATGAAATACTCAGTACGCTCCAAAATTCAAGTGTGAGCAAAATTTTGGAGGGTGTTTGTCGCAGCGACAACACTTGGTGACACAGTGGTAGAACTCTAGCTTCTCTATTTAGGTTTAATTCTCTAAGTGCAAGATCTCGGTCTTTCAGGAAGTATTAACTCATCTTGTGGATTTATTTGGATTTCCCACTTAAACTAGCTAGAGATATAGTCCCCTCCAATCCCTTACTATGTTAAATACATATTAAAGCTTGCCAAATCTAAAATTATTTCAATCTAGGAAAGGGTAATGTGCATGGAAAGTTTAATATATTTAGAGTATGAGTTTCATCTCTAGTGTTTCTCTACTACCAGAAGGCCTAGACAATACCCCAGCAGAGGCATTACATGAGCACAAGTATTTCTTCAATTCCAGTGATCCTAGACAGTACCTCGGTGAAGTCACTTTCTTCACCTCCCTGCGCAAGAATCATTTCTCTTCTTTCACCCCTTATTTATTTATTTAATATGAATGTTCTTTGCCACTTATTATTTTCAAGGGGCAGAAGAGGGATCCCAAATTATTGAGAGAAGAGGAGGTTTCCCCTTCAGAGAAGTATTTATGTAACCTTTGATATTGGTTTGATTGCTTTAGATTTTCCCCTTATACTTTCTCTACTTGACTGGATCAACAAGAAAAATACACTATTTACTTACAAATTCGAGTTGGGGAATGAGGATCCTAGAATAGATATGGGATTTACATTTCGACCAAAGGATTTCCATTTGAATGGATCGTATTTTCCATTCACACATCATTGACTTTAAATATATGCAAAAGCAATATAGAGAAGAGGTAATAGATTAGGCAAGCATTGTTCGCCATCATAATTTCCCTTTTCAAGTGTTGCCACATTGTCTTTTAAGCCAAAAGGAACATCTTGCATGCAAATTATTATTAATTAAACAAAAAATAAAATACAAAACAAAAAGCAGAAACAAAAGACAAAGTAGATGGAGAATGAACTGAAAATCATCATGTAAGACAAAGATACTAGAACAAAATAGATGCAACAACCAAATGGAGAGTAGGATAGAAGGTAGGTGCAATGCAAAGGAAACAAAATGAAAGTATGCCTACTCCTAACCTAACAAGCCAGAAGGTCAGGGCTAAGTGTAATGATCTGTAACATCCTCCTCCTACATCTACCCAAGTAACCAACTAACCGGGGTAAACGTGTCACAAGAAGTTACTATGATATTATTTCGACTCCCTATGTGTCAGTTAAGGAAGTGGAATCGATGGAAACACACCATATCAGACCTTTTGTACCTACTATAGGAATCCCTGAATGCATCCCAGTCATTCCCTTGACCAGCCCCTGGGTCCCACTAAGATTTTAAACCACTAAACCCTCAGACGCTCCCTTTATATGGACAAGGGTGCATCTGAAGACCTTCAAACGCACGCACAACATGGGTATGCATGCATCTGGGGACTTTTCTCCTCATACTTGTGCCTGTGACACCGGGATTTGTGCCACTTTTCAAGCCCATAATCCAAGTCACTGCCCAGAAACCCCTGTAGCTTTCAGAATCCATAAATTACATGACCACAAGAATTATAAATCAAAAACTGACTCTAGGACTAGGCCTAACCATCCCCAACTAGGACTGAGATTCTATCAAACACTTGGCATCAATGCAATCTACAAGAAATGAATACAAGATAGAGCATAAATGACTGATAACTCATATGAGACTTGACAAGGAGGATCACCAACCTCTTCCCTTAACTGTTTTGACATCAATTAGGTCTTGCATCCAGTATCCTTTAAGTTACAGGTAAATACATGAAATAACCATGACTATAACCAGTCATATAACCAATCTTATAACCATCATTAAACCATATAAATAAAAATGAAATAACATCCATTAAAGCCACATATTAACAAGTACAAAAGCAAGAGAACTTAGCTTTTATTAAACATAGGCAAGAGTCGATCAGGTTCAGGACTTCCATGTACCACCTGACCATAGACATGGCTGAACCAAATATTTTTTTTTCAGTCAGTCACCCATGTGCCATATTCCAAGCATGAATGTGGGATCTCATGGATAAAACAATCCAAAACCAACGAATGGAATCTAGAGGTTGAACCACCTCCGGCATCACCAAACTGTGATCTCACCAAAACGGGCATCGAGATCACAAAACAAATCAATCTTGGAATGCCTCTGGACTCCATCACTATCCTTGAGGAAATTTTCATCTCCTTGTCTCTCAAGCGATAAATCATTTTCTGAAAATAATTTAGAATTATTTACCATAAACACAATGAATCCTTTTATCAAATATCTAAAAGAAGATAGATTCATACAAACAAATTCTAGAAGTAAGAAATTATTATTTGATATATCAATGAAACTAATCAATCCCAAAAGCCTAAATATTTAGATATAAGCAACCTACAAAAAAAGACAATTAAACATGAAAATTCTAGCTAAGGTTGAATTTTTCAAACAGACCAAAGAATCAAGAAAACTAAAAAAAAAATCAAATTTTCATACCCAAAAGGAAAAAAGCCTAATTTTTGCAATTTCTAGGTATCATCGGACGTAGCCAATTGATACCAGTGTGTTAGACGCACTTTCTATGTATGAAAAATGTGTTTCATCGCTCTATCTCTAAATAAAGAGTGCAATGATGAAGAAGTGCAAGAAAAAATAAAAATTCATTCAATCAGGTTAGAAAATACAGTTAACAAGGTCAGACTATGATCTATAGAGCTTCTAGAAGGCAAAGGAAAATTAAGGAGGCCACTGAAGAACTAAATAGTTCCCTAGCGGAGTTTCCAAGTTTGTTATAAAATAAATCCCTCTTGCGGACAAGAGCAATCTCCCTATTGGCATTATGATACAGGTGTTGTCCTTGATGGCAACTCACTCAGATGACAGATCATACTGTAGCAGGTCAATAGCAAAGAATTAATGATCAAAAAGAGATATACGCAGGTTCACCGTGACAAAAGCACATATACATGCGGGTTAACAGACCAAAAGGAGCGTATAACGTACACACGCACTTTCACAGAAGGAAAGGCGCATACATGTGGGAAAACTAAGTTTTGGTCCGTGGTATTTGGTTCATGGTATTTTGATCCATGGTATTGGTCCATGGTATTTGGTCCGAGGTATTGACCCCAGGTATTGGGTCCAAGGTATTGGTCCTACATAGTTTTGGACCATGGTATTGGGAGAGGCCTAAACCTATATAAGGAGGGGAAGATCATTAGGCCATGGTGTGCAAGATGAGCAAGTATTGAATAGTTGATGAAGTAGAAGATCCAGCATGCAGGTTATGGGTTGTGATGCTTTGCTAAGGATGCACCTATGTGGTGAATGAAGGTTGATGGACCGGGATCATGAAGACTAAAATGCATTATCATTATATGGTATGAATAGTTCAGATCTGAAAACTGACATATGCTTTATCCTTTATGTATGATGATCTGGGTATGTCTGAAGTAGAAAATTTTAGTGAAGGTATAAGTAATTATTTCAGATCTGTACGCTGGTTGGATTCTGTAAAAGTGAGTATACACGCTGGTTTGGTTCATCATAGTAGCATATACATGATGAGATTTGATATTTGAGGTTGTTGTTGGTTCTAGTGGTTGTTGCAGAGTTCTATGTTCTGCTCTGTGTTCTAGTGACTGTGTTTTGATGACAGGGTTTCAATGATTCAGTGTTGGGTGATTCAGAGATTGATGATGCAGCTGTAGTGCAGTGGTGATTGATTTTGAGCTTCAATGTTGATGATGGGCCCAATATGAAAATAGGACGAAACGTGGCCTTCATATATTGGTGTTATGTTCTAGGAGTATCCATTCTGAAAATTTATGAAACGTGGTCCCTGGAGGAAAGTGTGAAGGTTGTAGCCTTCTATAGGCCGACACCTACGTACTAGTAAATATATCGGCTAGTACTAGAGCCAAGGGGTTGTAGCTCCCTTCCAGTAGTAGTTGGAGAATGAGAGAATTTTGTAGCCTTCTACAGGTGGGTGCCTGCGTATTGGTATGAGTCTACAGCAGTACAAGGTTGTAAACAATTTTTTCTTATATTTAAGGAAGACGGTAGCAGGTGGTTTTTGTCCTGCATTGGGTTTCCACCTTACATCATGGTGTTCATGTGTGTTTCTTATGTATGATGATTTGTTCTGTTTTACTGCACCTATTTACTGTTTATATGGTTAATAAAGTTCTGATGCACTGATTAAAGATCAACATATGATGAATTAACTGAATCATAAGTTTACTGGATATACGCTAGTTGCATTAAACACAGTTGCATGTACACATGGGTTCCTTTAACTGAAGTAGCGTATATGAATCTGATTATGGAAATGAAAAGGTTATAGATTTGCTAATACTGATTCAAACCCCCCCCCCCCCCCCCCACCCCCCCAACCTCTCAGTATTATTTCCAACAATTGGTATCAGAGCAAGTCCTTTAGAAGAAGCTTGATCGCTTGAAGGAAGATCCATCATCATGAGTAATCAAGAAAGAGAGGGAGCCATCAAACCGCCAATATTCGATGGGAGAAATTTTTTTTACTGGAAGATAAGAACCACAACCTATCTACAATTTCTTGTATCAGATATTTGGGAAATCGTGGAAGGAGGATATACATTTCCATCAGCAATTCCTACAAATACGGCAGGTAGAAAGAAATATGAAACCAATGCCAAAGTTGTTACTATTTTATTAGGAAGTTTGTCAAAATCAGAGTTTGTCAAGGTCATGCAGCTCAAATCAGCCAAAGAAATATGGGACAAAATCATTCTAAGCTACGAAGGAGACTCTCAGGTAAAACGTGCTAAGCTTCAAACTCTCAAAATTCATTATGAAACTCTTAAGATGCATAGTGATGAAAGCATAGCTAGTTACTTTCTATGTATAGATGAGGTTGTCAATTGTATGAAGAATCTGGGTGAAGAGATAAAGGAAGTTACCTTAGTTGAAAAAGTTTTAAGATCCTTATCTGCTAAATTTGAACCCAAAGTGTCTGCCATAGAAGAAAAACAGGATTTGCAGAATATCACTATGACGCAGCTTCACGGAATCCTAACTGCTTTTGAGATGAGAAAAGGAGGATCATCAGATATGAGAGAAGCTGCATTTAAAGCATCAACAAAGGGAAAAGAAAAACTCAATGAATCAGGATACATTTCAGAAAATGAATATGAGGTAAATTTTGTCAAGAAGCTTCAACGAGGTTCTGGAAGGTTCAAAGGTAAGCTTCCTTTCAAATGTTTTTCCTGTGGTAGAGTTGGTCATTACGCTGCTAGATGCCCTCATAAAAAAGGAAAGATATCTAAAGAAAGTAATAGAAGTTATTATACTCATGATGATAGTGATGGCTTGTCCAATAGTGATGAAGATAATCAAGAAATTAAACTTCTCATGGCATATGAAAATAATGACGTAGAAGAAGAAGAAGTTACCAAATTGAAAATTCAGCTGGAGGGAGTAACCAGAGTAAGAGAGCGGCTACAGGATGTAGTGATATCATTAAGAAATGAAATAAATAATCAGAGTATAACAATCCAGAGACTTGAATCTAAGATCCTCTCTCTAAAAGAAGATCTTGAAGAATAAAAAATGCAGAATGAAGAAGTTGAAGTTTTTGAATTAAGACAACAAGTGGAAGAAGGAAGAAAGGCTGCAGAAATCTTGAAGAAACAAGAAGAGCAACATTAGGTTGAGGTAAATATTTTAAAAGGTAAATTAGAAGAAAAGGATAAATTGTTACGATTTCACGACAGTACTAAGATTTTGGATGATATTCTTAGTAGTCAAAGATCCCCTGCTATCAAAACTGGTCTAGCTTTCATGAATCTGTTAAAGGCGAATCTAGCTCTTAGGGTGAGGCAAGGAACTCTAATACAAAACATGAAATGCTCAACAAGGAGCTAAGAGGTCAACCAGATCAACAACCAAGGAAAGAAATCTGTCAAATAAAATCTTTTACTCCAAACTATGGAAGTGATAGTCGGTTATGTTCTTAGATGAATAATGTTGAGTGTTATGTATGTCATAACTTTGGACATGTTGCACCAAGATGCAGAAGTAGAATGGTTCAAGGCCGTCACTCAGAAAGATCGTCAGTTTCCAGGTATTTTAAAGGATATTGTTTTTCTTGCAATATGTTTGGTCACAAAGTTGTTGATTGCAATAAAAGGAATATGAAACATGTAAGACGTTATGCGTGAAACAAATTTGGACATAAAGTAAAGGAGTGCAGGAGCAAAATTCAGACACCAAACCAAAACAAGCATACTTCATCTCAATCCCAAGAATTTAAGAAGACAAAATTATTGTCAGAAAGATGTGGCATAGCTCAGTTTGCAGACATGACAGACCTAGGGGAAGTTGAAAGTGTAAAACTTCAGTATTCCAATTTTCATACGCCGCTATTATGAAGCGAAGTCGCATATATACGCGAGTTAGAGGCTGCACAGTCACGTATATGGTGCTTTGAAGAAAAAGCAGCAGGACAGACTTAAGAAAAGAAGTCTAATATGGTTCGATCACGGTATGTGTTGGTTGGCACAGGTTCAGGGGAAGAATATGTTTCGAATAATGCATTGTTGGCATTATGGTTAGAAGTCTTTGGTGATGATGCTTATACATCTTGCTACTTATTGTTGGTTGGTCAAGAGAATGGTATTGCAGGTTACAGGTTGCTAATGCTGCTGACAAATGTTTATGGTGCACATCATATATGGTGTATGATAGTTGCTGATGACTATCATGGTCTAGTTTAGATTAATGGTCATAGTTATAAAAGACATGTATATCATTTGATGTAAATGTCATGAAAATACCTATTTTTTAACCCCACTTTGCATGGGAAGGATGATGTAATAATGTCTATTTCAGTCATGTATAAACATTTGGTATATCCCCACTTCGTTGGATGGATGAGTCAAAAATGGTGTATTCCCACTTGGTTGGGAGATTGATGTATGTATGAGTCATTAGTGATAGGAAGGTCATACTCACATAGTTGAGTCATAGAGTCATGTTGTTCTTTTGAATATATTTTTGTAGACTCTGCATGTGCTCAGGGGGAGCAAGGATGGTTTAGTACATCTTAGCATGTACAAAGGGGGAGCTCAATCAGAGATTTCAGCATGTACTCAGGGGGAGTATGGACAACATAATGAATATCAAAGGGAAAGAATATCTTGGTCCGCCCTTTGCCCTTGATGTCAAAGGGGGAGAGTGACTTGGTGTTGTTGTTGCCATCAAGTCCAAAGGGGGAGATTGTTGGCATTATGATACAGGTATGATACAGGTGTTGTCCTTGATGGAAACTCACTCAGATGATAGATCATAGTGCAGCAGGTCAATAGAAAAGAATTAATGATCAGAAAGAGGTATACGCAGGTTCAACGTGACAAAAGCGCGTATACACTCGGGTAAGCAGACCAAAAGGAGTGTATAATGAACACACGCACTTTCACAGAAGGAAAGGCGTGTACATGTTGGAAAACTAAGTTTTGGTCCGTGGTTTTTGGTCCATGGCATTTTTATCCATGGTATTGGTCCATGGTATTTGGTCCGAGGTATTGTCCCCAAGTATTGGGTCCAAGGTATTTGGTCCTACATAGTTTTGGACCATGGTATTGGGAGAGGCCTAAACCTATATAAGGAGGAGAAGATCATTAGGCCATGGTGTGCAAGATGAGCAAGTATTGAATAGTTGATGAAGTAGAAGATCCAACATGTAGGTTATGGGTTGTGATGCTTTGCTAAGGATGCACCTATGTGGTGAATGAAGGTTGATGGACCGGGATCATGAAGGCTAAAATGCATTATCATTATATGGTTTGAATAGTTTAGATCTGAAAACTGATATATGTTTTATCCTTTATGTATGATGATCTGGGTATGTCTAAAGTAGAAAATTGTAGTGAAGGTATAAGTAATTATTTTTAGATCTGTATGCTAGTTGGATTTTGTAAAAGAGTGTATACACACTGGTTTGGCTCGTCAAAGTAGCGTATACATGATGAGATTTGATATTTGAGGTTGTTGTTGGTTCTAGTGGTTGTTGCAGAGTTCTGTGTTCTGCTCTATGCTCTGGTGATTGTGTTTTGATGACAGGGTTTCAATGATTCAGTGTTGGGTGATTCAGAGATTGATGATGTAGGTGTAGTGCAGTGGTGATTGATTTTGAGCTTCAATGTTGTTGATGGGTCCAGTATGAAAATAGGACGAAACGTGACCTTCATTTATTAGTGTTATGTTCTAGGAGTATTCAGTCTGAGAATTTATGAAATGTGGTCCCTGGAGGAAAGAGTGAAGGTTGTAGCCTTCTGTAGGCCGGCGCCTACGTACTAGTAAATATATCGACTAGTACTAGAGCCAGGGGGTTGTAGCTCCCTTCCAGTAGTAGCTAGAGAAGGAGAGAAGGTTGTAGCCTTCTACATGTGGGTGCCTACGTACTGGTATGAGTCTGTGCCAATACAAGATTGTAGACAATTTTTTCTTATATTAAAGGAAGAGAGCAGCATGTGGTTTTTGTCCCGCATTGGGTTTCCACCTTACATCATGGTCTTCATGTGTGTTTCTTATGTCTGATGATCTGTTCTGTTTTACTGCACCTGTTTATTGTTTATATGGTTAATAAAATTCTGATGCACTGATTAAAGATCAACATATGATGAATTAACTAAATCAGAAGTTTATTGGATATACGCTAATTGCATTAAACACAGTTGCGTGTACACGCGGGTTCCCTTAACTGAAGTAGTGTATATGAATCTAATTATGGAAATGAAAAGGTTATAGATTTGCTAATACTGATTCACCCCCCCCCCCCCCCCCCCCCCCCCAAAGTATTATTTCCAACACTCCCTAGACTCTATGATGAAATCTAAAACAAACAAGACAATGCATACTATCTTTCTCTAGTAAATTTTGAATATGAGTTACTTGTTTAACGAAATAGGTATTCACTTCAATCCTCTTCCTTCTTTATTTCCTACTCGACTTCAATCTCTGAATAAAGTAACCTATAATAACAGAGACAGACAAAAGGATCAAAGCATACTATGAATGAATAAGTTCAAACAAATACTAATCAGAAGATCAAGAAGGTATGATACAATGTATGCAGATAATAATCACATCATGTGAGGAAAACAATATATATTATATTAAAAAATAAGAGGGATATATTACAACCCAAGCCTTGATGTCATAAGTCTCCTCCTACCATTCTCCAATCCTCCATTTTGCATGAAAAGTATTTAATCTCAATTGGACAACATGAGGGCATAAACCAAGTACTTTAAAATCCAACCCCCTCCTCTTTGGTCTGCTCTGTATTTATAAGAGAAGAGAAGTGATTGTAGATACACTTTTGAATGGTTCAGATCCACAATGAGGGGAGATATGATCCATAAGGAGTGGGATGGGATCCAACAAAGAGGGTATAATGCCCAGATAGTTGGGAACTCAAGCTCATTCAATTTGAAAAAGATTCTTGAACAAGGCTTCTAGAATTTACTTTTTCTTTTTAAACATGTACAGTTGTCATCGCACTTTTTGTTTGAGCAAACTACGCTAATCATTACATGTTCTCAATGGTCACGGGTGTACCATCATACTTTGATAATAGGAAAGATGCGATGAGGGCTAAAATTAGGCATTCAAGCAATGTAATTGAGGATTCTTGTATTTATTAGAATGGTTCTTCTACCATCTTTGTAGGGGAATCCTAAAAGGGTTCAACAAATAGTGAGAGATATGGATTTATGGTTTTTTTCCTCGTTGTGACAAAATTACATGTAACAATGATGTCCTCATACTTTAAGGAAATTACATGCCAGTAAGATACAAAGAAGCAATTCAAAATTCAACGGTTATGTCTTAAAGAAAATAGTGATCAAGGCATCATTGAAGGGTGACAATCAAAGGAAATCTAATTTGAGATTCAAAACAAGTGTTGAACCACTATGAATTAAGAAAAAGGTGTAATAGGACATTCAATGAAGACTTGGGAAAGCATTCTTGTAAACCTTAGGGTAGAAAAATTATAGTTGGTTGAGAAAAAAATATCGCACTGAAAGTATTGGTGGAATTTTATGGCACCATCATGGACTCCAATACTCTAAGGATATAGATACCATCATTGAGAAATACTTTCTAGATGAAAATTTTGGTAGAATTTCAGGGTGTTGTAGTAGGCTTTGAGACTCACAAGTATCTCAAAATTTCTGGAATATTTCAAAAGTTGACACAAGGTAAAAACAAAGTATCTAAGAGTTGGATGTTTCAAGGTCTGGTGAAGCTTCAAACCACTACAAATTTGAGGATAGAACCACTTTCTAAACCTCCAATAATGAGAAGGCGATAGTTTTCAAGCCTTCATCTCCTTAATCCATCAGAGGAGAGCTACAAAATATTTTTTGAGACTAGTTGTGGAGTCTCCACAAAAGGGGGGAATCTTTAATTATGTAATTGTGCCCTTATCTCATATTGATTGATGGGTTTAAGGGGTCATATGCTACTATAAGAAATTATAAGATCAAAGAGACTATTGTACTTCTTCAATAAGGTGATCAACAATGGATTGAGATATTTTTAGCAATGAATATGGATTGACATTCTACATTTTACATTAATCCAAGTAAGGAAGGAATAAGATTAATTGTTTGGCATGACAAATGGAAAGGTCCAAATGCTTTACCTTAAACTAAGGAACCTTATATTTGGAAGATAAGGAATCTCTAGAAGTTAATCACTCAGTTCAAGTTAAATATCTCTTTGATTTCTAGAATGTTGGGTTTATTGACATGTTATTTTGTGGTTAAACAAAAGACAAAATTAATAGGGAGTAGTTAATTTTGGAAACCACGCATTTCAATAATTTTTAAATACTACAACACCACTCCCATTGGAAGGATCCACCATGTACCGAGGAGAAGGTCTAGAATTAAAGGATACGCTCTTGTTATTCACCATTAGATAATTTTATAAAAACATTTACCTAATGTTGAATAACAAATAGATAATACGATGCAAAAAGAAAATACATTAGGTTCTAGAATAGTACATGGATTCCACTGGTATTTTGACATGGAAACCATAACAGTATATCATATTTTGTTTATATTATTCTCTATATGGCCATGTATCAGTTAGTTTTCTTTGTTGTGAGGTCATCCATCACACAATATTATAAAGATAAGACTTCCCTACAATTTAAATTTGATAGTCGTTGGTTATAGTATTGAGCTTCTTCTAAAGGAAAAATGTATTTTAAAAATTCTCACAATGTTCATGTACTGGGATATGTCAATCAACTTATTTGATTGGATCATGGATCTGGCACAAACTAATCTATGTTAAATCATGTGGTTTCAATTCTGGAATATAGATAAAGGCTCATCATGTTTGACAACATGAGTGTATGGATGACCAATAAACACTTTTTGATTTTAAGTGATATTCTACTCTTTATGGCTATGTTGTTGATATTCTATCCATTCTTGAAGAGATTCATGTGAATTCCTAGTTTTTCATGGGGCATTTAGCCTCTATACCGATTTCCATCTTAGCTTCCATGGAAATAATAGATTTATTTTCCAAGATAATAAAAATTTCATCATCTCTCAGATATCTAAATTATATATAATTTGTGATATGTAAAAGGTGGGAATATGGCTTGTCCATTTCATTAACATGAATACTCTATATAATCAAATTTTTTATCTTTGTATTTTGAGATGGATTTAGATATGGTTGGCTACTTGTTTTGTAATTTGAATTCATTTCCTCTTCAAAATTTTCCATAGAAAACGTTGTCATAACCTCTTCCTTTGTTAATTGTTTTTGCTCATTAAAGGTAAATTTTGTTAACCAATGATAGATAACTCTAACAAACAAAATTCAACTCAAAAAATGAAAGGAAATTGACTTGTAAGAGTAAGTCGGCTAGGTAAGTGAATAGAGTCACTTAAGTAGTGAATAAAACACCTAGGGGATGTAAATTTCCCCAGGCAAGAAATAAAATGCACATGGGAGTGTAAATTCACCCAAACATTGGATAAATATTTCAAAGGTATGTAAATTAACCTATGTAGTGAATAAAATGCATAGGAGGATGTAAATTCATTTAGGTGATGGATAAAAAGCTTGATGGTATGTAAATTCACTTCAATAAATGTAGAATTGAATGTATAGCTTTTTGGAAGAGGAAAAACAACCAATAAGAAATAAAATGGTATGGATGGCCTATGGTCAAATGGGAAACTACCAACAAGAAATGGAATACTTTGAATGACTTTTCAACGAAGGAAAAACATCCATCAATACCAATTCAACTCATGGATTGAGATGAACTATTGTTTTGTTAAACCAATGAATTGAGCAAGGTGCCTACACTATGTTTATAGGACTAATATTGTTGTAGATTTCACAAAAACATCCATGTCCCTTAATAGTCAAGTACACAATAGAGTAATGAACACATACGAGAGACATTAAATACAAACTATTACATACATATTTCCATATTAATGATTAATTAATTAAGATCAAGAGAGAAATACAGAGGTGTGAGCTATACACAAATGTGTATTATTAGTCATGGAGAATTAAAAAAAATGTAGATTCCCATAGCTTAAACCTTTTCTCATCATGGACATGCTCCTTAGCTCATTTTTTTGCTAATATTCAAGTAGGTTCCCTACTTGAGATTTCATTTTTGCTACTATCTTCACCAAGTTCTCCTTGCCTCTTCCTTGTTAATGTCCTCAGTACAAAATTCATTGTTTTAATATACTATCTTTCCACATCCAATTTTTTCAAAAAACAATAAAATAAAATAAAAAGGACCTATTAAAAAAATTAGAAAAGGTAAAGAAACTAGGTGTTTATTACAAAGATATAAAATATTTTAGGCTAGGATCCAATTTAGATCAGACCTCCCCATTTGCAATATTTTGGTCCTGAAAAGAATCAACTCCCTTCAATATTCTTATTCTTTTGTCATCAAGTAGACTCCAATAAATATCAAAGAAAGGGTGCCTCTATTGTAGGATGGAAGATAAAATCCTAGGGGTTGCCTTTGGCATAACCCTTCTATCCATATCATTGCTAGAAATGGCATTAACTACTACAATAGGTTGTTAGACAATTTCTACTTCATGGGTTGTAAGTGAAAGTAACTTCATTTTCCCCTTGACCTTGCCTTTCCAAGTGATCCAGGTGGATATCAGTGGCCACCCACCTCTTACACTAACTTGTCAACTTTCCTGATGACCAATCTCCATAAGAGTTTAGCTCCTAAGACTTAGTTGACTAAAAAATGGTCCTTTATTCCTATCCCACCATCATATTTATGGGTTCTCACTATGCACCAATTCGTGAAATTCAAATGCTTGTGGTTTGTGTTGCCTCACCCCCAAAGGAATTTTTGCAGCTCTTTATCTATAACTTGTTTCAATCCCACAAGGCCAAGGAGAGAGGATAACTGGTAAATTCGATAAGTAAAGATAATCAATTTTAGGGGAACAAATGTCCAAATGGATTTAAACACTGCATAGCAATTTAGCTTTCTGGATAAGATGTGACTAGTGGATTGAATATAAGAGCAAAGGAGTTTTGAAATCTAATGAAGAAAAACTATATCCTTCCAATACAAAATGTGGGAAAGAATAAAATGCAATTTTCCACTATATCCAATGCAATAAATCTTAATACATGTTAAGGGAATGGAGAATATGGCCCATACCCTTTATTTGATAGTTTTCCTTGCATAATCTTGGTTGATATAGCCCCAAAGATCCAGCTCTAGCTCCTAGCACTTTCTTCTTACATGCAAGAGAACAATAACACAAATATAAAACCCTTTCAAGCATAGTAATTTTTACTACTATTAGATCTAACCTAATCTACTCAAGGAAGATTAGATCTACAATTTTTTTGCAACAAAATATTGAATACACAAGATAATGAAGGGGAAAATCAGTTAGATCTATATCCATAAAAAGAGACATGTTACATCAACCAAGTTTTTTTACCTTGAATCCCAATTGAAAGTATCCTAGCTTATTATTCTAACCCATCCTTGAACCTCACACAAACATGAATGCTTTTATCTCTAAAGGTTGTTGCAGAAGAGTTTTGCGGAAGATTCAACCAACACTTAAAGAATAAGAAAAATAATAAAATAAATTAACAAACATTTTTATGACTAAATAATAATTAAAAGGACTTGAGTGCATGAATACCTGAATGATCTCTTCTTGGTTTCAAGAATAATTTATTCAAATAGTCTAATCTTGGAGTAAATCTCCCTCTATTTGATGGAGCAGTAGCGAAGTCAACCTTGACTTTGTTATTGCTTTGTTGGATAGAGGGAGGTTTGCTCTAAGATTATTCAAATTCTAACCTTTTCTCTACAAAACTGGTCCAACCATGTTAAGGTGGAAGCTATTATGGCCCCTCCTCCCCCTCTCATGCATCAAACTCAATTCCCCGGTACCCAATCTATCTACTAGAAAATAGTTGAAAGCAACATGTTAAAATTCATACATAAACACTTGCAAAACAAAAAATTCATAAAGGAACACATGTGGTTTTGTACATAAAGAAACATATATAAATCATTCATTAACATATAAAATCCATTCATTCATCATAGACAAATACTCCATCTCAATAAATTTTATTATCAAAAATATGTTTTCAAAATATGGTGCATGATGTTTCTAGTTATATAACTAGTTGAAAGATTTCTTTTTCATTTTCTTTTTTGTTTACATGAATTGAGGAAGGAGGACAATAGTTTCTTCTTCTCCTTCAATTGTTATAGCATCTAGAACTCTTCTTGACAAATTGGTCGTGTACTCACGATGTGGAGGTTGTTGCAAGGGGGGTGAATGATCAACTACAAAAAGAAAGAAATGTCAAATTGATATTTTTTGTTGTTATTATTACAAGTATTTCATTAATAAAAAGAGAATTGGAGTGCTCTTTACCTGCCTGAGCGGTAGAGGCGGGAAGAGTAGTTTCTTATCTAACCTCATCCGCTATTTTCTCTGCAGTTGAAACAAGAAAGGTTATAATTAATACACCATTTTCAATTTAAATATTTTTAATTGTAATCATGTTTCTAAATGAAGAAAATGTGAGTACACCAAATGATTCAAAGAACTCATTCAAAGGCAATATCATTGAGGTATTTCATTAATACTAAAACATAACTTTGCAATGTAATTATTTACCTGGTGCACTAGTCGATACCATTGGAATGGTTGCCCTATCCTCCTATTCTAGTATAGGATCCTCATGTACAACAGGCTCTTCCATTAAAAGCACAAAATTTACAAGTACACAATCATAAATTACTGCCATAAAATTTTTAAGCACAATTGTAAATTATCGTCGTGGGCCTCATCTAAAGTAATATCATGGGACTGCACAAGAGCACCATGTTATGTTTGCATTCCATTATCAACAGGCGAATCATTGATATTGTTGCTCCCCTACTTAAAACAAACCAACACATCAAATTTATGGATCATATCAAACATGATTGTGTTTTTTAAGTAATGAAAGGTTAACGTGGATTGGTTTAAATTTATAATGTCCTTCAAACTGGATCTTGGAGATTGTCCCATGTTTATTTGGCGATCAACAACGTCTTGAAATCCGAACTTGAAACCAATCTATAATTCTTCCTTTATGGCTTGGTATCTGAACTCATCACCCTCCAATGTGTAAGAGTATTGATTTTTGTTATTGGCTAGTGCAATTCCCGGATAGTTGGAAGGCGATATAACAAATAATATTGTTAAGATTTTTTTGTACTTACAACTTGTGCCTGTAACTTCGAATAGCTTCCCTGGCCTAGTTTGTGTTTCCCATGTTTCTCAAGCCTTGCCTAGGTGGATTTTGAAGTGTCGGGGAGCCTATGAAAAGTTTCAAGCATGTTATATACTATAGTTTTATTTAAAACTAAAGAAATTTAAAAGCATTGAATTGACAATGTAATTTACCTTGGTGCACCGAATGGTTTTTTTCCTTCTTTTATTTGTTTCTTCTCATCTACGCCAGTGATGAGGCCCTTCCATTCCCTCACAAGAATCATGGGTAGATGCTCATACCTAGATTTATTTTCCAAGTGACCCTTATACATGTCTCATAAATTAATAGTTTCCAATTGTAGAAGTGACTATGCTCTTATTGAAGGTATCTACACCAAATAGGCCTTCAAGATAGTCCATAAGCTCTTTCTTCAAGATTGAATTTTTGGATTTCCACCATGTCTATATGATGGGCCCAAAAGGCAACAACAATTTGTCATTCATGTGTTTATAGAACAAGTTGTTTCATACATGCAGAAAGATACAATCATTAGTTTGAAAATAATATTCTAGATTATTTATGTTTAAGAGAGAAAACATGAAACAATTAAAACATTAAAAATTACCCGGGATTTTTGGTGTTTTATTGGAATTCCTTGTCCATTCACCAAAAATGTGAACGGATTACTCCCCGTGTTGGTAACATGTGATGATTCAGGAAATGAACCCATAGCATCATAAATTAGGTCACCTCTATGACCACCTTCAAAAGTTGGTTGTATATTTTCCTTTTGGGGGGTGTGCTCATGGGTTAGAGCCAAAAGTGTGGACCCAGTCTAACTACTTGGGATATTACCACTTAAAGGTAGAGAAGAGAATAGCCTCACAGGTATATGTTGGCTCGTGATGATCATATATTGTGGTGTCTCTAACAAAAAATACTATATAAGAAAGAAAATGATTTTCTGATTAGATAATGTAAAAGTTAAAAAACAAACTTTCATAATTCAACTTATGACATAAAAAGAAAAATCACTTTAGAATATGGTTACTACCTCATATCTTAAGATATCCATTTAATATGTGCATCCTTTTTTTCATCTCAAGATTTATATCTAATGTGAATCAAATGAATAAGTTCTTTGTTCACTTTAACCACAAGATTTTTTATTGTTTCGAATGGGTTGGGAGAATCGTGGGAGAATCAAGCAACTCCTCCTTATCAAACCAATCATGATCATTTTGGTCAGGTCCCCTATACTACATATTTCATCAAAATAATTTTTTTCAATATTTAAACAAATACTTATATTTCATATTCAATGTAAATCAAAATTGTTAATATTTTACCTATTTTGACTCTGTTGGCGCTTTTCCACGATCATCCTGCCACATTATAATATAATTTTTGGCTTAATAAATACATAATAAATTAGATGAAGACCAAATTTGGACTCTGGTTAGTTGGATCATATATACATATTCTATTAAAAAATTTAGCCATAGATTCATTTATTTACCCCTCAAAAATGCAAAATGACAATAGATATAACTTTTTTATAAGTCAGTCATACTATGTTCATTGGCCATGAAATTTTGATATGTACCACCCCCATTATATCAATGTCAAATATATCTATTTGATTCAAGTTGTAATTGATAAAGAATTCTTCTCTTGTGGATATTGATTTTATTATGCTTATGAATATGTGGTTCCTTGAAGTCCCTCAAATATGAAATTGGGTTTCTTATTTGTTGTCCCGAGTTGTGTACTTTTTATAAACCCTACAATATTCCTTGATGACTTTGGCCTTCCGTCAATATAAATAGATGCTTCTTTATTTTTATCGGCGTCTCTTAGCTATATATAATTTGCAACCACTCCATATCTTCGCATACCTCGTGTATATTGGACATACCACATCCAATTATTTTAATTTTAAAGGTTTGACATATTCCATCAATTCAGTTAATCCATTGTAACAAACCTTTATGCCATCCATGGAAAATTTCCCCAAACCATGCAATGATGATGGAGTAATGTGATGCATCCTCTCACTGAGATAAAAAATGGTGTTTACTTGAGGAAGGTCCTTGGGTACCCATTGTTTCACTAGATGTTTGTACCTCAAGGGCACATTGATGTCATCTATTCTCTCAACTTGATAAGAATGTGACCCCTCTTCAGCAAGAAAAAATTGCATGTGTCTACGCAATTTTCTTCTAATATTCTCACCTCTAGTTGATCTTTGTTTGTTAGATGTAATGGATATCTAACCTTCTTCCACTCTACCTGAAATTCCCTCACTTGATAGAGATAGATATGACAGGTGCCTATTTAGTTGTACCTACACTCCATAAAATGAGAGAAGCAATTAGTGAATTGATGGATTGTAACATGCATGTTATTTCTATACAAATAAATTTGAAGATACTTCAAGGTAGTTATCTAATAGGAATAAATCTAAGACAACCTCATTGATTCATAATATGGTTCATCATATAATTAGTAGCATAGAGATCCAACAAGAACAATGTGTATGTATATTATAATAATAATTAATATTAATATAATTTAAGGTTACAACCGAGCCAAAGACAAAACTAGTGTATGAAACTCCCTTAATTGTGGGACAAGGAAACCCCCTCCATGTAACGATTTTATTTTTAAATTGTGCGTAGGTGTACATACTCTACCCCCATCCACCCCACCGAACATATTTGACCTTGTGACCTCTTTGGAGCAAAAACTCGTTTGTATGTATGTTGTGTGAAGTACAAAGGCCAAGCATATGTATGTTGTGCCAAGAGTATGAGGAAAACTCTACAGCTCTAGATACCTATTTGTGGGATGTCATTACACGAAGGAAGTATGGGAAACATATTTAACATTGTCAAATGGAATGTGTAAATGGGAAAGGAACTCATTATTATAAGTATTCAAAACATTCTATGAGGATAAAGATTTATGTAAAAATTGATATTTTCCAACTACTATTAGCTCAAATATATGGAGGTCTAGAAATGAGAGTTTTTTCAAAGAAGCCCCATTCTCTCTAGTACAAGTATATTGGAGTAAAAATTTTCTATGAAGAATAGAAAAATTCATCAAATTAATCCTTTTGTGAGTGATGATTCTTTCCCATGTAGCTTCTTTGATGGTGCTTCCCTAGAAAATCCAAGTAAATATGGTGCATGAGATTGTCTTTATTTTAGTTCCTCTCATTATATCTCTTTTTCATTGGATCTTGGATAAGGGACCAATAACTGGGCCAAGCTATCAGCCCTAGTAGCCCTTCTTGGATTAGCCATTAATAAGAATGTAAGTAGTGTCCAAGTCTATGGGAACTGAAAAGTTTCAGTGGATTGGATCAATGGAAAAATCACCATGCAAAATTTAGGTCTTCAAGCAGTGATGAATCAGATATTAGCTATGAGAAGAAGCTTTAAAGTACTCTATTTTTCTCATGTTTTTTGTGAACATAACTCCAAGGTTGATTCTTAACTAAAGTTGGTGTTCATTAGAGGCTAGAATGATGAAGTTTATGGAGGAAAATGAGGGTGTTATCTTAGAATATCCACCCTTCTACCTTCTTTGATCTCCCTTTGTCTTCTTATCTATTGATTCATCTATTGGCATAGTTTGGTGGTGTTCATGGTCTACTAGTTGGTAGTCTTCTTGCTTATTCTTACTTTTATTGTGGAGTATGGATTGTAATGGCCTCATAAATATACAATAAAGTAGATATAATTTATCTAGATGTCGTTAGTTCTTTCTGATAATATTGTTGGTATATTCTAGTGTGGCCAAGATTTTTTGTGAAGTGAAGTATTGTGGTGTGCAAAGGCACAAATTCAGAAATGTAATGTATTTATTTTACCTCTCAATATATGAAATTTTTTCAAATGGTGAAAACATGCACATGTACACACATGCACCCACATGCACCTACATGCGTGTATTGTGAGAGAAAATTGATGGGCTACCTTGATTGGTTGAGTACTTTAAGTTTCATGTAAAATGCCTTGGGGTAAATTCCCCAGGTTGGTTGTGTTTGTTGTGTTCCTCACTCAATGTCCATGTCAATTGCAGGGTCGTAATTAGCACTAATAGCTTTACATTGGGCACCATCCATTAAATGCAAGGAAGTGCCTAGGGGTTTCCTTGAAAGGTTTATTTGGAATATATATATATATATATATATATATATATATATATATATATATATATTATGTGCATGTGTGAGTGAGTGAGAGAGAGAGAGAAAACTTCTCCATCTCACCACTTAACCAAAATAGACATCGAATTCCAAACCAAATAGGTAATATAATATATTCCAAACCAATATTTTTTGAACCTGGAGTATTTTTTTTGGGGGTTTTATAATTTCCCCTTGGTACAACAACTCTCACAGGATATTTAGGGGAAAAAAGATTCCTTTCATTCATACATCAAATAAACAATATTTGCAGTTTTATTATAGATGGATAATTGAATTGGAGCATATGTTATTTTGATAAATATTTTAAACATGTAATAAATAATTGGTATACAAGAGGATATGGGATGTCCAATACATGTGTAAACATTGAAAAATGTAGAATTTAGGTGGAACAAAGTAGAAAAGGAATCCTTTGAGAAAATAAAGGCTACAATATCTAATGCTTTGGTGTTATGTAGTCTTGATTTTAATCATGACTCTCTTCTTTATACATTTGTGTTCGATCATTCTATAGTAGAAATTTTAATGTAGAAAGATCCTAAAGGAAATGAAGGATATATATCCTTTGTGAGTACTAAGCTACAAGGAGTAGAATTGAACTATCCTTCTATAGAATAATAGGATTATGTAGTTTATAGGCTTATTAAACAATTCAGACCTTACATTTTAACTAATCATTATAAACTGGCAGTCCCTCATCTTGTTGTTAAATTATTGTTTATTCAACAAAAATTAGAGGAGAGGGAGAACTGGATGACAAACATCAAGGAATATGACCTCGAGCTTAAAATTTCTCATGTTATATGCATACAAGGACTCTACATGTTTACAACAAGACCATAACATTTTTCATTAATAAAAGAAGAAGGATGGGAGAACAAAATTTCAATTATTTCTAACAAGGGTATTTACATTCCCACTAGGCCATAGTCATGGTGTTTAGATATAAAATACTTCTTACACCATGGGAAAATTCCAAGTCACTTAAACTATAAGGTGGAAGGGGCTTTGTGATTAAATTTACACAATACAAGCTCTTGAATCACATCATTTTCCAAAATATTATGACAGAATTTTACTATGCTATATGAGAAATGATGATGTGGATAATTTAGTCAAGATCTCCATGATAGGACCACTAGAGGTGATCTGAAAATGAGATCTTAGACTAATATTAAGGTATTATAGACTCATGTGTAGGATTTTCCTATATTACTTAGTGCAACAGATCGAAAATATTGCGAATAATATAGACAATGAAATAGTTAGAAAAACATAACATATACACGCATAACACAACAAATAATCAAGGAGTTCACCCAAAACTCTTGGGATACATCTGCTAGTCCAGCTTTCAGTGGTGACCTCTCTATTATGTCTTCAAGAGAAGAGTTTTTACAAATGTGAGCTCAAATTGAGTCTCAACACAACATGAATAAAACAACGGGGCTTTACTTGGATCCCCCAAGTCTTTTTGAGTACACAGACTCTCCCTCTCGCTCTCTGTCTCTGTTTTCTCTCTGTCTCAGCATTGCCTGCCTTGTCTCTATCATTCAGTGGCTTTTAAGCCAATTGGCGCCTTTCTGTTCATTTTCCCTTTCAGGCTTTCCAGCTTCCGACCTCTGTCCGTTCAAATCCCCTCTGAGCGTTAACCAATCATGGTGTAACATCTTCAGGTATGGTGGCCACCTATTATGAAACAGAAGGGACTATTGTCATTTATCGGACTTCAAATATTATCAATTCCACCCTGTAATCCTTTCATATCTGCCTTTGGTCACTATCACAAGTCCACCGTTGATTTATGTGATCATTGATCCAACGGTTGCTATTCATTTTGGGCGACTTATGCGCCTGGAGATTACCCGCCCGAAAAGGTGGTTTTCTCTCTCTGGCACCAAGCCACATGGCGGCCAGTGTATGGGCTCAGGCGGAGCCCGTCCAATATCACTTACCGCCTGAGGCCCGCCTGAAATCTCGCTCATTACAGAACTCAAAATATATATCGCTGCATGTATAAACCCTTTCGGGTCCGTTTTATCACTCCATTCACATTCCCTTTGTTTTTCGTTTATTTAATGAAAACGTGAATTTACATAGAAAAAAACCTTTTCTTCCGGAACTCAAAATATATATATTTGCACCCATAAAACCCGTCAGGTCCAGCTATCGCAAATCGCATGTGTATTGGCCCTGCTCATTTGTATTGCTGCGATGCGACTTTGCGATGCGATATATGACAATCGTATATCGCATAGTTTTGGGACCTCAATAAGTCCTTCCGTGTGTGTATTGGCGATGCGATAGCGTGAGTAGATTTGGACCGACACGCATAGATCAACAACGCTCGTTTAATCGCGCAGATTGTTTTCGTGATTTCCCATAAGGTCGTGCCTGATTATCTCCACCTTCTACCGTCGATTGCGATATGCTGATTAGATATGGACCGTTGATCGGCCAGATCCGACGACTCCTGTGTGATGTTGCTTAAGCCTCCACTTAACTCTATTTTCGCCATTTCTTCTTGTTTTTCATTTGCGATAGTGTTTTCCACCATTTACTAATGTTTTTCCCTTGCAATAGTTTTTAAGTATATGAAGACTTAGAGGGTTTTAGGATCGATTTTGGATCACGCCTTCCCACTAAAAAAGCTTTTGGACCACCAAAAGTTGGTTTTTAAGCATTGATCAAGTGAGGATACAGCTTCCTCACTTGTCCAATCTCTATCCATCGTGCACTACTTGGTTTTGAACCTTTGAGTCTAATTCTCAGGTACTCAACATTCCCTCTACACGTAGTTCTCACCTTCCTGTCTAGAATTGTGACTTTTGGCAACTCATTGAGATATTCAGGCAACAGATCATCAATAGAAGGCAACTGACTTTGCTCTTTGGGATCTTCAATCAATGAAGGTTCATATAGTCTCAAGTTCTCTGCATTAACAACTTAATAGATATACATATAAGCTGGAAAATCAAGGCAAAAAGCGTTTTCACCAATTTTCTCAAGTATCTTGAAAGGCCCATACCTTATTGGTTTCAGCTTCTTATCTTCACCTTGCATTCTGTCTTTGCTCATGTACAGCCGGACTTGATCACCAACTTGGAAGCTATGCTCAATTCGATGATTGTCATGCCTTGCCTTGTACTTGGCCTAGTTCTTTCCAGTTGTTCTTGCACTGCCTAGTGAATTTCTTGGATCTATTTAATGAACTTGGTTGCTTTGTCCACATCATTGTGTCCATCAACTGTTATGTCTTTACTAAAGACAAAATCCAAGGGAGACTTTGGTATAAAAACAAAATAAGTCTCAAAAGGAGATCTCTAAGTAGAAGAGTGCTTGGTACAGTTGTAAGCATGTTGAACATAACACAAATGTTCATCCCAAAGCTTGGGATGCTTGCTGCAATAGCCTCTGAGAAACTAGATCACTGTCCTATTGAACACCTCTGTTTAATCATCTGTTTGTGGATGAAATGTTGTGCTCTTCTTCAATTTGGTGTCCATCAACTCCCATAGACTTGACCAAAAATTCCCAACAAATCGGGAATCTTGATCAGATATAATAGAAGTGGGTAACCCAAAATGAACCTGTACATGTTGAAAGAACAACTTCGATGTTTGTTCAGCTGTAACCTACTTGTTACAAGGTATCAAAATACACATTTTGTTGAATCTATCCACAATAACATACAAATAATCATGACCTTTTCTAGATTTTGGCAATCCCCCAATAAAGTCCATGGAAACACTTTCCCAACAACGAGAAGGAACTGGAAGTGGGGTGTACAAGCCTAATTTTCTATTACTGGGCTTTCTCTTAGCACACATAATACACCCTTTAATATATCTAGAAATTGTTTCATGCATTCTTGGCCAATAATAGAAACTTTACAACTGTGCAACTATTTTACTTACACCAAAATGACCTGATATAAGAGAAGTATGTGCTTCTCGGATTATGTTAACTCTTTCAATTTGTGGAATGCATAACTTTCCCAAATGATACAATAGTTGGTCCTTAACATAATAATCCAATTCTTCTACTTGTTTTCCATGACTTAAAGTTGCATACACATCTTTAAAATCTACATCTCGAGCATATTGTTCAATGTAGCTTTCATGCATTACTAAGTTATGCTTAAGTATAGTAGATCCATTTATGATTGGTCTTGATAGCATATCTACAACCTTATTGTGTATGCCCTTCTTATATTTGATGACAAGATGAAATCGTTGTAGGAAACCCATCCACCTATAATGTCTTGATTGCTGCAATTTAGTTTGTGAGTGAAAATATTGAAGTGTTTGATGATCTGTATGTATGATTGTTTCCTTACCCATTATGTAATGTTTCCACTTTTTCACACTCTATACTAATGCATACAATTGTTTATCATATATGGGATAATTAACTACTGCAGAAGTAAATGTCTCAAAATGATTAAATATGGGTTTACCATGTTGCATCAACACTGCTCCCATGGCATAGTCACTGGTATTTGTTTCAATCTCAAATGGTCGTTGAAGATCTGGCAATGCTAGTACTGGTGTTGTACTAATTTTTTCTTTTAAGGTGTTGAAGGCTTTCCGTTGTTTGCCTCCCCACTGAAACACCTTGTTTAATTCTATCAAAGAATGTAAGGGAGTTGCAATCAAGGAAAAGTTAGCAATAAACTTTCTCCAATATTGTGTTGCTCCTAGGAAACTCCTAACTTCTGTAGCAGATTTGGGTTTAGGCCAGTTTACAATGATTTCAACCTTAGAGGGATCTATCTTCAATTCACCACCCCCTACAATATGACCCAAATAATTTAAAGATGTTTTTCCAAATTCACATTTTGATAACTTCACATAGAGATTTTCTCTTTTCAAAACATCTAAAGTCCGCTTTACATGCTTCAAATGTTCTTCCCATGTTTTACTGAAAACAAGAATGTCATCTAAATATACAATTACAAAATCATCAATAAAAGGTCTGAGTACATCATTCATAACTCTCATGAAAGTGGCAAGAGCATTAGTTAAGCCAAAAGGCATAACCAGCCATTCATACAGCCCTTGCTTTGTCTTGAAAGCAGTCTTCCATGCATCTTGTTCTGCAACTCTGACTTGATGATAGCCACTATGCAAGTCTAACTTGGAAAAATAAACTTCTTCTTTCAACTGATCTAATATATCATCAATGTGAGGAAGAGGATAACAATTCTTGATCGTTATTTTATTCAGTGCTCTATAATCAATGCACATCCTCCACGAACCATATTTCTTTCTCACCAGTACGATTGGAGATCCACATGGTGATGTGCTTGGTCTTATGAACCCTTTATCGAGCAGCTCATGTACCTGCTTCTTGATCTCTGCATTCTCTAAAGCGGATAACCTGTACATTTCGATGTTAGGTAATGGAGCATCTTGCTGCAAATGAATATCATGTACTATTTCCCTTTTGGGTGGCAGACCTTTAGGTTCTTGAAATAGGATATCATATTCTAAAACAACTTTAACTAAATCAGCTTTCTGTTTAGCATCACAGCCTTCAAATACATTGGTTTTATCAGGGTTATTTTCCTTTACAACCATTAGTAAAAATTGCTTGCATGAATTTACAATTCTTTTCATCTACCCTAAGTTTATGAGAGAATAGTTATTTTTGAGTTTATGAGCTCTTATAATATTCTATTCCATCTTTAGCGAGTTGATACTTATTTTCAACTCTATAGAAAATGGCTTTTCTATCATACAAGTAAGGACTTCCTAAAACAATACCACATATATCCAAGGGAACTATATCTAACTCAACCTCATCTACAAATGTTGACCCAATAGCAAACCTAAGTTTACATTGTCTAGTCACTTGTAGCTTTGCTTTATCACATACCCAACCTAATGGATATGGCTTCTTGTGAGGTGTTGTTAGTAATCCCAACTTATTTACAATTGTTTCAGAAATCAAGTTTACTTGTGATCCACTATCAAATAAAGTATCAATATTCTGGTGCTTGGAAATAACTCTAATATGAAAAAGCTCATGTCTTTTCCTCTCATTATATTCATTATCAATAGATAGTGCAGAATTACTTGTAGATGCTTTAGAATTTTTACCTTTTATACCTATGGTTGTGACTGTTGTTTCATCACCTGAGTCTGACCCCCAATCATTCTAAATAGCAGTAGCATTCTTCTTCTTCTTACCACTGAACTTCTTAGGTTTCAGCTCTGGATGCAAAGACCAACAGTGTTCATCATCATGTCCATCCTTCTTGCAGTGAGTGCATCAAGGTTTGTCTTTCTGTACAACATTTGTCCTCCTCTCTTTCCATTTCAACTTCTTCTTTTCCTTGTTCTTGCTTACAGAGGGTTTTGATGATCCCCCAATCTCTGGGTTCACACTCTTACCTCTAGCTTCTAGATGTGTAGCCTGAACTGATACATCATCTAGGCTAATGGGATTAAACATGAGAATGATGTGCTTCAAATAGCTATGTACACCACCTATATACTTCAACAAAGTTTCAAGTGAGTCTAGGGATATGCATAGAGCTAAAGCTCTTTTTCTAAATTCCTGGGTATAACTTTGTACACTTTGGCCGTTTAATTGGCGAAGAGTTTTCCAACTCATCATTTCTTGCTGCATATAAGATAGAGGATAGAATTTTTTTTTGGTGGAAAAAACAAATTCATTCTAGGTAGAAAGAATTTTACCATGTCTCTTCAGATCAGCTTGTGTCTTGCCTTCCCACCACACTAGTGTAGTTCCTCCAAGGTGAAGGCTAGCCAGCTAAATCTTTCTCCTTTATGAATCAATGTTCTGCACCCTGAAATATACATCAATCTGTCTAATCTAGTTATCTAGCTTTTCTGCATTTAATTCTCCATCATAAATTGGAAAATCAAACTTTACATCTAATCTAAGCAAATATGTTTTCTTCTTTTTCTTTTCAGGGCTAGGAGATGAGGATGATGGAGGTGATGGTGGAGGAGATGAGGGAGGAGGCTTTCTTTCCCCTTTCCCTTCACCCTCTAGATGGGAATCTAGGGAAGGTTCCTCTGCTCCTTTGTCTTGTTTGGGTGTTGAAGTGCTTTCACCTCAACCCTTCTTAAATTCTCGATACATCTCTTCCACCATAGCTCACATGGCCATGAAACTATCCATGAACTGAGATTCTGATTCCAATGGGATTTCTCCAGCCATTCTCCTCTGAGAGTAGACTCTTCCAATCTCTGGATTAGCCTCAACAAGTTCTCCTTCTCCTAGTTTGAGCTTTGACCTACTTAGCATTCAAAAATCCAGCACAAGCTTGTCTAACCTTATCAAACCTAAAGCTCTGATACCACTTGATTTGAAAATGAGATCTTAGACTAATATTAAGGTATTACAGACTCATGTGTAGGATTTGCCTATATTACTTAGTGCAACAGATCGAAAATATTTCGAATAATATAGACAATGAAGCAGATAGAAAAACATAATAGATACACGCATAACACAGCGAATAATCAAGGAGTTCACCCAAAACTCTTGGGCTACGTCTCCTGGTCTAGCTCTCAGTGGTGACCTCTCTATTATGTCTTCAAGAGGACAGTTTTTATAAATGTGAGCTCAAATTGAGTCTCAACACAATAGGAATAAAACAATAGGGCTTTACTCGGATCCCCCAAGTCTTTTTGAGTACACAGACTCTGCCTCTCGCTCTTTGTCTCTGTTTTCTCACTGTCTCAGCACTACCTGCCCCTGTCTCTATCATTCAGTGGCTTTTAAGCCAATTAGTGCTTGTCTTTTCATTTTACCTTTTGGGATTTCTGGCTTTCGGCCTCTGTCCATTCAAATACCCTCTGAGCATTAACTAATCATGGTGTAACGTCTTCAGGTATGGTGGCCACCTGTTATGAAATGGAAGGGACTATCAGCGCGTTGAAATCCAAAAAATGTTGTTTCTTTGTTTACACAGAGAAATACATAGAAACGCAGTAAAATTCGCCAAACTACTTCAAATATTATCAATTCCACCCTGTAATCATTTCGGATCCACCTTTCACTGCTATCGCAATTCCGCCGTTGATCTATGTGATCGTTGATCCAACGGTTGCTATTCATTTCGGGTGGCTTATGCGCCTCGAGATTACCCACTCGAAAAGGCGATTTTCTCTCTCCAGTGCCAAGCCACGTGGCAGCCAATATATGGGCTCAAGCGGAGCCTGTCCAGTACCGCTTACTACCTTAGCCCCGCCCGAAATCCCGCTCATTACATAACTCAAAATATATATTGCTACATGTATAAACCCTTTCGAGTCCATTTTATCGCTCTATTTGCATTCCCTTTGTTTTTCGTTTATTTAACGAAAACCCGAATTTACATAGAAAAACCCTTTTCTTCCTGAACTAAAAATATATATATTTGCACCCATAAAACCCATCGGCTTCGGCTATCGCAAATTGCATGTCTATTGGCCCCGCTCATTTGTATTGCCGTGATGCGACTTTCTGATGCGATATATCGCAATTGCATATTGTATAGTCCTCAGGCCCTGGTAAGTCCTTCTATGTGTGTATTGGGGATGCGATAGCGCGAGTAGATCTGGACCATTGATCTGTGCACATAGATCAACAACCTTCATTTAATCGCGTTGATTGCTGTCGTGATTTCCCATAAGGCCGCGCTCGATTATCTCCACCTGCTACCACCGATTGTGATATGTCGATCAAATCTGGACCGTTGATCGGCCATATCGAACGACTCCTATTCGATGTTGCTTAAGCCTCCGCTTAACTCTGTTTTTTCCATTTCTTCTTGTTTTTCATTTGCAATAGTGTTTTCCGCCATTTGCTAATGTTTTTCCCTTGCGATAGTTTTAAAGTATATGAAGACGTAGAGGGTTTTAGGATCCATTTTGGATCAAGAGGTAGCTTTGCCAATGTATTTGTAGCTCACAAAATATTAACATATTATTACTACTAGCCCACTATATTCAAATATGCACATGCTTACACTCAAAAATGTAAGATTTGTCAACTAAGCATGGGAAGAGAGAAAAATACATTTATGCCATTGCAAAATATTTCCATTAGAAGGCATTTTGAGCAATTGTAAATCAACATAATAAGGGAAATCAACCCACATTCTTCCAATCAACACAAGTACATCTTGATTACTACTAACTACTTCACTAGGTGGGATGAAGCTATAATTTAATGCGTGTGAATGAAAAGGTAATCATTTAGTTCCTTGAACAACTTATTATGATATTCATAATTCCTTTGGTTATTGTGTTAGATAAATAATCATATTTTTCTTCCTCTCTACTGTCTAACTTTACTTTAAACATATATATAACTATGTGTTATTCAACCTAATATTATCTGCAAGGAAATCGACTATCTAAATCAACCAATAAGAAATTGATTTGTATCATTATAGAGATTGTAATTGAGAAACACAAGAATTCACATAATGCATCATCTGATGCTTTATAAATAGAGAGAGTTACACCTAAAAAAACATTGGGTATTTTTTTCACTGCGACAAACACCCTCCAAAATTTTGTTTACACTCGAATTTTAGAGCCTATTATGATCCTATGATATGTCATTCCCCGATTTCTCATAGTCACTTCATGGTCAGTTGATGTTTCTTAACTCTTAAAGTCGATTTCTTACACATGTCTATCTTTCTATGGGTTCACAAGCACTTTTCTTGTAATCAACTGTAGTAGTTTGTGTGTTTATTAGAGAGTTAAACCCAGTGCAATCCTAGCTAATAGTAATCATATAGATGTTGGAATCATTCATTGTGTAGTTCTTTCTGGTTGATGACTGCACTATCCTAAGAGGTTGCACTTGCACAGTCTCTAAGGAAAGTGATTATGCAATCCCTGGAGACAAATACTGCGCATTCCTTATGGAAACTTGGTGCACAATTCCAAGATTAACACTTCACCCATTGTTGGTTGCAATTGTATCATCTCCCAGGTGAGTTTTCTCCATTGTCACTTTTATTCGCTTCAGTTTTCATTAGTGTCTCTTTCACTTTTGTGACTGTCGTTTCTTCTTTTTTTTATTTCTACAAGTGGTGCTTTTGTGTATTCTTTACCATAGCATGTGTCATTTTTCACTTTCTTTAGCTTTTGCAAGGGTCGCTTTCATATTTTCCTTATAGTCACAAGTGTCCTCTTTTGGTTAGGGAAGTGATGCATCTAGTCAAAGGGACTCATTTGTACATTCTTAAAGGATAATTATGATGCATTATCCCACACTATTTTGTTCTATCTATGATAGAAGCATGCACTAGATACATTCCCAAAGTCTTGAGCATTGTTTCACTAGAGTCATCACTTGTGTCACAAAATGTGTCATAAGTGTCACATGTTGTAAAAGTGGAGCTATGGTTCATTTCAAGAGGAAAATTTGGTACCAATGGGTCCTATTTATCATATAGACATGTATTAGAATCATTCCCAAAGTTTCATGCAATGTTGCACTAGTTTTTTCACTATCATCGTAAAGTGTATTGTAGGTGACGCACTTGGAGGTAAGTGTTGTTCTATCTTTGTTTCGATGAGTACATGTTGATTCTGGGTGGTAAAATATTCCTTTTAGAGTGGATGATTATCTATAAGTGTGTGATCATGTTCAAGTCATGTTATGGTGCCATCTATCTACTCTTTGGTCCCACACTTAGTCATTTTTCATTACAGATCCTTCTTTGGTCAACCTCCTCCAAAATTGCCTCCCTAAATTGTGCATTGTGCAGTCTCAGGCCACAAGAATATTGGATTGCCTCCTGGAATTGTATAATGCACATCGTCTACCTCTAAGGACTACATATTATGCAATAACAGTGCTCAATTTAGCCTCCTTCTCCCCAGAATTATGCAATTCAACCTTCCATTCAACCTCTTTATGCACATTGCATAGTTGTAGCTAAGAGTCCCCCTCTCTACTTCCCTGAATTGTGCAACTGTGCAATCCATCTACCCAGCCTCCCTCTCGAACTGTGCATTGTGAATTCAAAATGGGAAAGGATGTCTCACTATGTCCCTCAACTGCAAAATCATATTTCTCAGGCCTCTAGAACTGCACAGTGTGCAGTTGCAAGCCTCAATCCCTCACTCCTATCCTCTAGAACTATGCATTGTCGAATCCCTGAGCCTTACCCGCGGTCTAGTACCCCGTTCCATGTCGATCAATGGATTTCATGAACAGAGTTATGCTAGGATATTTTCAGACTGATGTCGTATTTTCATGAGTGGATTTCACATGCAAATACTCTATCTTGACATGACAAGATGATGCTTGGAGAGGAAGAGGAGACTATGCTAGAAGACACTTGTGAAGTTGGAACCATGAAGAATTCATCGAGCAAGAATATTAAGGGACACTAGCTTATGAAAAAATATGGAAGATCAATATCACATGAGATTCCATATCAATCAACCCCTTGGATGATGAATATGAAACACATGCAAGACCCATCATGAATATGTCAAGGAAGAAACAAAAGAGGAACATATTGGTAATGCCACATCATCATGTATTTCCATGTCATCATTGCCAAGAGTCATCTCAAGAGTCACATGTGTCATAGTATCTTTCTACATAATTTATGGAATGTAATTTTGTATGTGTGGAAGACCGAAGGTCCCACATGGAATATGAAGAATCCCTAGAAATTTATAAAGTCATATAGAATCTCAAAGGTCATGTAAGAATTCAAAAATTTATTGTAAAAGCTCAAGATTCATGCGGGAGGTCAAGTCACATGGGAGGTGGAGATTCATATCATTTGTTATAAATTCACTCTCATAACTCAAGCAAATGTATTTTTGGGACTTTAACTTCCCACCTTGGCTTCTCTAGTATTGGCATAGGAGAGAAGATCTTTCTTTGGAGGATCAAGTGGTGACTTAATGTTCCACTATTGGGGCTAGTGTGGCAGCAATATACTTGTATATCTTAGCACTTCCACTTAATATATGAATATCGATGAGCCAACACATTTTCATGCATGTATCATGAATATCGTAGGAATATTCTTTAGATGTTTGGGGTATATGTTTCATTCATCTGTACTAAGGAAATTCAACTATTTTGGTGGATTTGGTACTTATCTTGTTGAAGGTGTGTTGTATTTTTTTTTTTACGCATGTGGTTGTCTTGTGAAGTTCTTTGCAGGTTAACTAAATAATCGTCCTATTCTCTTGTGTGTCTATTTATGATAGTACTATTACTTTCTTTCCAAAGGCTCACTCTCTTTCTCCTTGCCATGAAAGTACCTTATATACATCACAATTGTATGCCTCATAGTTTCAACTTACTTTCTTGTTTCAAAGAATTTTTTTATAACCTCTTATATTAATAATGGCATCCAAGGAAAATCCCTAAGGGCAATGGCAATCGGTTGTATTTATAGTTCGGGCTTCTACTCCAAATGATGTGAGGTTTAATTGGGACTTCATACCGGGGAGACCCTGTTGGTTGACATATTTCCAACACCGTCAATAGTTGGAGCTAGAAGGAGGGACAGATCACAAGTTGTGGTCATTGACTCTGTTTTGAACCTCTTATCTTAAATGGCACTTTCCCAAATCATAATCTCCTTGTGTTTTTCTAATAGATCAAATATTTCAATCCCCATGGAATTAATTGATTACTTATCTATTATGAAGTTTAATGGAAAGGGTGAAACATTCATAGCTCAACATGTTTCTTTGTCTCCCCAATTTTGTGAATATTATGAAATCGATTGTGAATATGTTTCTACTAAATTGTTCACCATCACTCTTGAAGGTGGAGTAAATAAATGGTGTTAGACTTTACCCGTTGCTTCCATTCATTCATTTGAACATCTCACTATGGATATTCATCAAGCCTTTGATAGGTATGACTATCAATATGTTTTTAAAAGGATTGATTTGCTTAGAATGAAACGTGGTGAATCTATAGATTATTTTCTTCATTGATTTCTTCGCCTTTTATATGAATTCCCCAAGGGAGTAATTGATTTGGATTACATCATGGAAAATTTTTAAAGTTTGATCTTACTCACCTTGAGATATTTTGAATGTGAAATCCTGAATAATTCTCCCACCCCAACTTTCGCAAACCATGAGACACCCAAAATCTGTGAGGAGGAACCTACTATTCCTTTTGTTCCTTGCCCTCCTTTTCCATTACCAATTTGGGTTCCTCCTGGAGATGATGTTGAAGTTGGGAAATCTGAAAATCAAATTGTTTATATGTCCATTCAACATCCACCCATTTCCCATGATATAGAACCTTTTGAGGAGAGCTTGGATTGGTTCAACAATAGCATGGAGCCTAAAGTGAAAATTGTTCTCTTGGATTTTCAAGGTAATATTAGTGCACATAAGTCCACTTTGGAATCTGATCAAAATGAAAACTTGACTTCCCCAAGGGATACTCTAAAATATCTAATACCCATGTTTTATGATCCCCTTAATCAACTTACTTCAAACTATTTGAATGTTCAACTTGTTGTTTCAAGAAGTGATCATATACAGGAAGTGGTATTTCATATGCAGAGGAGAAAAGTGTTGGAGATATTTTCCATCTTTCTTCCTTCTTTCAGAATATTAATCCTATACTCTCAGCAGATCATGAATCATACCATCTTGATAACCTGTCAAATAATTCTAAGTGTTTCATTCAAGTTGAGACTTTTGAAAACCATCACCATGGTATCCCTATTTCCATTAACACATGTGGTGATGGATACCCAAGTACATCGAATGATATATTTTCTTCTTTTGAAAGCTTATATTTGTGAGGAATCGATTCAAAATATTCTTTGCATAGCTTGAAATCTACATTTATGTGATGGGATACTATTTGAATTCATAATGACTCTGAAATTCCTTTGATCCATGCATTTTCAGATGAAAAATCTGAAAATGTAAGTTGACAGGCCTTTGAATATTTGGTATACCTTGTTGAAGAAAAGAAAAATCAATATTAATGTTACATTAGTATGCATGTTTTTTATTAGTATGATTATGAAAATAATCTCATGGAGCATAACATGCATGTTTACCTGTTGTTCTTACAAGCTCAATCTACTTTAGTTACAGTAGATGTTTCTCCTTTGAGTCTTTCAATCCTTCCTCACCCTTATCACGCTACTCATTGTACCCATATATGTTGGATAAGTCTGTTTGACCAACAAATTTTCTTAATTCTTTAGATCTTTATACGGCTTGTCGAGGTTGCAACCAGGTACACGATGGTGTGGTCCTGCAAATCAATTTTAAATCTTACATAAGTCGGGAGGAAGATGTTTCATATCTAAATGGTCAATGGAGTTTTCCAATTTATGCATATAGGTTCTCTATGCATCAAGAGTTTGATATGCTTAATCTTAAATATGATCAAACTAGTGGCATTAAAAATGTCTTCATTTATATATCGGGCGATAGTGGTGCATATCTACCTTTTGATTTTTATAAGCCACCCAAATTTGATGATCCACCATCAGAAAGTTCAGAGACCTGTTAGGAGGTTGAGGCACTTCAGCTCTTTTTGATGGTCATGCCAGGTTCTCGCAATTGTATTGATATATGCGAACTAATTTGGATCCATATTTTCATGCATAAATATTTCCTTAAAATTCATCCACTGGAAGTGAGCTCATGCTTGAAGTACTTTCAATGTTTGCAAGCTATTTATATTAATCCTCGAGATAAAGCCTCAAATCAGATAAAAAATTATTTTTTGGTTATTTTTTCTTCATCTTGTGAATCCCTTTCACTGCACTCAAGGTTGGAGAGCATATCTTATATGGATACACATAGTTTCAAAGCCTTTCATTCTGATTGTTTAGACAAAGGTCATTTTTGGTTGGAAGAACCCTCCCTGAAAGATACTTCTAAGATCGATCTCCTTCCTATCCCTTTTACGTATGTCATGAGTTCAATCATCTTTTTAGCATGATCTCTCTTCTTTAGTGATGGTAAATTCTTGATTCGTTTGGCAAATCAAAACCCTTGTGCTGATATGAATACCTTGTTGGATTTGAGCCTCGCTTCCAATATTTTTTCCATCCTAGTATCCTAATTGTTTTCCCATATTTATAATGTTATAAATTGTATTTAATACCTTAATATTTCATATTGAGATACAAAGGGAACCAATGGAGAATCAAGGATCTTATAGTTACCAATCTAATTGTAATATTGATTTTAACAATTATCTCTCTATTAATCATTTTCCCATTAGCGTACTTGATGATAGTTGTTTCACATTGATTGATTTATCATTTCATGATTCAGATGCTTGTTGGATAGTTAAGGACTTCAACATCAGTTAATGGTTATGTCAAGCTCTCACCATCTTGAAAAAGTTTCTGGACGAGATCAGATTGGATTCCCCTTAAAATATTCTCTTTGTGATTTGAATGCATTGATTGAAAATTCATTTTCTCATGAGTCTCAAGGTTTTCAAATTGGTTATTTTGAATATCAAGATCCAATCATTGAATGGTTAGAGCAATCTTACCTAGCAATATTTTTCACAAATAATAAGTTTCGGTCATTCTTGATGTTTGAAAAAAATTAAAAGACAAGTGAATGTATACTCACAAGAAACCTTAAAGGTTTGTACGCTCGTCATTTCAATCAACAAGGTAATTCTCGATATTGGTTAATTCTAGTTAGTATGTCACATATTTTTGTTTATAAGCAAGACCTTCAATTCATTATGCAAGCTTCTCAAATTTGTATCTTTACTCTTGCACAAATTTTTATATTTCTTTTAGTTTCTTGTATCTTTGTGATTGCAGGTCGGGGGCGGTTACGGTGGCGACATTGGAAATTTCATTACACTTATCCCTGACCTTCTAGTCCATTAGGTTTAGGTGCATTTAGTTATCGGTTTCATTGCATGACCCTGGATTCTTTCCCTTATCTAGTCCTTACATTTGGTTTGTTTATTATGTTTGTTTCCCATGCTCCTTTTAGTTAAGTTTTACTTTCACTTTTCTTTTTTTTATTTTGTCTTGTTGTTGTGCCTTATATGTCTTTATTTATTTAATAAAAATCTGCATGAAAATTCTCTTCTTGGGCTCAAAAGACAATGTGACAAAATTTGAAAAGGGAAATTGTGACGATGAACAAGGTTTGGCTAATATGTAATCCTCTTCTTTGTCCTAGTTTATATATCTTTAAAGTCAATGATGTTTGAATGGAAAATATGATTCGTTCGAGATGGAAAACCTTTGGTTGAACTATGAAGCCTATATATTTATTAGGATCTCCATTCTAACTCAGCCTTGTATTGAATGGTGTTTTAACCTGTCGACTTAATCTAGTAGAGAAAAGAAAGGAGAAAAACTTTAAAATGAGAAAATAACTTTGTTTATCTTTCAAAACCCTTAAACAAGGAACAAACTCTCTTGCTCTCAATAATGCGGGATCCCTCTTCCACATGTGCCATAAATTTTCAACAAGTGCTTCATACATATATTTAAGAAAATAAAATAAAGGGTGAAGAAGATAAAGCCTTGCTGCATAGAAAGGTTAATTAAGCAACTTCATCGAGGTACTATCCAGGCCTGCTGGAAGCGAAGTGATACTTGTGTTTCCTTGAGGTGACTCCATCGGGGTACTATCCAGGCTCTCTGGCAGTGGAGAAATGCTAGGGAATGTGTTTAAAAAGATCGATATACTTATTATCCTTCCCCCCTATAAAAAATGTTGAGGTATGACTAGTCTTATGTTGATGTGTTTGAAACTGAGGAAGGAATACAAGAGACTATATATTTAATTCAGATAAGTAGCAAATATGGGAAAATCTACATGGTGAATAAATACTTCATGAAAGACGAATACCTTGCACTTGAGGATAAAACTTAAATAGAGAAGTTGGAGTTATACTAGTGTCTCACCAAGTTTTTTCGTTGTGACAAACACCTTCCAAAAATTTTCTGACACTCAATTTTTGGAGTCTAGTTGTGATCCTATGGTCTGTCATTCCTCGATTGCTCATAGTCACTTCATGGTCAGTTTAAGTTTTTTAACTATCACAGTCACTTTCTTACACATGCCTATCTTTTGATGTATTCAAAATTGTTTTTCTTGCAAGCAAGCCTAGTATTCTATGTGTATATTAGAGAGTCAAACCCTATGCATTCCTTGTTAACAGTAACTACATAGATGCTGGAATCAGTGATTGTGCAGTTTTTTATGGTCGATGACTTTGAAATCCTAAGAGGTTATGATTTTTCAGTCTCTAAAAAGAGTGATTTCATAATCCCTATAGAAAGAGACTACACAGCCCTTGTTGGCAATCAATGCACAATTCCAAGATTGACAGTTCCCCCACTGTTGGTTGCAATTGTATCATCTCTTGGTGAGTTTTCTTAATTGTTTCTTTGTGTGCTTTGGTTTTCATTAGTGTCTATTTCACATTTTCGACTATTTTTTATTCTTGCTTTTATTTCTACAAGTGGCAATTTTGTGTATTCTTCACTATAGCATGTGTCCATTTTCACTTTCTTTAGCTTTCACAAGTGTCGCTTTGATGTTTTCCTTACTGTCGCAAGTGTCCTCTTTTGGTTAGGGAATTGTCGCATCCGACTAAAGGGATTCATTTGTACATCCTTGAAGGGTAATTGTAATGCATTCTCTTACACTACTATGTTGTATCTATCATAAAGACATGCATTTGACACATTCCCAAAGTCTTGAGCATTATTTCACTAGTGTCATCACTTGCGTTGCAAAATGTATCATAAGTTTTGCACGTTGTAAAAGTGGAGCTATGGTTCATTTCAAGAGGAAATTTTGGTGCCAATGGGTCTTATTTATCATATAGACATGTATTATACTCATTCCCAAAGTTTCATACATTGTTGCACTAGTATCGTCACTTTCATCGCAAAGTGTATCTTAGGTGTCGCACTTGGAGGCAAGTGTTGTTGTGTCATTTTTTCGATGACGATATGTTGATTATGGGTGGTAAAATCTTATTTGTCGAGTGGTTAATCATCTATAAATGTGTGATCATGTTCAAGCTATGTGTTGGTCCCATCTCTTTTCTCTCTGGTCCCACACTAATTCAATTTTTGCAATTGATCCTTCTCTGGTCAACCTCCTCCCAAAATACCTCCTTAAACTATGCATTACACAGTCTTGGACCACAAGAATCCTATCCTTCCTCCTAGAACTACGCAATGTATAGTCACTACCTCTAAGGACTGTGCATTGCGTAGTCACATTGCTCAAGATCAACCTCATGCTCTCCAGAATTACACAATTCATCCTTCTAGTTAGCCTCTTTCTGCACATTATGCAATTCCAGCCAACACTCTCTCCCTCTGTTTCCCTGAACTGCACAATCCAGCTACCCAGTCTCCCTCTAGAACTACACATTGCATAGTAACAATGGGAAATCCTTACTTATTGTGTCCCTCAACTACACAATCATGTTTCTTAGTCCTCCAGAACTGTGCATTGCACAGTTGCAATCCTAAGTCCTTCACTCTTGTCCTTTGGAACTGTGCACTGCACAATCCCTAAGACTTAACCCCTATCCATTACCCATTTCTAGGTCGATCAATGGATTTCATGAAGAGAATTATACTAGGATATTTTCAGACTGATTTCATATTTTCATGATTGGATTTAACTTGCATTTATTATATCTTGACATGACAGGATGATTCTCGGATAGGAAGAGAAGGAGACTTTGCTAGAAGACACTTGTGAAGTTGGAACCATGAAAACGTCATTAAGCAAGAAGATGAAGGGACACTAGCTTATAACAAAATATCAAAGATCAAGATCATATGAATACTCCATAGCAATCAACCCCTTGGAGGATAAAGATGAAACACATGCAATATCCATCATGAAGATGTCAAAGAAGCAGCGAAAGAGGAGAAACTTCGCAATGCCACATCATCATGAAAGTCCATGTCATCATTGCCAAGAGTCACATGTGTCATAGTATCTCTCCACATCATTTGTGGAATGTAATTATGTAAGTTCCCAAAATGAGAAAATGTAAAATGTGTGGAAGACCAAGGGCCCCACATGGAATATGAACAGTCACTAGAAATTTCTAAAGTCATATAGAAGCTTAAAAGTCGTGTAAGAATTGAAAAGGTCATTGTAAAAGCTCAAGAGTCATGAGGGAGGTCAACAGTGACATGGGGGGTGGATATTCATCTCATTTGTTATAAATAAACCCTCATAATTCAAGCAAAGGGACTTTTGGGACTTGAACTTCCCACCTTGTCTTTTTTTGTAGCGGCTACAACCACCCTCCAAAATTTTGCCTATGCTTCGATTTTGGAGCCTCCCTTCTTATCCACAGGAGCTCATATTGCACTGATCCAAGTATTCATGCTTCGATTGAGATTTATATTTTCATTTTTCTTGTGTTTTCTCACTTATCTAATCTTTTTAATGCACAAGGTAATCTCCCAACTTGGTCTCACAGCAATTTTGGGCTTGCCTCCATAAATTGCGCAATCCTTGACGGAAAGAAGCCTTGATGATGGGGATTGTGTAGTTTTGACTGGAAGTCATCCTTGAGCTCATAAACTATGCAGTCATGGAAGGCAGCCCAACATTGAGCCTAGAACTATAATAGGGATCTATTTTTAGTATCCCAAAGGAGGCACTTTCGCTATTTTTAGAAACTTCTGCCAAGTGTTGCTTTTCCTTGATTTTAGGCATATGCGACATAATCCCTAATTCACTCAAATCTATTTAATCAACACTTCTAGAGCTCATTTTCACATTCAATATTGGAGCTCTAGCATTCTCGAGGATATCAAGGAACCTTCAGTGCAATCATCATCGCTTTTCCAAGCGAGTTTCACTTTTGTCATATTTTGTTGCTTTTTTTTCTTGTGCTTATGTGAGTGTTGTTTCAATTATTTATCTTCATATTTGTTGGCGTTTCAACTTGTTTTAAATTGTAGAAGTGTTTTTTTAATTTGTATATTGCCTTTCACAAGTGTCGCATTGCTTTTCGTATTTTTGCACCAATGTTCGTTGTTGTAGCGACTCTCCTCACATATTTGATTTTCCTTCTGTTTGATTAATTGTTGCACTTGATCTACATGGATTTATTCATACTTACTCAGATATTCACTCAATCTCACATTTTCTCTAATATATTCTCATTTTCCACGCTTCCTTAGGTAGATCTACACTTTCCTTGGTTAGTTTTCACTTTGTCCAGTTGGGCAATATGCAATCCTGAGGCTCAAGCCACAAGCTTGGCCTCTGGAATTGCGTAGCATGTAGTACAACCTGGCTCCAAGTAACCAATGTATAGTTCTAGGAGCCATCTTGTCACCTTTGCCATAGAGACTATGCAATGTGCAGTCTCTCCTAGACCACTGCCCTAGCTGAACTGTGCATTGCGTAGTTTCAAGCCACAAGCTTCAACCCTGGCTGTTGGGACTGCACAATGCATAGTTCCCATAGGCATTCAGTCCCTCTTGTCAATGATAATTGTGTAATCCATTATATTCTCGGTTTGTTGCTTAAACATTCCTTGAACATAGATTTGCTAAAGACTAATATTTGATTGCCATGAGTGCCTTTTTTGTCCCACAGGTACAAAGATTGTTGAGCACCTCCCCAGCAGTCACTGTTATCATCGCACCTAAGAGAGTTTCTTCAAAATAAACCACTGAAATCAGTACTGGGGAAGAATTTTAGAAAGTGTTAGTATATTTTCCAGTGTATATAGATATTCAGTTGTTTGTATAAAAGGGATCATCACTGACATGGCAACAGGTCAAAGATGATTTTTCAAAATACTTTGAGGCAGACTTAGAGGACCTACAGTTGTATCTCCACATCTAGAAGTTAGGACCATACAAGGTTGCATGCAGATATCCATCCTTCCCGTGTATAGATGTTATCAGTTGGATTTTCTCACGCATTGATGAGAATACCATGACATTGAGCAGTGCCAATGGACAAAAGATTGCTACCTTCCAAGCAGAAGATTGTGAGTGCATGTATCACTTGCCCGATCCAGTAGAGTGCATGGACTCACTTTTCTATGTCATCCATATCTATGTGAACACAAGAGACATTGTCAAAGGCTAGGTGAAATATCCATCGAAATTTCAAGAGACACCCACCCATATGTACAAGACAAAGCCCCATAGGAAGGCCTACCAACTCTTGGTTATCTTTGCTTGCAGGATCCATGGTCAAGAGAGCACAAAAACCTTTCCTGAAGGGTGGGAATTCTTATTGGACCAAGTGGTGAATGAGGGGAATTCGTTCAACTAGCCATATCTATTGGCTCAACAGTTGAGGGACCATGTAGCACAGGCTTAGATTCCTCCTGATGGTAAGCGAGCAAGGTTTTATATGTCTGCATATTTACTGGATGCAATTTGTGCACAACAGCAGTTCCCTGGCATGAACTAGACATGGACACGTTGAGAAACTGTCGTGCACATTTATTGCAAGTTTCTTTCGAAATGTAATTATCGAGTAATGGCACAAATAGCTGACCACTTTATCATCTCATTGTACAAGCTCATATTTTAAGAAGGTCCGCCTTGCATGTCATGAGAAGCAATGGAGGCAATAGCAGACATAAAAGATTGGTATGCCTCACTAGGTGGCACCTTCATTAAACTGTTTGGTGGAGAGACGCCTCCGCATGTTTTACCCAGGTATTCCATGGAGAAGCTTGTCATGCAAGAAGTATCATACCATCTTGCCACAGGGTTGTTAGTGACAATGCACAGGAAGAAGCAAGCACCATGACCCACTCTTCCTTTGAAAATTGGAATGTACTACATAAAGAACTTGAAATTCGTAGATGCCGAGGAAAAGGAGATGGTAAGGTTTGAATTCAACACTTAGGACTTTAATCTGTATGATCCCCGTAGTATTTGTAAAGACCATTGTGCAAGAGTTTACTTTCCATGGATCGACATGGCATTCCGTTAGCTAGAGGAGGATTCATGGAGGTACTGCTACAATGCCTTCAGACACCATGAGCTTGTCAGTTAATCAGCGACTTCACAGGCTGCTCCATAGATGGCAAGAACCCCAGAAGAAACAAAAGTAGAAGGAAGCAATCCCTTCTATGACAAGGGAAAGAGGAAGATTGTTGACAGTCCAGAGGGAGAAAAAATTTTCAAGATGAAAGAGGATTCTATTATCATGAAATAATCTTTGGTAATAGAATAAAATAGGAAGAAGAGGATACAAAGAGCATAGGGGAGGAAGAGAGAAAAGTAGAGGTTATAGGAAGCAGAACTGAAGTTGCAGGAGATAGAGCAAAAGCTGAAGGAAGAACAAGAGTTGATGAGGAGAGAACGAGAAGAGAAGCAAAAGCAATAAGAAGAACAAAGGAAAGGCACAATGACATAGGAAACAATGATGATACATGTTGAAGAACAGGAACAGAGCCAACCAACAGCTGATGAGGAAGGTTATCAAATGTAGGATCAAGAGCTTGCTCAGTAGATTGAGCACCTGATTGAAGTGACAGACATGGAGATGGAACAAGAGTCATAGAATAAAGACATTGATCTGATGTCGAGCACACCACAGGTCATCACTCTATCTCAACCAACTCCAATAGAAAATCAAACCCTAAGTGAGCAAGGGGATGTTTTTCCCATTGATGATGATCTGGTAATGGATGTGTACAATTTGTCATTCGACGAGTTCCAAAAGAGGATTTTACAAGCATGGAGAAATCATTTTCCAGACTATCACACATCACCTGCATAGGGGTGATAGTTTCAGACACCAGGAAGCATATAAATCCCACTAGCGAAGATAACTTGGCCTATGTAGGAGAAACAAGATCAAACATTTAGTATTTGACAACCAAGAATGAGCAACTGACACTAAACTTGCAAACTACTAGGAAAGAGGTAGAACAACTCCACATAACAGCACATAATGCAATATCTGCACAGGGTTAGTTAGAGGAGATGAGAGCAGTGATACTTTCTGAAATATCAACACTCGAAGAAACCGTGGTCCACAATGGCAGAGCAAAGAGTTTGTTAAAACTCTTAAGAACATACAAGCTACCATTACTTATGTGCAAGAGTGGAAAATGAGATACAAATGGACGCTGCTTAACTTAGTTAAGAAAATGAAACCACAAGCAGAGCTGGAGAACACGAGAGTTTGGATGTTGATTCAGAACAATAAGTAGCTTGCCTCATTTATTCGTAACATTAAGACCACATATGTATGGTTGTTCAGTAGTTTGGATGTCTTGCTGAAAACACACCAGATCCCATCAGTTGGTTCAGTCACCAAAGCCAAACCCAAGAACGAATTCCAACAAGAGATCAAAGAGTACTTGGAGCAGCTGAGACAAATTTCCACCAAGGAATACTTAGAACTGAACAGATAGAACTTGAAGAATTACATCAGTGGTCTAGTCCAAGTCAAAACAATGTTGCTCATGCTTGAAGACAAACCTTAAATTGGTTCCAAGACATTGTAATTGGATGCCATGGAGGCTAGATTATGCTTCCATCTTGACACCATCACACAATTTGGGGACATCATCACACAATACTGAGCTTGGCACCAATATGTGACCGAGAAGCAAAAAGTGGAGTTTGTTGAGCTTCTCCCAAACTCAAGCATCATAGTGTTGTGTCTTGTTAGGATGTCAAGTTGTCTCTATTCCATTTTGTCTTATATGGGTACAAGTGTAAAATGTAATATTATTTGTATTTATGTTGTAATTGAAATTCCAAGTGTCAATATTGGAATATGAAGATTCAGGATGTAATTTAATAAGTCATTTTGTAAAGAAGATGAAGAGTCATGAGGGTAGTCCAGAGGTCACAAAGAGGAGTTGAGGAGTCACTCCCTCTTGTTATAAATAGAACCTCATAACTCATTAAGGGGATTTTGGGAGCTTGGGAGTATTGTGAAGAGCCTTGGATTGTCTGTAGTGTAGAGTGATTATACTTCTTTGGAGGAGTAGGTGTTCTTGACTTTAATGTTCTACTATTGGGGCTAGTGGTCTGTCAATGGTGTATGTATGAATGGAACTTTCACTTATATTAACATCAAAGCTAACACACTATCATGCATATTTTGTGAATATAATAGGACTATTCTTGTAGTATTTGCAATGTATGTTTTTTAACTTACGCTTATGATTATGAAGTATTTCATTTGCATTTGTATGAATCTTGTGAATGTGTGTTGCTATATTAATTCGTCACTTTAACTTGTGGGCTATTCTGCATCTTAGCTTGTGATATCATTATGATCATGTGTTCCTTTCAAGCGGTGTACTATTACAGGATTCCAATGGGCGCACTTCCTTTTCCCCTTTGTGTGTTGGAACCTTCATGCGTCGCACTTGAATCTCTGCGGGGTCACACACTTGCTCTTACCCAAAGTTACCATACTTCACTTTGTGCATTATCGTAGTCAAGGCATAACATTACCACCCACTGCTAGGACTCCTACTCCAAACGATGTGAGGTCTAGTTGGGACTTCATATCGAGGAGATTCCCTGAATGTTGGCGGGTCCAACATCATCAACAGCTTCTCTAGCATTGGCATGGGAGAGAAGATATTTCTTTGGAGGAGCAAGTGGTGACTTAATGTTCCATTATTGGGGCTAGTGTGGCAACATTGTAGTTGTATATCTTGGCAATTCCACTAAATATATGAAGCTATATGAGCCAAAATATTTTCATGCATGTATCGTGAATATCGTAGGACTATTCTTTAGATGATTGCGGTATATGTTTCGTTCATATGTACAAAGGAAATTGAACCATTTCAGTGGCTTTGGTACTTATCTTGATGAATGTGTGTTGTATTTGGATTTTATGATTGTGGTTGTGTTGTGAACTACTTTGTAGGTTAAATAAAAGATCTTCATATGATCTTATGTGTCTCTTTTAGGATGGTACTATTACTTTTCTTCTAGAGGCTCACTCTCTTTCTCCTTGCCGTGAAAGTACCTTATATACATCGCAATTGTATGCCTCATAGTGTCAACTTACTTGCTTGTTTCAAAGAATGTTTGTATAACCTCTTATGTTAATAATTGAAACCAAGGAAAATCCCTAAGCATAATGACAACTAGTTGTATTCCCAGTTTGGGTTCCTACTCCTAACAGTGTGAGGTCTAATTGGAACTTCATACTAGGGAGACCCCCTTGGCTGATGGATTTATAGCACCGTCAAGAGCTACTTGTATTGTTTAGTATAAGGGAAAGAAGCAATTATTTTCCAAATATTTTATTTCCTTCATTTCAATTCTTCCAAGATTCATGACTTAAACCTTCTCTCACTTTCAAAAATATAATTGATACACTCCTAATGTTAGAGGAAAAGTGGAAGAAATCTATCCAAAAATTTTCTTTGACAAGCCTTATGTTGGTGACAAGAAATTTGAGATGGGTGATTTAGTTTTAAAGTGGGATGAAGTCATGAGCCTAAATATAAGCATACTAAGTTCCAAAATTTATGGCTTAGTCCTTACCAAATAGTAGGAAAAATAAGAGCTGTAGTTTTCTTTACTACATTGTTCAAGTATAAGTTGGGCGGCTCCCTATGTTGAAATATGTAACTAGGTTCGGTCTTCATAATGGCATATGTAATCGTGATTTTATGTATTTAATGAAAATAGAAAAATAAATTTGTTATTTATGGTCTTGAGGCATGGGTTTCATGCTCAAGATTTTTAGGTCAAGCACCCATTGTCATAAAGTCAATTGAGTCATCAACATGTAATGAAGACCCATTTGGGCATGTTACATATTGTAAAGAAAAATTTATTGAGTCAAAATAGAGTAAAAAGACCCTCCAAGACGTCATCATGGAACAAATATCAAGCCGGCCTACATGAAGGTGTTATGTTCCTATACCAATAGGTGTCATATATCATGATTGACTTGGTTTAGCTCTGAAATATGTACATACCTTTGCTTGTTGCAAATGTTTTCCATATTTGTAAAAAATCAAAAAATTAAAAAATGTAAAGAGGGTATGCCCTAAAAGAAAAATCAAAGGGCAAAAAGAATAAAGAAAAGGTCAAAAAATGAAAGAAAATGAACCCCAAGAAAAAGAAAAAAGACCATGAAAGTGTGCAAGTCCAAATGCCACTGCTATTTTACTTTTTGTATAATAAAGATTGTGTGCAACTTGTTATTTATGCCACAATCCATGGTAACCAAATAGTTTAATCTTGGTTATTCCATGTTTTGAATTTCATGTTTATAGATATAGAGAATAAAATCTGACCAAACTGTTTAATCTTGGCAGATAAGTAGATAGGTAGAGTGAATAAAAGGAGCTCAACAGTTTAACCTGAGCCCTTGGATGTAATAAGGTTAGAATTAGATAGATTTCCATTGTAAAAGAAAAGAAAAGTATGATAAGGGTTTGATAGTTTAAGTGGACCCTAATAAAGAAAGTAAAAATGGTAGGATGTATAGGTGGGTAAGTAGATGATTGGTTGCAGAATTATGTATGATGAATGGTTAAGTTAAAAGCTCAAATCTTTTGCTTTCATCACTTTGAAAAAGTATGGATGACAATGAAGACATTTACATCAGAGACAAAAGTCAAACTAATTAACCTCCTCACTCATTTTTCCCTAAAATTTTACTAATTTCCCATAAGCACTAAAGGCACCAACAACCTAAAAGTTAAAGGGGCTCAGAGCATTTCTCTGACTTCTGGAGGGACTAGACCCTCGGCCCAATAACTTGCAAGGCCTAAGTGCTAAAGCCCCTTCATCAAAATTCACTACTTCCATAAATCACTCATCTCCTTCAAATGCTTTTCCTAAGTAAAAACACTATTTTACTTAGGAAAAATAAATGTTCTTTATAAAAACCCCCAAACACATTTTAGCCTAAGTCATAATGTTGGATGATGAATATATTTTCGTAGACTTTTACTTAGCGCATTTTCTTTTATCCATAAATCATATTAATTCCTAATTCTTATTATTACTTAACTCCCAAAACATTTTTACCCTTTCCTGTATTATTAATAAAACCCCATAATAAATAAATATTCTGCCCCATAGTTTGCAAAATAAACCATAATAAAAATTAATTGAGTCGGATTAATTAATCAAACCGCGATTAGTTAAGAACCAAACCCTTGTCATGTTAAAGAGGGATTAATTAATCACCTGGATTAGTTAAAAGCCTCTCCCGCAATCATATCACCCCCAATGTAATTAAAGTCACTTTAATTACAATCGGGACCCTCCATTAACTCCCCGCCATTTCTTGCTGCCGACTACCGTCCGATTAACCACCCCACATCCAACGGCTCTCGCCCATATCGCATAGACCTTTGGGCCAAACGTTAGCTGTGTGATATAAGTGGTTATGACTTTTTGCCTTTTCTACGTGTCACTCAATCTATGGCATCACGCGACCCTCCGCCAAAACCACCAACCTCCCAAAAGTAGTGCGATGAAAACCATTACCACTCCTATTTACTGCCTCCACTAAACGACAAAGTGTCCCATCAATCAATTGTTTTCAACTGTCATTTTCATTCACCCGCCAAAAATCATTGACTTTGTGCATAAAAACAAAAATGTTCATTGTTTTCCCTTTTTTTACCGAGAAAACGACTTCTGCCTTGCATGCACACACAGAGTACGTCCAGTCCAACAATTTACTTCCAACCGTCAACCACCATCAGTTGCTGAACTCAAGACCACTGCAGACTCCTATGCGCACCTTGAAAATCCTTCACTGTAGCCATTTGTCTAGACAGTCGACCAAAAATAAGTAGTTACCACATTTCCCTCTCAGAAACCCTGTTTTTGTACTGAACTTCCACTAAATTGATTTAAACACAAATTATTCAGTACAATTAAGCTATTTTCTTAGTCCCCAGCTTCCCCAAGCACCTATTTTTCCTGAAATTCCTTGAAAACCCCCAGCTTTCTCCTTGAAAACACAAGAACCAAGGATGGAATCTGCTGTTGCCCTAAACGTTGCTCCAATCACTAATCCCCACAGGGATTTGGACTACCTCCCCTTGGCTGATAAAGATTTTCAAATCAAAGACCTTACTTTTGATGATAGCCCCATGAAATTCTACTCCAGGTACCAAGACAATTACCTGAACCACTCCGATAACATAGGTCTTTGGGAATCAAATCTACCAAAGTACCAATTCCCTTCTGTTCACATTTTCCCAGATATTTTCCACCAATGCCATGCAAATTACAACCCCAATTTAAGAGCTGTAATTTCCCCAGACCAAAGAATCCTTTTCACCATTACAGCCGAGTCTATTAATGAGATGTTGCAATTACAACTTGACCAAAACCTCACTCCCCTTTCCATTGCAGAATTACTTGAGAAATCTACCAAAATGTCTAGTTCTGAAATTAGAAAAGTTTGTCATACTTTCATTGATGAGAAGCACATGCCAAAAGACCCTCCTCCCTACATGTCATGCTTTTTCATTGATTTGAGCAAAGATATTATTACCATGATTGCCTGCATTATGGGTTTCACCACGAGTGAGTATGTAGATGAATTGACCTTAGCCTTCATGACTATTTTTACCCCTGGTCAACCTCCTGTAGCTAAATTTGACTATGCCACATTCATTGTAGACAAGATACATGACCAATTCATGAGATTAGAGAATGAGAGAGTCTTTAAATATTCCTCAGTCTTGTATCATCTTTTTCTTTACTACCAGTCTGAAAAATTCCCTTTATCTGTCCAAAAACTTGACACCAGAGGGAATCCCAGGTCTGTTGTCTTCTAGACATCAATTTTTCACTATTCAGCTTCTTCCCCTTATTCTTATACAGATTTTATTGATCAGTTTGTCCATCCTATAACTACCATGTTGATAGGAAGTCCCCCTCCTAGAATCAGCGATGATATCAAAAGAATTCTTCAATTATCCAAGCAATACAAGGTTGGTGACTGGTACTTATACCAGAACCATACCGAGATCAGAGTTTATGGGTGTGAATTGCCTCCCTACAAATTGCCCAAATATGTCCCCATGAGATTATTTTCCCTAGAGTACTACAGGAAAATGATAAACTCTGATGAAATCCACTTTATGAAAGCTAATAATAAAGCTCAGTTGAGGATAAAGGATCACCTAGGACCATTTGTTTGTAACCACAGAAAAGCAGGGAAAACAGCAGAAGAAATCCTTGAAAGAATGAGACTGAAAAAGAGTTTCATCTGGCCTTATGATCCTCACAGCTTCATTAGTAACAGAATACAAAAGGATAAGTTGTCCCCCTACATTCATCATAGAATTCCAAAGATAAAACAATATGCAAAATGAAATGAATGGGTGGAGGGAACACTTATAGAACTAGATAGGACACAAGTTGAAGTAGAGAATGTTATGAAAGATTTAGAAAAAGACTTGATCTGGATTCCTTTGAACAGGTGCTTGTAGAATCTTCAGAGAGACCAGCACAAGAGCCGAGCGCACAACCATCAGGGAAACCAGAGACTTCAAAACTGAGGAAAGATTCAGGGTCACATAGAATTTCTAAGGAATTGACCCAAACTGAAACAAACATGGGCAATCCTCCAGTATTGCAGACTCCTCTCAATGAGGAACGAAATCAAAAAAGAAGCAGGAGTGAGGCTAGTCCCTCAACTGTGCCACTAGACCAGGTATATGTCAAAAGGACAAGATTAAATCCTCTGTCTGAGTAGGAAAGCCCTTAAGAGATATTAGAGAGATTTTATGCACCAATATCATTAATTCCATTAATGATATTTGGTCTTCTATTCAGATTATCTTTGAACAAATTGATTTAATGAAACTAGCTACAGAGGCTATACAAAAGACCAGAGAAGAATTGGGGGAGAAACCTAAAGAGGCAATCCAATTAATCAATTTCTTGAATAGCCAAAGTAGGGAAGAACTGGAACAAAATGATATAGAAGACCGAACTGGTACCATCCTTGAAATCAAGAGAGTTCTGACCAAAAAGAACTCAATGCTTAACCTGGAAAGAAGATGTCAAAGTATCCATGAAGACATTGATGAATTTATGATAAAATATAACATTCTGAGAGAGAGAGGACTTCCAAATTTATTGGTCATAAACGACAAGCTGATGAAGCATGAAGACTACATTGACATATTAGACCAACAAGCCAGAAATCAAGCCAGCTCTTCAACAGTGAAAGCACTACCCACAGGAAAAGTGTTATATGATGGCTTAGAAAACCTTTTCTATATTGAGCATGAAGTGAAACACTTGTTCACAACTCAACCCAATTTTGCAAAGCACACTAAGGCTGATGAAATATACAGAAAATTGATCAAGATGAAGATACCCAATGAAGAATGGTGGACTGATATGCTCATAATCCTGTAAGTTACTATGGTAACTCCGAGGTAAAAGAAAATATTCATTGAGGTAAAGTCTAGTAAACAGGTAAAGAGTATCAGTAAACAAGTAAAGAGTATCAGTAGGGAAAAGTAAACAAGGATCCAACACACAATTACCAAAGCAAAAGCAAGAGGTAAATTCGAGCTTCAACCTCCAGCTCTTCCATGAATAAAGGGACAGCCGCAATCAGTTTTACATCTGTCTCTATATTTTTGTAAAAGATATTTTGTATTCCCTAGAATAAATCTCATGTAGCTATGAGATATTTTGATGTAATTTTTGTATAAATACTTCTCCATTTGAAGTATTGAGGATGGATTCTTTAACATCTATGTAAGTCTATGCTGTAAAGTTAAGAAAGTTGTTGTAATAAAATATGGATTTTTGCTAGAAAAGGAATGAAAGTTGAGGACATTTCAAACAAACAAAGTAATCCTGCCCTTTAATCTCGGAGCAAAGGTAGCCAAGCTTAAGATTTTAGTCCCCTTGACAGAACTAGTAAAACATGATATTTATAGGTCTCAAATAAATAAATCATTAAATATCGTTGAAAATGAAGATTCTGTAAATCTCTTTGATGACCAGCCCGAGTTGATTTTTGGTCCTGAAGTAAATGGGAAACCACTGGAAGGAGGGATACCACCTTTCTATGTCATTCTCAATATCCATGATAAGATTTTGCATAATGACATGTTCGACTTTGGTGCCTCACATAATCTCATGCCCAAGTCTGTTATGGAGAAACTTAACTTAGACATCACTAGACCCTATAAGGATTTATTTTACTTTGATTCGAGTCAAGTGAGGTGTTTAGGACTTATAAAGGATTTATGTGTCTCTTTGGTTTAGTACCCTGCCAAAACCATACTCATGGCCATAGTGGTAGCAGATATTCCACCCAAGTATGGCATGTTGTTGTCCAGATCCTGGGGTGCCAAACTTCAAGGATCTCTACAACTAGACATGTCATACGCTACCATATCTACTTTTGGACAACCAAAGAAGCTATATAGAGAAACTTTAATGAAGTATGTAGTGAGTAGTCAGGAGAGACCTCAAAACTTTCCTATTTAGTCAGTGCATTCTGATATGGATTCCTTCATTCTCTATAATGTGGAAACTAATCCAGAAGATACTCCAAATGATATAGTAGCAGAACCAAAAAAAAATTATAAAAGAAAAGTCAATAGTGCAAATTCAAGAGATATAAAATGACAAAGAAAACCCAGATGCCTTAGCTAAGAAAGACTACACTACCCCAGATACAAATTATGAACATGAAATTTTATGGCATTTAGAATTTGATGGTTCAGTAAACAAATTAGGTGCAGGTGTAGGTGTATGGGTCTATAACTTAGAGAATGATCATGCAGAAGGACATGCCTATAGGTTGAATTTTAAATGTACAAACAATATGGCAGAATATGAAGCACTCCTTCTAAGCCTCAAGTTAATCAAAAGATTAGGAGCTATAAGGGTATCAATTATGGGAGATTCTAAATTGATAGTTAAACAGATAAAAGGAGTTTACATAACCAGAGATATTTGATTAGGACGTTACAGAGGAACAATTGTAGAAATCCTTAATACTTTCTTAGAAACCCAACTTGCAACCATTCTTAGAAAACATAACATGCAAGCTCATAGCATGGCTATGTTTTCCAGCACCTGCAAATTGCCTTTCCAGCCCAATCACTAGTATACTGCTGAGATTAGGCACAGGCCAACCATACCTGATAATCTTAAGAACTGGCAAGTTTTTGAAAACGATAAGCAGATTAATCACTTTCTGACATTAGATGAAGAATTTGCTAGCATTAATATAGATGTAGACATAGTTTCGGATTTTGAACACACTAATGAGTTAGACATTAACAAATTGGAAGAAAACTCAAAAAACATGCTTCACCCTACTAAATTCATGAAAACAGATATTCAGGATTTAAAGCAAATGGATATTGATGAAATAATTGATGATGAAACTGAAGTTATAAATCTAAAAGATAATCAATTACCCAAGGGATTAACTCCTTTGGAGGACCTATTTGACTCTAATGATATTCCTAAAAAGCCTAAGATGGAGCCCTTGAAAGCAGACATTGAAGAATGCAACATAGGAACTCAAGAGAATCCTAAACTGATAAAATTGTCCAAATCATTACCCCTTAATGAAAAACTGAAATATATTGAGCTAATGAAAGAATTCCAGGATTTTTTTGCTTGGAGTTACGAAGACTTAAAATCCTATGATACCAGTATTATTCAACACACTATCCCTTTGAAAGAAGATCAAAAACCTTTTAGGCAAAAGCTAAGAAGAATTAATCCTGTTTTATTACCTTCCATTGAAAAAGAGATCAAACAAATGTATGAAGCAGGAATCATTGCTCCCATTAGGTTTTCATATTGGGTGTCTAATCTTGTCCCTACAAGAAAGAAAACAAGAGAAATCAGACTGTGTGTTGACCTTAGAAATTTGAACAAAGTCTCACTCAAAGACAACTATCCCTTACCTAAAATGGATCACATACTGCAAAGGGTAGTAGGTTCTACAAGGATTTCACTTTTAGATGGATTCTCAGGTTACAACCAAATTTTAGTCCATCCTGATGATCAAGCAAAAACTGCATTCACAACACCATGGGGCACCTTCATGTATGTCAAAATTCCCTTTGGATTGAAAAATGCAGGGGCCACCTTTCAAAGGGCAATGGATATTTCCTTTGCAAAGGAAATCCATGATTTCCTGGTTATATACCTTGATGATATAACAGTCTTTTCAAAATCAGATCAACAACACCTAGATCATCTTAGACAAGTTTTTCTTAAATGCAGAAAATTTGGCATTTCTCTGAACCCAAAGAAATCTTTATTTGGTTTGGAAGAAGGAAAATTGTTAGGCCACATTATCTCTAAAGATGGAATCTGGATTGACCCAACCAGGATTGAAGCTATCTTGCAAATACCTCACCCAAGAAACATTAAAGAACTTCAGGAATTTTTAGGAAATTTAAATTTTTTAAGAAGGTTCATCTCTAACTTGGCTGAACTAATTAGATTATTGAATAACATGTTGAAAAAAGATTCGACTATTAAGTGGACAGTAGAGGCTAAACAATCATTTGAAGAAATAAAATTAGCCTTAACTCAAACACCAGTCCTCACAAGCCCAAAATTTGATAGAGACTTCATTATCTTTTCCTTTGCATCAGAACACACCATAGCTGCAGTTTTACTACAAAAGGATGATCAAGGATGTGAAAAACCAATAGCCTTTTTTAGTAAAGCTCTTAGAGATGCCTCATTAAAGTATAAAATAATGGAGAAACAAGCTTTTTCTTTAGAAAAAGCTATTAAAGATTTCGGGATGTATATTTTGTATTCTCATGTAGTAGCTTATGTTCCCAATGTTGTAGTCAAAGATATCCTGACACAGGATGGAGTTGATGGCAAAAGGGGAAAATGGATAGCTACTATTTTAGAATATGATATAGAGATAAAACCTACCAAGTTAATTAAAGGTCAGGGGTTGGCCAAACTCATGGCAGAAACAAATTTCCAAGCCTTAGACATAAATCTGATTTCAGAATTGGATAACAAATAGGAGATGGTGACTCCACAAATCAGCCAGCCCTTTCTAGATTCCCCCTGGTATGCTGATATTATATATGTTCTACAAAACCTGCAGGCTCCTCCAGGGTTATCCAGAACTAAAAGTAGGTTTTTGAAAATGAAAGCTTCAAAATTTTGCATTATGGATAATACTTTATTTTGGAAAAATCATGAAGGCATTTTGTTAAACTGTTTATTAAAAGAAGAATCTGACAAAGTACTCCAAGAATTTCATGCAAGGGATTGTGGTGGGCATCTCTACTGGAAGTCAACTACTGACAAAATTCTAAGAGCTGGATTTTACTAGTCAACCTTGTTTTCAGATGTTAAAAAATTTGTAACTTCTTGCCACAAGTGTCAGATCTTTGAAGGAAAAAGAAAACTTTTACCTTTGCCTTTGAAACCTATATCCACCGAAAAACCTTTTCAACAATGGGGTCTTGACTTCATTGGAGAAATCCATCCACCCTCTTCTGCTCAACATAAATGGATTCTCACTGCAACTGATTACTTTACCAAATGGATAGAAGCTATTCCCTCTAGACAGGCCATTGATACTATAATAATAGGTTTTCTAGAGGCTAATATTCTGTCTAGGTTTGGTTGTCGTGACAAAATTATCACAAATAATGCTACTGCCTTCAAGTCAAAGAAAATGATTGATTTTTGTCACAAATATCATATAACACTTGGTCATTCCATAGCTTACTATCCTCAGGGGAATGGACTTGCAGAATCCTCCAATAAAAGTCTAATAAATATTATCAAAAAACTATTGGAAGACAATAAGAAAACTTGGAATAAGAAATTGACCAATGCTTTGTGGGAAAATCGGCTTACTACTAAGAAGTCCATTGGAACCAGTCCCTATGAGCTAGTGTATGGAATGGAGGCAGTTTTCCCCTCATCTTTAGGAGTTCCAGTCATGAAGTTACTTCAGGAAACCCAAGTGGAACCAAATGATATACAGAGGATAATTAACCAAACTATCCATTTACAGCAAACCAGGGAGGAAGTATACAACAGAGGCCAAGTACTACAAGAAAAACTTAAGAAAATCTTTGATAAAAGGACCAAAGAAGAAAACTTTTATCTGGGAGACAAAGTGTTAAAGTGGGATTCAAGAAGAGAGGGAAAAGGGAAACATGGGAAGTTTGACTTCCTGTGGAAAGGGTCATACATTATATATGCCTTCAGAGGAAATAATTCATATTTTCTTGAAGAAATGGATGGTGCAGAGATTGAAGAAGGATCAGTCAATGGTCGAATGTTAAAGCACTACATTGGCCCAATTTACTAATTTTACAAGTTCAGATTGTACATACTATATCCTTCATAATGTTTAGTGTTGTTTGGATGGTAAAAGTTTTGAAGTTGAAGCCCGAAGAGAAGGCCCTAAGCTTCAGAAATATTTTTGTCATACATACCAATAAAGCAGCAGGGAAAAGGAAATTGCAGAGTAAAATCACAATCTTTCAAAAGGCCATTGATCTACTATTCTTCACTTTCCACCAGGGAAAGCCATCCCCAAGTGGAGCCACTGTTATTTTCCTATACCAGTAGGTGTCATATATCATGATTGACTTGGTTCAGCTCTTAAATATGTACATACCTTTGCTTGAAGCAAATGTTTTCCATATTTGTAAAAAATCAAAAAATTAAAAATTGTAAAGAGGGTATGCCTAAAAGAAAAATCAAAGGGCAAAAAGAATAAAGAAAAGGTCAAAAATTGAAAGAAAATGAACCCCAAGAAAAAGAAAAAAGACCATGAAAGTGTGCAAGTCCAAATGCTACTGCTATTTTACTTTTTGAATAATAAATATTGTGTGCAACTTGTTATTTATGCCACAGTCCATGGTAACCAAATAGTTTAATCTTGGTTATTCCATGTTTTGAATTTCATGTTTATAGATATAGAGAATAAAATCTGACCAAACTATTTAATCTTGGCAGGTAAGTAGATAGGTAGAGTGAATGAAAGGAGCTTAACAATTTAACCTGAGCCCTTGGATGTAATAAGGTTAGACTTAGATAGATTTCCATTGTAAAAGAAAAGAAAAGTTTGGTAATGGTTTTCCAATTTACGTGCACCCTAATAAAGGAAGTAAAAATGGTTGGATGTGTAGGTGGGTAAGTAGATGATTGGTTGCATAACTATGTATGATTAATGGTTAAGTTAAAAGCTCAAATCTTTTGCTTTCATCACTTTGACAAAGTATGGATGACAATGAAGACATTTACATCAGAGACAAAAGTCAAACTAATTAACCTCCTCACTCATTTTTCCCTAAAATTTTACTAATTTCCCATAAGTACTAAAGGCGCCAACAACCTGAAAGTTATAGGGGCTCAGAGCATTTCTCTGACTTCTGAAGGGACCGGACCCTCAGCCCAATAACTTGCAAGGCCTAAGTGCTAAAGCCCCTTCATCAAAATTCACTCCTTCCATAAATCACTCATCTCCTTCAAATGCTTTTCCTAAGTAAAATCACTATTTTACTTAGGAAAAATAAAGGTTCTTTATAAAAAAACCCCAAACACATTTTAGCCTAAGTCATAATGTTGGATGATGAATATATTTTCGAAGACATTTACTTAGCGCATTTTCTTTTTCCATAAATCATATTAATTCCTAATTCTTATTATTATTTAACTCCCAAAACATTTTTACCCTTTCCCGTATTATTAATAAAACCCCATAATAAATAAATATTCCACCCCATAGTTTGCAAAATAAACCATAATAAAAGTTAATTGAGTCAGATTAATTAATCGAACCGCGATTAGTTAAGAACCAAACCCCCGTCATGTTAAAGAGGGATTAATTAATCACCTGGATTAGTTAAAAGCCTCTCCCCCAATCATATCACCCCCGATGTAATTAAATTCATTTTAATTACAATCAGGCCCCTCCATTAACTCCCTGTCATTTCTCACTATCGACTACTGTCCGATTAACCTCCCCACATCCAACGGCTCTCGCCCATATTGCATAGACCTTTGGGCCGAACGTTAACCTCACGATACAAGTGGTTTTGACTTTTTTTCGATGCTACGTGTCACTCGATCTATGGCATCGCGCGACCCTCTGCCAAAACCACCAACCTCCCAAAGGCAATGCGATGAAAACCATTACCGCTCCCGTTTACTACCTCCACTAAATGACAAAGTGTCCCATCAATCAGTTGCCGCCAACTATCATTTTCATTCACCTGCCAAAAATCATTGACTTTGTGCATAAAAACAAAATTGTTCATTGTTTTCCCTTTTTTTCTTGAGAAAGTGACTTCTTCCTTCCATGCATGCATAGAGTACATCCAGTCCAGCAACTAACTTCCAACCATCAACCGCCATCAGTTGCTGAACTCCAGACCACTGCGGTCTACTGTGCACAACTTGAAAAGCCTTCATTGTAGCCACTTGTCCAGACAATTGACCAAAAACAGGTATTTACCGCATTTCCCTCTCAAAAACACTGTTTTTGTACTTAACTTGCACTAAATTGATTTAAACCCAAATTATTCAGTACAATTAAGCTATTTTCTTAGTCCCCAGCTTCCCCAAGCACTTGTTTTTCCTTAAATTCCTTGAAAACCCCCAACTTTCTCCTTGAAAACACAAGAACCAAGGATGGAAGCTCCCGTTTCCCTAAACTTTTCTCCAATCACTACTCCCCATAGGGATTTGGACTACCTACCCTTGGTCGATAAAGATTTTCAAATCAAAGACCTTACTTTTGATGATAGCCCCTTGAAATTCTACTACAAGTACTGAAACAATTACCTGAACCACTCTGATAACATAGTTCTTTGGGAATCAAATCTACCAAAGTACCAATTCCCTTCCATTCACATTTTCCCAGATATTGTCCACCAATGCCATGCAAATTACAACCCCAATTTAAGAGCTGTAATGTTCCCGGACCAAAGAATCATTTTCACCATTACATCCAAGTATATTAATGAGATGTTGCAATTACAGCCTGACCAAAACCTCACTCCCCTTTCCATTGCAGAATTACTTGAGAAATCTACCAAGATGTCTAGTTCTGAAATTAGCAAAGTTTGTCATACTTTCATTGATGAGAATCACATGCCAAAAGACCCTCCTCCCTACATGTCATGATTTTTCACTGATTTGGGCAAAGATATTGTTACCATGATTTCTTTCATTATGGATTTCACCACCAATGAGTATGTAGATGAATTGACCTTAGTCTTCATGACTATTTTTACCCTTGGTCAACCTCCTGCAACTAAATTTGACTATGCCACATTCATTGCAAACAAGATACATGACCAAATCATGAGATTAGAGAATGAGAGAGTCTTTAAATATTCCTCAGTCTTGTATCATCTTTTTCTTTACTACCAGTCTGATAAATTCCCTTTCCCTGTCCAAAAACTTGACACTAGAGGGAATGCCAGGTCTGCTGTCTTCTAGACTTCAATTTTTCACTATTCAGCGTCTTCCCCTTATTCTTATACAAATTTTATTGATCAGTTTGTCCATCCTGTAACTACCATGTTGATAGGAAGTCCCCCTCCTAGAATCAGTGATGATATCAAAAGAATTCTTCAATTATCCAAGCAATACAAGGTTGGTGACTAGTACTTATACCAGAACCATACCAAGATTAGAGTTTATGGGTGTGAATTACCTCCCTACAAATTGCCCAAATATGTCCCCATGAGATTATTTGCCCTGGAGTACTACAGGCAAATGATAAACTCTGATGAAATCCACTTTATGAATGCTAAGAAGAAAGCTCAGTTGAAGATAAAGGATCACCTAGGACCATTTGTTTGTAACCACAGAAAAGTAGGGAAAACAACAGAAGAAATCCTTGAAAGAATGAGAATGAAAAAGAGTTTCATCTGTCCTTATGATCCTCACAACTTCATCAGTGACAGAAGAAAAAAGCATAAGTTGTCCCCCTACATTCATCATAGAATTCCAAAGATAGAACAATATGCAAATTGAAATGAATGGGTGGAGGGAACACTTATAGAACCAGATAGCACACAAGTTGAAGTAGAGAATGTTATGAAAGATTTAGAAAAAAGACTTGATCTAGATTCCTTTGAACAAGTGTCTAAGAATCTTCACAGAGACCAACACAAGGGACGAGCGCACAGTCGTCAGGGCAACCAAAGACTTCAGAACTGAATAAAGAGTCAGGGTCACATAGCATTTCTGATGAATTTACCCAAACTGAAACAAACATGGGAAATCCTCCAGTATTGCAGACTCCTCTCAATGAGGAATGAAATCAAAAAAGAAGCAGGAGTGAGGCTAGTCCCTCAGGAGTGCCACTAGACTAGATATATGTCGAAAGGACAAGATTAAATCTTCTGTCCGAGCAGGAATATGAAGAAACAAGAAGTGACACAGTACAGACTACAGTAGCAGGAGAGACACCATCTGCCTCCCAAACTCAGGCATTAAGCAGGCAACCAAGTGTGGAAGTGTCATCATTCAGAGCAGTTTCAGAGCAAAGCCAGGATTTGAAGGAAAGGTACAAAGAGATCAAGACTAGGAATGAGCAGCTCAAAGCTCAAACCTATGCCAAATATATGAAAATGGCTCCCACAAATCAGACAAGGTTGATGTCAGCTTTTGACATCAAAGAGGGAAAAATGCAGATGAGCTTCTTGAAGCCAACAGTACAATAGCCAAAGTCCATGGCTGATTATTTGAAAACAAATTTTGAAGTTCTTGCTAAAGATATCCACCCAATTGATCAAATTGAACTCCACAAGCAAACGGGTGAGATGGTCTATTCCACTTTAACCAGTAAAGCCATCATTGCACATCAGTTGCAAAATTCTTTGAGCAATACTACAACACAATTACAATTAGAAAAAGCCTCTTCTCAGGCTAAGGACACTAGAATAAAGTCATTAGAGGACCTAGTGATTGAGTTGGGTCATAATCCCAAAGATGTTAAGGTAGCTGAGAATTTGATAAGAAAGAAGAATGAAGATATTGCTGCACTCAGAAAACAACTCAAGCTCCCTCCCCTCATACATCCACAAACTGCAGAAGTCATTGAGAAACATAATGAGGAGGAACTTATGGACTTGATCCTTAAGTTAAACGAACAGCTAAAAGAAACATAACAAGAGTTGCTAAAATCTTTGCAGTCTAAACAAGGTGAGTTGACCACCATGCCTCAGACTGCAGTACCCATGGTTTCTACAGTAGTGCCATCTACTATTGCAGCAACTTTGGCACCCAACGTTCCCCTAACAACAGCTCTTCCAGTAACAACAACAACAAGCACTTTTGAAACAACAGCAACTTCAACACAGCAAACAGAGGACTTAATCAAGTCCATGGAAGAAATGAAAATCCAAGCAACTAAGATACAGAAATTAAAAGAAAAGGTTGCTAGCTTGGAGTACAATTATGAGATATCACAAATAAACTACACTGAAGAGGAGAGAAATAACAGAAGGATGACTGATAGAATAAAAACTTTAGAGAAGGACTTAACATTTGAAAAGCCCTTAAGAGATATTAGAGAGATTTTATGGACCAATATCATTAATTCCATTAATGATATTTGGTCTTCTATTTAGATTATCTTTGAACAAATTGATTTAATGAAACTAGCTATAGAGGCTATACAAAATACCAAAGAAGAATTGGGGGGGAAACCTGAAGAGGCAATCCAATTAATCAATTTCTTGAATAGCCAAAGCAGGGAAGAATAGGAACAAAAGGATATAGTAGACCGGACTGGTACCATCCTTGAAATCAAGAGAGTTCTGACCAAAAAGAACTTGATGCTTTACCTAGAAAGAAGATGTCAAAGTATCCAAGAAGACATTGATGATTTTATGATAAAATATAACATTCTGAGAGAGAAAGGACTTCAAAATTTATTGGTCATAAACGACAAGCTAATGAAGCATGAAGACTACATTGACATACTGCACCAACAAGCCATAAATCAAGCCAACTCTTCAACAGTGAAAGCACTACCCACAGGAAAAGTGCTATATGATAGCATAGAAAACCTTTTCTATATTTAGCATGAAGTGAAACACTTGTTCACAACTCAACCCAATTTTGTAGAGCACACTGAGGCTGATGAAATATACAGAAAATTGATCAGGATGAAGATACCCAATGAATAATGGTGGACTGATATGCTCGTAATCCTATAAGTTACTATGGTAACTCTGAGGTAAAAGAAAATATTCACTGAGGTAAAGTCTGGTAAACAGGTAAAGAGTATCAGTAAATAGGTAAAGAGTATCAGTAGGGAAAAGTAAACAAGGATCCAGCACACAATTACCAAAGCAACAAAAAGAGGCAAATTCAAGCTTCAACCTCCAACTCTTCCATGAATAAAGGGACAACAGCAATCAGTTTTACATCTGTCTCTATATTTTTGTAAAAGATATTTTGTATTCCCTAGAATAAATCTCATGTAGTTATGAGATATTTTGATGTAATTTTTGTATAAATACTTCTCCATTCGAAGTATTGAGGGTGGATTCTATAACATCTCTGTAAGTCTATGTTGTAAAGTTAAGAAAGTTGTTGTAATCAAATCTGGATTTTTGCTAGAAAAGGAATGAAAGTTGAGGACATTTCATCAGATTCTCGTGCAGTATAATTGCAAATAAGTATTTTATCCTTGTGATTTTATGTGTTTTCTATATGTTTCAATGTTTCATGCATCTGAAATCTAAATGGTAAAATAGTCAAAGTATATCAGAATTAGCATTTTTTCTCTTTGCTATCAACAGTATACCATTTATATGTTTTCTTCTAAACTATTTCGGTAAAGGAATTCTTGACTGCTCCTCTATCCCTGTAGTTTTCTCTAATAAGTCCCTGGTATAGGATTATTAATTGCCTTATGCTGGTTGACCTATCTTCCTTTCCTCTTTCTAATCCTAACTTGAGGATTCTTGATTGCCCTCTTGTTTTGAGAAGAATTACCATCCTTTTGAGCCCCAAAGTTTGTTTTTACTCTGTTATCCTACCCGTTGAAATCCTACCTCAGCAATTTGACTTATTCCAATGAACTATCACTGTTTGACTGCATAGCCCAATGGCCTAAAAGCCTAGTTTGCCCATTTGTTTCAGAACTCCACCATTCTAAACAAAAACAACCTCATTGAAAATTAATACTAGCCTAAAATCCTTTCAAACATAGCTAAATCGTAAAGAGAGAGCCCTCTCTGAGTGTAGATTGGCTAGAATCTGTACTTAAAAGATTGGTTTTTGGTTACCTTGGATCCTTTCCTTCTTTTGATAACTTCTAAGGAAAATCTGAGTGATAACAGAAGGGGCAAGTCAATCTTAATATAGAAATTTGTAGCGCTCACAAGCCTATTAATAAGAAAGAATTTGACCTCATTTTCACACTCACTCAAGCAAGTTCAATCTCCTTAAGATAGAAGCTGGAAAAGGATGAAGAAGAAAAAGAAGATAAAGATCGAATTTTTTGGGCCTCCCTCTCTCTTTTTTGTTATGGTTTCTACATTTTATAGGCTTGATGAAATTCTGAAGTTGCATCGAAGCTGTGAGGTTCTAAGGTCGAAGTTGTGAAGCTACACAGTCGATGTTGTGAAGCTGCAAAGTCAAAGTTGTGAAGTTTCAAAGACGAAGTAGTGAAGCTTCCTCTAGATCAAAATTGTGAAGTTGCTAGGTCGAAACGGTTGATGTTGCATCAAGGTTGAAGTTGTGAAGATGCCAAGTCAATGTTGCAGAAATTGTTGTTTAGGTTGAAGTTTTTGAAGAAGTAGTTGAAAGGTCGAAGTTTGTTGCTGGAAGTTGTGTAAGGAAATCTCATCAAGAAGGAAGGATGAATTTATCATGGAGGGTCTTGGTCAATGGTCATAGGTCTTGGAATTCTTCAATTGAAGTTCTATAAGAAGAGAATAATTTTGGTAGGTTTTCCTCTCAGTTGGAGAGGTTTTGGACCTGCTTGATCACCTCTATCTTATGTCCTATTGTCTCATTGTTATTTATGATTTGGTATTTTTTTTATGATAGATAACACTAATTATAATAAAGGAAAGAAGAATTTAATCAAGTAAAGTAAACATACGTCACAAGAAATTATCAAAGTAAGAGAAATCACCTACACTTGTTGCCCCCTAGATTTCTCAACATGGTATCAGCGCTAAGGTGACTGCATCAAGGAAGGGCAACACGAAGAAGGAAACTCAAGGGATGAAGTATAAAGAAATAATATTGGAAACATCAAGATGATAAATCATCAAGAAGGACTAACCCTCTCATCGATATTGAAATGGAATAATTAAGAGCATCAAAGAAGACCTCAAAAGCCTAGCTCATCCAAATTAGGGTTCCACACTTGAATCGTTCTTGGGAAACTCACACATTCTACAATCATTATCACAAGGAAGGAAGAGAAAATCACTTTTAGGATTGTTTTTCTAGGCTATATTCTACACATGTGTGAACTATTAAGATATCCTTCTATAGTAGCAAGTATCGAATTGCAGCCACCATCAAGGATCAAGTTTTGTGCCAAGAAAGGTCTCCGTTGCAAGCCGAAATAACAAGAAAAAGAAGTCAAGTGAAGCAAAGTAGAAAGGAGGAAAAAAATTCCATCTTCTAGCCACATGTTTTAACTAAGCTTATTGCAAAAAAGGTTGAAATTCAAGAACTTCTACATCAAGCCGAAATACTGAAGAACGGTTGAAATTTGGGTTGTGAAATAAATTTAACTAGTTTTTTATTGAAGGAAGAAAAGCAGGAAAAAGTGTTGTCATCATTATCAAGGAATAAACGTGATCTCCCTTTGAGCCAATGGTCACTTTTGAAGAAACACATATTCTACAAGAAGACAACCACTATTATCTACATCATCATCAAAATCAAGAAGGAAATAAGTTGAAGCTTTCATCATCTAGGAGTATCTTCACTTTACAAGTAACTATTTTTATATCTATATTTGAATACATCAAAATGACTTCATATTGCAAGGAGAGAAACAAATTGGTTGGGCCATCAAACTTTCTTGCATGGAAGATGAGGATAGATTTGATCTTCATACAAAATGAAGTCATTGGTCAAGTTAAGGGTTTAATTTCCAAATCACTGAAAGAAGAAGGAATAGACTCATACTTTATGACGGTGTCAGAAATAAGAGACCAACTCCAAGATCTGGGAGAAATAATTTCTGAAGAGGAAGTGACTACCATAGTGCTCAATGCACTACCAGAGGAATGGGGAAACTTCACATCAACCATCTATGGGAAGAAGGAAGCTACTCCATTCAATGAACTATGGTCATTGTGAAAAATCAAAGCAACTAGGATGAAGGCAAAAATCGATGTAAGATCAAGAGAGCAAGCTCAAGTATTTACTACCATGGCTAGAAGAAAATGGAAGTTTGGGAAGCTTGGTCCTAATAAAAATAAGAAGAACATGTTGAAGATTCAATTCTATGGTTGTCATGAACATAAGAACTACAAGAGATAATGTCCAAAGCTAAATAAGGACAAAAATAAAAGGGGGAGGGAAGAATCCCATATCACTGAAGAAGTGGAAGTTGAAAAGAAGAAATCCAAGAAGGAGGAAGTAAAAGATCTTTACTATGATTGAGACAGTCTTCCTCACCTAGTTCCTTTCAAGTTTTTATTTAATTTATTTGTTTTAAAGTATAACGATCATGGTAGGAATCATTAGAAGCATGATAGGATGCATTATGTTAGGAGATGGCATCACAAAAAGCATATGATTGAAAGAAATAGCTCGTGACATCATCATAAAGAAGCATGAAATATAGTTGAAATAGTATTTTATGGTTTTCACCTATAGAAGGATGTAGCTCTTGGTAACCTCATTAGAAGCATAAGTAGTACTTATGGGAAAAATAAAGTCATCTAGTACAGAGCTCATCATACATTATTCAAAATGAGCATTTGTAGGATGAGGATGATCAAGATGCTCAGTTGGAATATTCATTGGATAGAAGCTGGAAAAGGATGAAGAAGAATAATAAGATAAAGATAGAAGTTTTGGGCCTCTCTCTCTCTCTTTCGTTAGGGTTTCTACATTTTCTAGGCTAGACGAAATTTTGAAGTTGTATAGAAGTTGTGAAGCCGTAAGGTCGAAGCTGCAAAGTCAAAGTAGTGAAATTGCAAAGACGAAGTTGTGAAGCTTCCTCTAAATCAAAGTTGTGGAGCTGCTAGGTAGAAACTGTTGATGTTGCATCAAGGTCGAAGTTGTGAAGATGCTATGTCAAAGTTCTAGAAACTGTTGTTGGGGTCGAAGTTCTTAAAGAAGTGGCTGAAAGGTCGAAGTTTGTTGTTGGAAATTGTGTAAGGAAATCTCATCAAGAAAGAAGGATGACTTGCTCATGGAGGGACTTGGTCAAGGGTCATAGTTCTTGGAATTTGTCAATTGAAGTTCTATAAGAAGAGAATAAGTTTGTTTTCCTCTCAGTTGGAGAGGTTTTGGACCTGCTTGATCACCTATATATTATGTCCTATTATCTCATTTTTCTTTATGATTTGGAAGTTTTTTTATGATAGAGAACACTAATTATAATAAAGGAAACAAGAATTTAATCAAGTAAAGTAAAAATACATCACAAGAAATTATCAAAGTAAGAGAAATCACCTACACTTATTTTCCCCTAGATTTCTCAACATGGTATCAGAGCTAAGGTGACTACATCAAGGAAGGGAAACATGAAGAAGGAAACTCAAGGGCCGAGGTATAAAGAAATAATATTGGAAACATCAAGATCATCAATCATAAATAAGGACTAACCCTCTCATCGATATTGAAAGTGAATAATTAAGAGCATCAAAGGAGAATTCAAAACCGTATCTCATCCAAATTAGGGTTCCACACTTGAATCGTTATTGGGAATCTCACACATTCTACAATCATTATCACAAGGAAAGGAGAGAAAACAACTTTTATGTCTGTTTTTCTAGGCTATATTCTACACACGTGCAAAGTATTAAGATATCCTTCCGCAGTAGTAAGTATCGAATTGCAACCACCATCAAGGATCAAGTTTTATGCCAAGAAAGGTCTCCGTTGCAAGCCAAAATAACAAGAAAAATAATTCAAGTGAATCAAAGTAGAAAGGAGGAAAAACTTTCCATCTTCTAGCCACATGTCTAAACTAGGGTTATTTCAGGAAAGGTTTAAATTGAAGAACTACTACATCAAGCCGAAATTCTAAAGAAGGGCCGAAATTTGGGTTGTGGAACAACTAGCTTTTTCTTGAAGGATGAAAAGCAGGAAAAAGTGTTGTCATGATTATCAAGGAATCAATGTGATCTTCATTTGAGCCAAGGATCACTTTTGAAGGAAAACATATTCTACAATAAGACATCCTCTATTATCTATGTTGGGTAGCAGAGGGCCCGCATAACAGTGTTGGGGCTCAAAGCCCGCAATTTTGGGAAAGGTATGGTAAGGACTCCGCGAAGTGTGCGGAGCGCGAATTGTAAATGAGTCTAGTCAAAGGGTTGTCCGCCCAAAAATAATGTAAAATAATAGGAAGTAAGTTGGCTTGCCCATGGTCCATGGACCATGGGAATGTATAAATAGAGCAAGGCTCTATGGATAGAAGTCATTTTTTGGTATGTACTTTTGGATCTGGAATGTAATGGGTTTTTGAAGAACGAAGTCTTGAAGTGTCTATAAGTCCGAGTCAAGGGTGTTGGTAGATAGATAGAGGCTCTGCAACTGTGTGCACAGAGGCCTAGTAGAGTCTGCAGCTGTGTGTGCGGACCCCTGCAGCTGAGTGCACAGGGTGGATCTAGATGTATTGGTGAAGAAAGTGAATAAAGATAAGTTGATTCTGAAATTTTGTGTTAAATCTGAATTATTGCGGATCTGGCTAATTTATGGTTGATATAACTGTTTGATCTATGCGTGTATGCTTATGTTATGAGTCTATGTGAATCTGTATCTTTTTTGGGTGCGCGAACTGGTTATTTCTGTTAAATGTTTGCTTAAAGACCATAAAAAGTAGATCTAATCTATAAACAATGCATTAATAAGTAGTAAGGATTTTCCTGGATCTGGATCTACGCGAGGCCGAGTGGCGCGAAGCCACAAAATGGTGTGTGAACCTTCCACACCACATCAAGACATCCCAAGGGTGCGGAAACTTGGTTCCAGCACCCTCCCCTGCTACCTCGAGTGAGACCTCAGTCCGCGCTCCGCGGGTTGTTGCCAAAAGGGCCGGTAGCTGCAGGATTTGTTTGGCTAAAAAACTCTTCCGAACCTGGGTCAGGCCCATATAAGCCAACAATCTACATCATCATTAAAACCAAGAAGGAAACAAGTTGAAGTTTTCATCATCTAGGAGTATCTTCACTTTACAATTAAGTATTTTTATATCTATATTTGAATATGCCAAAATGACTTCATATTGCAAGGAGAGAAACAAATTGGTTGGGCCATCAAACTTTCTTGCATGGAAAATGAGGATATATTTGATCCTCATACAAAATGAATTCATTGGTCAAGTTAAGGGTTTAATTGTCGAATCGTTGAAAGAAGAAGGAAAAACCTCATCCTTTATGAGGGTGTCAGAAATAAGAGACCAACTTCAAGAGTTGGGAGAAATATTTTCTGACAAGGAAGTGATTACCATAGTGCCCAATGCACTACTAGAGGAATGGAGAAACTTCACATCAACCATCTATGGGAAGAAGGAAGCTACTCCATTCAATGAACTATGGTCATTGTGAAAAATCAAAGAAATTAGGCCAATGGTAAAAATCAATGTAGGATCAAGCGAGCATGCTCGAGCATTTACTGCCATGGATAGAAGAAAATGGAAGTTTGGGAAGCTTGGTCCTGAGAAAAAGAAGAAGAACATGTTGAAGGTTCAATTTTATGGTTGTCATGAACATGGGAACTACAAGAGAGAACGTCCAAAGCTAAAGAAGGAAAAAAATAAAATGGGAAGGGAAGAATCCCATATCACTGAAGAAGTGGAAGAAGTTGAAAAGAAGAAATCCAAAAATGAGGAAGTAAAAGATATCTACTATGATTTAGATAGTCTTCCTCACCTAGTTCGTTTCAAGTTTCTATTTCAATTTTTTTGTTTTAAAGTATAACTATCATAGTAGGAATCATTAGAAGCATGATAGGATGCATTATCTTAGGAGATGGCATCACATAACCATAGGATTGAAATAAATAGCTCATGACATCATCATAAAGAAGCATGAAATATAGCTGAAATAGAAGACTATGGTTTTCACCTATAGAAGGATGTAGATCTTGGTAACCTCATTAGAATCATAAGTAATACTTATGGGAAAAATAAAGTCATCTAGTACATAGCTCATCACACATCATTCAAAAGGAACATTTTCAAGATGAGGATGATCAAGATCCTCCATTGGAATCTTCATTGGAAGGTTCACCTACTGGAAGAAGCAAGTGTCTTGCTAGAAATTCCAACTTGAATGGGATTCGTGGGATGATGGTTTCATGTCAAAAGAAGTGAAGCAGGTCAAGGCATTGAATTTCTTTCAATCAAGGAAGTTGTCGATGGCAGTCTCGATGACCAAAAGAAAGAGATGAGGTATGTATGCATGTACTAAATAAAATAGAGTCATCTCATATTGTTGCTAATATCATGAATGAGTGATCTACCTCAAGAGCATGATCAAAAGAAAGGATCTCCTCCTTTGAAAGGATGCATGAAGGCATGGTTCACACATTGACTAGATTAAATCAACATAATATGTCCTCATATGAAATGTGAGGTGGTTGAGAAAGTTGAAAGGAACTATGATTGGAAGTTCTTGGGAGGAAATGTGTGAATGAAGAAAGGAAGAGATCATGAAAAATGAAACTATGGAGAAGGAAATCAACATCCAAGGACTAGAATATTTGATTATGATATCTCCATGGGAAATATATGAAGATCCTGATAAAATCTAAAAAATAAAGAGACTCTTGACATTGTATATATTTTTGGAGATGTGTCAATATATATGCAGGATGTTGATGCAAACAAGGAGATGTCATGATGAAATACCATCACAAAGGTATTTTTGATTTAATGTTCATTTTCTATTTTTGAATAATATCTAGATGGGCTAATGCAAGACTACCAAAGGAAGAGTTGTAGATGTCATCTAAAACTAACACTCATGTGGTAGGATGACATATCCTGAAGGAAACATGATGCGAAGAAGGTAGCAAGGCATGATGGAAAGGTCAGATATGGACTAATGGATCACTTTATAATGAAAGAAAGGATGACATGACTGACATGATTCATGAATGAAAGTGATGGATGGTTGATTCCCTATGAATAATTCCCAGAAATATGAAGACTCCTGATTAAAGAAAAATAATTTCATGATATCAACAGGAGGAGCTCTTCAAGTAGTTGGTTGTCCCATGATCTCCACCTAGAGAGCTACTGGAGCAAGTCCCTAGTCCAGAGGGAGCTTGGTCAAGTCTGTTATAGACATTTTTGGGCACTGCAACCCCAATCATAAATGTCAATAAACCAAGGGCTCTTAAGTCCCTAAAAGTGTTGTTCCGACCCTTAAAAGAATAAGGTCAACTGATTACATCTTCTCCCAGAAGTTCTCCATGAAAAACTACTCAGAACTGGTCAAAACTGGACCATTTCACCTGCTCCATAGGCAAAGTGCGTTGCATCCCACCTGAATACACACAGTAGGTGCGATGCATGTCAAAAATCACTTCTATGGGGTGTGATAGGCGAGAATGGACAAATGGCAGGGTCAATCCGCAAGGTGGAGGAGCATGGAATCTTCCAGAAACTTCTCTGGTGACACTTGCCTCTCTGAATTCGACCAGGGATGAGTAAGAGATCATCAATCTCCAAGTGGAATCAAGAACTATCAGAGGGAAGACACTAATCAAATCTCAAAGCTGACTCACCTCCCTTGCAGACATCTATATATGGATCCCTCATCCCGGAGATCCGGAGGCTGGAATTTTGTATCTTGTAAGGAAGTGCTGTTGGTTTCTTGGTGCAACATCATAGTGTTGGGTGATCTAAGCTTTTCATGAGATGAATAAGGGCTTCTTGCTGAGAGGATGATGTTGGGTCAGAACAATTGGTTGTAATTCTCTTGGCTCTTTCTTGATTATCAATAAAGCTACTCAAGTTTTCCTCCACATGTTTGTATGATTAATGTTTTATGCATTTGTGTGGTCAATATACCTCTAATCCTATATTTTTTATGATAATAGATCTATGTTCTTGAATAGTATTATGCTGCTTTGAATCTACAGGTACCCTGTGAAGCTGGGTGGACAAGGAAGCGAGTAACAAAATATCTATCAGGAGGGAGAGGAATCGAACAAGGAACCAAGCGCAAGACAAAAGACTGTCCATTTAAAGCTGAGCTTAAAAAATTCTGCAAGAATTCAAAAACCTCAGCAGTACTGACTGATCCGTTTCCAAATCCGGGAACAAATCTGGTTGATAGTGGAAATGCTTCCCCGTCCCAAGTGCTGATGTTGTCGGTTTCCAAGCAGCAAAATGATGCTTTGATATCGACAAGGAACAAAGATTACGGGAATCCATAGCTGTCGAACAACAAGGATAAAGATCAACCTAGTAGTTCGACAACAACTTCGACAGAAGTTGCGCCGCCCATCATTCCTGAGCTAACAATAAAACCTCCAAAGGGAGTAGTACATAAGTCGACATTTAATCCTCGTGCTAGAGCAGCAAAACATTATAATATAGTGGAAGATCTGGCCCAATCGCCATCTGCTATGTCAACACTTGAGGTACTGCAAAATTGCCCATCCCAAAAGCAGGTTTTATTATCAGCTATTGGTGGGATAGACCCAAAGGATTCTAATCTTGTGTCCTTTAATCATAAAGGATACGATCCTCAGTTACCAACTCAACTAGCTTTCCTCATTCAAGTGAAAGCCCTCAACAAAACTGTTCATCGAACAATTATTGATGAGGGGGAATCTACATGTATTATGTCGATGAGTTGCTGGAAAACTTTAAGATCTCCAACATTGTCGCGATCTTCAACAACATTAAAAGCATTTGACAGACGAACATATACCCCATACGGTATTCTAAGTAACTTGCAAGTTGAACTAGGAGGGAAAACAGTAGAAATAGATGTCGAAGTAATCAACGGAAACCTCGATTACAACATCCTACTGGGAAGACCATGGATATATGCTATGGCTGCTCTTGTGTCGACCTACTTTAGGAAGATTGCATTTCCCTTTCAAGGAGGGATTACAATTGTCGATCAACAAACTTTCCTCCCCAATGGTTCCCAACTTACGGGAAGCATTCCGATGATCCATGGAAGCCCCCATTCGCTTCAAAATATCGAAGTAGGCCTACTAAAAGACCCTATATTAATGGGAACTTTTTCCCTTCCGCCTCCAATCAATCTGGCGGAAGTAGCGTCGCTAGGAATCTACAATATGATATCTTCGAATCAAAAGATCTCATAAAACGATATAAACATGGATCATATGCAGGTATTGCCTCCAAGCCCAATAGAAATATTGTAGCAATCAATGTTTCTAGCATGGGAGGAAAACCCAAATCAACGCTCATCAAGCGTTTGGATAGATAGGTCTAAGGAATATGGCACCCCTTCAGATCCTTGGTCGCAAGTGCATTACACCGACGAAGGAATTGTTCAATCAATGGTAATTGAAGGGGCGCCATGGGAAGATTACCACCATCGTTCCCATCTTCCGGATTGTAAAGAAGATACTCCTGATGACCTTCATCATCCTTCAGTTTTTGATTTCCTATCAAATACTGTAAACACGATGGATTCCGAGCGAAACTTGTCCAACATTGAAGAGACTATCGCCATAAATATCTCGACCAAAACAGATGTTGTAGAGAATATTTATGTTGGCAAATGTTGTTCTCCTTCAGAACTGGAAATATATAACGCTCTTTTTCGCGAATTCAGAGATGTCTTTGCTTGGTCATATGATGAAATGCCAGGCATTGACTCGAGTATAGTTGAACACAAAATTAAGATGTATCCAAATGTCAAACCAGTACGACAACGGCTACGGCAGGTGCACCCCAAGAAAGCCATTGCCATCAAGGCAGAGGTTGAAAAGCTTCTCCATGCTGGTTTCATTTACCCGGTTCCTCTAACCGATTGGGTATCGAACATTGTTCCTGTTATGAAAAAACAAGGAATGATTAGAGTGTGCGTCGATTATAGGGATGTAAATCAATATTGTCCAAAAGACAACTACCCTACACCCTTTATTGACCAAATAATTGATGAATGCGCCGGATGCGAAATCTTTTCATTCATGGATGGATTCTCTGGGTATAATCAAATAAATATCCGCCCACAGGACCAGTCAAAGACTGCATTTATTTGTCCGTGGGGCACATTCGCATATCGCAAATTGCCCTTTGGTTTAAAGAACGTAGGGGCAACGTTTCAGAGGGTGATGAATTATGCCTTCCATGACATCAAAAACATCATTCAACCATATCTCGACGACCTTCTGGCTCATTCGCGAAAGCGGACTGATCATCCGCAGCATTTAAGAGCGATATTTCTACGTTGCCAACACTACAAGATACGACTCAATCCACACAAATGTGTGTTCTGTGTTAGTTCTGGTCGTTTACTTGGCTTTGTAGTCTCAAAGGACGGGATTCGTCTCAACCCATGTAAGGTTCAGGCAATCATTAATTTGCCTCCACCTTCAAATTTGCTTCATATTCAGAAACTCCAAGGGAAAGCAAAATTTTCGAGGAGGTTCATTCCAAATTACGTAGAACTTGCTAAAGGTTATACACGTCTATTGAAAAAAGAAGTAACCTTTAACTGGGATCAGGTCACGCAAGCTTCCTTTGATGCTTTAAAAGAATCCCTAATGAAAGCATCATTAATGTACGCTCCTGATTATCAAAAAGATTTTAACCTGTATCTGGTTGTAGCGGATACAACCATCGCAATGGTTTTAGTTCAAGAAGACAACGGAATTGAACATCCTATATATTATTTAAGTAGGAACTTAAATAATACAGAAAGAAAATATTCTTATGTTGAAAAGCTAGCGCTCGCAGCTGTTCAAGCGATACAGAGATTTCGACACTATGTCCTCTTTCGGAAAACTACCATTCTGTCAGATTGCAACCCCATGACTTATATATTATCACGACAGTTGCTGGGGGGTGAATATTCAAAATGGATAGCAATTCTACAAGAGTTTGATCTGGAATTTGTAAAATCCAAGTCAAAGAAAGCCCTGGTTTTCGCAGAATTATTATGCGATCTCCCATCGTCGTCCAATGATGAAACATCCGAAGAAACAATCGTGGATGAATCTGTGTTTCTGATATCTTCAAGCAATCCGTGGTAGGGATATATAATCATATATCTCCAAACCCAAAAATATAGGCCTAATACCTCCCGCTCTAAACAAAAACGTATTCGATACCAATCAAAAGACTACATGATCGTCGGTGACACGCTTTACCGTCGTGGTGTCGGTACAGTTCTAAGGAGGTGCCTCAAACTTGAGGAAGCCGAAAAAGTCCTGAATGATTGCCATTCAGGCGCGTGTGGGGGGCATCAATCCGGTTACGCTACGGCACAAAAATTTTTACAAGCAGGATACTTCTGGCCAACAATGTTCAAAGATTGCATAATCGCAATCAGAAGTTGCCATGCCTATCAAATTTTCGATAGAAAAACCAAAAGACCACCTGCACCTCTGCAGCCAATAGTTGTTGTTGGGCCATTTGCCAAATGGGGCATTGATTTCATGACATGTAACCCCACCTCGACCGGGGGGCATGGGTATATCATAGTCGCAGTGGACTATTTTACCAAATGGGCCGAGGCAATGCCTACATTAGATAACACTGGTGAAACAACTGCCCTTTTCTTTTTCAATCATGTAGTCGCCAGATTCGGCGTTCCACAGGCTATAGTCACAGATCATGGATCGCATTTTCGCAATCACATGATGGTCGAACTAGTTACCAAATTAGGTTTGTCTCACGACAGCTCTACTCCATATTACCCGCAGGCCAACGAACAAGTTGAAGCAATCAACAAGGTCCTGAAGCGCATGCTACAAAGGATGATTGGAGTCCACAACAGAAGTTGGCACCTGATCCTGTACTCGGCCTTGTGGGCATACCAAACATCGGTAAGGAATGCAACCGGGTTTACACCTTTCCAACTGGTGTATGGCATAGAAGTAATCTTACCAGTTCAGTGTGAAATCTCGTCCCTCAAATTCGCAATCAATCTTCTCCCCGGAACTTCAGAAGAGGAGGCTCGTTTCTTGGAACTAATCCAATTGGATGAAAACTGTTGTGATGTCGCTTTGGCTATCGAAGCCCATAAGAAACGATTCAAGGCGCAGTTTGACAAGAATGTCAAACCCCGTGTCTTCTCAGAAGGTGACTTGGTCTTGCTTTATGACCAAGAATCCGATAAATTGGGAGCAGGTAAATTCAATTCTATGGATGGGCCCCTATATTGTTAAGCGAGTGTTAGCAAAAGGAGCCTACGAGTTAATGGATTATGACGGGATTCCACTGGTACAACCTCATAACGGGTTGTACCTTAAGCGTTACTACACATGATTCAGTGTGGTAACCCATATGCTTTTGTTACATTTTTGTTTTCGCTAAAGTATTTGTTTTGGTCAAGTAAATCCACTTTTTACATTTGTCGTAGATGTCGAACCTATTGGAATCTTTTGTTGGATATGTCGACGAAGCAAGTCGTAGTTCGCGGAACCTATCTTCTGCGGCTTGGGCCATTTTTGATCCAAGCGGTGAGTTAGTAAGTTTCAGAGGGGTATGTATTGGTCGATCAATGAATAACATCGCTGAATATAGCGCGTTGATAGAACTTCTCTCTAATGCCATCACACATGGCATACGCCGACTGGTCGTCAGGCTAGACTCACAGCTCATCATACTACAGTTCCCTGGTATCTACTCCGTCCGAAATCCAGCTATCTATCGCATGTTCCTAAGGGTCAAGATTTTAGAAAGGCAATTTGATTTTATTCAATATCAACATATTTCCAGAAGCTTAAACACATTAACTGACTCATTGGAAAATTATGTGTTAGATAGACATTTGCAACATTTATAAAAAGAAGCATTTCATCAATATTTGCATTCAGATCATGTAACTTAACCAAAATAAAACTCCGAAAATCAAAAATATATATATAACTATTTATGGTTTACACATAATGTTCTGTAACCAAGACAAAATTGGTCAAATGACCCAAAACTCAAAACGCTAGGGGGCACCCTAGTCTAATGATGCTGGTGATAACAAGTCACCGCCTGTGCAATCATGCGTAAAAGCCTAGTCCATCGACTTGGCACGCCAGTAGTATGTCGCTGCAACCTCAGAGGCAGCTCGTCAGTCCTCACATCTGGAATACCGAGAGTGAGGCCCTCGACCTGATCCTATAATGCTGAAAGAGTCTCGGCCACATCAAGGTCGCAAAGGATAGCCCTTCCCACAGCCTCTCCTGCTGGAGCGGCAGCTGGCACTGTCAGGCGTACTACTGGCCGAATGGGACCAACATCTGCATGAGCACATGAGTTCTGATCAGTATTGACAGAATAAAGCACAAGGACATTATAAAAGAGAAACAATAAACAAAAATATGGTCAAAGAATTTACCAATGGCACCCCACTGCTCGCCAGCCGGCAGTACCAAATCCGGGTCACCCCGGAAGTCCATACCAGCATATGGATACTCGGAAAAAACCATCTCCTGACAATCGAACCACCCGAAGAAGGTATCAGAAAAGGAAATCTGAGACTGACCAGCATGTCTGGACATATGGTCGACCCATCTCTGCATCCGTGGTTAAGTCGGTGGAGGTAAACCAAGTGAAATACATTGTTGCTGCATCAGCGGCATCTTTTCCAAGTCAAAGGCGGTCAAAATAGAACCATTTCCAAAGTTCTTCAATTTTCCATTCTTCACCTTGGTCAACTGTTCTTTCATCACAAAGAGTACTGCATCACACCAGTTGAACACTTTCGGTTCGAGACATTCTAAGGCATACTGCATATAAGACCGGTTAGCCACATGAAGAGCCGCACCACCAGCCATCCTACCAAAGGTGAACAGAATGGTCCTCAGGGACCTGTCAGTGACATCTTGGATGATGATCTTGTCGACTTTACTCGGCTGAGATCCCTCTCTGCAATACCTGCGAATGTAATCTCTCACAGATTCATCCCCACGGGCCGAACCTGATAAGGAGATAGGGGCACCTCGCTTCGATAAGCCGATCAAAAAATAGATGTCCACAACAGTCAAGGGGATGGATTTTCCCCTAATCTGGAACACCTGGTTGGTAGGGTCCCAGGCATAGAGAAAATACTGCAACAAGTTGGTTTGTTGTCTCATGCTAGAGATGCGGAAAAACTTGAACAGACCACAGTTCCGCAGTGCATTTACCGTAACCGGATCATGTAAAGCAAGCATGTCCTCTTCTTCGTGCTCACGTTCTCGCCATGTAACAGGAATTTTGCTCCAATGAATCTCTAAAAACAAACAAGAGAAGAGTTAGATCCTGATTTGGTGAAAATAGGCAAAACTTTCCATTGAAATCTGTGCACAAATTTCCCTCCTTGCGCCCATCGCACCCTATTCTGGGTGCGTTGCATGCTAACTGTCCAGTGGGTAGGCCAACATGCAATGCACCTTTCGTAGAAAGGGTGCGATGGAGCCAGGGCGAGTTTTTCAAACCCCAGGGGCTCAGAAAAACCAGAAATCAGGCTTAGAATGCAAAAATGGAAAGGATGAAATGAAAGAGCTCAGGTTTAGCTCCTACATGGTCCAGACGGCACCAAAAATCGTCCACAGAATCTCCCGGAATCAGCTGGTGAAAATCAAGGGAAAAAGCACCTCCAAAAGCTCCAACAAGCCAAAGTTCAAATGAAATGGTAAAATGAGGGGTAAAAGGACTTTTAAATTACTTTTTACGTAATTCAAGTAAAATATTAGTGTCTTAACTCATTTTTCAAACATATATTGTTCATTTCTAACTAGTTTGATGAAGCAATTGAGCATGTAGTACAATCTTTGAAGGAACAAAGTTATTAATGGTAAATTCAAGAAATGACCGTTATTTCGAGAAGTTTTAACGCGAACTTCAAGCTCATTAAAAAATAAACATAAGCAATGAGCAAGTGTTTCCCCCAGCGTTTAAGCTCATTTTAAAATAAAAAATGAACCAATTTTTGGTAAATAACCATCGTGAATGTAGTACTTCAGCCTTTGAAGCCTTGGTCGTGTTCTCATCATCACCTCCACTCTGTATTGGCCGATCATTCACCTCCACTTGATTGTTTACCCCTTTTGAGGAACAGCTGCGAAGAGTGATCCTGTTAGCCATCCTTGTAACACTGTCGTGATTGGAAAATTCCAAACCTTACCTGGAATCAGCTGCTACCCGAATTTATCACTCGTTCCTCAAAGACGAGTCTCCTTTAAGCTATTTTCAACTGACTCATAAAATATGAAAAGATTGCCGAGCTATTGGCCTCTCCAGCTCGTTAAAGTGACCGGAAGTGCTATCCCTCCTTTAGATTTTAATCTTTTTGGACCTGAGGGATTATTACACAAAAAGATCGAGCGCTTGTTTTGTTCGGCTCATTAAAAGTACCAAAAATTCATCCCTTCTGTATTATTTTATACTTTTTCAGACTTAAGGGATTAGATGACGAAAAAGGATTTTTGGAGTTTCCTTTACGTCCCTTTTCAAAATCTCTAAAATTGAAAAGGACCGAGTTATCTTTGTTGTTAAACTCGTTAAAACCTAATAGCGACAAACTTGTCCATAACAGACAAGAACGAGTTTCACTATCGCTAGGCTCGTTAAAACATAGTGATGGGTTTGTCCGAAGGGAAAATTATAGAACAAGCATATGTTATCCTCCTCAAGCTTGACAAAAATAAA